>OX392529.1:35494471-36119485 GCA_947623455.1 Mimachlamys varia
TCCAGTCCCTTTTCGCCCCTCAAGTCATTGCCCTCCTCAAGTTCCTCCCCGCCCCTCCAGTTCCCCACACTCCTTCAGTCCCTCCCTGTCCCTCGAGGCCATGACGTACCTGGTGGGTCGTACACCTTGAATTTGGGACTGACCCCTTTACTGTGGACTTCCACCAGCAGATTGACCACTGTACTGTCCACGGACACCGTCGTGTGGTCAGTTGGAGGTGGGTTCACTCGCCATGACCTCAGAACCACCGGGTTTCTCTGTGTGGGGGAGAGATGAACTATATAGAGTATTGGGATGTGGCAGATGGACTTTTGTCATAGCGTGCCATTTTTTCATATTAACCAGAAATCAATATTCATGACGAAACATAATGTATATTAAACTGTAAGCATCCTTTTTTTTTAATTTAAAACAGCAAGTCGTCATGATATAATCATTTCAAAAAGAAATTCAGAATAGCGCACCTAGTGGATTTATCATTAAAATGTCACCGCCGTCAAAAACTTTCAGCGGTGAGGTGCAAAGGGCGATCATTCAATTCAGCTTTCAAAGTTTTCATCTGCTGAAGTAGACTAGTCAATGCCACTGGAACCTGATAATTTGTTATAGCAAAATAGTGACTTTACACTTTTGGGGGGTTTAATCGAAAATTGATAGTCTTTAGGACCATTGAGGGGGCATTTTTATCGAAAATTGATCTAAACCCCCAAAGTGTAACTGAATTACTCCAAACACCTTAATTTAGGTCCAAAACTACAGCTGTAACAAATTCTCAGGTCCCTGTGGTCAATACAATCAAAACATGCCTAATATACATCACCATACGCAAATACGTGGAAAAGCGATTACGTACCAACTCAGCCTCCTTTATCACACCTGCGACAATGTCGTCGACGTTCTTCCTCTGTCTGTCGTCGCTAGCCGAGTAGAGGGGCAGTCGATAATCTGTCTTGATCGTAGGTACAGTTGGTAAACGAGGGATATCATCTAAAATAAAACATACTAATTATTTAAATGATCTGTTGGTTATGATATTGCTGGTGGGTGCATATTGAATGAATGAGAGTGAATGGAAGATCGGGAAATGGACTCGGAGGAATCCTATCGAAAGCCCATCATATGTTCCGTCATCCTCGATATACAGGCCTAGGGGTACGATCACCTACGTTGTGTAGAGAGCGTAGGTGATCGTACCCTTGGATATCGAGGATATCGAAAGCCATGGTATACTTATTATGTAAGACCTATAAACGAACGGACGAAAGGAAGTAAAAAATTCAGTTGGTCATAAAAATTATTATAAATGAGAGAGGGCTGAGAGATTTATATTATAAATGTTACATATAGGCGGCAAACGTACCGTCTAATACTTCCAGCTTGTCTTCCGACGTCCAGACCTCGGACGAACAGACTCCATAATTAAGAGTGAACAACCATGCCAATCGGACGAACAAGTTTACATTAACCATTGCTCACATCTAATTTCACATGGTAGTCAGTATACAGACATCCATAAACAATGGAGGTAAGTTATCAAAGTCCCCGACACAAAATGTTGATATAAAACAAAAATAGACATGTGGGTGTTATCTATGGAGATAACTTGTGGTCACGTGGTCTGACTGTGATATCATGTGTAGAGATAGGACCATTGTGATAAAACCTCGGTAATAATTCATTTGTTACTCATATCTTTATAATTTGTGTCCGTTATATATGCGTTTTAGTGAAATGTGTTCGATAATTTTTAAATCCAAACATAGCTTTTTTTTCATGGCTTCATTAATTTCATTACATTGTGCTTTCAAGCATTATTTCTTCTCGGTTTTGTATCGTGCTTAAATGAATTGGCAATGACTGTTTCCATGAAGATAAAAGAGCTCGGACAATGAAAATAAATTAACGATAAAAATCTGACAAATTAATTAACATCAAAAGTTACAGGAAGCCAACATTGGCGCATAAATTAAATTAATGAAGTTACAGCACGGACTTAGAAAATATAATTCCGTGGCTACAGGAAGACAACATTTCAAAAGTGCAAAAACACTTGAATGTAAGTATTTCATCGGTCCACGTTATGTAAGTATTTTGACAGTTAAAGAACGTCATAACGTGAGGAATAAAGTTTTGGTTTTTTTTTTTTTACCACATTCCAGTCGATGGAGGTGATGGAGATCACAGGGACCTGAGAATTTGTTACAGCTAGTTTTGGACCTAAAATAGGGTGTTTAGAGTAATTTTACACATTTGGGGGGTTGAGATTTATTTTTTGGATCAAAATACCCCCTCGATGGTCATAAAAGCTTCTATCTGGAAACCCTATCTTAACTAACCCCCAGCGGTTAAATTTCACAAAAATTCGACTATCAGACAGTGCCTGATAGTCGATTTTTTGTGAAATTAAACCGCTTGACGTATCAAGTTGAAATTTGGCATTTATTTTCATTATAGCTTTAGATGATTAATAACATAAAAAGAAAATTGCAAAATTTAGTTTATATATTTTATTTTATTTTTTCAAATATCGCAATTTTCTATATATTATATTTGTAGATGGTTATTTTCCTGGCCACAAGTGCCTGTGGTATGTATATCAAAATTAGAATGTTTCAAAATAATTTTATTGGGTGCGATATTTGAACAGATTTCTTTATTTTTACTCTTGTCTTGCTTAGTCTCAAATGTCAAACTTGTCCTTGGTGACGTCACAAATTCCATTGCGTGTATTACTCATCTTTTACCTGTACTAAATTGCTTGAGCATGACAAATAAAGCTTTGAGAGGACCAAGATTTTTACCTGTACATGTATAGTGGACAAGCGTTTCGGAGACCCGACCTGGAATAGCATTTTACCTGGCCCATGTACGGTAATGGCGCACCTGGCTGTTATGAAGATGACCTACTTTCGATAATTTTAGTGGATTACTGCTACATTTCCTACTCTATTTTACCTACATCATATGTTTTTGTACCAAAGTAAGGTAGTTTATACTAAACCATTGACTTACCTGTACGAACACCTGCCGAAATCCAGATTGCCAGGTGAAAGTAGGAAGTAAACAAAGTTCTGTAAATTCAAACGAGAGACTGTCATCATGAGTCTGAAAGGTGTTGATTCTCTGGACGATATCCCATGGATTTTCCGTGTAGGGTTTGTTATCCTATTGGTAGCATGTCTTTTCCATGTTATTGGACTTGGAAGCGCCCATTGGGCCATGACGGAAACGGATGAATATGGAACGGTGGAGTTTGCTGGTTTGTGGGAGAAATGTGCAGATCTGAATTTGGGAGGAGATGTAGCCGAATTCAAATGCCAAGGTTTCGTCTGGGAAGATGTCCAGGTTTCTCGTGAGTTTGATTACTACATTGTAGGCCTTGTATATATATATATCATGGAAAAGTCTTAGATTTTTCTTAGACGTTTTTTTTCAGTGTACATATATAGTCAACTCTTTACATATGTTTAGATACCTAGTCATGGTCCTTTTGATTTCCGATTTTATGAAGCTGTTAGATTGACTAGTACATAATATATGTTTGAGGTGTCATTAAGAATACCCTTTCCATATATACACAAGGACATAATACAGTCATTAAATGTTACCCCAAAGCTTACAATGCTCCTGAAAACCTCCTTCATTTAGGAAACCGTTACCAATTTCAATAACAATATTCTTACTCATTTGGGAAAGTGAAATAAAAACTTGACTGGAAGAAGAAAAGGGTGCCATTCTTATTAAAGGCCCAATATACGTAACTTTCAGCAAAACATGGAGCGAAAATCAAGCTTAATAATTTATTATATTTATAGATTTAGTTAAAATATCAAGTGATATCAGCAAATCCGGGTCGTTTTGCACTAAATCCAGTTCGCCCTAGGTTGTTTCGCCCCAGGTGGTTTCGCCCTAAAAATTAAATGTTAGAGCGAAACTTTATTTGGTGTTTTCATAATAATTACCTACCTTTTGTCATTTTTTCATGTTAACCTGTTTATAATCAATCGTGTAACACTTACATTGTAGCTGCTCAGCATTACTATTTAATATGTTTTGCTTAAAAACCGTTTTCGACTCTGTGATATAAATAAACAGATTTGTTCACGATTTTTCTGGTAAATAGACCTAGTTAATTTGCTTAAAATCGTTATTCAAAAGATATATAATAGTGGTATATGTCTTATAACATGTGAATTATTTTGTAAAAATATCACCCGATTGGGAAAAATTAGGGCCAAACAACCTAGGTCGAACGGGACTTCAGGCGAAACGACTCTTAGCGCGAACGCGATTTAGGGAGAAACGACCTGTTACCATATCAGCAATATCAAGACGAATTCTTTATACGCGGCAACCGGTACAGCAGCAGTTGAAACTCGGTTTTTGTAAACACACGTCCATTTTGAAAGGTCTTCTACCTTCGGCTGGTTGTTGAAGTGGGCCCACCTGAATTATTTTCAATTCTTTGGAATTTTCTGTCAAGGTTTTCTTGTTATATTAGTTACCACTCAGGTTTACTTCGTTTTAGACTTATTTTTGCATGGTAATTAACTTGAATTTTTTTCATAATTTTTGAGAATTACAAAAAATGTCCCTGAAGTTACGTATATTGGGCCTTTAAACCATATCACTAGCTTTCGGCACATACATGTAAACAGTTGAAATGTTTGAACTTGAAAGAAGATTAAGCAGCTGCGGTACAGTTTTGGACCAAGGCTGATGATTTGATCGACCTATAGCTCTGGAAAATTTGGCACAAGTGATTTAGGGTGTCCAGATGTACAGTACCTGATCATGACCAACACTATATATAAATTGCTGTCAATTGCTAGTTAGCATTGTTTCTTTTTAAAACAATGTCAATCCAGATGGAAATATTGAGATACATCATGTAATTTACAAATATCTTTAATTAAAATAAAATTATCTCTATTGCAATTTACAGATATCTGTAATTCAAATACAATATCTCTATTTCAAATAAAGATGTCTTTAATTCAAATAAAATGATCTCTATTAATTGCAAATACAGATAATATGTAATTGTAATAGAAATAGATTATACAGATATCTTTCTTTTAAATATTGATATCTTAATATCAATCAGTAATATCTCTATTTGATGAGAAAAGAGATATCTGTATTTAATCACCAAGAAGAAAAACGATTGCACACTGGTCTCCTTATTTTGTGCATGATGGAGGCTAAGTGTAGAAATGAAATAATTAAAGTAGCTGAAATTCCAAATGGTCATCAAATTTTGATATCATTCCTAATATATTTGAACATTCTTATGGAAATAAGTAATAATTATCTCTATTTCAATTAGAGATATCTATATTTGAAATAGAGATATCTGTATTTGAAATAGCAATATTTGTATTTGAAATAGAGATATCTCTATTTCAAATAGATTGCCAAAGAAGTCAGTTAAATATGACTATCGGTTTGTCACTTATATGAAAAGTAACAACAAAAAATATTTTTGTCAAGAAATGCACCTTGTTGAATTACTTATACTCCCCACGTACCCCGGTATTAGATTATGTTGAAAGAATGACACCCTTTTTTGCTCCAAGTGTTTTAAAGAACTTCATATGTTTTTATTTCACTTTATAACCCATATGAAAAGTAAAATCATTATCTTTAATGGGTAACCAAATGCAAGACTATGTACCATATGCACTGTAATGCCCAACCTGTTTGGAATTAAATGTTGGGAAACAGGTACTGTATGTCTTTTGAATCCAAAAAAGGTCATGGAATATAGCTATAGCTGTACTTATAAATATTTGGAACTGAACAACACTATGTCTAGGTATATTTTATGAGTTTTTACCCCTTTCTAACACAGACTGGTTCCGGACTATACAGACTATGCAGGCAATGAGCTTTATAGGGATGCTGGTGGTGTGTTTGATGGCAGCCATGTACATGTTCGTCCCCGACTTGAGAGGATACTCAGTATTGCGATATTTATCCATCTTCCTCCTGTTCCTGGCAGGTAAGTTAATACTAGGGTACAGGTGCTTGCTTTTCCTGTTAAATTTCCCATAAAGGATTCAACTCCCTTAAAAGGGTTGAAATCTGAAATTAAAATGCTGGTGAACAACTACCTTGTAGATACAATTCTGATCATTCAAGTAAAGATTTTGTAAATTCTGCGGGTTAGTTAAGATAAGGTTTCCAGATAAATTCTCACATAAAGGGCTCAACCCCCTTAAAAAAGTTTGAAATCTGATGCACCACTACATAATATACTGATAATTCAAGTAAATTAGGTTTCAATAAAATTAGTTTGTTTAACGTGTATCATCACAAGTTTTCTGGAAAAGTTTTTTTGTATAAAGGGCTGTAACTCCCTTAAAAAAAGTTCAAAATCTGAAATTGAAATGCTCATGAATAACTACATACATGTAATATACTGATCATTCAAGTGAAGTTCCTATTAGTTACGAAATAAGAATAAAGGATATCTCCAGTCATGTTAATGCTGATGATGAGTGGAAGTATGTCTTTTTATTGTAAAACCTTGGCAAGTTTGTTGGGTTGTATTTTTATCCTGCTCCAATTCAGAGTAGAAATAAACAATATTTTGCAGTGAAGTATTTGAAAATCAAAAAAAAAAATTTTTTTAATTTTCAGGACTCTTCATCGTGTCGACATGTATTGTGTTTGGAGCATTGAAGGATGTTCAGAAGGCAAGAACCATGCCCAACTCTTACGTCAAACTTTCCTGGAGCTTTGTTCTCGCACTTCTGGCTGGCATCATGGACTTCGTCATTGGTATCATCTTCATCATCGGAGGCGAGAGAGACGATTAAATATTTTTGAGGACTGTTGGGAAAATTGTGTTGTGGAAAGAAATTAATTCTGATATAAGTAAGATAATAACTGGTATTAGAATTTTTTTTAATTATAATTAAGTTGTTTTTTCATTGTGGCTAAATGTTTTTTGGGTTTTTTTTAAAAGAAAGCAAATAATGCAAATTGTTTTGTGGAAAAGCTCGTCCAGAGATTTATAAGATACCTTTTCTTTCCAAAATACAATATTTAATGCTGTTTAATCAAGTATCATATTCAAAGAATGTTGTTCATGTATGTTCCAAAATTCACAGTTTAACACATCCCTATCATGTATTTCCATTTAGAAATAGACACAAATAAACATTTAGATCTTTTCCTTTTCTAGTCAACATTACTCTGGTGAATAAATGTTAAAAACGTTTTTCAGGATTAATTTTGAAAAAAAGTGGTGTTTTTTTATACAGTTGATTTTCATGGATATTACAAAAAATATAAGTAGCTACTCTGATATTGAAGTCTGATACATCGATTTTGAAAAGAAAGGGGAAACTAATTAACCATGAAATTGATTACTAAAGCATGTGTTTTTTTATAAGAAAATGGCACAAAACTCAACATTTTCTTCAGTTTAATCCTCCCTCCCCCAAGATGTTTCAATTTAACAAACTTGGTGGGTAGTTTATTTTATTCAAGAATAAACTTATTAAAGATTTAATATGATAAATCACTATCACAATTCTTTATTAATACGTCCTTGTAAATTAATGTATTGGTAATATGTCAACTTTCTAAATATGACATGCATTACTTTAAATGCTTGAAAACTATATTATCTGAGAAGATGACATTTCAATTTCTATGGAGGCATTTTGCTGAAAGTTGATTTGTTCACTAATGATAGGAATATAAAGTGCAGGCAATGAGGTATGCACTCCAATATCACCGGTATGTTACAGAAAATAACCATGACTACTTGTACTGCTTATGGGAGTAGCCACATTACCTCAGTTATTAATTGATGGATTTCATAAAAAAAAAAAAAATCCTTTATGCCTGCTAACTGTTATCCCCAAAACAAAAAATAGGCTAGCAATCTTCAATTTATTTCACTCTTAAACTGAAGTTTAAAGTTTGAATATTTTTTTTATCCAAAGACCCATAATTTAACTCATTCACCCCTGAATTTTCCTAGTGAACTATTCCAACCTTTGGATTGGAAGGGTTCAAATATATCTTTAGGGGTGAAAACAATAATAATATGTTTTTCTATCTTTTTTTTTAATAAATATACTTTTTCAATATTTGAGAATGGAGATCAACTTTACAGATAAACCATGTCATCTTTTTATTTTCTATTTCTTGTCATTTCTATAGTAAATTACGAATGTTTATACATGTATTTGTGTCTTCTGAGGTATTGGAAAATATCTAGTAATTCAAATAATTATTGATAACCATCGAAACATTCATTTCTATTTACATTTTGTTAAAATATTCATCATGAAGACATTTTTATTCATAATCTTGTACATATTCATACTTGTAGATATTTTTCATATAATATTCAGTCATATTAAACCAAAAGGACTTTATTTTTATACTAAAATAATGTGTGGCTTTCATTACCTGAATTCATCAGTTTTCTATAAATCAGAAAGTCATCCTTTTTTGCTGCTGTTTTTGTTCGGAGTGAATTAATTTGAAAAGTATTAATTTTTTAGTGAAAATAAGACATAGGGCAGGAATAGTGGTCTAAATACTGACAAAGCATTGCTATGGGATTTAGATACAGACTAATTGATGTCTAAATACTGACGAAGCATTGCTACGGGATTTAGATACAGACTAATTGATGTCTAAATACTGACGAAGCTTTGCTACAGGATTTAGATACAGACTAACTGATATACCCTCTGGTGCCCATATATTGACAATTATTTTACTGTCAGCCCAAAAACAAAATTGTTAAAATCAAATTAAAATGTATACATCGATTTATAGCTAGTGCCGAATTTATATAAACAAAATTATACGATTGTATGTTAGATTTCACCTGTTTCTTTCTGTCTTGTAAAGGAAAACAAGTATTTCTGATAAATCTAGTTTTTTTTCTTACTTCAAAAACTACAGCATTGTAATATGATACAATAAAACTTATCAATTTCATTTAATGATAAGAGAAATTTTCAAAATCCTTAACAAATTTGTTTGCTTAAAATACTTGTTGGTAATGATTCAGGTAAACTATAAATAACATTAATCAAGGGAATAGAACAGTTACATTTCTCTTTTTACAACTTCTCTCCCTATCTATTATAGCTAATATTGTGTACCAAAAAAGAAGATATTTAAGAACAACTGTTATCATTTTTAAAAGGAATTGTATATTTCATTTTTTAAAAGGAATTATGTAATCTAGACTTTGAATAATTTAAAAGTTTTCAATGGAAGTCAATATTACAAGATGTTAGATGCTGTATATATATGTTTATTGTGTGTAAATATATTATATTATATAAAATATAAGTGAATATCATTTTAATATCATATAATTACAATTACTGTAAACATGCTATTTGACCATCATCTTAGTTTTTGCAAAAAAAACATATTTCTAATTTTGTGTATAAGTGAAATAAAGGAATTTTTTATTTGTTTCCAAACCATTGGTGAAAGTGAATGTTTCTCATTTTTTCTATGGGTGGGAGCAGGTGAGGCATTTTTCTATGGGTGGGAGCAGGTGAGGCACAAATTGTTTTTAATATACTAAGGGATCGTTTTCACAAGAATCTTTGGTTTAAAATCTAGGACTTGTACATCATAAAATCTTCAATTCAAGACATTTTGTAAATTTTTCTTTTATCAATTTATATTGTAATTGAACGATTGACATGAAAAGTGTGGGAAGTAGTTTTTATAACAAAAATAAAAGAAGAATCATGTTCATGGTTGTCGCTGTAAAATATCACTCACCAAATGATATTACAATTTGCACCTGCTGCCCCTGCTTAGCTAGTCTGGATCAATGGTTTTGGGACATTTCATCATGTTAACAGAGAGGACAAGATAACCATGTCTTGGAAGATTGAGAAGATTTTGTGAAGACTTTTTGACAGATAAAGCTGCTGGTAAAAAATGCTGATACAATCACTGGTTTAAACTTTAAAGGATTTTTTTTTTATTTGATGAGTCATTTTAAGATTTTCTTGTCCTCAAGATGTTGTACTGCTATCACTGAATAGAGATCAGTTAGAATTATTTTTAGATTAAAAAAGTTATGAGACGGCAGCAAAATACTCTTTAAAGGCCCAATATACGTAACTTCAGGAATTGTTTTGCGATTCTGAAAAAAAATTCTAGTTGATAACAATGCAAAAATAAACCTAAAGCGAAGTAAAACTGAGCGGTAACTAACAAGAAACTCTTGACAGAAAAATCCAAAGAATTGAAAATAATTCAGTGTGGCCGACTTCAACAACAAGTCGAAATTAGAAGACAGCTCAAAATGGACTTATGTTTACGAATACTGAGTTTCAACTGCTGCTGTACCGGTAACTGCGTAATAATTCATCTTGGATATTGCTGATATGAGTTAATCATAACTAAATCTATAAATATGAAAACGTTTTTAGGCTTGACTTTCCCTTCAAGCTTTGCCAAAAGTTACATATACTGGGCCTTTAAGATTAAGAAAAATATAACGACAGTGAATTGTTTTTTTTTTCTTTTATATTTTGACAATTGATCCATTACTATCAATTCATCAAATCTACAAATACTCCCTCACCCTGCAGGCATTACCATTACTGCTGACGTGATTTTTGGACAGTAAAGATAATTTTTATATATATACTTTTGAAAACTATGCATCATTTAATAATCCTAGTAACATTTAATAATCCTAGAAACTAGATATCATAACGATTAACTCTCTTGTTTGAAGTACATTGTATCTCCCTGTCATTAATGTAAATAACAATGTGTAAATAGATTTTTTATCAATGATTTACAGATGTATTGTATGTCTAATGAATATGTAAGACAATAAAGATCAGATGATTAAAGTGGCACGTTTTTGTTTTCTTTCATTACACCTTTTTACCTAGACTGCACCAAGTTACTTACTGTATCTAATTGAAATACTAAACCAATAAAGCTACAATATGGGTTGTTTCTCAGGTATTCCTTCTATGTTGATTGGTGTTATCTTAACATGAAAGCCCTACATAGCAGCAAGCTGCAGGCAAAACTATTACCTGTAGTTTCCTATTACATTGTACTTTAAACCTCTGGAGTCTTCAAAAGAAATTGTTTGAAGTTGATATTAACATATTTGACAATTGTTTTTTTGAAAAGGGTCAAAGTAATTTATTTGAACGCATTTGATGCAGTCTGTAGTTGTCTTTTAACTAGCTAACTACATGTACAGGGCAGATGTTGTTACTCAAAATATTTGGAACAAATTATCTGGAATGTTGACGTATTCAACCACAGTCAATTTGTAAGTAAGTTAAACTGATGAATATCCAAAAGAGGCAAAGTAACAATATATAGTCTATAGATCTAAATTCCACCAAATTAGCATCAGTAGATTTGAAAATATTATATGCTTCTACATAACACTCATATTAGATTACACTTGTATGCTTTTATAAGTTCTGTGAACTCTTGATTTATCCCTAACAGCTCAAAACCTTTTGAGGACAGACGGACGCATGCATATAGCAATATACTATAGTATTGTAGTATATTTATCAATTATGGCCCTGTTAAGAGGGCACTATTGCCTCTCAACAGGGCCATAATGGGTTTAGTACATCACCCTTCAATTTGCATATATGTTACAAAAACTCATTTTATTGTGATACACCATGGCCAGCTTTGGGCCGTTTCTAGAGTCGGCAACTTTAAAGCAGTGCAGTAGCAAGGGAAGTAACTCATGATCCACATCTAATTTCCCGCAAATAATCATGCTCTCCAAATATGGTGAAGTAACTTAATGGTAACGTCATAGAACATCGCGTCAAATTTGATAGTGCCGGTGAGCAGGCACTATCGCTTCATAGTACCCAAGTGTGTAGCCAATGGGAAGTCAGTATTCAGTCACTTAATGTACTAAACGAGTACAGGGGTATACAATCTATATACCCCTGACTTCTTTCTAGTCAAAGGTACAATATCTAGCTAAACAAAATCGCAACACTTGAAAATTGTTTACAGTGTTTATTGTACCTGTAATATGCACATTAGTATGTTCCAAACTTAGTAAAACAGAAATGATTTGTTCAACTTGGATACAATTACAACAGACTACTGTGGAAAACAGCACCAATAAACTGACACTTGGGGCCCAGGTTCGTGATTTGCTTAAACACCGTCCAGAGGGAACTAGAAGATTCATTTGACATCATTCCCATCACTCTTACTGCCTCCATCATCATCTTCCATATCCTCTTCATCCTCTCCCTGTAACAGTGATAAGAATTTATAATTGTGTGAAGAATGGTTTAACACAGTCTCACAGAAATCAAGTATACATTTAAACGAGGCCCAATGGACCTGAATCGCTCACCTGGTATTAATATGACATTTGTAACCTTAAAGTGGTCCAAAACCTTATTAAGTCATTCTAGAGAACATATTAATATTTATAAGAAGAAGTCAGTCAGATAGAAAGGTAGATGAGTAGGTCAAAGTAATTTTTTCGTACACCTTGTTGGCACTTTCTAAGGAAGCCATCTGCCAAATATCAGGTAATTAGGCCTTTCAGTATTTCAGAAGAATGTGTTTTTAAAGAGAAAAGGCACCTCACGATAGCATAAGCTCACTTGACCCTTTCGGACAGATGAGCGTAGAACATCAACATGATCACACTTTGTAACAGGAGGCTTTAATATCCATCAACAAAACTTTCTCTAAAGATCTGTAGAAAGGTTATGTATCAGAACCAGTAAATGTAATGTTTATATGGCCAGTACAAGTCTTACCCCAGGAGGCCCTGGTTTCATCAACGTTCCTTAACTTAAGGAAACTCCTTAACTTAAAAATCTCCATAGAAAAGCATGCATTACAGAATTTAAGGAAAGTTCCTTAACTAAGGATTAACCCCTTCAATTCTGTAATGCTTTCCTATGGAGATGTTTTAAGTTAAGGAACGTTGATGAAATCAGGGCCTGTCACCTCTATCAGACAAAAAGAAATTAGCCAGATTAAGCTGATAGGGTAGTCACCAAAATGCAACATGTACAATAAAATGGTTCTGATATACACTCCAGTAATCTTTCTGCAATTCGTAAATGATCCCAAAACACTTACGCTGAATGTTACATTGCACAGGTTTTAAAAAAGATCAATGTGCAGTAGATTCTGGAGAAATAACAACAAATCTTATTGGTCTAAATTAAACTGTTTAAACAGATGACTTATTACACCAAATCTCATTGGTCGAAATTCAATTGTTTACACAGATGACTTATGACAGCAAATCACATTGGTCTAAATTAAATTGTTTAAACTGAAGGCTTATGACACCTGATGTCATTATGTGCTATAAGCTCAAAAGATCATGACCCCTGTTCTCAGTAATTTGAATTCAGTATCAACTGACAAAATACATTTTAAGCTTAGTGATAATTTACCGAGTTATCCGTAGGATCACACGCCTCACAGTGCCAGGAATATCCACGCTGTTTGGGAGATTTCTTCGCCGGGGGATCCAAACATCCAAAGTGGTAGCTCAGCTTACACTCATCACAGCTGTAAAATGTAACAGTTTCGAGATATCAATATTATCAGATTACTCCAGGGAGGAACGACAGGGGTTTCAAAACAGAGTGTTAAACCAGAGATTTGACAAGGGTTTCACACAAATTTGGAAATACCTAGGATGGGATCAAAATATCGCACCGAACCATTCAGGTGTTTTTATCATGTTTATTGGCTACTTTTTAAAAATTATAAACAAAATATAACCACACATAAACTTTCCCTATCTTTATTATACTGTACCTGACAGTGTAGGTATAGTCACCCAGCCCGTTACAAACGGCGCACATTAACTCTCCCTAACTTCATTATACTGTACCTGACAGTGTTGGTATAGTCACCCAGCCCGTTACAAACGGCGCACATTAACTCTCCCTAACTTTATTATACTGTACCTGACAGTGCTGGTATAGTCACCCAGCCCGTTACAAACGGCACACATCAACTCCCCCTAACTTTATAATACTGTACCTGACAGTGTTGGTATAGTCACCCAGCCCGTTACAAACGGCACACATTAACTCCCCCTAACTTTATTATACTGTACCTGACAGTGTTGGTATAGTCCCCCAGCCCGTTACAAACGGCACACATCAACTCTCCCTAACTTTATTATACTGTACCTGACAGTGTTGGTATAGTCATCCAGCCCGTTACAAACGGCACACATTAACTCCCCCTTACTTTATAATACTGTACCTGACAGTGTTGGTAAAGTCACCCAGACCGTTACAAACGGCACACATTAAGTCCCCCTAACTTTATTATACTGTACCTGACAGTGTTGGTATAGTCACCCAGACCGTTACAAACGGCGCACATTAACTCCCCCTAACTTAGTTATACTGTACCTGACAGTGTTGGTATAGTCACCCAGACCGTTACAAACGGCGCACATTAACTCTCCCTAACTTTATTATACTGTACCTGACAGTGTTGGTATAGTCATCCAGCCCGTTACAAACGGCACACATTAACTCTCCCTTACTATATTATACTGAACCTGACAGTGTTGGTATAGTCACCCAGCCCGTTACAAACGGCACACATTAAGTCCCCCAACCTTAGTTATACTGTACCTGACAGTGTTGGTATAGTCACCCAGCCCGTTACAAACGGCGCACATTAACTCTCCCTAACTTCATTATACTGTACCTGACAGTGTTGGTAAAGTCACCCAGCCCGTTACAAACGGCACACATTAACTCTCCCTAACTTTATTATACTGTACCTGACAGTGTTGGTATAGTCATCCAGCCCGTAACAAACGCCGCACATTAACTCCCCCTAACTTTATTATACTGTACCTGACAGTGCTGGTATAGTCACCCAGACCGTTACAAACGGCACACATCAACTCTCCCTAACTTTATTATACTGTACCTGACAGTGTTGGTAAAGTCACCCAGCCCGTTACAAACGGCACACATTAACTCCCCCTAACTTTATTATACTGTACCTGACAGTGTTGGTATAGTCCCCCAGCCCGTTACAAACGGCACACATTAACTCCCCCTAACTTTATTATACTGTACCTGACAGTGTTGGTATAGTCACCCAGCCCGTTACAAACGGCACACATTAACTCCCCCTAACTTTATTATACTGTACCTGACAGTGCTGGTATAGTCACCCAGACCGTTACAAACGGCACACATTAACTCCCCCTAACTTTATTATACTGTACCTGACAGTGCTGGTATAGTCATCCAGCCCATTACAAATGGCACACATTAACTCCCCCTAACTTTATTATACTGTACCTGACAGTGCTGGTATAGTCATCCAGCCCGTTACAAACGGCACACATTAACTCTCCCTAACTTTATTATACTGTACCTGACAGTGTTGGTATAGTCCCCCAGCCCGTTACAAACGGCACACATTAACTCTCCCTAACTTTATTATACTGTACCTGACAGTGTTGGTATAGTCATCCAGCCCGTTACAAACGGCACACATCAACTCCCCCTAACTTTAATATACTGTACCTGACAGTGTTGGTATAGTCACCCAGACCGTTACAAACGGCGCACATTAACTCCCCCTAACTTTATAATACTGTACCTGACAGTGTTGGTATAGTCACCCAGACCGTTACAAACGGCGCACATTAACTCTCCCTAACTTAGTTATACTGTACCTGACAGTGTTGGTATAGTCACCCAGACCGTTACAAACGGCGCACATCAACTCCCCCTAACTTAGTTATACTGTACCTGACAGTGTTGGTATAGTCACCCAGACCGTTACAAACGGCACACATCAACTCCCCCTAACTTAGTTATACTGTACCTGACAGTGTTGGTATAGTCACCCAGACCGTTACAAACGGCACACATCAACTCCCCCTAACTTAGTTATACTGTACCTAACAGTGTTGGTATAGTCACCCAGACCGTTACAAACGGCGCACATTAACTCTCCCTAACTTTGTTATGCTGTACCTGACAGTGTTGGTATAGTCATCCAGCCCGTTACAAACGGCACACATTAACTCCCCCTATCTTTATTATACTGTACCTGACAGTGTTGGTAAAGTCACCCAGACCGTTACAAACGGCACACATTAACTCTCCCTAACTTTATTATACTGTACCTGACAGTGTTGGTATAGTCATCCAGCCCGTTACAAACGGCGCACATTAACTCCCCCTAACTTTATTATACTGTACCTGACAGTGTTGGTATAGTCACCCAGCTCGTTACAAACGGCGCACATTAACTCCCCCTTACTATATTATACTGAACCTGACAGTGTTGGTATAGTCACCCAGCCCGTTACAAACGGCACACATTAAGTCCCCCTAACTTAGTTATACTGTACCTGACAGTGTTGGTATAGTCACCCAGCCCGTTACAAACGGCGCACATTAACTCTCCCTAACTTCATTATACTGTACCTGACAGTGTTGGTAAAGTCATCCAGCCCGTAACAAACGCCGCACATTAACTCCCCCTAACTTTATTATACTGTACCTGACAGTGCTGGTATAGTCACCCAGACCGTTACAAACGGCACACATCAACTCTCCCTAACTTTATTATACTGTACCTGACAGTGTTGGTAAAGTCACCCAGCCCGTTACAAACGGCACACATTAACTCCCCCTAACTTTATTATACTGTACCTGACAGTGTTGGTATAGTCCCCCAGCCCGTTACAAACGGCACACATTAACTCCCCCTAACTTTATTATACTGTACCTGACAGTGTTGGTATAGTCACCCAGCCCGTTACAAACGGCACACATTAACTCCCCCTAACTTTATTATACTGTACCTGACAGTGCTGGTATAGTCACCCAGACCGTTACAAACGGCACACATTAACTCCCCCTAACTTTATTATACTGTACCTGACAGTGCTGGTATAGTCATCCAACCCATTACAAATGGCACACATTAACTCCCCCTAACTTTATTATACTGTACCTGACAGTGCTGGTATAGTCATCCAGCCCGTTACAAACGGCACACATCAACTCCCCCTAACTTTATTATACTGTACCTGACAGTGTTGGTATAGTCACCCAGACCGTTACAAACGGCGCACATTAACTCCCCCTAACTTTATAATACTGTACCTGACAGTGTTGGTATAGTCACCCAGACCGTTACAAACGGCGCACATTAACTCTCCCTAACTTAGTTATACTGTACCTGACAGTGTTGGTATAGTCACCCAGACCGTTACAAACGGCGCACATCAACTCCCCCTAACTTAGTTATACTGTACCTGACAGTGTTGGTATAGTCACCCAGACCGTTACAAACGGCACACATCAACTCCCCCTAACTTAGTTATACTGTACCTGACAGTGTTGGTATAGTCACCCAGACCGTTACAAACGGCACACATCAACTCCCCCTAACTTAGTTATACTGTACCTAACAGTGTTGGTATAGTCACCCAGACCGTTACAAACGGCGCACATTAACTCTCCCTAACTTTGTTATACTGTACCTGACAGTGTTGGTATAGTCATCCAGCCCGTTACAAACGGCACACATTAACTCCCCCTATCTTTATTATACTGTACCTGACAGTGTTGGTAAAGTCACCCAGACCGTTACAAACGGCACACATTAACTCTCCCTAACTTTATTATACTGTACCTGACAGTGTTGGTATAGTCATCCAGCCCGTTACAAACGCCGCACATTAACTCCCCCTAACTTTATTATACTGTACCTGACAGTGTTGGTATAGTCACCCAGCTCGTTACAAACGGCGCACATTAACTCCCCCTTACTATATTATACTGAACCTGACAGTGTTGGTATAGTCACCCAGCCCGTTACAAACGGCACACATTAAGTCCCCCTAACTTAGTTATACTGTACCTGACAGTGTTGGTATAGTCACCCAGCCCGTTACAAACGGCGCACATTAACTCTCCCTAACTTCATTATACTGTACCTGACAGTGTTGGTAAAGTCACCCAGCCAGTTACAAACGGCACACATTAACTCTCCCTAACTTTATTATACTGTACCTGACAGTGTTGGTATAGTCATCCAGCCCGTAACAAACGCCGCACATTAACTCCCCCTAACTTTATTATACTGTACCTGACAGTGTTGGTATAGTCACCCAGACCGTTACAAACGGCACACATCAACTCTCCCTTACTTTATTATACTGTACCTGACAGTGTTGGTAAAGTCACCCAGCCCGTTACAAACGGCACACATTAACTCCCCCTAACTTTATTATACTGTACCTGACAGTGTTGGTATAGTCCCCCAGCCCGTTACAAACGGCACACATTAACTCCCCCTAACTTTATTATACTGTACCTGACAGTGTTGGTATAGTCACCCAGCCCGTTACAAACGGCACACATTAACTCCCCCTAACTTTATTATACTGTACCTGACAGTGCTGGTATAGTCACCCAGACCGTTACAAACGGCACACATTAACTCTCCCTAACTTTATTATTCTGTACCTGACAGTGCTGGTATAGTCATCCAGCCCGTTACAAACGGCGCACATCAACTCTCCCTAACTTTATTATACTGTACCTGACAGTGCTGGTATAGTCACCGAGCCCGTTACAAACGCCGCACATCAACTCCCCCTACCTTTATTATACTGTACCTGACAGTGTTGGTAAAATCACCCAGCCCGTTACAAACGGCACACATCAACTCCCCCTAACTTTATTATACTGTACCTGACAGTGTTGGTATAGTCACCCAGCCCGTTACAAACGACACACATCAACTCCCCCTAACTTTATTATACTGTACCTGACAGTGTTGGTATAGTCATCCAGCCCGTTACAAACGCCACACATTAACTCCCCCTAACTTTATTATACTGTACCTGACAGTGTTGGTATAGTCATCCAGCCCGTTACAAACGCCGCACATTAACTCCCCCTAACTTTATTATACTGTACCTGACAGTGTTGGTATAGTCACCCAGCCCGTTTCAAACGACACACATTAACTCCCCCTAACTTTATTATACTGTACCTGACAGTGTTGGTATAGTCACCCAGCCCGTTACAAACGGCGCACATTAACTCCCCCTAACTTTATTATACTGTACCTGACAGTGTTGGTATAGTCACCCAGCCCGTTACAAACGGCGCACATTAACTCCCCCTAACTTTATTATACTGTACCTGACAGTGTTGGTATAGTCACCCAGCCCGTTACAAACGGCACACATTAACTCCCCCTAACTTTATAATACTGTACCTGACAGTGTTGGTATAGTCACCCAGACCGTTACAAACGGCACACATTAACTCCCCCTAACTTTATTATACTGTACCTGACAGTGTTGGTATAGTCATCCAGCCCGTTACAAACGGCGCACATCAACTCCCCCTAACTTTATTATACTGTACCTGACAGTGTTGGTATAGTCACCCAGCCCGTTACAAACGGCGCACATTAACTCTCCCTAACTTAGTTATACTGTACCTGACAGTGTTGGTATAGTCACCCAGACCGTTACAAACGGCGCACATTAACTCTCCCTAACTTTATTATACTGTACCTGACAGTGTTGGTATAGTCATCCAGCCCGTTACAAACGGCACACATTAACTCTCCCTTACTATATTATACTGAACCTGACAGTGTTGGTATAGTCACCCAGCCCGTTACAAACGGCACACATTAAGTCCCCCAACCTTAGTTATACTGTACCTGACAGTGTTGGTATAGTCACCCAGCCCGTTACAAACGGCGCACATTAACTCTCCCTAACTTCATTATACTGTACCTGACAGTGTTGGTAAAGTCACCCAGCCCGTTACAAACGGCACACATTAACTCTCCCTAACTTTATTATACTGTACCTGACAGTGTTGGTATAGTCATCCAGCCCGTAACAAACGCCGCACATTAACTCCCCCTAACTTTATTATACTGTACCTGACAGTGCTGGTATAGTCACCCAGACCGTTACAAACGGCACACATCAACTCTCCCTAACTTTATTATACTGTACCTGACAGTGTTGGTAAAGTCACCCAGCCCGTTACAAACGGCACACATTAACTCCCCCTAACTTTATTATACTGTACCTGACAGTGTTGGTATAGTCCCCCAGCCCGTTACAAACGGCACACATTAACTCCCCCTAACTTTATTATACTGTACCTGACAGTGTTGGTATAGTCACCCAGCCCGTTACAAACGGCACACATTAACTCCCCCTAACTTTATTATACTGTACCTGACAGTGCTGGTATAGTCACCCAGACCGTTACAAACGGCACACATTAACTCCCCCTAACTTTATTATACTGTACCTGACAGTGCTGGTATAGTCATCCAGCCCATTACAAATGGCACACATTAACTCCCCCTAACTTTATTATACTGTACCTGACAGTGCTGGTATAGTCATCCAGCCCGTTACAAATGGCACACATTAACTCTCCCTAACTTTATTATACTGTACCTGACAGTGCTGGTATAGTCATCCAGCCCATTACAAATGGCACACATTAACTCCCCCTAACTTTATTATACTGTACCTGACAGTGCTGGTATAGTCATCCAGCCCATTACAAATGGCACACATTAACTCTCCCTAACTTCATTATACTGTACCTGACAGTGTTGGTATAGTCCCCCAGCCCGTTACAAACGGCACACATTAACTCTCCCTAACTTTATTATACTGTACCTGACAGTGTTGGTATAGTCATCCAGCCCGTTACAAACGGCACACATCAACTCCCCCTAACTTTAATATACTGTACCTGACAGTGTTGGTATAGTCACCCAGACCGTTACAAACGGCGCACATTAACTCCCCCTAACTTTATAATACTGTACCTGACAGTGTTGGTATAGTCACCCAGACCGTTACAAACGGCGCACATTAACTCTCCCTAACTTAGTTATACTGTACCTGACAGTGTTGGTATAGTCACCCAGACCGTTACAAACGGCGCACATCAACTCCCCCTAACTTAGTTATACTGTACCTGACAGTGTTGGTATAGTCACCCAGACCGTTACAAACGGCACACATCAACTCCCCCTAACTTAGTTATACTGTACCTGACAGTGTTGGTATAGTCACCCAGACCGTTACAAACGGCACACATCAACTCCCCCTAACTTAGTTATACTGTACCTAACAGTGTTGGTATAGTCACCCAGACCGTTACAAACGGCGCACATTAACTCTCCCTAACTTTGTTATGCTGTACCTGACAGTGTTGGTATAGTCATCCAGCCCGTTACAAACGGCACACATTAACTCCCCCTATCTTTATTATACTGTACCTGACAGTGTTGGTAAAGTCACCCAGACCGTTACAAACGGCACACATTAACTCTCCCTAACTTTATTATACTGTACCTGACAGTGTTGGTATAGTCATCCAGCCCGTTACAAACGGCGCACATTAACTCCCCCTAACTTTATTATACTGTACCTGACAGTGTTGGTATAGTCACCCAGCTCGTTACAAACGGCGCACATTAACTCCCCCTTACTATATTATACTGAACCTGACAGTGTTGGTATAGTCACCCAGCCCGTTACAAACGGCACACATTAAGTCCCCCTAACTTAGTTATACTGTACCTGACAGTGTTGGTATAGTCACCCAGCCCGTTACAAACGGCGCACATTAACTCTCCCTAACTTCATTATACTGTACCTGACAGTGTTGGTAAAGTCATCCAGCCCGTAACAAACGCCGCACATTAACTCCCCCTAACTTTATTATACTGTACCTGACAGTGCTGGTATAGTCACCCAGACCGTTACAAACGGCACACATCAACTCTCCCTAACTTTATTATACTGTACCTGACAGTGTTGGTAAAGTCACCCAGCCCGTTACAAACGGCACACATTAACTCCCCCTAACTTTATTATACTGTACCTGACAGTGTTGGTATAGTCCCCCAGCCCGTTACAAACGGCACACATTAACTCCCCCTAACTTTATTATACTGTACCTGACAGTGTTGGTATAGTCACCCAGCCCGTTACAAACGGCACACATTAACTCCCCCTAACTTTATTATACTGTACCTGACAGTGCTGGTATAGTCACCCAGACCGTTACAAACGGCACACATTAACTCCCCCTAACTTTATTATACTGTACCTGACAGTGCTGGTATAGTCATCCAACCCATTACAAATGGCACACATTAACTCCCCCTAACTTTATTATACTGTACCTGACAGTGCTGGTATAGTCATCCAGCCCGTTACAAACGGCACACATCAACTCCCCCTAACTTTATTATACTGTACCTGACAGTGTTGGTATAGTCACCCAGACCGTTACAAACGGCGCACATTAACTCCCCCTAACTTTATAATACTGTACCTGACAGTGTTGGTATAGTCACCCAGACCGTTACAAACGGCGCACATTAACTCTCCCTAACTTAGTTATACTGTACCTGACAGTGTTGGTATAGTCACCCAGACCGTTACAAACGGCGCACATCAACTCCCCCTAACTTAGTTATACTGTACCTGACAGTGTTGGTATAGTCACCCAGACCGTTACAAACGGCACACATCAACTCCCCCTAACTTAGTTATACTGTACCTGACAGTGTTGGTATAGTCACCCAGACCGTTACAAACGGCACACATCAACTCCCCCTAACTTAGTTATACTGTACCTAACAGTGTTGGTATAGTCACCCAGACCGTTACAAACGGCGCACATTAACTCTCCCTAACTTTGTTATACTGTACCTGACAGTGTTGGTATAGTCATCCAGCCCGTTACAAACGGCACACATTAACTCCCCCTATCTTTATTATACTGTACCTGACAGTGTTGGTAAAGTCACCCAGACCGTTACAAACGGCACACATTAACTCTCCCTAACTTTATTATACTGTACCTGACAGTGTTGGTATAGTCATCCAGCCCGTTACAAACGCCGCACATTAACTCCCCCTAACTTTATTATACTGTACCTGACAGTGTTGGTATAGTCACCCAGCTCGTTACAAACGGCGCACATTAACTCCCCCTTACTATATTATACTGAACCTGACAGTGTTGGTATAGTCACCCAGCCCGTTACAAACGGCACACATTAAGTCCCCCTAACTTAGTTATACTGTACCTGACAGTGTTGGTATAGTCACCCAGCCCGTTACAAACGGCGCACATTAACTCTCCCTAACTTCATTATACTGTACCTGACAGTGTTGGTAAAGTCACCCAGCCAGTTACAAACGGCACACATTAACTCTCCCTAACTTTATTATACTGTACCTGACAGTGTTGGTATAGTCATCCAGCCCGTAACAAACGCCGCACATTAACTCCCCCTAACTTTATTATACTGTACCTGACAGTGTTGGTATAGTCACCCAGACCGTTACAAACGGCACACATCAACTCTCCCTTACTTTATTATACTGTACCTGACAGTGTTGGTAAAGTCACCCAGCCCGTTACAAACGGCACACATTAACTCCCCCTAACTTTATTATACTGTACCTGACAGTGTTGGTATAGTCCCCCAGCCCGTTACAAACGGCACACATTAACTCCCCCTAACTTTATTATACTGTACCTGACAGTGTTGGTATAGTCACCCAGCCCGTTACAAACGGCACACATTAACTCCCCCTAACTTTATTATACTGTACCTGACAGTGCTGGTATAGTCACCCAGACCGTTACAAACGGCACACATTAACTCTCCCTAACTTTATTATTCTGTACCTGACAGTGCTGGTATAGTCATCCAGCCCGTTACAAACGGCGCACATCAACTCTCCCTAACTTTATTATACTGTACCTGACAGTGCTGGTATAGTCACCGAGCCCGTTACAAACGCCGCACATCAACTCCCCCTACCTTTATTATACTGTACCTGACAGTGTTGGTAAAATCACCCAGCCCGTTACAAACGGCACACATCAACTCCCCCTAACTTTATTATACTGTACCTGACAGTGTTGGTATAGTCACCCAGCCCGTTACAAACGACACACATCAACTCCCCCTAACTTTATTATACTGTACCTGACAGTGTTGGTATAGTCATCCAGCCCGTTACAAACGCCACACATTAACTCCCCCTAACTTTATTATACTGTACCTGACAGTGTTGGTATAGTCATCCAGCCCGTTACAAACGCCGCACATTAACTCCCCCTAACTTTATTATACTGTACCTGACAGTGTTGGTATAGTCACCCAGCCCGTTTCAAACGACACACATTAACTCCCCCTAACTTTATTATACTGTACCTGACAGTGTTGGTATAGTCACCCAGCCCGTTACAAACGGCGCACATTAACTCCCCCTAACTTTATTATACTGTACCTGACAGTGTTGGTATAGTCACCCAGCCCGTTACAAACGGCGCACATTAACTCCCCCTAACTTTATTATACTGTACCTGACAGTGTTGGTATAGTCACCCAGCCCGTTACAAACGGCACACATTAACTCCCCCTAACTTTATAATACTGTACCTGACAGTGTTGGTATAGTCACCCAGACCGTTACAAACGGCACACATTAACTCCCCCTAACTTTATTATACTGTACCTGACAGTGTTGGTATAGTCATCCAGCCCGTTACAAACGGCGCACATCAACTCCCCCTAACTTTATTATACTGTACCTGACAGTGTTGGTATAGTCACCCAGCCCGTTACAAACGGCGCACATCAACTCTCCCTAACTTTATTATACTGTACCTGACAGTGTTGGTATAGTCACCCAGCCCGTTACAAACGGCGCACATCAACTCTCCCTAACTTTATTATACTGTACCTGACAGTGTTGGTATAGTCATCCAGCCCGTTACAAACGGCGCACATCAACTCCCCCTAACTTTATTATACTGTACCTGACAGTGTTGGTATAGTCACCCAGCCCGTTACAAACGCTGCACATTAACTCTCCCTAACTTTATTATACTGTACCTGACAGTGTTGGTATAGTCACCCAGCCCGTTACAAACGGCACACATTAACTCTCCCTAACTTTATTATACTGTACCTGACAGTGTTGGTATAGTCACCCAGCCCGTTACAAACGGCACACATCAACTCTCCCTAACTTAGTTATACTGTACCTAACAGTGTTGGTATAGTCACCCAGACCGTTACAAACGGCACACATTAACTCTCCCTAACTTTATTATACTGTACCTGACAGTGTTGGTATAGTCACCCAGCCCGTTACAAACGCTGCACATTAACTCCCCCTAACTTTATTATACTGTACCTAACTCCCCTTAACTTTATTATACTGTACCTGACAGTGTTGGTATAGTCACCAAGCCCGTTACAAACGCCGCACATTAACTCCCCTTAACTTTATTATACTGTACCTGACAGTGTTGGTATAGTCACCCAGCCCGTTACAAACAGCACACATTAACTCTCCCTAACTTTATTATACTGTACCTGACAGTGTTGGTATAGTCACCCAGCCCGTTACAAACGGCGCACATTAACTCTCCCTAACTTTATTATACTGTACCTGACAGTGTTGGTATAGTCACCCAGCCCGTTACAAACGGCGCACATTAACTCCCCCTAACTTTATTATACTGTACCTGACAGTGTTGGTATAGTCACACAGCCCGTTACAAACGCCGCACATTAACTCCCCCCAACTTTATTATACTGTACCTGACAGTGTTGGTATAGTCACCCAGCCCGTTACAAACGGCACACATTAACTCCCCCTAACTATATTATACTGTACCTGACAGTGTTGGTATAGTCACACAGCCCGTTACAAACGGCACACATTAACTCCTCCTAACTCTATTATACTGTACCTGACAGTGTTGGTATAGTCACCCTGCCCGTTACAAACGGCACACATTAACTCCCCCTAACTCTATTATACTGTACCTGACAGTGTTGGTATAGTCACCCAGACCGTTACAAACGGCACACATTAACTCCCCCTAACTCTATTATACTGTACCTGACAGTGTTGGTATAGTCACCCTGCCCGTTACAAACGGCACACATTAACTCCCCCTAACTTTATTATACTGTACCTGACAGTGTTGGTATAGTCACCCAGCCCGTTACAAACGGCACACATTAACTCCCCCTAACTCTATTATACTGTACCTGACAGTGTTGGTATAGTCATCCAGCCCGTTACAAACGGCGCACATTAAGTCCCCCTAACTTAGTTATACTGTACCTGACAGTGTTGGTATAGTCACCCAGCCCGTTACAAACGGCACACATTAACTCCCCCTAACTCTATTATACTGTACCTGACAGTGTTGGTATAGTCACCCAGCCCGTTACAAACGGCACACATTAACTCTCCCTAACTTTATTATACTGTACCTGACAGTGTTGGTATAGTCATCCAGCCCGTTGCAAACGCCGCACATTAACTCCCCCTAACTTTATTATACTGTACCTGACAGTGTTGGTATAGTCACCCAGCTCGTTACAAACGGCGCACATTAACTCCCCCTTACTATATTATACTGAACCTGACAGTGTTGGTATAGTCACCCAGCCCGTTACAAACGGCACACATTAAGTCCCCCTAACTTAGTTATACTGTACCTGACAGTGTTGGTATAGTCACCCAGCCCGTTACAAAAGGCGCACATTAACTCTCCCTAACTTCATTATACTGTACCTGACAGTGTTGGTAAAGTCACCCAGCCAGTTACAAACGGCACACATTAACTCTCCCTAACTTTATTATACTGTACCTGACAGTGTTGGTATAGTCATCCAGCCCGTAACAAACGCCGCACATTAACTCCCCCTAACTTTATTATACTGTACCTGACAGTGTTGGTATAGTCACCCAGACCGTTACAAACGGCACACATCAACTCTCCCTTACTTTATTATACTGTACCTGACAGTGTTGGTAAAGTCACCCAGCCCGTTACAAACGGCACACATTAACTCCCCCTAACTTTATTATACTGTACCTGACAGTGTTGGTATAGTCCCCCAGCCCGTTACAAACGGCACACATTAACTCCCCCTAACTTTATTATACTGTACCTGACAGTGTTGGTATAGTCACCCAGCCCGTTACAAACGGCACACATTAACTCCCCCTAACTTTATTATACTGTACCTGACAGTGCTGGTATAGTCACCCAGACCGTTACAAACGGCACACATTAACTCTCCCTAACTTTATTATACTGTACCTGACAGTGTTGGTATAGTCATCCAGCCCGTTACAAACAGCGCATATTAACTCCCCCTAACTTTATTATACTGTACCTGACAGTGCTGGTATAGTCACCCAGACCGTTACAAACGGCACACATTAACTCTCCCTAACTTTATTATACTGTACCTGACAGTGTTGGTATAGTCATCCAGCCCATTACAAACGGCACACATTAACTCTCCCTAACTTTATTATACTGTACCTGACAGTGTTGGTATAGTCATCCAGCCCGTTACAAACGACGCACATTAACTCCCCCTAACTTTATTATACTGTACCTGACAGTGTTGGTATAGTCACCCAGCCCGTTTCAAACGACACACATTAACTCCCCCTAACTTTATTATACTGTACCTGACAGTGTTGGTATAGTCACCCAGCCCGTTACAAACGGCGCACATTAACTCCCCCTAACTTTATTATACTGTACCTGACAGTGTTGGTATAGTCACCCAGCCCGTTACAAACGGCGCACATTAACTCCCCCTAACTTTATTATACTGTACCTGACAGTGTTGGTATAGTCACCCAGCCCGTTACAAACGGCACACATTAACTCCCCCTAACTTTATAATACTGTACCTGACAGTGTTGGTATAGTCACCCAGACCGTTACAAACGGCACACATTAACTCCCCCTAACTTTATTATACTGTACCTGACAGTGTTGGTATAGTCATCCAGCCCGTTACAAACGGCGCACATCAACTCCCCCTAACTTTATTATACTGTACCTGACAGTGTTGGTATAGTCACCCAGCCCGTTACAAACGGCGCACATCAACTCTCCCTAACTTTATTATACTGTACCTGACAGTGTTGGTATAGTCACCCAGCCCGTTACAAACGGCGCACATCAACTCTCCCTAACTTTATTATACTGTACCTGACAGTGTTGGTATAGTCATCCAGCCCGTTACAAACGGCGCACATTAACTCTCCCTAACTTTATTATACTGTACCTGACAGTGTTGGTATAGTCACCCAGCCCGTTACAAACGCTGCACATTAACTCCCCCTAACTTTATTATACTGTACCTAACTCCCCTTAACTTTATTATACTGTACCTGACAGTGTTGGTATAGTCACCAAGCCCGTTACAAACGCCGCACATTAACTCCCCTTAACTTTATTATACTGTACCTGACAGTGTTGGTATAGTCACCCAGCCCGTTACAAACAGCACACATTAACTCTCCCTAACTTTATTATACTGTACCTGACAGTGTTGGTATAGTCACCCAGCCCGTTACAAACGGCGCACATTAACTCTCCCTAACTTTATTATACTGTACCTGACAGTGTTGGTATAGTCACCCAGCCCGTTACAAACGGCGCACATTAACTCCCCCTAACTTTATTATACTGTACCTGACAGTGTTGGTATAGTCACACAGCCCGTTACAAACGCCGCACATTAACTCCCCCCAACTTTATTATACTGTACCTGACAGTGTTGGTATAGTCACCCAGCCCGTTACAAACGGCACACATTAACTCCCCCTAACTATATTATACTGTACCTGACAGTGTTGGTATAGTCACACAGCCCGTTACAAACGGCACACATTAACTCCTCCTAACTCTATTATACTGTACCTGACAGTGTTGGTATAGTCACCCTGCCCGTTACAAACGGCACACATTAACTCCCTCTAACTCTATTATACTGTACCTGACAGTGTTGGTATAGTCACCCAGACCGTTACAAACGGCACACATTAACTCCCCCTAACTCTATTATACTGTACCTGACAGTGTTGGTATAGTCACCCTGCCCGTTACAAACGGCACACATTAACTCCCCCTAACTTTATTATACTGTACCTGACAGTGTTGGTATAGTCACCCAGCCCGTTACAAACGGCACACATTAACTCCCCCTAACTTAGTTATACTGTACCTGACAGTGTTGGTATAGTCACCCAGCCAGTTACAAACGGCACACATTAACTCCCCCTAACTCTATTATACTGTACCTGACAGTGTTGGTATAGTCACCCAGCCCGTTACAAACGGCACACATTAACTCCCCCTAACTTTATTATACTGTACCTGACAGTGTTGGTAAAGTCACCCTGCCCGTTACAAACGGCACACATTAACTCCCCCTAACTTTATTATACTGTACCTGACAGTGTTGGTATGGTATAGTCACCCAGCCCGTTACAAACGGCACACATTAACTCCCCCTTACTATATTATACTGAACCTGACAGTGTTGGTATAGTCACCCAGCCCGTTACAAACAGCGCACATTAACTCCCCCTAACTTAATCATACTGTACCTGACAGTGTTGGTATAGTCACCCAGCCCGTTACAAACGCCGCACATTAACTCCCCCTTACTTAGTTATACTGTACCTGACAGTGTTGGTATAGTCACCCAGCCTGTTACAAACGCCGCACATTAACTCCCCCTAACTTTATTATACTGTACCTGACAGTGTTGGTATAGTCACCCAGCCCGTTACAAACGCCGCACATTAACTCCCCCTTACTTAGTTATACTGTACCTAACAGTGTTGGTATAGTCACCCAGCCCGTTACAAACGGCACACATTAACTCTCCCTAACTTTATTATACTGTACCTAACAGTGTTGGTATAGTCACCCAGCCCGTTACAAACGGCGCACATTAACTCCCCCTTACTTAGTTATACTGTACCTAACAGTGTTGGTATAGTCACCCTGCCCGTTACAAACGGCGCACATTAACTCCCCCTAACTTTATTATACTGTACCTGACAGTGTTGGTAAAGTCACCCAGCCCGTTACAAACAGCACACATCAACTCTCCTCGAAACTGTTCTTCTTTTCCTCCTTTCTGTTTCTTAGCCGGAGGAGGCTGACTCAGCTTGAAAGGTACTTCTGTTGTTGGTTCAGTCTGTTGAAATAAACAAAATGAAGACAGATTGGAGACAAATCTTATCAAAGCTAACATGCCTGGATTGCTGTCCTGATCTTTAAAGGGCTCAAGATCAAGGCTGAAATTTCACAATGTTTTTGTAACGGTAAGCCAAACAATACAAATTCAGTAAAACCTCACTTACTCGAGCTCTCGAGACCTAATCAATAGTTGGAGGAATACATGGTATTGTACATTAGCATTAGCTGAGAAGCAATGATCAACACATGCTAATTATCTTTATATTTTAAGGTATTAAAGGTAAATAGAACTTAAAAATGTCTGTAAGACATAAATGAACCTGTCGCAATGTGAAATTAGTTTCAGTGTTCTTTAAACGTTACAATCACTTTGATCTTACAAGACAATCAATCATTGATTTGGAAATCAATAATTATGTAAAGAAACAAACTTGTTTAGGATAACAGTTTTATGACACTGAATCGATTAATGATTTTCTATAAAGAGCATGGTCAGCTTGGCATTAACCCTGTAATCCTCTTAATAAATTGGTTGATGATTTTCTATATATAGCAATGGTGGCCTTGAACTGTGGTCTTGACCTTGGAACACTGAATCACAAGGATGTTTGATTTTGTATAAAATTTGACCAAAGTCAATAAGAAGAATGAAGTTGCTAGGCATTTAAATCATATCAGTTGATACTTTTCTATAGCATGTGACTTTAAACTTGGTCTGGACTCTCAGAACTCTGAATTACAACAATGTTCAAAATATACTCATACTTGACTTTTGCATAAAGTCTGACCAAAATCCATGAAAGAATAAAGCTGCTAAGAGTTTGAACTGAATCACTTAAAGCAAGTGTGACCTTGGCCTTGACCTTCCTTGGAACTATGAACTACAACGTCCAAAATTTACTTATACTAGGTACTTGACTTTTGCATACAGTCTGACCAAAATCCATGCAAGAATGAAGTTGCTGCGAGTCTGAAATAAATCGCCTGAAGCAAGTGTCTTTTGTAACTTTTAAAAATTAACTAACTTGAGTGAAACAATATAAATACCATATCCAACAACCACTTGTTGGGTAACTTCTAAGTACACAGTTATTTTGATGTGATCAAATTTTAGAGCATAACTGAATTTAAACAGAATAGCACAGTGATGAAATGGCACACTAACCATCTTTGCTGTAGAATGCAATATACAGAAACAGTAATTAACGCATTGATAATTAATTAGTGGAAGGTTTACAACTAAAAAATTGTTAAAATAAGATAAGCTCTAAAATATGACTATCACTAAAAGGGCCTGTTTCCAAAATGGCCCCTTCTCTGATTCAAATTTCCTGTTGGTGGTGCATTGCCCATGACGTTGTGGTCACAAATCTATAAAGTATAAAGATTTAGGTCACTTGGTTTGTTTTTTATGGCTCCTCAAAGTTGTACCTTTCAGAAGCTGTCTAAGTGTTGATAAAATGTGCATGTTATGTAAAATAGTAATGAAAATCTAATCAAATGATAGTCACCGTAAAGAATACATTCATGGCATTATTGTGACAAAAAATCATGTTTCCATCACGCCATTTGGCTGTTTTATGGAAGAAACAATCTCAAAAATGCCATTTTCGATTTTAGACACAAAAACTGTGTTTTTTAGAGAATACACCCTTTTATGGGCGTTGGATGCAAACCAATTTTTATCCTATCAAACAGTACGTAATATGCTATTGATGAGAGGAAAAATCATCAAAATGTAAGTGGTGGAACATTTTCAAATCTTGGGTTGAATTAGCCTATGGTTGAATTGCCGATTTTCGACTTTCTTTAGATAATTAACAAAAACACGAGAGTATTTGCTCGGTATGCTGAGAATATGTACACAGATATGAAAAAAGTGAGAGAAACACTTTTTCATGAAAAAAATCCAAGATGGCTACTTCACAAATCCCCGTGGTTGAAGACATTGGCTGACAAATAGACAGAACAACAAACAAAGCGTGTTCCTTATGATTTTGGTTGGTTTTCGCATTTACGGGAGTTTTCATAGCTACTGGCGATTGTATAATACCTATATTTATAAGTTTGGTTAGTCACATGGTAACGGGGATCTTTCATATCGAGCCCCAAACACACTTTCGACATATGCACTATGTTGCCGCATGGAAAACTATTTCAAGTTTTGTCGGAATTTCTTTACCTGTGGTTGTAATGGTCGGGGTTTTTCCAGCGCCCTGTAATACCCAAGGTAGTACAAGATACTGGAGATGTGCGCACACATTCCCATCGTTCTCTCTCCAACTGGGCACTGGCAGTAGTAGTCTTTCATTGGGGCCTCATCATCGGGTGAAACGGTGAACCGTATCCAAACGTTATATTTCGTTTGGTTTTGTATCTAGAATGTATTTGACATCGGAGAAGGTCTGGGGAGTGCTGGTAAAGCCACACCTCATAGTCTCCGTCATCACTTAAATGTTTGGCGATGTAACCAGGAGCCAGAGATATCTGATACGTTCCACACGTAATGGTTCTCAAGTAATCGAGATTGAGACGGGGAAACAGTACGGAAGATGCATCCATCTTGACAAACTCGGACCTTGCCTGTCTAGATAGATCCGGATCTGTCTTGACTCTCTGAGCTAAACCATTCGGTGTTGACATCGGAGAAGGTCTGGGGAGTGCTGGTAAAGCCACACCTCATAGTCTCCGTCATCACTTAAATGTTTGGCGATGTACACATACGTTCAGCCATTAGCCTATATTTGGCATCTCTCTCTTGAGATCTCTGGTAGATCGGTCCTCTAATACCATTCAGACAGGCTGTGACGGTTCGAAGCAAAGCCTCGATGACATTGATAAAGCTGTTAGACACCAATTGCGTTCGGAAGAACGTCCAGTGTTTCAGACGACCATGATAGGATTCCACAATCCACCTCGATTTGGTGATAGTTCTGTCAAGATTTGCTTGGATGTCAGAATATTGACTTGACCGTGTTTCAGGTATGACGGCATGCTAGCATTGAGGCCAGAGGCTTTGAGAACTGGTAGGACATCTCTAAAACCTCGGTCAACGACAACATTGTCATCTGGTTGTAGCCAAGTAACTAGCTTGTCCATGACTTTTTTGTAATTGTTGCATCATTTTCGCTGCCAGTGAATGGTCCTACTGTGTCCAGAATGTAGCCATCTAGTAAGGCGATGCTCATGAATTTGAGATAGTTTCTTTTCTTCTGGCTTTAGTAGGACATTCTCTGGAGCTTGTGGTTGGAGCTTTTCTGGATATAAATATAGGTGCCATCTAATATGGCAGTGGCTTTATCTCCAAAAAATGCTTCTGTAAAGACAGTATTGTAGCCGAGCAACTGTTCTCTTGTCAAGTGATCCGGACCTAGAAATTGTGGGACCATCGATGTGTCTAATGCCTGTACTATGGTGTGGAAAGTTTTGGACACACTTGACTTGGAAATTCCAAAAAGAGAAGAACACCGACTCCAGGAAATGTCGGTTTTCAGTTTTACCCAGAACAGTAGTAGAGCATCGTGTGTAGTCTTGGTATATATACCAGATGAAAGATATGGGGAATAGTGCGAGTGGATTTCGAGGAACTGATCTTTGGACCAACCTGTCAAGGCCATGCATGCCTAGTCATCAAGAGAAGAAAAGCTTATCGCAGACTGGTTCTGTGAAGGACGTGCGACACTTCTAGGAGGTCATTAATGATTTCGGACGATTTTGATGGTAACGGAGATTCAAAGAAACCTCTACCATCAAGGACAACCTCTGTAGACGGATCTAAGTCGTTACCAATAAGGTGAATGGAGCAGACGCGGGATGAGGTGGGACACCACAGATTGTGTGAATAGATCAGGTGATGTCTTGCACGTTTTGGTAAGACTGATGATTTTGTTCCATTTATTGCAAAGGTAACAAGACAGAGACAGCATTTTTTGTGTGAAGATGATCCATTCAAAAGATCATGAAGGGTCAGCAACGGCAGGATATGGGACGGGGAGTCGTCTTCTTCCTCTATTTCCTGGTTCTGCTCCGGTTCAGGTTCAGGCTGATTTTTGTTCCGAAGATACTTCATGTAGCACTTCTGGCAAATGAGTGCTTGTTCCTTTGCTGACATCAATCCTTGTTGCGCCAGCGTATCTAGGAGCCATTTATATTGTGGACTATTTACATTGCGTGCACTTCTGTTCTTATTGCCACTACGTTTCTTGAAGTATAGTTGACAGCCTTCTCCAACACATCTACCCTCCATCTTGAAACAATAACGATTGGTTTATGAAGCGTCGATAAAGTAACAAAATAGCAAGCCACCGGTGATTGCTGTAAACAGCTAATACTTAGTAGTGTGGTACAATTATGCGAAAATGTGTGATAAATAATGAATTGATTGATTACTTAGAACAAAATAAAGTATTTCATATGGATAATCTATCTAATCGATGTGGCGTGGTCGGCAGGCACAAAGAAAGTGAAACAAGTCAGGGTCCCAACCCTGACAGAGCCACAACGCTTTGGAGATGGGACAATAAAACAAGGAAAGTGAGACAAGAATAGCTAGCGTCGAGTCAATGATTCCGTAAACGTATAGACAAAGACAAGAAGATACGGATAAATGTACAAGGCCACACGATCAGAAAATTCAGAAGAGGACAACTTGAGATAGAACAGTATTCATGTATCAGTTTAAATCAGTAAATCTTTCAATTTACAACCACATTCAGGCGGCGATATGAGAACTTTCCACCACATGGAATTAGCTGATTTTTGGTACACATATGAAAAAAGTTAAGCTCTATCCGATTTTGTGATGGAAATTTGCATCCAAAACTATATAACGGGAGAAAATTGCAATTTTATGGCATTTTTTTCCCTAATTGTGTCTCTGCAAGTGCATTTTCATCCGAGGATTTATTTTTTTAATATTTTATGAATAAACACGATGTTTTGCAAATATTTATCAAAAGAAATTTATACTATGTTGATAATTACAATTTCGAGATAACCTTCTTTTATTTACGACTTTATGTCTTTGATGCTCAAAATGACAACTTTATAAAAATACATTTTCACTGAAATTATGAAATCTGGATGTCGGAAAGGTGTAAAATTATTCTTCAGAAAAGAAAAAAACTGTAGTTGAGCTAGATAAGAAATTGTACGGGGGCAGGCTCCTATGAAGAATTAACATTACTGGAAACAGGCCCTTTGATTCATACACTTACAGATCTAGAATACAACTTGAAGAGAAGGTTTTAAGAATGTAAACGTATGGCATACCTTAAAGCTAGAAGTATCCGATGGATCCAGGCTTACTTTACTGGTGACGGGACTGTCGACAGCCGGACTGTCCTCCTTGATAAGTCTTTTCTTCTGTCTTCCCTTTTTAGCACCGCCCTTCATGCTGTACTTTGCAGGTAACTAGTAAAGACAGATAAAATTACAATTATGTAATGTCCTCAGAATTCAATTTTTCAAGTTTGTATCTAAAATTTTCTGGAATACTGTTGATCAAATTTAACTTTAAACATACATAATTCTGAAATCCTCAGCATATCAAATCCATGAAAGTTCAAAGTTGATATTCAAATTACACCCATTTTCAGCCCTGTCACTAGAACTGATCTATATAACAAGAGATCCCAGAGGGATTTTTCCATGCACAATATAATTATACAATCTTCATTTGTTTTTCAAAAGTTGGATCTTTTCCTTTCTTTTTTATGTATTTGATTTTAGTTATATGAAATTAGCAAGTTCCTCATAAGAAAAGGCACTATCAATTATGAAAGACAGTAGCATAAGAGCTTTTTTTTATAATCAGTCCAAAAACAAAATAGCACAACAGAAATTTGAGAGAGATCCATCCAATGCATCTCAAGAAATATGCAAAAAGTACAGAGGGGCACTTATTATTGAAGCAAAAGCATGTGTATAAACCATGCACCCCACTGTGAAGGTACTTCAGCAAATTTGTTTGGTCAAAGAAAGATACTTTGGTACGATTGGGATATTTTATAGTCCTCAACGATACAACGGCATTATGGCACAGATTGGACAAGTACAGCTCAACTGATCAAGGACTTCCCTCAAAACTTTTTTTATCACCTTTTCAAATTCATATTTCAGATCAGGTGACCATTTAAATGGCTCTTTGATTTTCTCCCGCAGACGCCGCGGAGCATTTATATCCTCCTTGTTTCCTTCCTCTGGACCACTACTTGAGTTGTCACACTCAGAACACTGCCTGTCAATATAAGATTTATATTAGCTGTCACACTCAGAACAATGCCTGTCAACATAAGATTAATATCAGTTGTCACATTCAGAACACTGCCTGTCAACATAAGATTTATATTAGCTGTCACACTCAGAACACTGCCAGTCAATATAAGATTTATATCAGTTGTCACACTCAGAACAATGCCTGTCAACATAAGATGTATACCAGTTGTCACACTCAGAACACTGCCAGTCAACATAAGATGTACCAGGTATATCAGTAAAATAGTTTAGATTAATGATCAGATACAGGGGGAATAATGACAGGGGTATAAACTTAGTGTAGGTGACAGGGGCATAAACTTTGTCTAGGTGACAGGGGCATAAACTTTGTGTAGGTGACAGGGGCATAAACTTTGTGTAGGTGACAGGGGCATAAACTTTGTGTAGTGACAGGGGCATAAACTTAGTGTAGGTGACAGGAGTATAAACTTAGTGTAGGTGACAGGGGTATAAACTTAGTGTAGGTGACAGGAGTATAAACTTTGTGTAGGTGACAGGGGCATAAACTTAGTGTAGGTGACAGGGGCATAAACTTTGTGTAGGTGACAGGGGCATAAACTTAGTGTAGGTGACGGGGGTATAAACTTAGTGTAGGTGACAGGGGCATAAACTTAGTGTAGGTGACAGGGGCATAAACTTAGTGTAGGTGACAGGGGTATAAACTTAGTGTAGGTGACAGGGGTATAAACTTAGTGTTGGTGATGGGGGTATAAACTTAGTGTAGGTGACAGGGGTATAAACTTAGTGTAGGTGACGGGGGTATAAACTTAGTGTAGGTGACAGGGGTATAAACTTTGTGTAGGTGACAGGGGCATAAACTTTGTGTAGATGACAGGGGCATAAACTTTGTGTAGATGACAGGGGCATAAACTTTGTGTTGGTGATGGGTGTATAAACTTAGTGTTGGTGACAGGGGTATAAACTTAGTGTTGGTGATGGGGGTATAAACTTAGTGTTGGTGACAGGTATAAACTTAGTGTAGGTGACAGGGGTATAAAGTTAGTGTTGGTGATGGGGGTATAAACTTAGTGTAGGTGACAGGGGTATAAAGTTAGTGTTGGTGATGGGGGTATAAACTTAGTGTTGGTGACAGGTATATAAACTTAGTGTTGGTGATGGGGGTATAAACTTAGTGTTGGTGACAGGGGTATAAACTTAGTGTAGGTGACAGGTGTATAAACTTAGTGTAGGTGACAGGGGTATAAACTTAGTGTAGGTGACGGGGGTATAAACTTAGTGTAGGTGACAGGGGTATAAACTTTGTGTAGGTGACAGGGGCATAAACTTAGTGTTGGTGACAGGGGTATAAACTTAGTGTTGGTGACAGGGGTATAAACTTAGTGTTGGTGATGGGGGTATAAACTTAGTGTTGGTGACAGGTATAAACTTAGTGTAGGTGACAGGGTTATAAACTTAGTATAGGTGACGGGTATAAACTTTGTGTAGGTGACAGGGGCATAAACTTAGTGTAGGTGACAGGGGTATAAACTTAGTGTAGGTGACAGGGTTATAAACTTAGTGTAGGTGACAGGTATAAACTTAGTGTAGGTGACAGGTATAAACTTAGTGTTGGTGATGGGGGTATAAACTTAGTGTAGGTGACAGGGGTATAAACTTAGTGTTGGTGACAGGGGTATAAACTTAGTGTTGGTGACAGGGGTATAAACTTAGTGTTGGTGATGGGGGTATAAACTTAGTGTTGGTGACAGGTATAAACTTAGTGTTGGTGACAGGTATAAACTTAGTGTAGGTGACAGGTATAAACTTAGTGTAGGTGACAGGGGTATAAACTTTGTGTAGGTGACAGGGGCATAAACTTAGTGTAGGTGACAGGGGCATAAACTTAGTGTAGGTGACAGGGGTATAAACTTAGTGTTGGTGACAGGGGTATAAACTTAGTGTAGGTGACAGGGGCATAAACTTAGTGTAGGTGACAGGGGCATAAACTTAGTGTAGGTGATGGGGGTATAAACTTAGTGTAGGTGACAGGTATAAACTTAGTGTAGGTGACAGGGGCATAAACTTAGTGTAGGTGATGGGGGTATAAACTCAGTGTAGGTGACGGGGGTATAAACTTAGTGTAGGTGACGGGGGTATAAACTTAGTGTAGGTGACGGGGGTATAAACTTAGTGTTGGTGATGGGGGTATAAACTCAGTGTAGGTGACAGGGGTATAAACTTAGTGTTGGTGATGGGGGTATAAACTCAGTGTAGGTGACAGGGGTATAAACTTAGTGTTGGTGATGGGGGTATAAACTCAGTGTAGGTGACAGGGGTATAAACTTAGTGTAGGTGATGGGGGTATAAACTCAGTGTAGGTGACAGGGGTATAAACTTAGTGTTGGTGATGGGGGTATAAACTCAGTGTAGGTGACAGGGGTATAAACTTAGTGTTGGTGATGGGGGTATAAACTCAGTGTAGGTGACAGGGGTATAAACTTAGTGTAGGTGACAGGTATAAACTTAGTGTAGGTGACAGGTATAAACTTAGTGTTGGTGACAGGGGTATAAACTTAGTGTAGGTGACAGGGGTATAAACTTAGTGTAGGTGACAGGTATAAACTTAGTGTAGGTGACAGGTATAAACTTAGTGTAGGTGACAGGGGTATAAACTTAGTGTAGGTGACAGGGGTATAAAGTTAGTGTTGGTGACAGGGGTATAAACTTAGTGTAGGTGATGGGGGTATAAACTTAGTGTAGGTGACAGGGGTATAAACTTAGTGTAGGTGACAGGGGTATAAACTTAGTGTAGGTGATGGGGGTATAAACTTAGTGTAGGTGACAGGGGTATAAACTTAGTGTAGGTGATGGGGGTATAAACTTAGTGTAGGTGATGGGGGTATAAACTTAGTGTAGGTGACAGGGGTATAAACTTAGTGTTGGTGATGGGGGTATAAACTTAGTGTAGGTGACAGGGGTATAAACTTAGTGTAGGTGACAGGGGTATAAACTTTGTGTAGGTGACAGGGGTATAAACTTTGTGTAGGTGACAGGAGTATAAACTTAGTGTAGGTGACAGGGGTATAAACTTAGTGTAGGTGACAGGGGTATAAACTTAGTGTTGGTGACAGGGGCATAAACTTAGTGTAGGTGACAGGAGTATAAACTTAGTGTAGGTGACAGGGGTATAAACTTAGTGTAGGTGACAGGGGTATAAACTTAGTGTAGGTGACGGGGGTATAAACTTAGTGTAGGTGACAGGAGTATAAACTTTGTGTAGGTGACAGGGGCATAAACTTAGTGTAGGTGACAGGAGTATAAACTTTGTGTAGGTGACAGGGGCATAAACTTAGTGTAGGTGACAGGGGTATAAACTTAGTGTAGGTGAAAGGGGTATAAACTTAGTGTAGGTGACAGGGGTATAAACTTAGTGTAGGTGACGGGGGTATAAACTTAGTGTAGGTGACAGGGGTATAAACTTAGTGTAGGTGACAGGGGTATAAACTTAGTGTTGGTGACAGGGGTATAAACTTAGTGTAGGTGACAGGGGTATAAACTTAGTGTAGGTGACAGGGGTATAAACTTAGTGTAGGTGACAGGGGTATAAACTTAGTGTAGGTGACAGGGGTATAAACTTAGTGCAGGTGACGGGGGTATAAACTTAGTGTAGGTGACAGGGGTATAAACTTTGTGTAGGTGACAGGGGTATAAACTTAGTGTAGGTGACAGGGGTATAAACTTAGTGTAGGTGATGGGGGTATAAACTTAGTGTAGGTGAGGTGACAGGGGTATAAACTTAGTGTAGGTGACAGGGGTATAAACTTAGTGTAGGTGACAGGGGTATAAACTTAGTGTAGGTGACGGGGGTATAAACTTAGTGTAGGTGACAGGGGTATAAACTTAGTGTAGGTGACAGGGGCATAAACTTAGTGTAGGTGACAGGGGTATAAACTTAGTGTAGGTGACAGGGGTATAAACTTAGTGTAGGTGACAGGGGCATAAACTTAGTGTTGGTGATGGGGGTATAAACTTTGTGTAGGTGACAGGGGTATAAACTTAGTGTTGGTGACAGGGGCATAAACTTAGTGTAGGTGACAGGGGCATAAACTTAGTGTAGGTGACAGGGGCATAAACTTAGTGTAGGTGACAGGAGTATAAACTTAGTGTAGGTGACAGGAGTATAAACTTAGTGTTGGTGACAGGGGTATAAACTTAGTGTAGGTGACAGGAGTATAAACTTAGTGTAGGTGACAGGGGTATAAACTTAGTGTAGGTGACAGGGGTATAAACTTAGTGTAGGTGACAGGGGCATAAACTTAGTGTAGGTGACAGGGGCATAAACTTAGTGTAGGTGACAGGAGTATAAACTTAGTGTAGGTGACAGGAGTATAAACTTAGTGTAGGTGACAGGGGTATAAACTTTGTGTAGGTGACAGGTATAAACTTAGTGTTGGTGACAGGGGTATAAACTTAGTGTAGGTGACAGGGGTATAAACTGAGTGTAGGTGACGGGGGTATAAACTTAGTGTAGGTGACGGGGGTATAAACTTAGTGTAGGTGACAGGGGTATAAACTTTGTGTAGGTGACGGGGGTATAAACTTAGTGTAGGTGACAGGGGTATAAACTTAGTGTAGGTGACAGGGGTATAAACTTAGTGTAGGTGACAGGGGTATAAACTTTGTGTAGGTGACAGGGGTATAAACTTTGTGTAGGTGACGGGGGTATAAACTTAGTGTAGGTGACTGGGGTATAAACTTAGTGTAGGTGACAGGTATAAACTTAGTGTAGGTGACAGGTATAAACTTAGTGTAGGTGACAGGGGTATAAACTTAGTGTAGGTGACAGGGGTATAAACTTTGTGTAGGTGACGGGGGTATAAACTTAGTGTAGGTGACAGGAGTATAAACTTAGTGTAGGTGACAGGGGCATAAACTTTGTGTAGGTGACAGGGGTATAAACTTTGTGTAGGTGACAGGGGTATAAACTTAGTGTAGGTGACAGGGGTATAAACTTAGTGTAGGTGACAGGTATAAACTTAGTGTTGGTGACAGGGGTATAAACTTAGTGTAGGTGACAGGGGTATAAACTTAGTGTAGGTGACAGGTATAAACTTAGTGTAGGTGACAGGTATAAACTTAGTGTAGGTGACAGGTATAAACTTAGTGTAGGTGACAGGTATAAACTTAGTGTTGGTGACAGGGGTATAAACTTTGTGTTGGTGACAGGGGTATAAACTTAGTGTAGGTGACAGGTATAAACTTAGTGTAGGTGACAGGGGTATAAACTTTGTGTAGGTGACAGGGGTATAAACTTAGTGTTGGTGACAGGGGCATAAACTTAGTGTTGGTGACGGGGGTATAAACTTAGTGTAGGTGACAGGTATAAACTTAGTGTTGGTGACGGGTATAAACTTAGTGTTGGTGACAGGGGTATAAACTTAGTGTAGGTGACAGGGGTATAAACTTAGTGTAGGTGACAGGGGTATAAACTTTGTGTAGGTGACAGGGGTATAAACTTTGTGTAGGTGACAGGAGTATAAACTTAGTGTAGGTGACGGGGGTATAAACTTAGTGTAGGTGACAGGGGCATAAACTTTGTGTAGGTGACAGGGGTATAAACTTTGTGTAGGTGACAGGGGTATAAACTTTGTGTAGGTGACGAGGGTATAAACTTAGTGTAGGTGACGGGGGTATAAACTTAGTGTAGGTGACGGGGGTATAAACTTAGTGTAGGTGACAGGGGTATAAACTTTGTGTAGGTGACGGGGGTATAAACTTAGTGTAGGTGACAGGGGTATAAACTTAGTGTAGGTGACAGGGGTATAAACTTAGTGTTGGTGACAGGGGCATAAACTTAGTGTAGGTGACAGGGGCATAAACTTTGTGTAGGTGACAGGGGCATAAACTTTGTGTTGGTGATGGGGGTATAAACTTAGTGTTGGTGACAGGGGTATAAACTTAGTGTAGGTGACAGGGGTATAAACTTTGTGTAGGTGACAGGGGTATAAACTTAGTGTTGGTGACAGGGGCATAAACTTAGTGTAGGTGACAGGGGTATAAACTTAGTGTAGGTGACAGGGGTATAAACTTAGTGTAGGTGACAGGGGTATAAACTTAGTGTAGGTGACAGGGGCATAAACTTAGTGTTGGTGACAGGGGTATAAACTTAGTGTTGGTGACAGGGGTATAAACTTAGTGTAGGTGACAGGGGTATAAACTTAGTGTAGGTGACAGGGGTATAAACTTTGTGTAGGTGACAGGGGTATAAACTTTGTGTAGGTGACGGGGGTATAAACTTAGTGTAGGTGACGGGGGTATAAACTTAGTGTAGGTGACAGGAGTATAAACTTAGTGTAGGTGACAGGTATAAACTTAGTGTAGGTGACAGGTATAAACTTAGTGTAGGTGACAGGGGTATAAACTTAGTGTTGGTGACAGGGGTATAAACTTAGTGTAGGTGACGGGGGTATAAACTTTGTGTAGGTGACAGGGGCATAAACTTAGTGTAGGTGACAGGGGTATAAACTTAGTGTAGGTGATGGGGGTATAAACTTTGTGTAGGTGACAGGGGCATAAACTTTGTGTAGGTGACGGGGGTATAAACTTAGTGTAGGTGATGGGGGTATAAACTTTGTGTAGGTGACAGGGGTATAAACTTAGTGTAGGTGACAGGGGCATAAACTTAGTGTAGGTGACAGGGGTATAAACTTAGTGTAGGTGACAGGTATAAACTTAGTGTAGGTGACAGGTATAAACTTAGTGTAGGTGATGGGGGTATAAACTTAGTGTTGGTGACAGGGGTATAAACTTAGTGTAGGTGACGGGGCATAAACTTTGTGTAGGTGACGGGGTATAAACTTTGTGTAGGTGACAGGGGTATAAACTTAGTGTAGGTGACAGGGGTATAAACTTAGTGTAGGTGACAGGTATAAACTTTGTGTTGGTGACAGGGGTATAAACTTAGTGTAGGTGACAGGTATAAACTTAGTGTTGGTGACAGGGGTATAAACTTAGTGTAGGTGACAGGTATAAACTTAGTGTAGGTGACAGGGGTATAAACTTAGTGTAGGTGATGGGGGTATAAACTTTGTGTAGGTGACAGGTATAAACTTAGTGTAGGTGACAGGGGTATAAACTTAGTGTAGGTGACAGGTATAAACTTAGTGTAGGTGACAGGTATAAACTTAGTGTAGGTGACAGGTATAAACTTAGTGTAGGTGACTGGGGCATAAACTTAGTGTAGGTGACAGGGGTATAAACTTAGTGTAGGTGACAGGGGTATAAACTTAGTGTAGGTGACAGGGGTATAAACTTAGTGTAGGTGACAGGGGTATAAACTTAGTGTAGGTGACAGGGGTATAAACTTAGTGTAGGTGACAGGTATAAACTTAGTGTTGGTGACAGGGGTATAAACTTAGTGTAGGTGACAGGTATAAACTTAGTGTAGGTGACAGGGGTATAAACTTAGTGTAGGTGACAGGGGCATAAACTTTGTGTAGGTGACAGGGGCATAAACTTAGTGTAGGTGACAGGGGTATAAACTTAGTGTAGGTGACAGGGGCATAAACTTAGTGTAGGTGACAGGGGTATAAACTTTGTGTTGGTGATGGGGGTTTAAACTTAGTGTAGGTGACAGGGGTATAAACTTAGTGTAGGTGACAGGGGCATAAACTTAGTGTAGGTGACAGGGGTATAAACTTAGTGTAGGTGACAGGTATAAACTTTGTGTAGGTGACAGGTATAAACTTAGTGTAGGTGACAGGTATAAACTTAGTGTAGGTGACAGGGGTATAAATTTAGTGTAGGTGACAGGGGCATAAACTTAGTGTAGGTGACAGGGGTATAAACTTAGTGTAGGTGACAGGGGTATAAACTTAGTGTAGGTGACGGGGGTATAAACTTAGTGTAGGTGACAGGGGTATAAATTTAGTGTAGGTGACAGGGGTATAAACTTAGTGTAGGTGACAGGGGTATAAACTTAGTGTAGGTGACAGGGGTATGAACTTAGTGTAGGTGACAGGGGTATAAACTTAGTGTAGGTGACATAAAATATATTAAATATATGTTCGCAAATGGGGCTAAATTGAACAGAAAAGTTATGAACCATTTACAGAAAAATACTGTAAACACAAGAGGCCCAGAGGGCCTGTATCGCTCACCTGGTTTCATGTGATATGAAACAAGAATGACTCATAAGTGTATGTGTGGCCCTTCTTGTTATGTCAATATATCATAAGTGTTTTTGATGGGTACATGTACATTGCTTTTGTTGTAATTCTAAAAATGTTAGGTTTTTTTGCAAATAGGGCATTAATCCATGAAATGCGTTCAGTGCAATATAGCCAAATAGACACTTTTGGCCCCGCCCCTCAGGCCCCTGGGGGGGGGGGGGGGGGTCAGCCCCATAATTTGTATAAATTTGAATCCCAGCCACCTAGGGATGCTACGACTGAAATATAAATGCCATACATTGCTTAGTTCCAGAGAAGAAGTCATTAATATCAATATTGCCAAATAGACACTTTTGGCCCCGCCCCTCAGGCCCCTGGGGGGTCAGCCCCATCATTTGTATAAATTTGAATCCCAGCCACCTAAGGATGCTACCACTGAAATATAAATGCCATACATTGCTTAGTTCCAGAGAAGAAGTCATTTATATCAATATTGCCAAATGGACCCCTTTTGGCCCGCCCCTCAGGCCCCTGGGGGGTCAGACCCATCATTTGTATAAATTTGAATCCCAGCCACCTAAGGATGCTACCACTGAAATATAAATGCCATACATTGCTTAGTTCCAGAGAAGAAGTCATTTATATCAATATTGCCAAATGGACCCCTTTTGGCCCGCCCCTCAGGCCCCTGGGGGGTCAGACCCATCATTTGTATAAATTTGAATCCCAGCCACACAGGGATGCTTCCTACCAAATTTAGTTAAATTCTGATCAGTGGTTATGAAGAAGAAGTCAATTGTTGACGGACGGACGACGGACAACACGGTATGGCATAAGCTCACCTTGGTCCTTTGGACCAGGTGAGCTAATAAGAATTAACCTTTGATTTTGTTAATTGCGTTTACGCAATTTCCTTTGTGCTCCATTGGATTTATGACCACAGAAACTAAACAAAATGAAAGGTTGATCCGTAAATAAAACCAAACGGTCAGTTACAGTGTATGACTTACCAGCCCATCAGCTTGGTTTTCTTTGGCATGCGTGTGAGTGGTGGTTCCAAACAGCCCAGGTGGTAGTGTTTCTTACACAGGTCACACCTGACCAGCAGGTGAGGATTACACGACTTCTTACATACTGCACACCTAAAGTCAGATTTTAACAACACTCTACAAAACTTGATGAGTTTATAACTGGCTCTGGATTCAAAATTTCTCTATTTTCAGAGACACTCAAAACACTAACTTAGCCTGTTGTTCAACCCGTTTTCATTTGAAACAAAATTCTCTAGTTTAAGTTTTCTCTATTTTTAGAGACTATCAAAACTTAAATAGGATATAACTAATTTAGACTTAGTCTGTTGTTCAATCCGTTTTCATGTGAAATAAAATTTGATGATATTGAAAATAACTTAAAAGCATCTTTCTATTGAAATTTGAACAGTGAGGCATTGAGTTCTATAAACCTTATAAAACTGATATCTTTCACACTATGACTGATAAAGTAACAAAGAGAAAATTAGTAACTGGTTAGAAGGGTTACATTTTCCAGTAGAATATCTTGTTTGCGCTATCAATGTTTTTTTTCCGAACAACATTAAAATGTACACCTATTTCCATCTCATAAACCAAATGTACATTTATTATTGACATTACAAACCTAGGTATTTTGTGTTGTGAAGCTCAATTGATACATGTCACAGTAAGATAAAAATGATAATAATAACTTTATAAAATTCTTATACACCACTTTATCACAATCTAGTTCGAAGGTTGTCTCAAAGCAGTTATCAAATTATTATGTGGCTAGTACTTTTGAGGTAGCATACGTCCTTAAGTTGGGCCCATTAGTAATGATAACTCACTGGTTGATGATGGCAGGAGGTGAAGCACAGGGAACACTGTCCTGCCTGGTCATAGTTTTCACCGGGGCTCGCTTCGTATTGAACATCTCGGGCATAGGGAGAGGCTGAAACCAATAACAGTCTTTGGGGTTTGAACAAAGTCAAGTAGATTACTGTAAAGTCAGTGAAATGATCCTACTCTGCCAGCTAATCTATAAAGGGTATTAAATTAGGCGAATAAAATTAATAGAACCTTTCATTTAAGACATCATTATGCTAATAAAGCTATTATAGTTTAATCCAGGCATTTACATCACACTAGTATTAATTGTAAAACCTGGAATCAAAACATTTTAAAACATCAATTCAGGGGCACTTTTCTATTCCATTAACTTCTGAGGTATTTTAGATATTAGTAAGAATAAAACCGACCTGAAGTATGAAAGACATTATAAAGTTACTACTTGGTAGTGTTTATTGGGTGTGATTATACAATGAACTCTGACCTTGATTGTCATCTCAGTAAGCATGCCATATATGTTCTCTCCCTCCTGTTTCAGTTGTTTTGAATGGTCTTTCAGTCTGTCAACATCAGCCAGTAGCTGAAGTAAGAAAATCAGTAAAATTGAGGATTATTGTCTCCAAAAATCACATAGGAACACTGGAAAGGAGGCGGACTGTTGCCATGGATATTGCTTACTGGTTGTAGCACATATTTCGACCTGAAATAATGCTTGGTAACCAAAAGGATGTTCTGAAGTATGTACTGTTCTGTGGGTCTACTCACCTGGTCGTACTGTCGATGGAGGACATTCTCCTGTTTCTGTAGTATATACTGTTCTGTGGGTCTACTCACCTGGTCGTACTGTCAACGGAGGACGTTCTCCTGTTTCTGTAGTATATACTGTTTTGTGGGTCTACTAACCTGGTCGTACTGTCGGCGGAGGACATTCTCCTGTTTCTGTAGTATATACTGTTTTGTGGGTCTACTAACCTGGTCGTACTGTCGATGGAGGACGTTCTCTTGTTTCTGTAGTATGTACTGTTCTGTAGGTCTACTCACCTGGTCGTACTGTCGACGGAGGACATTCTCTTGTTTCTGTAGTATGTACTGTTCTGTGGGTCTACTCACCTGGTCGTATTGTCGGCGGAGGACATTCTCCTGTTTCTGTAGTATGTACTGTTCTGTGGGTCTACTCACCTGGTCGTATTGTCGGCGGAGGACATTCTCCTGTTTCTGTAGTATGTACTGTTCTGTGGGTCTACTCACCTGGTCGTATTGTCGGCGGAGGACATTCTCCTGTTTCTGTAGTATGTACTGTTCTGTGGGTCTACTCACCTGGTCGTATTGTCGGCGGAGGACATTCTCCTGTTTCTGTAGTATGTACTGTTCTGTGGGTTTACTCACCTGGTCGTACTGTCGGCGGAGGACGTTCTCCTGTTTCTGTAGGATACTGTTTTGGGTTACATTTTCTGTGATGTTCCTTTTGATGTTGTCAATCTTACTGTTTCTCTCTACAAATTTAAGCAATAAATAAAACTTAAATGCCAAGGTAACCAAGGTGCTGAGTGATGTACAAATGGACTTTTGGAAAAGGCAAACACTCTATCCCAACCACACAAATATGGCTGAGGTGTAAACAGGAAAACTCCTTTATTTACTTCATATAATACACTTTCATTTGCTTAATGTCCCCTTAACTGACGACATTTTTTCTCAAGCAGTGACTTCAAATTGCTTTTGTCAAGCTCTGAAAATCTTAACAGCACCATTTCAGATGAATGTCGCCTGCAAGTAAGCGGTGCGCTCTGTATCAGGCTCCGCCCACCTTGCTACGTCTGGTAACCAACGGTATGTTTGGAAAATAAGGTCCGCCCACATTGTGTCTGATTGGCACGGCGGAAATACCAGAATATGCAATGTGTGTTAGCTCAGGGGTGCACTAGTTCTGAAGAGTATTATCCAGATGGTTGGAATCTAGATCTGTCTAAATTATAAACTTAGGTAATTGAGAGGTCTGTCTATGTTATAAGGGTGTTGACTGTGGGTTATTTCCTAATGTAGAGTATGGTGTAATGGTGGATCTAGTGTAATGGTGGATCTAGTGTAATGGTGGACCCAGTGTACCACACTAACAACAAAGGCAGATGCAACGTGTGACGAAATTGATTCTATTTACATGGGTGATAGATTCTCTTATCAGGGGTTACTCTAGTTTCACTACATAAAGTGAAGACGATATAGTGATGTTTAAGAATAATAGCTTGAGTGAGCTGTCTTTTTCCTAAGTAGAAAAGGACTAACAGAATCTTTCACCCCCTTGGGGTGAGACAGTGGAATCTTAACCCGAGGGGTAGGATTCTTAAGTTGCCAAACACGAGGCTTGCCAAGTATTTGGCAGATTAAGAATCTTACCCTGAGGGTTGAGATCTCCTGTCTCACTGCCAAGGAGGTGAATGATTATTTTTCTCTAACCCTGTTAAACCTCATGTATATCTATATTGACGTTACATCAATGCAAGACAATGTTGATGTGATTTAGGTGTTGATGTGACGTCATTGCATTGTTGCAGTGACATCATCGTATTGTTGCTACGACGTCATACAATTGTTGAGAATGTGCTTGCTTGTCTCAACCCAGGTTGAGATAAGAAAATCTCACACTGGTAAAAGTGTGGATATCAGTGTCCAGGGTAAGAGAATAATAGTGTCTCTCATCCCTTAGGGAATCTCAACCTGAGAGGGAACATTCTAAATTGTATTTGGCAACCTAAGAACCTTCCGAGATGACTGAGATACCATTATTGCACGCTTGATAGGATTAATGATTCTTTTACTATTTAATACCCTGTGTACTGAATATGTTTTCATTAACAGAAAATAATGTTAAAACATGATATTTATAGATAGTTGACATGATGTCATACCCTATTGTTATGAATAGGGGAATCCCCTGTCTCAACTGTAGGATGTGACAAGGATATCTCGCATCGAAAAAAGTGGTGGCTACTCATGTCACGGGTAAAGAAAGGTTTATTTTTTTCCCTAATGAAAACAGGAATGTACCTGTGAAGTGTGGGAGAATGAAATATCATTTATATAATTACTATGTGCTTTGTTGACAATACAGGGACTATTTGTTGTTACGAAACATGACGGCATACAGAACCTGACGTAGGCATACAAATCAAACAGATCCATCACGACATAACATTTAATCGGTATCAGGGGCTGTATTTATATTTTACGAAATTATCATTGTGATAATAAGTACATATCATACATACACACACCCAGACTTGGGCTCTTATTAATACAAACATCCCGACCTGGGAAATAAACAATATTTTACAACAAAGAGCAGAAATAAAACTAGTGAGACAAGCCAGGTGAGAACCCAAGACCTCTAGGTTATGGAGCCAGGACGTTACCACCAGGCCAAAAGGTCTGAACCAGTTGACTGGTTTGTAATTTCCTGCATTTCATTGTGTACATACCAAGGTAGTAACTGATGAATTCCACAGACAAGGCAGGAGATATATGTGTCTTCTTGCGCATCTCCTGTTTCTCCTCTGTGACATGCTGGACCTGTGTGATGATTCCCATCAGCTCGGCCTTCCTCAGCATCTTCTTCACACAGGATGGGCTGGACGTCAGATATCTCACTAATTTCTGAGTCGGTACTAAACAATCAGAAACTAAAGATGAGCGTGATATAGTGGACTGTGTTATTATGACATTAAAAATACATATGTCATATTCTTTTTCATTGCATATTAATCCATGTAATATGACTTATCAGCCCTGTGACTGGGTGTAACTTTCAATACGCCATTTCCGGGATACAACTTTCAGTCAGTTTAGTCAGGTGACTTTCATCACCACATGACTTCATTTAGGGCGCTGTTGAAAACAAAATGGCGGCTAAATAGAAGTTTTCAATGACGTTAAGCGAGGTAAAGTGTTTTGGTCGAAAGAGGGATCACACCTTCAAATAAAACAAAAGGGGTGTTAGTAAAATTAGCTGAGATCACTGATGAACTGAATTTATCTTGCATAGAGAAATATGAATGCAATCCACAGTGCTCTTTGCTGTTGGACACGATCTGAACGTTACATTTTGCCAGATTGCTGCTTTTACGACTGACAGTTACACATCTAGGTACAACACACCATGACTTGGTTTAAGAGCCTGTACCTTTGTTTTGTCCCTTTTTAACCTAAAGCAACTAAAAAAATCGAATCGAATCAAGCTGCCATTCGATCGTCAATGCCGCCATTGGGAAGTGCCCTAAATTTTTCACTGTCACATGATCAAATCAACGACTTCTAACTCCACTTCGAAAGAGTTCTTGTATCTCGGAAACGGCGTATTGCTTCAATTGTGACTTCACACATAGGAAAAGTACATGACATTTTGTTTGGTTTATTTAGTTTTACATCCTATTAACAGTCAGGGTTATTTAAGGACGTGCCAGGTTTTGAAGGTGGAGGAAAGCCGGATTACCCAGAGAAAAACCACCGACCTACAGTCAGTACCTGGCAACTACACCATGTGGGATTCAAACTCACAACCCAGAGGTAGAGGGCTAGTGGTAGAATGTCGGGACACCTTAACCACTCAGCCACTGCGGCCCCTAAAAGTGCATGACACACTGGAGACAGATTTAATTATCATTTCAATGTAACGTGAAAATTGTCGTTTGCATGAATAAACGTCACATATCTTGATTATGTTTCAAAAAGGATCTTACATGAGCTTCAGTTTCATATGAAACTTATGAATTAAACTAGTCATTATTGTTTCTTATCATCTCACCAGAGGCTCACTTATCTGAAAAATTCTTAAGATCCAATTCGTGAATCTCATGTGAAATTGAAGCTCATGTAATATACCGGTAAGACTCGATCAAGTGATTGCCAAGTTTGATAATAAACATTTTTGTGTCTAGTTTTGTAATGATCATCCTTTCAAAATTTTCGTCTTTCATCTTATTATTCACCCCTTGACCAAATCAACGGGAAAAAAAAGCCACACTGTGACTTACCCCATGATGGTGGCCTCTTGAATTTAGATATTTTGTACTTTTGTCTGTGTCTGTTCAATTTCCTGTCAAACCGCATCTGGAAAGTGTCAGACCAAATTACACAAACATCAAATAAAACAGATATATTATCTTAAAAATATTTTTGATGATGATGAGTTGAGATGACCAGAAAACATCCGTAGGAAGATCTTCAATAGGTTTATAAGGTTACAAGTATTGGAACACTACAGAGATGAAAACAGACAATTGTGAACAAGGAAAACCCACATTTTAAGGGGTTTTAATGGGAAATTTAAAGAATTAACATTACAGCAAAATTATCAAAATGGAGGAATTCCTACTTTTAGAGGAGGATTTTCATCCCTGATACTAGGTATGCCGTCCTCAGAAACAAAACTTTTGTTCGTATAGATTCAATATCTATTGTTTTACTTAAGCCGCAGAGGGAAAAAACTATTATTTTGAGTAGAATGTATTCTAGTACCTTTTCCTTTTCGTCTTCAATAACTTTTTCTGTGTGTTTCTTAATGTGTGACTGTATAGCGAGCCAATTTCTACGCTTTGCTCGAGCCATCATCTTATCAGCATGCATCTTACAGTAGGCAAAGAAAGGATCTGCAATGTCCTAAAAACAATCAGAACACACAAAGTCATACCTATATGACATTAACAAAATACCCAAGGGCCATAACAGTCATCCGACTATAACAAAGAGAATGCATGGCATTGCTCAAGTGTAATTTGGTTAAAGATTATAGGTTATCAAAATGGTGACCATGGCAGCCATATTGGAGTTGGACTAACATAACAACACTTGTCCAGGACCATCTCAGGATCATTTCAGGCAAGTTTGAGCCGAATCCTACAACAGTAACATCTGAACAGGAGATACGAATGAAATTTTTTATTTTCTGTCATGAACATAGTACTATCAGTATTCAAAGACTAAAATAACCTCTATTAAAAGTACAAATGGAGATATGTTCTCTATATAAATAAATGTTTGTATGGTTAACATTACTGGTGGTAAGACAAGGATCTACTTAATTACCATGCACTCCTCTGGAGCTGCCTCGGACAGCAAGCCTTCCTTCTGGGCACTGAAACAGCACACAGCATCAACACATAAATCTAATTGGTATATATAATACAATACTTAACAAAGGTTTCTCTTATTTTTAAAGTTTATTTCTAGATTTATTTCTGAAATAGAATTAATGTATTTTAAAAGGAAAATGTTTTATGGATTTTTATTTTAATTTTAACCTGTTCAATTAGCCAACAGCTCCATTAACTTTTTAACATGATATATGAAGCGTCCTACACTCTGAACTGGTTCTTTGTACTTGCAGTAGCCATGTTGGACCAAGTCAGTTTTGTAGCCCACTTGGTAGCATCACACCTAAACCTCTAATAAACGTTCATAACAAATAGGAAAGGTGTCTGTTTATAGACTTGCTGTAGAAGCCTTCCAAAATTTTACCCCAGAAACTTTATCGGTTTGGGTGTGGGACACTGCTGCCAGCAATAGCACATAGTTACCTGTGACTGTTGAGCTAAAAAGAGATGTATTATAATTGTAACACTCACCATGTAACATGGAAGTATGTCCTACACATGCCCGCATCACAGCTAATACACACACCTGTTCTGCTAAACCGAGCATCTTCACACAGAGAACATTCCTGTAAACAGATAAACCGAGCATCGTCACACAGAGAACATTCCTGTAAACAGATAAACCGAGCATCTTCACACAGGGAACATTCCTGTAAACAGATAAACCGAGCATCTTCACACAGGGAACATTCCTGTAAACAGATAAACCGAGCATCTTCACACAGGGAACACTCCTGTAAACAGATAAAACAAGCATCTTCACACAGAAAACATTCCTGTACTCAGGTAAACCAAGCATCTTCACACAGAGAATATTCCTGTAATCAGATAAACTGTGCATCTTCACATAGAGAACATTCCTGTGATCAGATAAACCAAGCATCTTCACACAGTGAACATTCCTGTAAACAGATAAAACAAGCATCTTCACACAGAGAACATTCCTGTAATCAGGTAAACCGAGCATCTTCACACAGAGAACATTCCTGTAATCAGATAAACTGTGCATCTTCACATAGAGAACATTCCTATGATCAGATAAACCGAGCATCTTCACACAGAGAACATTCCTGTAATCAGATAAACTGAGCATCTTCACACAGGGAACATTCCTGTAAACAGATAAACCGAGCATCTTCACACAGGGAACATTCCTGTAATCAGGTAAACCGAGCATCTTCACACAGAGAACATTCCTGTAATCAGATAAACTGAGCATCTTCACACAGAGAACATTCCTGTAAACAGATAAACCAAACATTTTCACACAGAGAACATTCCTGTAATCAGATAAACCAAACATTTTCACACAGAGAACATTCCTGTAATCAGATAAACCAAACATTTTCACACAGAGAACATTCCTGTAATCAGATAAGCCAAGCATCTATACGCAGAGAACATTCTTGTGATCAGATAAGCCAAGCATCTATACGCAGAGAACATTCTTGTGATCAGATAAACCGAGCATCTTCACACAGAGAACATTCCTGTGATCAGATAAAACGAGCATCTTCACACAGAGAACATTCTTGTGATCAGATAAACTGAGCATCTTCACACAGAGAACATTCCTGTAATCAGATAAGCCGAGCATCGTCACACAGAGAACATTCCTGTAAACAGATAAGCCAAGCATCTATACACAGAGAACATTCTTGTGATCAGATAAGCCAAGCATCTATACGCAGAGAACATTCTTGTGATCAGATAAGCCAAGCATCTATACGCAGAGAACATTCTTGTGATCAGATAAACTGAGCATCTTCACACAGAGAACATTCCTGTAATCAGATAAACCAAACATTTTCACACAGAGAACATTCCTGTAATCAGATAAGCCAAGCATCTATACGCAGAGAACATTCTTGTGATCAGATAAACTGAGCATCTTCACACAGAGAACATTCCTGTAATCAGATAAACCAAACATTTTCACACAGAGAACATTCTTGTGATCAGATAAACTGAGCATCTTCACACAGAGAACATTCCTGTAATCAGATAAGCCAAGCATTTTCACACAGAGAACATTCTTGTGATCAGATAAGCCAAGCATTTTCACACAGAGAACATTCTTGTGATCAGATAAATCAAACATCTTATGTTTCCTGAATATCTTGCCATTCCATATAAAGTCAAATCTTATCATTGCAGAACTGTATGTCTGAGTATCTTGTATGTCTTGTAGTCAAGATAACTTGTTGGTGCATATTTCAAATACAAATCATGTACATGTATCTTAAATTCTCAAGTTATTTCAAGAATCTTCTTTAGTTTAATGACTTTTACATTACTGAATGTTTACCAATTGCAAGCTATCGAGAGTGGTATTTTAATTAGGGTTACTGACCAAATTTTTCTTGCACTTACCCGTGCACCCCACCTGGAATAGGGCATTTCAAATAGGGTAACAGGGCTGAGTTTGTCTACATCCCCAAACGCCACTCCGGGAGTGTATAGAGCACAGACCAGGTGAACCCACCTGTGAACGAGAAAGCAACATATATATATACGATTCATTTCTCAACCTTGATCTACTACCTACTTACTGTAATATGATCTTCTATTCTGACAATATTTGGTGGCTTTTTGTAAGCTCTATCATTCAAAAAAAGAATCAATAATCCAACTTTACAAATGTGTGTGATATGGCAATTTCAGGCACTCTCAGCCATTTATTATCAGACAGTTGTACAACAATTTTAGGTACCTTTCCGCTCACTTCCCACATCTAGGTAGAGGGGCCCTAGCTTCACTGGCCTCCATTAACAATGTGTTAACACATTGACTATCATCTCTGGCAAGGCATATAAGCACTTTACTTCATACTTATCAATTATTGCTGAAAATTGTGTCGCCAACAAAATCGCCAAACTGAATTTTTTGACACCAAACCTGAAAAAGTGTCACCATTTGGTGACTTGGCGATCATTAATGCAAGCCCTGCAATAAATATTGCCCACAGGGACAATAATTTGATCAATATCTTTAACATTAAAAATCTGTATCGCTTGTTAACAGCCAGTTATTACTGATATCTAACAACTGGCATTCAGAACAAAAAAGATTTGGAACACTTCTACATATATAATTATAGACTTTATCATTAAAAGTTATCTGTGATGTGAAGTAATTCAACAATTTTTCAGGCTTTCAGAAAACAAAACAAGGTTAATAAAATTAAGGGAGAGGTGCCAAGCCCCTATTCCTGTTGAGTGACTGTATCTGGTTTCTTTGCAAAGGAACATATGGATACTAGTGTATGCAGGATGATGACATGACGGAGATGTATGAACACGGAGGTGCTTGGAGGGTGATCAGGTAGTCAGTGCATTTGCCTTTCACTACGGCTGCTGGAGTTTAATTCCAAGATCAGATATGAAATAGTTCTGGTGTCACCTGCCTAACCACATGGGTTTCCTTGATCATTGAGTGTTCTGGTTTCCTCTCACAATAAGAACCCCCTCCCTCTCCCTCCCCCCCCCCCCCCCCCCCCCCCCCCCCCCCCCCCCCCCCCCCCCCCCCCCCCCCCCCCCCCCCCCCCCCCCCCCGGGTTTTGCCTTGTTGAAGTCTTCCCCTAAACAGAGCTAGGTGGTAATAATGACATGCGTATACTCAAAGTACTATCTACATAGCACATGAAGTCATGTGGTGGATTAAACAGGGTGGCAGAAAGAACTTGTTTTTTGTCTTTACTTACTTGCCAGCATCTGTTTCTTTGAATATCCCACCAGGATTTGGACAAAGTTCACATGTCTGAAGAAGGGAAATGATAAGGATTAGGGAAGCAATTTTACCCTTTTTTTATTTTCAAATAAGAATTGTTTTTAAAAGCAACAATGAAATGGTTGATCATCAAATGACCTTAGCAGTTGTAAGATTTAAAAGCAGCTAATATAACTAATCATGAAATAAAAAGTTGATAGTTATGAATATTCTAAACCATTTTGAACATTTGAGTTATGGCTTATTATAAGGACAGTATGTTAACAAATACATGGCCATGAAATCTGACAACACTATTCTGAAATCTAACAAGATTCTTATCAAAAAGGACTCAAAATCTAGATCTCCCCGCAATCAAACAACACTGTCTTGACATTGAATAGTGAGCATGCTTTACATGGGTATATTTTACACAAGTGCATTTCAATTATTGTGTTACTTAAACAAGACTTTAGATTTCTTTTGTTGTTAATTTTGTATAAATGGCATTAAACTTCCATCAAACAAATTTCAAGCTGCTACATACAGATATTAAGCTGATTATTCATTGTGTCAGCCATTCAACATCGGTGGCAACAACGATGTTCTTCGGAGACTACAAACAAACTTCAAAATTTTAACTGAAATTTGAAACCATTTCTGTCCAGTCGAAGAGATTGTAGAGAGGAAGTTGTCGTTTCTCGACTCTGAACTGGACATACCCAAGATAAAATTTCCTATATTGTGTATTTTGTATGACTTTTCATTTCTCTTTATTTTGTATGACATTTTCATTCTCACATATATTGTGAATTCTGTAGGCCTTCGTTTTTAATTTCTCTTTACAAATGTACTGTGTAATGTCTATTTCCTCATATTGTGTATTTTGTATGACATTTCTATTTCCTTATATTGTGTATTTTATATGACAATACTATTTCCTTATGTTGTGTATTTTGTATGACATTTCTATTTCCTTATATTTTATATGACATTTCTATTTCCTTATATTGTGTATTTTATATGACATTTCTATTTCCCTATATTGTGTATTTTATATGATATTTCTATTTCCTAATATTGTGTATTTTGTATGTCACTTCCATTTCCTTATGTTGTGTATTTTGTATGACATTTTTATTTCCTCATATTGTGTATTTTGTATGACATTACTATTTCCTTATATTGTGTATTTTGTATGACATTTCTATTTCCTTATATTGTGTATTTTGTATGACATTTTTATTTCCTTATATTGTGTATTTTGTATGACATTTATATTTCCTCATATTGTGTATTTTGTATGACATTTCTATTTCCTTTTTTTTTAATTTCTCTTTACAAATGTATTGTGTATTTTGTATGTCATTTCTATTTCCTTATATTGTGCATTTTATATGACATTACTATTTCCTTATATTGTGTATTTTATATGACATTACTATTTCCTTATATTGTGCATTTTATATGACATTACTATTTCCTTATATTGTGTATTTTATATGATATTTCTATTTCCTAATATTGTGTATTTTGTATGTCACTTCCATTTCCTTATGTTGTGTATTTTGTATGACATTTTTATTTCCTCATATTGTGTATTTTGTATGACATTACTATTTCCTTATATTGTGTATTTTGTATGACATTTATATTTCCTCATATTGTGTATTTTGTATGACATTTATATTTCCTCATATTGTGTATTTTGTATGACATTTATATTTCCTTATATTGTGTATTTTGTATGTCACTTCCATTTCCTTATGTTGTGTATTTTGTATGTCATTTCTATTTCCTTATATTGTGCATTTTATATGACATTACTATTTCCTTATATTGTGTATTTTGTATGTCACTTCCATTTCCTTATGTTGTGTATTTTATATGACATTACTATTTCCTTATATTGTGTATTTTATATGACATTTTTATTTCCTTATATTGTGCATTTTATATGACATTACTATTTCCTTACATTGTGTATTTTATATGACATTTCTATTTCCTAATATTGTGTATGTTGTATGTCACTTCCATTTCCTTATGTTGTGTATTTTGTATGACATTTTTATTTCCTCATATTGTGTATTTTGTATGACATTACTCTTTCCCTATATTGTGTATTTTGTATGACATTTCTATTTCCTTATATTGCTTATTTTGTATAAGACTTCAGAACCTACTGTTCAACATTAACTTACAGGTTTACAGTCCGCCTTACAGGCGTCACAGAACCAGGGCTCTGTACTCGCTGAGGACTCTGTACTGGCATTTGACTGGTTTTCACTGATTCCATAACAACCTAAACATATAGATACATAACTATATATTAAAAGGGGAAATTAAACTATTCAATGAAAAATAAAACAGTTGAAAAATCTCTTGTTAATGAATATTTCAAGAAAAGCGAATCTAGTTACTGTTTCATAGGAAAAGGAATAGTGATAAAGACAGTCCAGTCGCTGTGGCTCAACCCGTAACTCTTGCCTCTCTAGCCCAATGCTCAATTGTGCAAGCTCAGCTAAAGGAAAATTCCTTAGAGTTCAAGCTTATAAGGCACCCTAATCAAATTTATCAATGCACATCTTTTACAACAACTTTGTCCGGCTTTATCCAAGGAGCTACCAGTCAAATATAAGGTCTCTATGCCTGACGGTATTTCAGAAGAAGTCATTTGAAAGTTTCGACATTTTTGACCCCTGTGAACTTGAAAGTAGACCAAAGTGATTTTTTTTTTTGCAAAATTTATTCAGCACCTTCCAAGAAAGCTACCAGCCAGATTTCATGTTACTAGGCCTTTCGGTATTTCAGAGGAAGTCGTTTAAAGGAAAAGTTGACAGACGCAGGACGGACAGACGCCGCACCATGGCATAAGCTCACTTGGCCCTTTGATCTAGGTAAGCTAAAAACAAAGTGAGCAAAGGTTTACATAGCAGATGAACCCATCCCAGCCTATCCCCCTTTTCCATCACTCCCACTTGTGACCTTTAACCCCATTGACTGAAGACCACCAGAACCTAATCAAGAGCAGAACTCAAATGTTACAATTATAGTATCATGTTATAAATGTAAACTAAATATATTGATGGGTTTGCACGATATTTTGAGCACAAGATTTTTCCCTTTGAATTAAAGGTGGCTTCATCATCATATTTTTATCTGTCTGCTATCATTTAGCACAATATCTAAAGCAAGAAAGGCAAAAGAAATAGACTTAACATTGAGGTTTTCAGTACTTACCTTCATGGACAGACACTCCACAGTTATCACACTCCACAATCTCATCATCCTCTTCACTGTAAAGCATTACAAGAACATTTTTCACAGACATGATTGGACACAAGCAGTTATTAGATTCTTTAAAACCACAACCAAATGTCCCTGTGAAAGAAGTCATTGCGATATGTGCATATAAACAGACATCTATAAATAATATGAAACTATCCTAATATTATAGGAATAGATAGACAGACAGGGTGATTCCGACATTAGAATTTTTGTCCGTTTGACCTTGTAGTTTCTTTTGACCTTGATATTGAGGCCAGTGACCTAATGACTCTACGTTACAAGGGTTTACCCTGGGACCCTCAACGTTTTCATATTCAAGAGGGCTGGGACTCAAATCTCACATAATAAAGAGCAAAACTTTATAAATTTTAGGAGTCCTTTGGCAATTTAAGGAGTCAAAATGCAGGTTTTTGCGAGTAAGGGAAAACCCTGCATTACACATCATCTATAGGTGATGCAGATTTACTACAATTTCAAAATTTCTGTAACAGTGAAAGTCTATTTCAATAACAAAATAATTGCAGTCAAATGGTCAATATTTGTCCTAGCTGAAAAAGTTTTTCTCTTTCTCCCATCTTTTTAAATGAAATTTGTAATTGGGTTAAACCTGAATTAACCAGAGTTTAAATGCTGTATGCTCAGACTTAACCTGAGTTAACATGTCAGTAGATCCCTAGGTCAGTGGAGTAGCTTTAATTAATATGTACAACATTCCAATGCATTGATGTGTATATAAAAAAGAGGCCCAATTGACCTGAATCACTCATTTCCTATTAATCTCATACTTTTTATCTTAAAATGAAACTAAAATACAGATATATGCAAAATATTAGAGACTGAGATCAAAGCAAGAGGCCCAATGGCATGGGTCTGAATTGTCACCTGCTATTTATGATCTAACTTTTGATCTTATAAGGGAACTATACCACAGCTAAAAGCAAAATATAAGGGTCAGCCCTTCATCTCAATATGGTACATACGTTATATCAGGACCCTGGTCATTTTGGCTATTGAAAAGAAGCCACTTGAAGATTTTAATATAATTTACCTCAGTGACATTGTAAATAGGTCAAGATCATGCATTCATATGAACACATTTTGTACCCATTAAGCGAAGCCCATAACAGAACCAATATCAGTAATTGGGTCCTTTCGATTATTGAAAAGATTAAGTTTTTAAGTTTTAAAAACATTTGACCTCTGTGACCTTTAATGTGAGTCAGGGTCATTCATTTGAACAAACTTGGGAGCCATTTATCCAAGTATGCTGCAGGCCAAATATCATTACCTAAGACCTTTTGGTTATTGAGAAGTTGTTTGAAGATTTTAAAACATTTGACCCATGTGACCTTAATCATTGGTCAAAGTAATTTATTTGAACAAACTTGGTAGCCCTGAACCCCAGCATGTGACAGGCTAAATATTTGTCTGTATCCCAGGCTTTTCAGTAATTGAGAAGATTTTCAGGTTTTTTGACATTTAACCCCTATGACCTTGAAAGAGGGTCAGGGTCATTCATTTAGTATTCAATATTTAGTCATTCCAGTAATGTAAAGTCCTGTCTACAGAAAAAGGTCAAAAAGTGTGTTCTTGGTGGCACCAGTGCATTTGAGATTCAACAGGCAGAAGGACAGAAGGACAGACTCTAATTTATCACCCCTGCCCAAACCTTTCCACGACCCTAAATTTGTTGGGGGGGGGGGGTATAAAAGAGCTAAAATGTTTAATTTCTGAAATACCAAAAAATTACATAAACCAATATCATTTTTTTTCAGTGAGATAATGGTGATCCTATAAATTTTGAGCTTTGAGGCATTACCTAATATCCCCGAGACAGACACAGCAGATTGTTACACGGATCTGTTTGTGTCGGTAGAGGGTATACACACTGCTGCTCACCAAGCTGCTAGACTGTAAAAAAAAAAGATAAAAAAAATGCATAATTAAATGGTCAGTAGGACCTACAAAACAACAGGCCCAATGAGCCTGAATTGCTCACCTGCTTTTGGTTATTGAGAAGAACTTGTTCATTAGATTTTGAAACATTTGACCTTAAAAGCAGGTCAAGGTCATTAAAATAATTTTTATATATTTGACACATGAAAGTAGGTCAAGGTCATTTATATGAGAAAAAATCTAGCACTCAATCTCATGTATTCACAAGCTCAATATCATTAGCCTAGGGCCTACAGTTTTAAAGAAGAAGTCATTCAAAGAAAAAGTTGACAGCCAAAGGATGCCTGACGACAGACAACATACTAGTGGCCAAAGCTATTTTCACTTCATGAAAGGTGAGCTTAAAAATTGCTTTCAATTTGTTTGTGATTTTAGTTTTCTGCATCACTGGTAAACCTAAAACATGAGGAATGTACAAAGGTATCAAAGAGTTGATATAGAGACTACTATAATGAAACCAAAATGGGTCATTTTAAATTAATACATTAAATATGATTATCAAGAGATTGTAAAACGTTATGAAAAGAGACTTGCACAGAAATTGTATACTGTACGATATCTATTGGTATAAAGATAATATTACAGCTTAAAATGGATTACATTGACTTAAGATGATTGTGTTTGTACAATGTAAATCAATCTGATTAAAATCATATTTTGATCTCCGCGCCGTTCCCTAAACTTCTCTCTGCTGCATTAAGATCTGAGAAAATCACATAGGGGGTCATGTCCCGATGACCTTTTGCATTAGCCAATCAAATTACTACTGTCAGAATCTTGACAGTGAAAATTTGAGGCGACAAAGCTTGCACAATCGCATTTGTCCGTTTAGTCATTTCGTCACTAAAAAGTTCATGTGGAATAATGTGATGAAATGGCTTCCTGCGAAATGACAGGTCATTGGAAAATTATTTTAGTGTTAAGTAAAGAGGCGACAAAGGTCATCTGAACGTGACCTCTTATGGGATGTTGTCAGATCCTTGTTAAACGGAGTGAGAACAAGGATCTGTATTTTAATCAGATTGAATGTTAATGATACTGAGTAAAATATCAACATACTCACTGAAGGAACATTAAATCATACACAGCTAGGTTTAAGTGTGGTAAGGATGGATGGAAAACATGGGAAAAGTATTTTGATCAACCCACTACATGTAGCTAATGAAATTTAATTTACCGTAGGCTAAAGAGAGACAAAAATGTAGATTCATAATTGTTCACACCTCAACTATTCCGTTTCCACTGGTGCTGGGAACTACTTCCTGTTTGGCCTCCCTGACAGACTGGACCTCCAGACCTGTGTTATTGATGTCCAGTTCTCCAGTGACATGCTTAGGTTCTTTGGAATATTCATCTTCATCTTCACTAGAGGAGTCACTATCATCATCGTCATCATCATCATCGCTCTCATCATCATCATTATCTTCATTGTTGTCTTCCTTATCACTAAGCTCGGCAGCATCTGAATCATCTGAGCCTAGAAAATGTTAACTCAGGTTAAATCTGACTCTACAACATGTTAACTCTGGTTTAGTCTGACTGTACAATATGTTAACTCAGGTTAAGTCTGACTCTACAATATGTTAACTCAGGTTAAGTCTGACTCTACAACATGTTAACTCTGGTTTAGTCGGACTATACTATATGTTAACTCAGGTTTAGTCTGACTCTACAATATGTTAACTCAGGTTAAGTTTGACTATACAACATATTAACTCTGGTTTAGTCGGACTATACAATATTTTAACTCAGGTTAAGTCTGACTATACAACATATTAACTCTAGTTTAGTCGGACTATACAACATGTTAACTCAGGTTAAGTCTGAGTCTACCACATGTAAACTCAGGTTTAGTCGGACTCTACAATATGTTAACTCAGGTTAAGTCGGACTATACAACATATTAACTCTGGTTTAGTCTGACTATACAACATGTTAACTCAGGTTAAGTCGGACTATACAACATATTAACTCTGGTTAAGTCGGACTATAAAACAAATTAAGTTTGGTTTAGTCCGACTATACAACATGTTAATTCAGGTTAAGTCAGACTTTACAATATGTTAACTCAGGTTAAGTCTGACTCTACAACATGTTAACTCAGGTTAAGTCTGACTCTACAACATATTAACTCTGGTTAAGTCTGAGCATACAGCATTTAAACTCTGGTTAATTCAGGTTTAACCCAATCACAGATTTCATGTAAAGAGATTGGAGAAAGAGAAAAACTTTCTTAGCTAGGACAAATAATGACTGCAATTATCTTTTTGCTTTAATATGACCACTATACAAATGCTTAAACTATTTTACACAGTACCCTAAAATATTTTAATCAGCCTTCCAAACTGCTGCATATTAACTAAGATATAACAAATATCACAACAAAATTCCCAATAATTGGGCTTCCAGGTTGCATTCAAGGAAAAGATTTTACAATTGATTTAAGCAAATAAAAAAAACCTCCATCTTTCTCCTCCGATTTCATATATGACATAACCTTTTTTTCCCCAGATATATACATATCAAACCTTTGTGATGTTTTTCCACATCAAAGTCGCTATCGTCATCACTGTCGTCTATCCCTCCAAAGTCCACCTGTATCAGATGGCGCTGCACTGGTTTCACTCTACGTTTCTTTGGGTCTCTTTGCACTACAAAAAGTATCAACACTGTTCCATTAAAAAAAGCACTTTTGGATGTACACCGAAAGACTCACCTCCGCAATGAATATGTTTTGGCGGAATATTTGAAACAAATATGTCTGATATTGTGTCTTGGTGGGTAATCGTTTAATTAATTGCTTTATGCACGATCTGAAAATGACCAAACATATTTCATAATAGGAGAGGCCTTTTTAAGTAGAATTTGATATAATATATGCAGTGATTGAAACAATCAGTGCAGACCTGCCACAGTGTTGCGCAACATCCAGTCGATAGCATCACTTTTTTGGAGGGAACAATGAAAACTTTCGACAAAGTGCTTTAAAATGGAGAGAATGAGAACAGATGGACAATTAAGGATTGTTGGTGTAAAAACAATAACTTATTACGAAACGATAGCAGCAATTCCCATGAAAAAAACTGAAAGTAAGTGTTGTTAATATATATTTGAAATTGGCGTCCTCGAAATTCCGGATTTGGAGCTTCGTCCCTTGTGTTATGTTTATATCGACCCCCATATATTTTATACATACATTACTATTGTAACGTGTCCCTGTGAATCGCGGGCAGCATCTGCATCAAAGAATTAGTGCTTCGGAAATAAGAGGTTGCAGTCGGCAAAATCATATCCGATAATAAAAAGGCCAACCAGCGGCCTCTGATGTTATAGGAGTTTATCCGCTCGCTTTATCACTGGAAATTACAAAGACCGGGAACAAGGAACCATCACACGAATGTTGACGGACCTAAAACTGAACCCACTGCAAATTCGTAGGAAACACCAGAGGCTGCTGTTCATGTACAAAGTGGTTGAGGGACTAATACCGGCCCTATCCCCCCAAAATTATCTTATTCAAAATAAACCTAAAAGAAACTTTCGGCATAGAACATTAGAAAACTATGAGCACAAAAACGTTGTAAACAAACTATCAACCAACAATACTAGGTCTTTTAAAGTTACATTGGGACATTCTTCATTCTTCCAAAAGACAATTCAGGATTGGAACCAGCTAGGGGAAGAACTAGTGCGCGCAGAAAGTGTCAAGGGATTTAAGACCCGTCTGGACACTTCCCACTGGGATTGAGACCACCAGTGCCACTCACCCCGTCACACTCGACGCCAGAAATCGGTTGCTAGTGACGAAAAGATACAGACAGATACAGGAGTAAAGGGCACGCAAGTTCGAGCCCCCCCCCCCCCCGACCTGGCGGTGTCTGATTCGATTTAATCGCAAATGGACGCATGTCATTCCCTTTCAAGCGAAAATGAAACTATTGGTTTCACTTAATTCTAACATTAAATAAACATATTTCAAATGTCTTACACATTGTTCTATACAAAAATTCCACACTGGGATCAACCTCTTCGAGTTCCATGTTGTTTGTAATCATGTTCTCTTTAAAGATTTAGACGGCGCTTGAAATTGAAATAATCTACGTCTCCAACACGCTTTATACTCTCAAAACAACAAGGGAAGCAGGTGGAAAACATGCACAATTTGCAAATAATTCAGTATTTCTGGTACAGTGTAGATTATTAAAATACAATGATATTCTATAAGGGAATATTGATAACTTGTGAGTATCTGATAATTACATATTCAGTTTAGAAAATAAACAATCAATCAGAGAGTACACGTCGCCATCTTTTGTAGTAACGGCAGCCTCAAAAGGCAGAAGCTGAAAAATGGTGCACCTGTCGAAAATACTGCGTAGCGGCGGCCCTACTCCGTATTTTACGGATTCCAGGGCTATGATTGGGTGTGGAAAAGAAGTGTTTAATTTAAAAGGTCATCATTATCCTGTAAGTGTTAAAGAAGAAATATTGAAATTTTCCTTTGGGAACCCGGACACGGCCAATGTCACTGACCGAACGGGGACCATAGTAATATTTTGATTACAGTTGTCTTTGATAAAAAAAGTTTTACCGGTACCAAGTCATTGTAAAGTTCGTTAAGTCCTAAGAGCAAAAATGCATGTTTCATCATTGTATGACTTCATTAAATCGTTGCTTTGCGAATGAGTAATACTAATGACCTTCAGCAGCCTAATGGGTCATTTCGCCCCAAATCCCGTTTGCTTGTTAGTTTGCCCTATTTTTTTTCCCTTATCGTGACTTAACTAGTTTATGTTCCAATGTCATGAACAAAATATTGGTCACAACAGGCCTAGTCATGACTAACAATATGTTTAGAAAGGATCTAAGTATAATCCTGAAAAGTGGTATAAAGTCGTTTTGGCACCCAGTTTCGGGAGAATGATTTAAGTTGTTTCAGTACATCAAAGAGTTGTTTTAAAAGAGTTACTTTTGTGTTAATTAAATTAGTTTAAAAAAATTACTGGTTTTGTTTAACAATTTCCTTTCTTAACCATGGCTTCACACGCACTGTGTGACAGTTGTTTTCATAGATGAGTAGACCTTGTTAAGTTGCTTTCATATGAATATATGCTAAAAAAAAATAACATTCATAAGGGCTTTTGTCAAAATATTATTAATATTTTAAATGGTTGAAACACAGCATATCTTATCAATCAACCTCTTTACAATGAACAACTTTATGTTGAACCACAGGAACCTTAGAAATTGTTACAGCTAGTTTTGGACCTAAACTAAGGTGTTTAATACTATTTTTTATTTTACAACACCCTACATGCATGTCAAATGTATTCTCCATTTCCTCAAAAAACACACAATATTTCTGTTTTTCGAAGTTTTGGTCATCTTTCCTGCCACTTTTTGCATGTCAATGAGTTTGACATCACCTCACGTGCTGGCTATTCGCTGTCATTGGTTGCCTATATCTAGTGGAAGACCGCCATCCAATGACAGCGAAAGGCCAGCGTGTGAAGTGATGTCAAACTCATTGCAACACCTAGAGTTTCTTCCCTTGAATAGAGAAGGCATGTATGCGCAGTTCACAAAAAGATGTGATGTGGATGATAGAACTTGCTTCTAAAATGATTTTTTTTTTAGAAATACTGAAACTACTTTCGAAAATAAGTACCGAAACGACTTTCATTAGTACATGAATTACTAGGTACCGAAACATATCCCTTGAATAGAGAAGGCATGCATGCGCACTTCACAAAAAGATGTGATGTGGATGATAGAACTTGCTTCTAAAATGATTTTTTTTTTAGAAATACTGAAACTACTTTCGAAAATAAGTACCGAAACGACTTTCATCAGTACATGAATTACTAGGTACCGAAACAATTCCGACCGATTCCCAGCACTACATGTACTTGCAACGTAGACACAGTCAACTTAACAGGTTTGGCACAACAGTGCATACAGATTATCATGCATTCGGGTAACAGTTACCCATTTCGGTAACAATTTTATTACTCATCTTACGAGTAATAAAGTAAAATGAAAACACAGAAAGTTTTTTTATACACGTGAACCTAAAAAGGGCTTAATCCTTTTGAAATAATCTGATAAACAATACAACAAGACTTATAAATTCAATTCTTTTACACATCAAATGTAAGAGGGAACCTCACTCTTTGAGTTTGAACAAAATTAAAAAATAGAATGAAGTGCAAATCAAATTATTATTAGTAGATATCTGTTTTTGTTCAAAACTGTTGTTTAATTTTGTAAAAACACCAAACTTGATAACCTTGTGAAGGACAATTTTTATTCTACAAGTTACAACATAATCATCTGCATTCGAACCTTGTAATCTTGAAGTGGGCAAAATTGTAAAACTGAGTTTTGAATAACAAAACTTATTCAGCAAAAAAACCCACCAAAATCTTGAACATTTATCTTAATACAGCACTTGGTAGGCTTGGAAAGTACACAGTACACAACGAAGAATAGTACATCAATACATCAATATCTACAACCCTAAAAATTAACTGGCCCAATTGTCTTTTTAACTGTAAACCCAACTCCAAGTCTAAATCAAACTGGCTTGGGGCCAACGGGCCAGCGGCTACATCGACCCCTGCAGTTCAATTTAAGAAGGTTCAACAATGATGATAGAGAAGAGCATGTACCATGTACAGTTACAACTGTATATATATAATTAGTTTGCACATACATGTTTATGTACATGTAAACTTGACAAATGGTGCATTTGATATAATACAATCTTCTTAATGCCTGATGCTTACACATTCATTATACTGTATTATCAAGGATTATAGTTAGTAAAAGTGTAGCGTAGAAATATTGTAGAATGTACATGACGTACCATTCAACAACAAATTTCTTGTCAAGATTTATCTCGGTTTATGTTTTTGAAGTCTGCCAAGATGTTTAACCATGTTATTGTATGTTTGTATCAAAGCTGTGTTTTTGTCAGAATATTAAATGGCTTTATATTATTTGCCTCTTTGTGATATTGCCAAATGTTTGACATGTGTTTTTATTTTCAGCTGCTGACTGTTCATGCTGTAACTATCGGAGGCTGCATTATTTGTGCACTGTATATGGGGAGAAATTTATTTTTCGGTTCAGATGTCATGTAAGTATAACTGAACCTTTCAGCTAAATAAACATACTTTTAGAAATTCAACATGTAATTATACCCCTCTCCCTACAACGAAGTTAGGGAGGGGGTATACTGGAATCAGGTAGACACAAACTTCTCAAGAACTTTCAGCGAAACTTGAGGGCAATAATTCTTTTACATTGTAGATGTGCATAATCTATATCAGGTTGTGTTATTTCCCCTTTTCTGAAAGTTATGTCCCTTTGTGTTGGCTGGCAGGCACACATTGGTTTACCCTCAATAACTTCAGTATATTTTAACGTATTAATTCCAAACTTAATCTGCATGAATACTGCTCTGAGAACTCAGACAATTGTGATGACTAAAATTATTTGTAAATAATTTTCGGAGTTATGGCCCTTTAAAGATTTGCCAAAACAGTTTCTGCTCAATAACTTCAGTAATTTTTAACGGATCATTAGGAAAGTTTATTGCCATGAGAGCTCAGATAAGTTCCATTTATGCTCGTTGCATATGAAAATGAAATTATATAGAACATACAGTTGTATATATCCCATTTAACCCTGGGTGAGGAGGAGGGGGCATGAATTGGCTCCTGGATGGCAGTTCTAGTTTTTAGCAGTCAAAAACGATTCCAACTGAAATTTGGAGGAAATTTATAAATTATTTGCAGATTCTGCTTTTTTTTTTTGGTAAAAATATGTAGAAAAATTATGAGAATTTTAGAATTTACGTTAGCCTCCACTTATTATAGTATTATTGATATGTAATTAAATTGAAACTAATTAGCCAAGTTACTGATACCATCTTGCTGTATGTATTTTGTCATACTATTATATTCCGCTTGGACTTAAACAATATCGACAAAGCGAGAAAAGCGAGACATATAATTACATTACATGTTATTCTTGTTTTCTTTTGAATTATCAAGACTCGTTTTATAGATTAATTAATTATATTTAAGGGTAATTGAAAATTTTGAACGGTGGCTCCTTGAACTAAAGTTGAAGTGATTTATAAACATTCAAATCTCAATGTCGCATTGTTGCTCAGACAAGTTGTTTCAATTATTTAAAAATGTACACCAAGGTGATGCCATCAATCCTTCACTGTGTTAGATGTGACAATAAGTTATTACCAAACCGCCGTTCAAAAGTCAAGCCCATATATATATGCATAGCCTTTCCATAAAGTCATCAGATCAAAGATCATTGTCAAATTTTACATTTTTTTAATTGCATGACATTTATAATACACATTTTGTTATGGCACTATGAAGCACGGTTCGGGACTTTATCAGGGGGTTTTGGATACCAGACCCTGAGATCAAATTAGGGAAAATTTATCGACATAACAACTATCTTTTGATATTTTGACAAACTATTTTAAAAGTTTATAACAACTGAATACATTTTTTTTCATATCAATTGCCATTTAAAGCACCGTTGATACTCAAGATATACATTTACAGCAGGGAATGAGTATTTCATTCTATACATTTTTTTTAAAGCATCTGAATTGGGAATTTTCAAGAGGAAAAATGAGAAAAATCACACATTTTTTCATTGGGAATGGGTCTGTTTAACGGACTTAAAAAGAGAGGTGATAAAGGCCTGCAGTTGGTCAGAATTAAATCACTCATGGTTTCAATTAAATGATATCTTGTTTAATTCTTACCAATGTAACTAAGCCTCAGATTGTCAGATTAAAGGTCAAGGTCAAATTTTACATCTCTTAATTACATTTGTACTTAAGATTTTGTTATGACATTTTTAGGTCATCTGACCCGAAGGGTCAAGATGACCTATTGCCATCATGCTTCGTCCGTCGTCGTGCGCCGTCCGCCGTCCGCCGTCCGTAAACTTTTCCTTTAACAATCTTCTTCTTAGTAACCAAAAGGCTCTAGGTGCTGATATTTGGCCAGTAGGCACCTGGGATTGAGTGCTACAAAGTTTCCTCATTTCAATGACCTTGACCTGTTTTCAAGGTCACAGGGGTCAAATATGTAAAAACCTTTAACAATCTTCTTCTCAGTAACCAAAAGGTCTAGGGTAATGATATTTGGCCAGTAGGCACCTGGGATAGAGTGCTACAAAGTTTCCTCATATCGATGACCTTGACTAACTTTCAAGGTCACAGGGGTCAAATATGTAAAAAAGCGTTTGACAATCTTTTCCTCACTAACCAATAGGCCATGGGTGATCATATTTGGCCAGTAGGTACCTGGGATAGAGTGTTCTAAAGTTTCCTCATATAAATGACCTTGACCTACTTTCAAGGTCACAGGGGTCAAATATGTTAAAAAATCTACACAACATTATCTAAAGAACTAAATGATCTAGAGCAATGATATTTTTGTATGATATGTAGACCAGCAATGCGAATCTTTTTCTAATATATTGTGTTTAGGTCAAAGGTCAACTTTGAGTGCTGGACGGTGTCAAAGGTTAACATGGGTTATAATAGGTAAAAAGCTTTAAGAATCTTCTTCTCAAGTTCCATAAGGCCCAGGGTTCTGATATTTGGCCAGTAGGAACCTGGGATAGAGTGTTCTAAAGTTTCCTCATATAAATGACCTTGACCTACTTTCAAGGTCACAGGGGTCAAATATGTTAAAAAATCTACACAACATTATCTAAAGAACTAAATGATCTAGAGCAATGATATTTTTGTATGATATGTAGACCAGCAATGCGAATCTTTTTCTAATATATTGTGTTTAGGTCAAAGGTCAACTTTGAGTGCTGGACGGGGTCAAAGGTTAACATGGGTTATAATAGGTAAAAAGCTTTAAGAATCTTCTTCTCAAGTTCCATAAGGCCCAGGGTTCTGATATTTGGCCAGTAGGTACCAGGGATGGAGTACTCTAAAGTTTCCTCATATAAATGACCTTGACCTACTTTCAAGGTCACATGGGTCAAATATGTTAAAATATCTACACAACATTATCTAATGAACCGAATGATCTAGACCGATGATACTTGCATATATTATATGTAGACTGGCAATGCAAATCTTTTTCTGATATATTGTGTTTAGGTCAAAGTTCAACTTTAAGCGCTGGACGGGGTCAAAGGTTCACTGGGGCTATAATGGGTAAAAAGTTTTAAGAATCTTCTTCTCAAGTTCCATAAGCCCCAGGGTCCTGATATTTGGCCAGTAGGTACCTGGCATGGAGTGCTACAAAGTTTCCGCATATGAATGACCTTGACCTACTTTCAAGGTCACAGGGGTCAAATATGTAAAAATCTTTAACAATCTTCTTCTCAATAACCAAAAGGCCCTGGGTGCTGATATTTGGCTGGTAGGTACTTGGCATAGTGTGCTATCAAGTTTCCTCATATGAATGATCTTGACCCACTTTCAAGGTCACAGGGGTCAAATATGTAAAAATCTTTAACAATCTTCTTCTCAATAACCAAAAGGCCCTGGGTGCTGATATTTGGCTGGTAGGTACCTGGCATAGTGTGCTATCACGTTTCCTCATATGAATGATCTTGACCCACTTTCAAGGTCACAGAGGTCAAATATGTAAAATCTTTTAACAATCTTCTTCTCGCTAACCAAATCCCCCAGAGTAATATGGTATTTGGCTAGTAGGTACCTGGGATAGAGTGCTACAAACTTTCCTCATACAATGGACCTCAACCTACTTTCAAGGTCATAGGGGTCAAACATGTAAAAATACCTTTAACAATCTTCTCCTCAACAACTTAAAGGCCCTGGGTGTTGATATTTAGCCAGTAGGTACCTCTAATGGAGTGCTACAAAGTTTCCTTGTATGAATGACCTTGACCTACTTTCAAGGTCGCAAGGGTAAAACATGTAAAAATCTTTTAACAAACGTCTTCTCGCTTACCAAAAGGCCCTAGGTGCTGATATTTGGCCAATGGGTACCTGGGACAGATTGGTGCAAAGATTCCTCATATAGACCTTCACTTATACTTTCAAGGTCACAGGGGTTATAAACATGTATGTAGATATCTTTGAACAACTTGGCAAAAACAAACACAAATGATATAGATCTTTATAGTCAGATGACCGTTGAGGCCCCTGGGCCTCTTGTTAAGTGATGTTGGTTGGTTGTGAAATTTTACACTTTTAGTAATATCTGGTTGATAGTTGATATGTTTTGTTAATATGTTTATTGTTGTTTAAAGATTATAATATGTCGTTTCAAAAAATAATATGTTTGTTCTTTGCAGCTTTAATAAGGAATCAAAGGCATTCCCATGGATGATCAAGTCCAATCAACATCAGTACAAGGCAAGTCTTTGTTTGCTTAACTTGACATCCAAATATGGCCTGTAGTGTCTTGTCAAGGGCGACCTAATTTTATATAAACAAAGGATGTTGCCTTACTTGTGGTAGCCCAAAAACTAAATTTCATCCAGATTTTGCCTTGAATGTCCTTGGGTAAATTTAGAGAAGACTTAAATATACCTCCACTTAGAAGTGGGGTATAAATCACTTTGTCCATAAGTCTGTCAGGACATTGTGTACAACATGTCTTCAACATTCCTGGTCAAATTTTTAGGCCCGTGAAAATATTCAGCTATACAGTACTGCTTTTCCATCTTCATATCAAATACATTTGTGATGCATTTATTTTTGCAGTTTTTATCCTTCAATTTGAAATACAAAGAACTGCATGATCACCCAAATCGTCCCCAGGGATTCAACTTGTACAGAGAAAAAGACAAGGTGGTTATGACTTCCAAGGACTACTGGAAGTTGAACACAGGAAAGAAAGAAGAGGAGGAATAAATACACAATCTTTTGACATAATTTATGTGGATGTAAATGGAATATATTTTGAGGAATTTTAGTGATTCAGTTTTATTTCCATCTTTCAAATAAGTTGTCAGCTAAAACCGTCTCTACAAAACATCGAAAAGGAGCTGGACAGTATCTTATGATGTACTGAAATTGTCAATCTTGTGTAGTGTGAGCCCCACACGAGACAATAGACTAATGTGATGAGTGGATAGATGTGTCTAGAGTGTATTAAATTGTACCTTGTTGTGGAGGTTGATTCCACCAAGCCTCCCTACAAGGCTTTCACTTGAAATAAAACTTGTTGTTTCTTGTAAATTATTTGGTTTCATATATACATGTAGAATACATCATGGAATAGTGGAGTGGGGTGCACTGTTACCCTGGTTTCATATATACATGTAGAATACATCATGGGATTGTGGAGTGGGGTGTACTGTTACCCTGGTTTCATATATACATGTAGAATACATCATGGGATTGTGGAGTGGGGTGTGCTGTTACCCTGGTTTCATATATACATGTAGAATACATCATGGGATTGTGGAGTGGGGTGTACTGTTACCCTGGTTTCTTATATACATGTAGAATACATCATGGGATTGTGGAGTGGGGTGAACTGTTACCCTGGTTTCATATATACATGTAGAATACATCATGGGATTGTGGAGTGGGGTGTGCTGTTACCCTGGTTTCATATATACATGTAGAATACATCATGGGATTGTGGAGTGGGGTGCACTGTTACCCTGGTTTCATATATACATGTAGATACATCATGGGATTGTGGAGTGGGCGGGGTTCACTGTTACCCTGGTTTCATATATACATGTAGATACATCATGGGATTGTGGAGTGGGCGGGGTTCACTGTTACCCTGGTTTCATATATAAATGTAGAATACATCATGGGATTGTGGAGTGGGGTGTACTGTTACCCTGGTTTCTTATGTACATGTAGAATACATCATGGGATTGTGGGGTGGGGTGTACAGTTACCCTGGTTTCATATATACTTGTAGAATACATCATGGGAGTGGGGTGTATTGTTACCCTGGTTTCTTATATACATGTAAAATACATCATGGGATTGTGGAGTGGGGTGTACTGTTACCCTGGTTTCATATATACATGTAGAATACATCATGGGATTGTGGGGTGGGGTGCACTGTTACCCTGGTTTCATATATACATGTAGAATACATCATGGGATTGTGGAGTGGGGTGTACTGTTACCCTGGTTTCTTATATACATGTAGAATACATCAAGGGATTGTGGAGTGGGGTGTACTGTTACCCTGGTTTCTTATATACATGTAGAATACATCATGGGATTGTGGAGTGGGGTGTACAGTTACCCTGGTTTCATATATACATGTAGAATACATCATGGGATTGTGGAGTGGGGTGTACTGTTACCCTGGTTTCATATATACATGTAGAATACATCATGGGATTGTGTAGTGGGGTGTACTGTTACCCTGGTTTCTTATATACATGTAGAATACATCATGGGATTGTGGAGTGGGGTGCACTGTTACCCTGGTTTCATATATACATGTAGAATACATCATGGGATTGTGTAGTGGGGTGTACTGTTACCCTGGTTTTTTATATACATGTAGAATACATCATGGAATTGTGGAGTGGGGTGTACTGTTACCCTGGTTTCATATATACATGTAGAATACATCATGGGATTGTGGGGTGGGGTGTACTGTTACCCTGGTTTCTTATATACATGTAGAATACATCATGGGATTGTGGAGTGGGGTGTGCTGTTACCCTGGTTTCATATATACATGTAGAATACATCATGGGATTGTGGAGTGGGGTGTGCTGTTACCCTGGTTTCATATATACATGTAGAATACATCATGGGATTGTGGAGTGGGGTGTGCTGTTACCCTGGTTTCATATATACATGTAGAATACATCATGGGATTGTGGAGTGGGGTGTACTGTTACCCTGGTTTCATATATACATGTAGAATACATCATGGGATTGTGGAGTGGGGTGTACTGTTACCCTGGTTTCTTATATACATGTAGAATACATCATGGGATTGTGGAGTGGGGTGTACTGTTACCCTGGTTTCTTATATACACGTAGAATACATCATGGGATTGTGGAGTGGGGTGTACTGTTACCCTGGTTTCTTATATACACGTAGAATACATCATGGGATTGTGGGGTGGGGTGTACTGTTACCCTGGTTTCATATATACATGTAGAATACATCATGGGATTGTGGAGTGGGGTGTACTGTTACCCTGATTTCATATGTACATGTAGAATACATCATGGGATTGTGGGGTGGGGTGTACTGTTACCCTGGTTTCATATATACATGTAGAATACATCATGGGATTGTGGAGTGGGGTGTACTGTTACCCTGGTTTCATATATACATGTAGAATACATCATGGGATTGTGGAGTGGGGTGTACTGTTACCCTGGTTTCATATATACTTGTAGAATACATCATGGGATTGTGGAGTGGGGTGTACTGTTACCCTGGTTTCATATATACATGTAGAATACATCATGGGATTGTGGAGTGGGGTGCACTGTTACCCTGGTTTCTTATATACACGTAGAATACATCATGGGATTGTGTAGTGGGGTGTACTGTTACCCTGGTTTTTTATATACATGTAGAATACATCATGGAATTGTGGAGTGGGGTGCACTGTTACCCTGGTTTCATATATACATGTAGAATACATCATGGGATTGTGGAGTGGGGTGTACTGTTACCCTGGTTTTTTATATACATGTAGAATACATCATGGAATTGTGGAGTGGGGTGCACTGTTACCCTGGTTTCATATATACATGTAGAATACATCATGGGATTGTGGAGTGAGGTGTACTGTTACTCTGGTTTCTTATATACATGTAGAATACATCATGGGATTGTGGAGTGGGGTGTACTGTTACCCTGGTTTCATATATACATGTAGAATACATCATGGGATTGTGGAGTGGGGTGTGCTGTTACCCTGGTTTCATATATACATGTAGAATACATCATGGGATTGTGGAGTGGGGTGCACTGTTACCCTGGTTTCTTATATACATGTAGAATACATCATGGGATTGTGGAGTGGGGTTACTGTTACCCAGGTTTCATATATACATGTAGAATACATCATGGGATTGTGGAGTGGGGTGTACTGTTACCCTGGTTTCATATATACTTGTAGAATACATCATGGGAGTGGGGTGTACTGTTACCCTGGTTTCATATATACATGTAGAATACATCATGGGATTGTGGAGTGGGGTGTACTGTTACCCTGGTTTCATATATACATGTAGAATACATCATGGGATTGTGGAGTGGGGTGTACTGTTACCCTGGTTTCATATATACATGTAGAATACATCATGGGATTGTGGAGTGGGGTGTACTGTTACCCTGGTTTCTTATATACTTGTAGAATACATCATGGGATTGTGGAGTGGGGTTACTGTTACCCAGGTTTCATATATACATGTAGAATACATCATGGGATTGTGGAGTGGGGTGTACTGTTACCCTGGTTTCTTATATACACGTAGAATACATCATGGGATTGTGGGGTGGGGTGTACTGTTACCCTGGTTTCATATATACATGTAGAATACATCATGGGATTGTGGAGTGGGGTGTACTGTTACCCTGATTTCATATGTACATGTAGAATACATCATGGGATTGTGGGGTGGGGTGTACTGTTACCCTGGTTTCATATATACATGTAGAATACATCATGGGATTGTGGAGTGGGGTGTACTGTTACCCTGGTTTCATATATACATGTAGAATACATCATGGGATTGTGGAGTGGGGTGCACTGTTACCCTGGTTTCTTATATACACGTAGAATACATCATGGGATTGTGTAGTGGGGTGTACTGTTACCCTGGTTTTTTATATACATGTAGAATACATCATGGAATTGTGGAGTGGGGTGCACTGTTACCCTGGTTTCATATATACATGTAGAATACATCATGGGATTGTGGAGTGGGGTGTACTGTTACCCTGGTTTTTTATATACATGTAGAATACATCATGGAATTGTGGAGTGGGGTGCACTGTTACCCTGGTTTCATATATACATGTAGAATACATCATGGGATTGTGGAGTGAGGTGTACTGTTACTCTGGTTTCTTATATACATGTAGAATACATCATGGGATTGTGGAGTGGGGTGTACTGTTACCCTGGTTTCATATATACATGTAGAATACATCATGGGATTGTGGAGTGGGGTGTGCTGTTACCCTGGTTTCATATATACATGTAGAATACATCATGGGATTGTGGAGTGGGGTGCACTGTTACCCTGGTTTCTTATATACATGTAGAATACATCATGGGATTGTGGAGTGGGGTTACTGTTACCCAGGTTTCATATATACATGTAGAATACATCATGGGATTGTGGAGTGGGGTGTACTGTTACCCTGGTTTCATATATACTTGTAGAATACATCATGGGAGTGGGGTGTACTGTTACCCTGGTTTCATATATACATGTAGAATACATCATGGGATTGTGGAGTGGGGTGTACTGTTACCCTGGTTTCATATATACATGTAGAATACATCATGGGATTGTGGAGTGGGGTGTACTGTTACCCTGGTTTCATATATACATGTAGAATACATCATGGGATTGTGGAGTGGGGTGTACTGTTACCCTGGTTTCATATATACATGTAGAATACATCATGGGATTGTGGAGTGGGGTGTACTGTTACCCTGGTTTCTTATATACTTGTAGAATACATCATGGGATTGTGGAGTGGGGTTACTGTTACCCAGGATTCATATATACATGTAGAATACATCATGGGATTGTGGAGTGGGGTGTACTGTTACCCTGGTTTCATATATACTTGTAGAATACATCATGGGAGTGGGGTGTACTGTTACCCTGGTTTCATATATACATGTAGAATACATCATGGGATTGTGGAGTGGGGTGTACTGTTACCCTGGTTTCTTATATACATGTAGAATACATCATGGGATTGTGGAGTTGGGTGTACTGTTACCCTGGTTTCATATATACATGTAGAATACATCATGGGATTGTGGAGTGGGGTGTACTGTTACCCTGGTTTCATATATACATGTAGAATACATCATGGGATTGTGGGGTGGGGTGTACTGTTACCCTGGTTTCTTATATAAATGTAGAATACATCATGGGATTGTGGAGTGGGGTGTACTGTTACCCTGGTTCGTATATACATGTAGAATACATCATGGGATTGTGGAGTGGGGTGTACTGTTACCCTGGTTTCTTATATACATGTAGAATACATCATGGGATTGTGGGGTGGGGTGTACTGTTACCCTGGTTTCATATATACATGTAGAATATATCATGGGATTGTGGAGTGGGGTGTGCTGTTACCCTGGTTTCTTATATACATGTATAATACATCATGGGATTGTGGAGTGGGGTGTACTTTTACCCTGGTTTCTTATATACATGTATAATACATCATGGGATTGTGGGGTGGGGTGTACTGTTACCCTGGTTTCATATATACATGTAGAATACATCATGGGATTGTGGGGTGGGGTGTACTGTTACCCTGGTTTCTGATATAAATGTAGAATACATCATGGGATTGTGGAGTGGGGTGTACTGTTACCCTGGTTTCTGATATACATGTAGAATACATCATGGAATTGTGGAGTGGGGTGTACTGTTACCCTGGTTTCATATATACATGTAGAATACATCATGGGATTGTGGAGTGGGGTGAACTGTTACCCTGGTTTCTTATATACACGTAGAATACATCATGGGATTGTGGAGTGGGGTGTACTGTTACCCTGGTTTCATATATACATGTAGAATACATCATGGGATTGTGGAGTGGGGTGTGCTGTTACCCTGGTTTCATATATACATGTAGAATACATCATGGAATTGTGGAGTGGGGTGTACTGTTACCCTGGTTTCATATATACATGTAGAATACATCATGGGATTGTGGAGTGGGGTGAACTGTTACCCTGGTTTCTTATATACACGTAGAATACATCATGGGATTGTGGAGTGGGGTGTACTGTTACCCTGGTTTCATATATACATGTAGAATACATCATGGGATTGTGGAGTGGGGTGTACTGTTACCCTGGTTTCATATATACATGTAGAATACATCATGGGATTGTGGAGTGGGGTGTACTGTTACCCTGGTTTCATATATACTTGTAGAATACATCATGGGATTGTGGAGTGGGGTGTACTGTTACCCTGGTTTCATATATACTTGTAGAATACATCATGGGAGTGGGGTGTACTGTTACCCTGGTTTCATATATACATGTAGAATACATCATGGGATTGTGGAGTGGGGTGTACTGTTACCCTGGTTTTTTATATACATGTAGAATACATCATGGAATTGTGGAGTGGGGTGCACTGTTACCCTGGTTTCATATATACATGTAGAATACATCATGGGATTGTGGAGTGGGGTGTACTGTTACCCTGGTTTTTTATATACATGTAGAATACATCATGGAATTGTGGAGTGGGGTGCACTGTTACCCTGGTTTCATATATACATGTAGAATACATCATGGGATTGTGGAGTGAGGTGTACTGTTACTCTGGTTTCTTATATACATGTAGAATACATCATGGGATTGTGGAGTGGGGTGTACTGTTACCCTGGTTTCATATATACATGTAGAATACATCATGGGATTGTGGAGTGGGGTGTGCTGTTACCCTGGTTTCATATATACATGTAGAATACATCATGGGATTGTGGAGTGGGGTGCACTGTTACCCTGGTTTCTTATATACATGTAGAATACATCATGGGATTGTGGAGTGGGGTTACTGTTACCCAGGTTTCATATATACATGTAGAATACATCATGGGATTGTGGAGTGGGGTGTACTGTTACCCTGGTTTCATATATACTTGTAGAATACATCATGGGAGTGGGGTGTACTGTTACCCTGGTTTCATATATACATGTAGAATACATCATGGGATTGTGGAGTGGGGTGTACTGTTACCCTGGTTTCATATATACATGTAGAATACATCATGGGATTGTGGAGTGGGGTGTACTGTTACCCTGGTTTCATATATACATGTAGAATACATCATGGGATTGTGGAGTGGGCGGGGTTCACTGTTACCCTGGTTTCATATATACATGTAGAATACATCATGGGATTGTGGAGTGGGGTGTACTGTTACCCTGGTTTCTTATATACTTGTAGAATACATCATGGGATTGTGGAGTGGGGTTACTGTTACCCAGGTTTCATATATACATGTAGAATACATCATGGGATTGTGGAGTGGGGTGTACTGTTACCCTGGTTTCATATATACTTGTAGAATACATCATGGGAGTGGGGTGTACTGTTACCCTGGTTTCATATATACATGTAGAATACATCATGGGATTGTGGAGTGGGGTGTACTGTTACCCTGGTTTCTTATATACATGTAGAATACATCATGGGATTGTGGAGTTGGGTGTACTGTTACCCTGGTTTCATATATACATGTAGAATACATCATGGGATTGTGGAGTGGGGTGTACTGTTACCCTGGTTTCATATATACATGTAGAATACATCATGGGATTGTGGGGTGGGGTGTACTGTTACCCTGGTTTCTTATATACTTGTAGAATACATCATGGGATTGTGGAGTGGGGTGTACTGTTACCCTGGTTCGTATATACATGTAGAATACATCATGGGATTGTGGAGTGGGGTGTACTGTTACCCTGGTTTCTTATATACATGTAGAATACATCATGGGATTGTGGGGTGGGGTGTACTGTTACCCTGGTTTCATATATACATGTAGAATATATCATGGGATTGTGGAGTGGGGTGTGCTGTTACCCTGGTTTCTTATATACATGTATAATACATCATGGGATTGTGGAGTGGGGTGTACTTTTACCCTGGTTTCTTATATACATGTATAATACATCATGGGATTGTGGGGTGGGGTGTACTGTTACCCTGGTTTCATATATACATGTAGAATACATCATGGGATTGTGGGGTGGGGTGTACTGTTACCCTGGTTTCTGATATAAATGTAGAATACATCATGGGATTGTGGAGTGGGGTGTACTGTTACCCTGGTTTCTGATATACATGTAGAATACATCATGGGAGTGGGGTGTACAGTTACCCTGGTTTCTTATGTACATGTAGAATACATCATGGGATTCTGGAGTTGGGTGTACTGTTACCCTGTTTTCATATATACATGTAGAATACTTCATGTGATTGTGGAGTGGGGTGTACTGTTACCCTGGTTTTTTATATACATGTAGAATACATCATGGAATTGTGGAGTTGGGTGTGCTGTTACCATGGTTTCTTATATACATGTAGAATACATCAAGGGATTGTGGAGTGGGGTGTGCTGTTACCATGGTTTCTTATATACATGTAGAATACATCAAGGGATTGTGGAGTGGGGTGTGCTGTTACCATGGTTTCTTATATACATGTAGAATACATCATGGAATTGTGGAGTTGGGTGTGCTGTTACCATGGTTTCTTATATACATGTAGAATACATCATGGAATTGTGGAGTTGGGTGTGCTGTTACCATGGTTTCTTATATACATGTAGAATACATCATGGAATTGTGGAGTTGGGTGTGCTGTTACCATGGTTTCTTATATACATGTAGAATACATCATGGAATTGTGGAGTTGGGTGTGCTGTTACCATGGTTTCTTATATACATGTAGAATACATCATGGGATTGTGGAGTGGGGTGTGCTGTTACCATGGTTTCTTATATACATGCAGAATACATCATGGGATTGTGGAGTGGGGTGTGCTGTTACCATGGTTTCTTATATACATGCAGAATACATCATGGGATTGTGGAGTGGGGTGTGCTGTTACCATGGTTTCTTATATACATGTAGAATACATCATGGGATTGTGGAGTTGGGTGTGCTGTTACCATGGTTTCTTATATACATGTAGAATACATCATGGGATTGTGGAGTGGGGTTACTGTTACCCTGGTTTTTTATATACATGTAGAATACATCATGGAATTGTGGAGTGGGGTGTGCTGTTACCATGGTTTCTTATATACATGCAGAATACATCATGGGATTGTGGAGTGGGGTGTGCTGTTACCCTGGTTTTTTATATACATGTAGAATACATCATGGAATTGTGGAGTGGGGTGTGCTGTTACCCTGGTTTTTTATATACATGTAGAATACATCATGGAATTGTGGAGTGGGGTGTGCTGTTACCATGGTTTCTTATATACATGCAGAATACATCATGGGATTGTGGAGTGGGGTGTACTGTTACCCTGGTTTCATATATACATGTAGAATACATCATGGGATTGTGGAGTGGGGTGTACAGTTACCCTGGTTTCATATATACATGTAGAATACATCATGGGATTGTGGAGTGGGGTGAACTGTTACCCTGGTTTTTTATATACATGTAGAATACATCATGGGATTGTGGGGTGGGGTGTGCTGTTACCATGGTTTCTTATATACATGTAGAATACATCATGGGATTGTGGAGTGGGGTGTACTTTTACCATGGTTTCATATATACATGTAGAATACATCATGGGATTGTGGAGTGGGGTGTACTTTTACCCTGGTTTCATTTATACATGTAGTACATCATGGGATTGTGGAGTGGGGTGTACTGTTACCCTGGTTTCATATATACATGTAGAATACATCATGGGATTGTGGAGTGGGGTGTACTGTTACCCTGGTTTCATATATACATGTAGAATACATCATGGGATTGTGAAGTGGGGTGTACTGTTACCCTGGTTTCATATATACATGTAGAATACATCATGGGATTGTGGAGTTGGGTGTGCTGTTACCCTGGTTTCATATATACATGTAGAATACATCATGGGATTGTGGAGTGGGGTGTACTGTTACCCTGGTTTCATATATACATGTAGAATACATCATGGGATTGTGAAGTGGGGTGTACTGTTACCCTGGTTTCATTTATACATGTAGTACATCATGGGATTGTGGAGTGGGGTGTACTGTTACCCTGGTTTCATATATACATGTAGAATACATCATGGGATTGTGGAGTGGGGTGTACTGTTACCCTGGTTTCATATATACATGTAGAATACATCATGGGATTGTGGAGTTGGGTGTGTTGTTACCCTGGTTTCATATGTACATGTAGAATACATCATGGGAGTGGGGTGTACTGTTACCCTGGTTTCATATATACATGTAGAATACATCATGGGATTGTGGGGTGGGGTGAACTGTTACCCTGGTTTCATATATACATGTAGAATACATCATGGGATTGTGGAGTGGGGTGTACTGTTACCCTGGTTTCATATGTACATGTAGAATACATCATGGGATTGTGAAGTGGGGTGAACTGTTACCCTGGTTTCATATATACTTGTAGAATACATCATGGGATTGTGGAGTGGGGTGTACTGTTACCCTGGTTTCTTATGTACATGTAGAATACATCATGGGATTGTGGAGTGGGGTGTGCTGTTACCCTGGTTTCATATATACTTGTAGAATACATCATGGGATTGTGGAGTGGGGTGTACTGTTACCCTGGTTTCTTATGTACATGTAGAATACATCATGGGATTGTGAAGTGGGGTGTACTGTTACCCTGGTTTCATATATACATGTAGAATACATCATGGGATTGTGGAGTAGGGTGAACTGTTACCCTGGTTTCATATATACATGTAGATACATCATGGGATTGTATGAAAATTGTGAACTCCCAACTACAATGTAATCTCAAAGTCACAGGGGTCAAATATGTCATAAACTTAACAAGAGATCTCGGTGGGGTCTTGCAGCCCACCATAGACAGTATTCATTTGTTCTTTAAAAGTTTTATCTTTTTTTCTTCTATCTCTTACATGTATTTAATTTGAAATTATATGGAATTTTGGAGTCCCTCTCCAGGAAAGCTAATACTATTTAAAAAAAATAATAGTGTAGCCTATGAGCAATTTCTTAGGTCACCTGAGACGAAGTCTCAAGTGACCTTTTCTAATCGTCTTTTGTCCGCCGTGGGTCTGTAAACAATTTATATTTTCAACTTCTTCTCAAAAATTCCTGAACCAATTTGAATGAAATTTTAAAGGAACCTTCCCTGGCTAAAGATGCACCAAAATTGTGAATTATATGGTCCTAACCCCCTAGGGGCCAAAATAGTAAATTTCAATAATCTTCTTCTCCAGACCCAGATATGCTGGAATCACATACAATGTACTTTTCAGTTAGAGATTATTGAAACTTGGTTTAATAACCAGGAGATGAAGGTTTGATGTTGAGCAAATTTTGACTCTGGTCCACCCAGAGGGCAGTGGATGTTTAGGTCTTAGGTCAGAATGACCAATAGCCATCGCTCACCATAATACGTCGTGGTCCGTCGTGCATAAACTTTCCATTTAAGCAACTTCTTCTCAATAACTAAACGGCTGGGGTGAAGGTATACTAAGTTTGTTCGAATGAATGACCTTGACCCAAGGTCACAGGGGTCAAATGTTATTAAAAAAATTCTTTCCAATACCCCAAAATGTCCAGGGAACTGATAGCATGCTTAAATGAAACGGTACCAAGTTTGTAAAATGAATGACTTTGACCTCTCAATGTCACTGGGGTCAAAAAGTTAATATCATAACCAAAAAACATCGGAGAATACCAAAGCGTCAACAAAATCATAATCCGAAAACAAAATCGATTAAACTAAGAGGCAAAATCGAAACCAATAAGACCAGGTGTTCCGGAAGAGTAAGCGTCTTCTGCTTCATCGACGACACACGCCATGCAAATTTTGGTCACATCCAAGCAAACATCAATCCTCAAAATAAGAACAGAGTCATCATTGTCATCACTAATAAGCAAACTCAAAAACGTCCATCTTCATATCATATACAGCATATTGATAAGATCAAGATGGCGACCATAAAACTTGCCCATAGTCTTCTTCAACCTGCACCTCTCGAATCCCTGTGCCGTAAGTTTGTTCGTCAGTAGTTGGCATCTATCACGAAAATCTCGATATTCAGAGCAAGCCCTTGAATAACGAATCAACTGCGACATGTAAACACCATAGGATGGAGAAGCAGGGATGTTACTATCAAGAAAGGGAAAGTAAACGATTGGAAAATCGAAATGGTCACGTTTATCATACAGCTTAGTAGTAGGTTACCCGTGTTGGTCATAGTTTAAGTAAAGATCGAGGTAAGAAGCTGATGTAGGAGAGTATGTTGTGTCCCAAGTTCAGTAGGTTATATACGATCGACTAGGTCAGCAAATTTCTTGTTTATAGACAACACATCATCAATTAGTCCAAAGGGTTCTGACTCGCTAAATATTTAGATGATAGGCAGGCGGGGCTCGCACCCGCCTGTCGTTAAAATATTTAGCGGGTCAGAGAGTTAGAACCCTTCGGACTAATCGTCGATATACCTGAAGTGAAATTGAAAGATCTGGCAAGATTTTTGCTCATGGAATGCCAACAGTCTGTTGGAAAATCTTTCCTCTGAACTCAACAAAGATATTGTCAGCCAGGAATTCAATCATTCGTATTATATCTTCCTCAGTATATTTCAACCTAGCTTTTGTTGTGTTTTTCACAAAGTATGCTCCAAGATAGCTCACAAGTTAACCATGTATTTGTATCGCCGTACACCTTCCTTGGAAAAGAAAACTCTGATAATGAGAGACCGAAGACGTTCTTTCAGTTTGGCATGTGGTATGGTAGTGTACAGGGTGGAAAAATCAAATGTTTTGATGGACGAATCATTTTCGGGAAGAGGGTGCTCAAGACTGATCAGAAGATCTTTTGAGTTTTTCAAAATCCACATCCCATAATGCCACTTTTGGAGTATACAGTGTCACAATAAGACTGAAGCCCTGATTTAAGGTACTAAGAATGGTAGTAAGAAGATTTGATAATGGCTTGGTTGAGCAATGAGACGATGTCGACTGCTGACAAACAAACTAACAGCACAAGGATTCGAGAGATGCAGGTTGATCAGAACTATCGGCAAGTTTTATGGTCGCCATCTTTGTCTCATTGAGAAATATTCTGTATCTTTAAGTGATATGAAGATGGACGTTTTTGAATATGTCATTAGTGTGTTTACTTGCTGTGATTGACAATGATACTCGGTTTTCATTTTGAGAACTTGATGTTTACATGGATGTGACAAAGTTTTACATGGCGGGTGTCATCGATGAAGCAGAAGACGCTTACTCTTCCGGAACACCTGGTCTCTTGTATTTTCACAAGAGTCTCCATGTAAATCTTTCCTTTAATTGTTCATAGTTTGCCCCTGGTTTAATAGATTTTGAGTTTGGGTTATGATTTTGTTAAAGCTTCGGTATTCTCTTATCAATTTACTTATAAGGATCCTTGCGTAGTTTACGTATCCAATATAGCCGAGATAAGTCAGCGTCTTTATCATTAACGGGTATTTTGAATGATTGTAATACACACTAACTGATGTATGATTGACCAACTTGAATTATATATTCAGTGAAACCTCTCTATTAAGACCACCTTAGGGACCGGACCAAAGTGGTTTGAATAGCGGGGTGGTCTGAATACTGAGGGTGACCATGCAGACAGATGTATCTGAAATCCACTTTTTGGCATGTTTTCATGGTCCATTAACTAATAAATAGGCTTTATAATGTTAAACACACAGTAATTGTAACCAGTTAACCATTTTGAGAACAAAATCTTTTTTCGCTGTGGAATACACACCAGTTGACTTAGTCTTTGGTCGGTGGTCTGAGTAGTGATTTGGGACTTTTCAAAAGTGTGGTCTTAATAATGAAGCTTTACATACAAAGATATATAAAAGATTTTTTTTCGAGACTGAAATAAAGTGGTCTTTATAGTGAGGTGGTCTTAAAGTGAGGTTTTACTGTAGTCGTATGACCGTTAAGGCCCATTGGGCCTCTTGTTAAACAAGAATTTACGCCTAATTATTGGTCTCGCCTTTCCCGCTTTGTCAATAACGTTTAAGTTCAAATTGAAAAATAAGTATGACAAAACACATACAGCAAGATCATATCAGTAACTTAACCAAGTTTCAATTTATTATCCCCTCGCGACGAAAGTCGGGGAGGGGATATAGCGTTCCGTTCGTATGTACGTAAGTAAGTACGTACGTATGTTCACTTTTTGTCAGCACTCTTGCGACTCATTTTTGAATGGATTCTGACCAAACTTCCTATATGGGTCCAGCATAGTAATACCTCGAACGAGTTGGTGTTTCAGGGTGCCAAGGTCAAGGTCACGGTTACTATTTATAGAAAATCTTTGTCAGCACTCTTGCGACTTCATTTTTGAAAGGATTCTGACCAAACTTCTTATATGGGTCCAGCATGGTAATACCTCGAACGAGTTGGTGTTTCAGGGTGCCAAGGTCAAGGTCACGGTTACTATTTATAGAAAATCTTTGTCAGCACTCTTGCGACTTCATTTTTGAACGGATTCTGACCAAACTTCTTATATGGGTCCAGCATGGTAATACCTCGAACGAGTTGGTGTTTCAGGGTGCCAAGGTCAAGGTCAAGGTCACAGTTACTATTTATAGAAAATCTTTGTCAGCACTCTTGCGACTTCATTTTTGAACGGATTCTGACCAAACTTCTTATATGGGTCCAGCATGGTAATACCTCGAACGAGTTCGTGTTTCAGGGTGCCAAGGTCAAGGTCACGGTTACTTTTTATAGAAAATATTTGTCAGCACTCTTGCGACTTCATTTTTGAACGGATTCTGACCAAACTTCCTATATGGGTCCAGCATGGTAATACCTCGAATGAGTTCGTGTTTCAGGGTGCCAAGGTCAAGGTCACCGTTACTATTTATAGAAAATCTTTTTAAGCACTCTTGCGACTTCATTTTTGAACGGATTCTGACCAAACTTCTTATATGGGTCCAGCATGGTAATACCTCGAACGAGTTCGTGTTTCATGGTGCCAAGGTCAATGTCAAGGTCACCGTTACTATTTATAGAAAATCTTTGTCAGCGCTCTTGCGACTTCATTTTTGAATGGATCCTGACCAAACTACATATATGGGTCCAGCATGGGAATACTTCGAATGAGTTCCTGTTTCAGGGTGCCAAGGTCAAGGATAAGGTCAGTGTTACTATTTATAGAAAATCTTTGTCAGCACTCTTGCAACTTCATTTCTGAAAGGATCCTGACCAAACGGATAATAAGCCCATCCATGTCTATTGCAGTTTAGTGCAAATGACAACTGATGTTATTTCAATGTCCTGCAATAACCCCACCCCCCATTTTGCGTCAGAGTTCAGGTGTTAGCCCGCGAGGGGATTTGTATCGTTTGCGATGCCTTGTTTACAATATCAACAATACTATAAATAGTGGATTCAAACGTAAATTCTCAAAATTCCTATGTCTTGCTCCAAAACAGCAGAACATGCCTTTAAAATTCCTCCAAATTCAAGTAAGGTGTTCAGTATGACGATTCCAGTAACAACCCTTAGTTTCAATTGAATCCAATATCAGTGACACTATAAAAAGTGGTCTGTATAAAGCATTTAGTTCTCAAAATTCTTATGTTTTTGCCCCAAAACTGCAGAACCTGCAAATAAAATTCCTCCAGATTTCAGTAAGGTGATCAGTATTATGACAATATCATCTGATATCAGTTACACTATATAAAAATGAACTTAAATGCAAATTCTCAAAATTCACATGTTTTTGTCCCAAAATACCAAAACCTGTTACACGGTTTCTTTTAAATTGAGTTAAGTTAACACTGTGAAACGAGGACTTCAAGCAACACCTTAGCCTCGTTTTTGTCGACTATTTCTCTATTAGGCCAGACTCCCAGGCCCCAGAGAGCAGACCCACCATTTATTCAAAATGAACTCCCTTTCACTCTAGCATACTTAAGATCACATTTGGACAATATCCTGTTGTTTTTCAAGAAGAAGGATTTTAAAGAATTTACTCCATTTTCTCTATCAATTGGACCCACAGGGGCTAGGCAAGGAAGACACGGACCTATGTCACTATTAAATGACTGTCAGATAATTATTTTACTTCTTTCGAATATAACCCCTCCCACTACTATATATCGGTTATATTCAAGAGAGGTAAAATAATGATCTGACAATCATTTCATAGTGACATATAGGTCCGTACGTGTCTAGCCCCTGTAATTGGACCCCGGATCACGACTCATGGTTAAAAAAAATGAATCCTCATCATCCTAGGATGTTTCTGGCCGGTCAAATTCTGCTTTGCGGTTCAGAATTAGTAGGGATTTATAGGAAAGGTTGACGGACGGACGGACGGACGGACGGACTGACGGACGGACGGACGGACGGACGGACGGACGGACGGACGGACGGACGGACGGACGGACGGACGGACGGACGGACGGACGGACGGACGGACGGACGGACTGACGGACGGACGGACGGACGGACGGACGGACGGACGGACGGACGGACGGACGGACGGACGGACGGACGGACGGACGGACGGACGGACGGACGCTGCGCCATGTCATAAGTAAAACTCAAGTATTTCTCAAGAAATAGCGATCACAATCTATTATCTGTCAAAATCCAACATTACTACCTGTCGGCCATATTGTGTTTTTTAATGAGCAAAATATATAAAAATGCACAACTATGTACCAAGGGAACTTGCATATAGAATTTCAGAAGGATCCATACACTAGTATCCAGTACTTCTCACTAATAAAGATAAACAAAACGGTTAATGCTATATCCAAGATGGCCGCCTGTCGGCCACATTGTTTTTAGGATCGGCTAAAAAACTACAATGTACAACTAGGGACCAAGGGTAGCGTTCATATGAAGTTTCAGACTAACGGATTGATCCATCCAGTACTTTTCCAGAAATAGCTACAAGTTATACATGCAAAATCCAAGATGACTAACCGTCGGCCATATTGTTTTTCGGATCGGCTTAAAACGTTGACAATGCACAATTAGGTACCCAGGGATACTTGCATAAGAAATTTGTGAAAGAACCATCTAGTACTTTTCAAGAAATAGCGATCACAACCTATAATTAAGAAAAATCCAAGAGAGCCGCCTGTCGGCCATATTGTTTTTTCAGATCGGCTTAAAAACTGTATAATAAATGTATAAATTGGAACCAAAGGGAACCTGCATATGAAATTTGAGAAGTATCCATTATGTACTTTTCCAGAAATAGCGACAACAAGAATTGTTTAAGGATGGAAGGAATGCGGAACACGGACACAGGATGATTTGATGATGACTAAAACATGTATATGGTCACGCTTTAAACAAAAGTATGATTAATTCTTTGGACACCGTGTTTCACGGCTCCAAGGTAAAGGCCCGTTGTAGGTCCCACTTGCTATGTACACGTATATTTAGAAAAATCATCAACTGTTTCAATTTGTCAATTTGAACACTTAACAACTTCATTCTTTTATGGATTTTGGTCATACACAAAATACCCTGTACGAAATGTTCCAACCGTAATCCGGGCGAAACAGAGGCGTAATTTACAATGAATTCCAGGCGTGAATATGTTTACGCCTCCAATACAGAATAATGTTGTAGAGAGGCGGAAACCAAGCGGACTTGAGCAGGAAAAGGGGCGTAATCAGGCACTATATGTAAATGAGATGAGGCGGAAAATTTTCCAGGCGTAATTTCATCAGAGCTTTTAATATCAAAATTCCAGGCGTAAATATCAGGCTTAAATTCTAAAAATTCCAGGCGTAATTCTGTAAATTCCAGGCGTCATTTTATAAATTCCAGGTATCATTTTCCTGTTTCTCAGTACCTAATTGTTTATATGGGTGTACTTCTCCAGGAATTTGAAAGAAATGTCCTAAAATGGCCAAAACTAAATCCAGTACCAATATTATCAAGGACTCCATTTTGTCACCATTTACATGTGTATTAATGTTCTCAAAATCACTTCAGCAATTATCTTTTCAAAGAAAAATATAATACCCAAGTAAGACAGATCATTATAATAGTGACATTCATTAGTCATGTTCGTAATGGCTCCATTTTACAATTTAAAGATTAATCATACTGGTAAATATATAGCACATTTTGCAAATCAAATTATACAGGAATATATTATTGTTGAGTGCATCCAATATACTATATGCTACATATTTAAACAGTTATCCACTCATGTATAGTGCAGTCTATATTATATAGTGACCTAGTCTAAAATCCATTGCAGTTATAATTATGAATTTTGTTCTTTAGAAAACAATTTACATCAGACAAAGCATGCAATAATACTCTACAATACCTTATTAAACCTAGGATACAATCCCAAGATAAACTACAGTCTCCAATTGTACAAAATTCCATTGAATTATCTATCACACTCTGCATGCTTTCCATCATGTCAGCCATCTTTGTCAGTTGGGGAAAATGGAGGGAATTTACATCAACAGGAAATTCATCCAAAAGCCCCAAATTCCTTCTCAACTTAAAAATGACGCCTCAGTTTCCGCCTCACCCTTTAAAATGACGCCCGTGAAAATTTCATAGTGGAGTTGTAATGTGGCAGGAATTTTTCTTAAATTACGTGTCCTGCTACATTACACCCGTAATTTTGATTTTCCAGGCGGAATCCATCTACTTTCCGCCTGTTTTACGGGCGTAATACGCCTGAACTTTTCATACAGGTCCCGACATCGTTTTTAGCTGACCTGCTTAAAGGACAAGTGACCTTATCACATGGTGCAGGGTTAGACTTTTTTTTATGAATACCTAAGTGTAGTCATAAATAAACTACATTAACAAAGCCAATTTTGACCAAATTTGGTCTGAGGCCCAATTGGGGAAACCGCAATTTCTTTACAACACTACTTCTGTCATCGTCGGAAACCCACGGTACACTTTTCTGAAGTTTGCATCCCGTGGGCCAGAATCATTATAAACCTTCGTTTCCCCGAATAGAAGTTTATTCGGAGATATCAACCAATCAGAATGGTCGTTTCTCGTGACACTCTGTCAGATGATTTTACCGTGACCACGACCAGCATATTTCTGTTGGCATGACGCCGATATCAATCGCCGTATAGCAGGACCTTATATTTCAATCACAATCAACACAATTATAACACGATCGACAGGTTTTGTTGACAGGCGGTGCTACAAATGAAACGGGATACCCCGGCTTGATGTCCCGGCTGTATGTAGTCACGGATGAAACCATCGATATGATTGGCTACTATTTTAGTAGATGCAAACTTCAGAGAAGTGTACCGTGGGTTTCCGACGATGTACTTCTGTAGGAATGAAAGGATTTGTTCCATATTTGGTCTGACACATCCATGAGTGAAGGGGATGTAATATTGTATAAATCATAGGTCTGACCTCAAGGGGCGGGGTCAAATAGGGGAAATTATTTGAATTTCTCTTTAAAATCCATTTCCTGTAGGAGAAAAGGATTATTCCATTTTTATCCTGAAATATCCTTGGATGAAGCAAAACAATTTTATATGAACAGCGAGTCTGACATCTGAGGGGCCCAGTAGGGGAAATGCCCAATAAGTGAAGTGCAGTGAATTCTTCAAAACTCCTTCTTCTGAGGTAATGACAGGATACTGTCCAAAATTTTCGTATGGAGCATCCTTGGGTGAAAGGTATTCAATTTTTAATCAACGAGAGGAGTGACCCTCTTTGAGTCCGAAGGAAGTGTCAAATAGGGGAAGTGTAGTAAATCATTTAAAATCCATTTCTTCTTAAAGAATGACAGGAAATTGTCCAGATTTGGTCTGGTCCACCCTTGGGTAAAGGAAATCAACATTGTTTAAATATTTAGTCTGGGGCCAGATGGATGGGTCCCGATATGGGAAATACAGTAAATAAATTCTTTGAAATTCATTTTCCTCGGTATGAATGTCATGATATTGTAGAAATTTGGTCTGAAGCCTCCTTGGGTAAAGGGGATTCATTTATTCATAAATAGTAAACGGGTTGGACCCCATTGTTGGGCCTTACTGTTATTGAGAAAAGGTTTCTTGAAGATTTTGAACACATTTTACCCCTGTGACCTTGAGCAATGGTCAAGGTCATTCATTTGAACAAACTTTGTAACCCTTAATGCAAGCATGCTACAGGCCATATATCAGTATACTGCGCCTTTTGTATATGGAGAACTTGCTTGAAAGTGGATCAAGGTCAATCATTTGAACAAACTTGGTAGCCATTCATCCCAGCATGCATAACATTAGCACCCAATGCCTTTTAGGTCATCTGACTTAAAGGGTCAAAATGACGTATTGCAATCGTGCTTCGTCCGCCGTCCATAAACATTTCCTTTAACAATCTTCTTCTCAATAACCAAAAAGGCCCAGGATGCTGAGATTTGGCCAGTAGGCATCTGGGATATAGTCAATGACCTTGACCTACTTTCAAGGTCACAGGGGTGAAATGTGTATAAAATCTTCAAAGAACTTCTTCTCAATACCTGCAATGTCTAGGGTACTGATATTTGGCCTGCAACAGGTTGGGATAAAAGGCTACCAATTTTGTTCCACATGGGTCAAATGAAGTAAAATTCTTTCAATCAACTTCTCAGTAACTATAAGGCCTAGGGTGATGATACTATGCATGTAGCATGCTGGGATAGGGCTATCAAGTTTGTTCAAATGTATGACCTTGACCTATTTTCAAGGTCACAGTGGTCAAATATGTTTAAATCTTAACGAAAATTCTATTCAGTGTACTGAAATTTGGCCTGGATCATGAGCTACCAAGTTTATTCAAATGATTGACCTTGACCTACTCTCGAGGTCACTGGGGTCAAATATATTTAAAATCTTCAAGTTACTTCACCATCACAGAAAGGCCTAGGGTACTGGTATTTTGTCTGTAGCATACTTGAATGAAGGGTTACTAAGTTTGTTCAAATGAATGACCTACTTTCAAGGTCATAGGGGTCAAATGTCTTAAAATGTTTCACAAACTTCTTCTCAGTAACGACAGTTCTCAGGGTAAAGCTTTTTTGCTGGTACCCGGGCCATTTATATGAAATTATTTCTAACAGTTACCTGTATTTTTTGTAAGTGGAGTCTACTGTAGTATCATTATGGCGTGATGAAGGAATAACAAGTTTGTTCATTGACCTTCTATTTTAAAGGTAACAGTGATCAAATACTGCAATATCTTTCAACAATTCCCAACAAAAAAAAATTGTCTATAGATTGTCAGATGACTGTTAAGGCCCATGGGCCTCTTGTTGGTTATTGGAAAAGAAGATGTGTGAAAGAAAAGTATATGCACGGCAGATGACGACGAACAGTGCACAATGCATAATCATATGTATAGTACATAATATGCGAGAATTAATCGCATGCGAAAATAAGTTGGTTTACAGTATAAATCAACTTATACAAAATTAATATACTAATAGTCATGTCAACAATACTATGGGGTACATAACATTGTTCAAATCAAACAAAACAACACTGCATATTTCTATTGGTTAAAACATTTATTGAAATTAGTGTATAAGCATGATTTGGCTTGACATAATTCATTGATCTTGAGAGGTAGAAAAATCTATGTTTTTCAAATTGTTTGAAAATGAAATGGGAGAGGTATTTATAAGTCCAGTAAGGGTGGACTGCTCTCTGCCCAGGAGTCCTCACCCTAAGGTGTGACGGTGCTCTCGTACCCGATAAAGGCACCCCAAATAACACCAGCCACATATACACTACCCAGTGCATCTAACGTTTAAGACCCATTTATATTTCAACTTACAAGAATTTTTGACTTCCAGGAAAAACAAAGGCTTCAATTAAATGAACAAATATGAAGTAAAATGTAATAAATTTATATGAGTTATGATTTTTCAAAAGAATATTAGAGCAAGGGAAACAAATAGGCCAACTACTCTGGATTCTTGTGTGGGTTTTGTGACTTTAAAGGGTACAATTCAATAATGGATATCTGAAGAATTCCTGATAATAGGGTAAAATGGATATCAATGACGAAACCGTCAATTATATGTAAAACGGATTCCCTGCCTGAAGACGTGATACCAATAAAACAAAGGACACCTGTACAGGGATAAAACCAACAGCGGTGTAAAACACCAGTTAAAAGTATGCTAGGATCATCATGCAAGAGAAGATTTCATGGAAATTAACCAGAGAAAATGCTTCAAATTTTGAAATGATAAAAAAAAATCATCAACTATAGTACAACATGCATTTATTCTTTTAAAATATCTAAGGGAGAGGTAAACTCAAATACATAATCAACAGCTACTTTTCATTTGATTTTTGAGGATTTGAAAGAAGAAGAAAAAAAAAAAAAATTGAAGTCGAAAGTAAATAATTGAATAAACTATGCACTTTTATCACAAAATAAAGGCATGTATATTGTATATTCTAATGCTATGTACTTTACAATTTGAACGATATCAACCACACGGTTAGTTCTCAGGAATGTTTTTTTAATAACAATCATCTTAATCTTTACATCATTGTGAAGTAAACAAATTTACACATTTCTAACACAGATTTTTGGGTTTTCAGATTCCATGATTTTACATATTTCTTACAAAAGATCTTTTGTCAAAGTCAAGGATGAGGTAAAACATTTGTAAAAATTACTTTTTTGTTTTTTTAACACTTCATTACATTGTATGATGTCCTTGTAAGTAAGATGTTATTCATGGAACTGAAAATGAGGATTGGATATCAATGTACACTGTACATGTATTTCATCATCATATGTACAGATAGTTACGTCTACCAACCATTGGTCTACATATACAGTAAATAACAGATTATAGGGCCGATACGAGTCGACCACGTGACAAATAATAACAGCCACTGGACTCCTTACCAAATATACAATCATACAAATATATGCACAGCAACAAACTTAACAATCACGGAATATGTGCTATAAAGATCCATTTATAAATTGAACAATGTTTTTCAATAATGAACATAATATACACCATGCATGTTATTGAGAAAACTGAGATGGACTGAACAATGTTTTACCATAATGAACATAATATATATACCACTATAATGAGAAACTGAGATGGACCCTCCAATCAACTCAATTGAAATACATAAGGTTCACATTGAAGTTGGACTCATACATCAATTGAGTCTTGGAAAGTAGGGACTTCATTTCTGTTTTTATTTGAAAGTAAGTGATTTTATACCCAAGGCTAAAATGAGTAAATGAAGTTATGTTTTCCTGTTCATGATCATGCTGTGATATGCAATGTAAGTGGTCACGATAAAAAATAAACATCTCTACTGTACTACAGCTGTATTAATATCTTAATAACAATATCAATTTGGAAATGCTATATAGTTTGGATGATTTTTTCAACAATGATACCAGACATTTCCACTTCACTGTACAAAAATTCAAATTTGCTATCTTGCAAAACAGATACTTTCCTAGCTTTTTAAAGAATAGAATTGGCAATTATCTGGCAGGGGAAATGATCAAAATTGAAAAAAGGAGTTGTAACTTGGCTGTAGCATTTCAAAAACCTACAAACAACATTACATTTTATATCACATTCACAATTTACCATTCAGCAGTTTGGTTTCCCTGGCTTGGATTCCGGTACTAGTCATGACACGACTAGTGGATTAATCAACACATTTCAGATCATTTACAGTTCATGATAGACGAATTATAAAACAGTAGTAGCCTATCACATCATATAGCACATTTTAACTAGCATGCATGTAATATATTCTCTCTGTACATAATGTGAAAAGATATTGTCCAGTGTAAACAACCTAAAGGAAAGTAACCTGATTTTAATTTCAGTCACAGCATAATTAATTGCGATACAGTATTCACTATAATTAGTACCCTTCCTTTTACAGAAAGTTAATTTGTATAACCCCCTGCACCTTCTAAACCATATCAGGCCTCGTCAGTGATCTAGAGTTATTATAATCCCCTCCACCTTCTAGACCTTATCAGTCCTTGTCAGTGATCTAGAGTAATTATAATCCCCTCCACCTTCTAGACCTTATAAGGCCTCGTCAGTGATCTAGGGTAATTATAACCCCCTGCACCTTCTAGACCTTATAAGGCCTCGTCAGTGATCTAGGGTAATTATAACCCCCTGCACCTTCTAGACCTTATCAGGCCTCGTCAGTGATCTAGGGTAATTATAACCCCCTGCACCTTCTAGACCTTATCAGGCCTCGTCAATGATCTAGGGTAATTATAACCCCCTGCACCTTCTAGACCTTATCAGGCCTCGTCAGTGATCTAGGGTAATTACCGTAACTCACTCACCCATGAAATTCTATCATAAACTACCTGGGTACTTCAACTTTTGATTTGGAAGTGTTCAGATGTGTCTTCAGGGGTGAATGTGCTTAAACCGATGTATGGCTGAACTTGTTGTGAAAGTAGATGACACATCTGATATTTATAAGGTACTTCTGTTATATCGTATCAATGGTTTCATTTGCAAAACCTGTTATATCATAACAAACACTTTATTATCCTTTTTGATAATCCTCGGCGCTAATTACAGCAAATACTGTTATGACTACATTTAAATTAGGGATGATAAAATAATGATGTCAACTTATTTATATGACATGTAACATTGAGTATGACAGTAGTAAGTCCAATAAAATATTGACTATATGATTGAAAGCCATCACATTTCCAAGTAAAATATTTGCCCTAAACAGTATGGTTAATTCCCAAACACAAATTATAAGTTACAGAGGCATCAGAATGTTCTGGATTCAGAGAACAGCTTTTTATTAAAGGTAACAGTGATTAAAATTGTCTCTATATACACATACGTACGTACATCCACAAAGATACAGTTGATCTCCTACAACAAAACTGCGCTACACTGGTATATATACTGTCTATAACAATCTACGTATACAATAGTGAATCCAGATACACAAACTATAGTCACCTGATATAGGACATCACATAAGTTCAGAAAATGGAGATTTTGTGTATGAAATCATTCGTCTGTTGTACCTTTTTCATAGTAAATATCCCACTCTATTTAGTAAGTGTCACTTTCAACAAAATTTCATGCCACTATGATAATACATTTTTTTCGTTCATGCTTTCTTTCTTGACATGTTTAGCATAATTAAGCTAGGTTCCATAATTATTACCATAGATGTTTCCCTGCTTTATTGTCAAACTTCTATGCCAATGATGCAAACATTACACCGACATTAAAAAAAGTTAAACTGCACTTTAAAACCGAAATAACCATCAACTTACAGTCTCCTGTCAAAGTAAAGATCACAAAAATGTTCAAAATTATTTCATGCATTTTTAAACTCATTTTTCATTGCATTTCCCCTTAGAGTTAGAGTTGACACCTTTGAAACAGATTTTGCATTCAATAAGATACCAAGAAATTTTCATAATTTGTCAATTAATTTCTTATAACATTTGGGTTCTTCATGAGTCAAATTTTGTTAAGGTTTATTTGACTGTTATATATCTAATAATCTTTTCAAAACGTTTTGCAGAAAACTGAAATTATGAAGAAAAAAAAATTAATTTGATGCAAAATATTTTGACAGCAATTCCATTAAAAATTCACTGTACAGAGGTGAAAATGCATGAAATATAACAGAAAAAACACTTGTAACTTTAATTTTCCAAAGTCAATGTTCAACACCCCACTGTATGAACCTATTTACAATTTCATAGACTATATAAACATAACTGACTCAACATAGACTGATTGCTAAAACAATTTTCAACAGATAACAAAGTATGAAAATAATCAAAACTTATCTTGTTTTTTTCCCCACAAAATTACGGGGGAGAATACTAGATCTATACAACTGAATTTTGTTGCCGATATATACTACAAGAAAAACTGCTACAAACTGTATACTAAAGTCAAGCAATACAGACACAAGTCTGCTGTTAGTGACAATCCTAATATCGACAATAATAAATGCATCTTGAATATCTGCCTAATCAATTTATCAAGTATTTAATTCCTATCGACCAGAACAATGGTTTCAGCGGTCACAAACATTATATTCACCTAAGTGCTGTGTCATCAACTGTCATTAAATATGTCTTAAGAGGCACTTTTTAAGGCCAATACAAGGTCAAAAATCTATCAAAACTGCCATATTTTTGGATGTTCAGTAGATAATCTTTTCAATCGAGGTTGTAATTTAAAAAAAAGTTTGAACACCAAAGAATTGGAAATCAAATAGACCATTAAAAGCTTCCTAATATGTCTGGACTTTCCATACATTTGAGTAAGGACTTCATCAAACTGTTGTAGCTGCTTGAAAAAATTTGAGCTATATCCTGATATTCAATTGGAAAGCTGCTTCATGCAATTTGAGTTGAAAAACATTAATAAAGATTTTATTAATGGTTTAATAATTTGCAATTTTTGTTAAATTTCTTGTGGTCTTATTTCATCCATAAAATTAATTTCAACGTATAGAAAAATTGGTAAAGGGGACAATCCCAAATTTTGCAATATTTTCAGTTTATGTAAATATACATATCTATTTCATTGTTAAGTAAAATACTTGAATCATCAATCACAACTAGAGTTAATTACAGAACACATTTATATACAAAATTCATTTCATTGCCTGGCTGTTCAAACATGAAAAAACAATGAATTTGAAATGTAAAATAACAAAGTAGCTTTGTACAACAAATACATGATCAATATTGGTAGATATATAAAGATTTTATTGAGAACTACACTAAAACACTAATCAACGTATGTATATATAGATATATGATGTTGACATTGAGTAAAACAGTATTAACACCCAGAAATCTCCATACAGCCCGAGGAGTAACAGACAACACAAGTATGTTACATAAACTCTTTGAATAATAAAACAATTAATATAATTCATAATATCACGTGTTGAATGACACAAAGTTGTCGTCAGGACTATGCGTCAGGGTATCGTGCGGAGTCCCCTCCACCCTTGTCTGAGCCAGGTCAGTCAATACAGAATGATGCAAACCCAGTCAGTGTTTGGGTGGAGTCAAGTCATTTCTACAGTCAACTAGACAGAGTTGCATCTCGTAATCCAGAGAAATCAAGCTTTCTGTCCAAAACATTTATAAACACTAACTGGCCTTACAAAGCACAAATGCATATCAATTCACTAATTCTACCCATTGCTTGAAAAAGATGCAAGTCAAGTTAATAAGGCAAATTGTTTTTCTGTTTCAAACTATAATCAAAATCCTATCCTCCACATTGTTTATGACTTGTTTCAATTTAATCTTCAGTCAATCTGAAATTCCATGCACAAGCTGTAGCATATTTATAGAAATCATTAAAGATTCTGCGTAATTGGGAACTCCTTTAATTTTCATTTAGTTTAATAAGACAGATAAGTCAATGACCAACAAGACTGTCCAGGGTTCTTATGGATCTGTATCTACAAATAAGTTGCTGGAAAAAGATACAATTGTGTACAAACAAATGTGAATTAATTCAAAAAAGACATTTGCTGTAAAATTTCTTTCAGTATCAGTGATTATGACAAAAAAATAACAGAACTGCTTTAACATTAACAGACATTTAAAAAAACAAACAATTGGAATGATCAGACTTATCAAGTGTAGTAATTATGACAATCAACAGGTGTGCCATGTTTACCCTTACTCACAGGTGTTTTAATTGTTTTAACCATACAAACAATAACCAGTACAACAGGAAGTTCTGCCCTTACGAAAAAAATCTCCTCTTAAAACTACCGACAACAAAAAATTAACAAATATGTAACAAAAGTTGGTCCTTTATATCTATGGAAAAATGGCTCCAATTTAAACCATGTCATTTTTACTGAAGACATTGGGCACATTCAAAACATGGCTTCACAGCAAAAGGAAACACAAATGATCACAATTTTAACATGATCTTTACAGTTACAGAATGTATTTTTAATATATTGAGTGAAATATTGGTCAATTTTACACATGTTGTTTACAGAATGACATACTGATCACAGATGAATATTGGTCACAATTTTACATTTCACATTTGCACTTTAAAGCAAAAAGAATCATTAGTCCATTAGATTATACATGTTTAAAAACAAAGAGAAATATCAATATTGGTCCCCATTAAAAACTTAGTAAAATATTTTCTCCTTAAAATTTATTGATAAAATCAACATGTTAGTTTCAATGCATGCTATTTTTTATGATTTACATCATCAACTGTAGTCAGGTGGTTGTGCGTGTGTTTATGTTCTAAAGATATCAGGCCACTCAAGATTTATCACATTCACATGGTGAGCTTTTGTGAGGTGTGTGGGTTGAAAGAAAGGACAGTTTAGTCGAACATATTTCAGTATAGTGGCCTAGTTAGGCCAGTGCTGCTTGCATTGGTTGTAAACAAGAGTTGCCTCCCTTGGGTTATACATCCAATCACAACATCTTGGGGGGGGGGGGGGGGGGGATTTCTGGTAATCTTCGGAAATCTAGTCCCTCGAATGAATGCGCCTGGAAGCCATGCTGTGAATCTTCAATTATCAATTTTTTTATTTGGTTATGGGAGCAGCCATTTCGAAACATGACACCATATGACCCTCTATACATGCATTCAAGGGAGTAGATTTCCAAAGATAACAGGAAATTTTCCCGAGATGTTGCGATTGTTATACATCATTTCATACAGGAAACTGAAGGCTGAAAACTCTTGTTTTCTTAGTAAACTTATGATGTCACAATTAATGGTATTGACCTTAATACCGAACAAAATAGGAGGCAATTATTGTTAACCAATGACCCAATAGGAAGCAGGGAAAGAGGCCTAGTGATATAGCAAGTCTTCGCAAAGAAGGTCTTGACCTATGTGAAAAGATATCATGTTTTGAGGGATTTCTCCCACAAAGTCAATAAATCAGTTGTTACGTATATATCAAAAAGGCCACAATTTCTATAGAAAGTGATAGGAGATATATGTAAGGTGCTCACTAGTACAGCTATTATAGTCAATCTTTACCTGTAATTGTAGTAGGAGTAAGTTGTATGTACATATACACGTATATCATGATTTTTCTGTTAATGTCAATATTCTGTATTTACAAAATCTCTGTATATTATTTAAAAGAATAAATGGTCCACGTCAGAATATATATATATATAAAAACATTTTAACAAAACAAAAATTGTTAATCGCAAATACACAAAATTAAATTGAGCATGCTTTTTCACATACGGAACCAGACATTTTGAAAACTTGTTCTAATGTCTTGTCAATGCCTCTGAATCAACAAATATGCTCCCTCCACAGCCATGCTGCCTCACACAGACATCCATTCTATCATCATACACATCTACATATATCTACAACAGGTCCATGACTGAGTGGCAATAATAATACATCTTGAAACTCCCTTTAGATATAAGATATTCAAAACCTCATAATTTTCAAATAATTATATTTCCAATACATAAGAAACTGATTGTTGTCCCTTACATTCACCAAAGTTCAAGACTGGTAGCACCCAGTCTCCCAGAGATATCCTTGAATTTTTCAATCAAATTCCAATATGAACTGTTGCTTTAAATATCAGTAACTCCTATGCAAGGCTTCCTTAAGATACCTCAGCAAAATTCATTCAATGCAAGAAGCTAAGACTGGATACAACTGTTGTCGGTTGCTACGGCTTTCTTCTAGGTGCAATACTGAGGTATTGTTGGTATGTTGAAGATTTTTAAAGGAAATGTTTCACGACACAAAATCATTTAATATGGTGCGAGCAATCAACAGAATTCAGAAGAGTCCTCCATTTTTGTAACTTTGATAATACAGTTTCCGTCGAGGTGTTTCTCCAGATTTTTCTGTGTGACGAATCCCTCACCACAGTGGTTGCACTCGTTGCGTGACTTGAGGATATGTATTTGGGACTTCATGTGGCGGTTCAGGTCAGACTGTGTCACTCCCTTGTAGTTACAGACCTTACAGCAGAATTCACGTATACCTGAAAACATCAAAAGATACAACAACGTTATTTCATTTTGGTCCATTCATTAATATTCCTCTTCATATCATAATTAACTCTGCATGATTGTTATTTTCTGTAAAAAATGCATTAAAAAATTAATATATATTCGTTTTTAAACAAAGATTTACTTTTCAAAAAAAAAATAATAAAAAAACCAATTATGTTATTAGTCAACTAAAATTGAACTTTGAGAGAAAAGCTATGACGAAAAAAATAAAAATCCAATTAAATGAACAATAAGAGCCCTTCATTTCATCCAATCAAATTATTACAAATCTTGACTTCATCCAATCCAACTATTCATTAGACATCTTGACTTCAGCCAATCAAACTGACCTTGATGCCTCATCATGTGGACCTTGAGCTGACTGTTGGTGCGTGCAAAGTAGTCGCAGTACTTGCATTTATATGGCCGGATATCTGTAAATGAACATTATTGTATATAAACACAACAATCACAATACATAATATAGTACACTTATAATATAGCGCCGACTCTTAATTAAACTATTTTGGTACAAATAACTTGCACCCCATGAGACAAGCTCTCAACAATTGTATGACATCATAGCAATACGATGACGTCACAGCAACAATACAACGACACCGAAACCTCAATCACATCACATCAACATTGTCTTGCATTGATGAAACGTCAATATTAGATTATACATGAGGGTAGCAGGGCAAGAGATAAATAATCATTCACCTCCTTGGTAGTTAGACAGGAGATCTCAACCCTCGGGGTAAGATTCTTCAGCTGCCAAATAGTGGTGTGCGGTGCACCGAAACATTCGGTGCATCGCGGTTCATTTCTTTCGAATCGAATCTCGAATCGCTAATTCCGGAAATCGGTTCGAATCGGACCTAATTTTACAATCGCCGTCAGTAAACAAAATGGCGGCCCCCAGGCGGTCTAAGGTATGGGACCACTTCGAGTTTTACGAACAAAACGGCAAAAAAGATAGAACAGTCACTGTGTGTAAATTATGTGCCATCACCATGAAGTATCAAACGGGATCTACTACGTCCATGACTAACCATTTGAAACGGAAACATGGGGTAAATATATCAAGTTCAACCGAATGTATTACCGACAATACCGCCGGGTCTGCCCAGACTGTCGTTAGCAGTAGCCCGTCAACTTCGACTGAAAAACAAAGTTCTTCAAATCAATTGAAAATAGTCGAGGCTTTTACGAACAAACAGAAGTTATCCGTGACGTCTTCTCGTCATATTAGCATTACAAAATCCATCGGAGTATTTCTAGCCAAAGATATGAGGCCGTATTCTGTTGTGGAAAATGAGGGATTCAAGTCAATGTTGAGTGAGTTAGAACCCCGCTACGTTATCCCAAGTAGAAGGCACTTTTCAGATAAGATTATCCCCAAGCTGTATGAAGACACAAAGGCTGAAATTGTCAAAAAACTAAAACAAGCCAAATTTATTGCACTTACAACAGATGGATGGACCTCCAGGTCAACAGAATCCTACAATACAGTAACAGCACAGTTTCTCTTAGACGACTGGCAGCCATTTTCCTGTGTTCTACAGACCAGAAAAATGTTAGAATCACATACTGCTGAGAATCTTAGTGCAGAACTTCTGAAATCAGTGAGTGAGTGGGACTTAAAACGTGGAGATAAAATGCCATCATTAACAACTGATAATGCAGCAAACATTGTCAATGCTGCAAGTCTGGCTGAATTCTCCCCACATATTCGATGTGTAGCACATACCTTGAATTTAGCAACGCAAAGGGGGTTAAAAGTACATCAAATGGAGAGATTTCTTGGCCGCATTAGGAGAGTAGTGTCATTCTTTCATAAAAGTACAACTGCCATGGCCATTTTGCATACAAAGCAGTCAATCCTGGAGTTACCTAGGCACAAGTTAATCCAAGACGTATCCACGCGTTGGAATTCAACATACGACATGGTCACTCGATTTATTGAACAAAATACTGCCATTGAAGCTACACTTCAGATGAAGGAGATAAAGAAAAATGTGAAGGAAATCTACACTCTTTCTGAAGATGACCTAGCTAATGCTGAGGGTGTGATTGAAACTCTTGGACCAATGAAAAATGCAACAACATTACTGTGCAGTGAAAAATCCCCAACAATATCTCTCATTCATCCTCTGAAAGAGATGCTGTTGAGACAGTTACGAGTGAAGGACAGTGACAGTGCTCTAGTTACTTCAGTAAAGGAAGCAATAGCCAAAGATCTGACACCAAGGTGGGTACATTGAACATGTATTGGCTGTTTGATTTAATTGTAGCAATATAAAAAAAGTTTGAATTAAAAATAACAAATTCGTAGACCTGTAACATTTCAAACATAATCTTTATTCTAAAAAGTCCACACAAGTTAATTATAAATTTGTGATTTTGTTTTATTTTCAAAAACTTACATACAATCAATCATAAACATGTTTCATATTTCAAAACCAATTCATTCAAAATCAACATCATTTAATTTCAGATATAGTGATGAAGCCACTTTGAAGTTGCTGTTAGAAAGCTCTTGCCTAGATCCAAGATTCAAAAAGATGCCATATATTGATGACAGTCAAAGACGGGAAGTTTTTTCATCTTTGTCTATGAAAGCAGCTGTTAGTTATGAGGTTTGTACTATGTAGAATTAAGATTTTTGTAGAAATTACACTACATTCTTTAGTTATGGTAAAAGACTTGAATTAATTATAAATAATTTTAAAATTCAAAATTTAGTTTTGATATTTAATTAAAATGTTTTGTTTCTGTTAGCAATGAGTAAGTCAGTCTATTTCTAGAAGTACAAATATTTATTAAAGTCTATTTATTAAACTCTTAAATCAGACTGTCCGGGTGAAGATTGAGAAAGATGATGAGACTCCAGGCACCAGCACTGCTGACCCAACATTGCCTAATATTCATTTGAAACCAGATGAAGTCAACTCAGTTGGAACAGATGGGACACCAAACCAACCCTCAGAATCTGCTGAACAGCCACCTGAAAAGAAGAGAAAACCATCAGCATTTTCCGACTTATTTGGGGAGATATTTGTTACAAAAGTTGAACAAGCAAAATCATTGGAAGTTAGGATTGATAGGGAAATTACAAATTACAAAGCCGAGAGCAGTGTTTCCCTTGAAAGTGATCCACTGGAATGGTGGAAGAAAAATGAAGACAAATATCCTTTACTTTCAAATCTAGCAAAAAAAAACCTTTGCATACCTGCAACATCGGTGGCTAGTGAGAGAATATTTTCTACAGCTGGTGATCTGGTAACAGCTCAGAGGTCGTGTTTGTCTTCAGATCAGGTGGATAGACTGATATTTTTAAAGAAGAACTATGTGTTTAAATAAAGAACCAAGATAATTTAATCCTATAAGTGAACATTTAACTCTTCTAAGACAGTCTAAGCATTCTCTATTGCCAAATCCCTCAACCTGCCAAATATAAAACGTTTTGTTATTTTGCAATGCAATGTTCCTGTTTATTATTATTTTGTTTTTTGAGCCTTCATTAAAGGTATTTCATTTGTTTGTATATTATTAGTGTTTTTATTAATGAATTGCTGACAAAATCATCCAATATGAAGGATTTATAACTAATGATCACATGTTTTTGATTCGATTCGAAAATATTCGAACCGAGAAGCTGTGATTCGAACTCGAATCGATTCGAGGAAAGTGTGATTCGTCCCAGCCCTACTGCCAAATCAACTTAAGAATCTTACTCCTCAGGTTGAGATTCCCCTGTCTCACCCCCATGGGGGTGAAAGATTCTTTTATTATTTCAACAACAGAGACAGCAGATATTTATACATTTATTTTGGAGCACTGAAATTTTAGTGCACAACCAAATTTAAACAGATGACAGCAATGATGAATTGCCACACTCACAATTCTTGCTATGGGAAGCAATGTACAAAAACTGTAATTAGCACTACATTTTATCATATTTAAAATTTAGCAATATGCTTTCAGCACTAAAATATCTAAAATAAGACTACGGCTAAAATAGGTATGTTTATAATATAAGACATTTTCATGCAAACATGAATAGACTTGTGAAACTGCACTGAAAAGATTTCAAACTGGATGAAATGCTGGCTTTGTGGGGGTTTTCAACAAATTTGAAAATTCTGACACCACATCAGAAACCACATCAAGATATCACAGTTGCAGCATCAAGGATTGGAATGTTACTAATTGTTACTGTTGTCCGAATATGATATCACACACAAGAAACATGATGTAAGACAGACGTTTCTTAAACCCCTTGTTTGCCCAGGGCAGCTGGAGATTTTGAATTGAAAACGATGGGTATAAGTCATAATTTTTTCATTGCAGGTGCTTTACCTTCATGGAAGTCCATGTGTCTGTTGATGTCGGAGTAGGATAAGAAGTCCTTGCTACAGAACGGACATCGGTACACCTGGCGGCCGTCAGTCAAGGTCATAGGCTTACACACCTTGTCTCTGTTGACAGGAGCATTCACAATGGGTAGTCTGAAAGCGAGAAAAAAAGTGTATATATTAAAAAAAATTGTTTATTCCATTCCTCTAGAAGCAATGGCATAGGATCTTAATTCATAACCTTTTGTACTGAAATGCTGTCCATGTGGCTTTCTAAAATTGATATGACTGGTGTAAAAGGTAATCAAGGTCATCAAAGTATGACCCCTGTTTTGGGGTCAGATCCTACACTTGGTTGTATAGCAAAAGACATTGGGACAGACATGGACAATAGTATGCCCACTCACTGAATACAAATGCAGGGGAACTAATTCAAAAGCAATAGTCAATTTTTTACGATTTTGTTTTTAGCTACTTTCACAGGGTTGCTTATTTCACAAAAAAATAGACACGCAAGAAAAATACCTGATATACAGTAGCAGCATGAAAATTATAACTAAATATGACTTTTTACTCCTGGGCCATTCAAAAACAAATATATCAAGATGTTTTACAGATAAGACAAGCACATGTCTGCTGGAAATTAAAACTTTAACAAATTAAACTTCTGGTGTATAACTGTACAAGATAACTTTTGGAGTATGTGATACATACAGCATCGTTCTTTATTATACTTCTGGTGAAAATCCAGTTATCTGATAGGTCACGAAAAATTGTTCATTTCACACTCAACATTCCTTAACATTGAATTAAATTCAATAGAAGGGTAACTCACAACTATTAACCAAGTGATGGCCTTGAGGTGACCCAAGGAGCTGTCACACATTAACGATTGTAGAATTTATTAATTATACAAAATGCAAATATTTTTAGCAACATACCTTGAATGTGTGCGAGAAAGGGAGGTTACTTTGCGCCCATCAGCAGATATCTGACTCCAGGTGAAGCTAGCGCCTGAGGTAGGAGTATTATCGCTCGGTGACCACTGGACACGAGGGTATCCCACCAATGTGTCCCGGTCATTACCGTCCGAGTTGATGGGGGAGGGATCAGATGACAAGGGAGTGGAACTATCTGTAGGCACCGGGCCCTTTGCTGAAATCTGATTGGTCGAGTTTGCTACCTGCACCATACCAATTATATTACCAGGGATCGGGGAGGGGAAGGCAGAGTTTGACAGAAGCATCATAGGTTGTGGTTGACCAGAGGTAGAGCCACTGCCACTCGTTAGGATCATTTGGCCAGGATTCATCAAGAACTGAGTCATTTGAGGATTTGCAGACATGAAGTTAGATGTGGGAGTAGATGTTGGAGGTATGTCAGCCTTGGGGGACAACGGTTCCTCTTTGATTTGTATGCCACCAGGTAGATCCGATTTTTCTGGTAATGGGGCTACAGCGGCCTGAGCCGCGTCTCCATTGATGAGGAGTTGGGTTGGGATTTGGATGGGAACTCGAGAGGCAACAGCTGGTGCTGGAGTAGGAATAGAAACCTGTAATGGAACAGGAGGCGGGATGGAGGCATTATGGAGCTTCACAGGCTGGGAGGATTTACGCTTGGACTTTATTGTTTCCTTGCCTAATGAGCGCTTCGGTACCATAGGAGTGACCAACCCGTCTTGACTGTTGGCCTCACTACTTTCCTCGGAGTCACGTTCTGACCACACGTCTAACAGACGGGGACCATCATCAACGTCAATATCTGGGTCGTCATCTGGGCCGCAAGGCATCACTACGGTAACATCCTCCTGTATGCCTTCCTTGATGAGAAGCTCACGGGCACGTTCCTCCTGTGATTGACGCGTGGAGACATGGACGTCTGAATCAGAATGTTTTCCTGCCTTCTTGCTCAGAAGATTTGACAGAAGTGAATGTTTTGTGGAGGGTTTGATATGGGGTTTTACTGTATGATGACCGTCTTTGAGGCCGTGGAATAGTGTCAGGTGTTGCCGCAGAGAAGTAAACTCTGTAAAACCTTTGCCACACTCCTGACAATAGCACTGTTTGTGGCCACTGTGTATCTTGATATGTTTGAGTAGGGAAATCTCCCTGTGGAATGACTTACGACACACCAGGCACACGTAGGAACCATTACTGTTCTTGCGATATTTCAATCCGCGCCAGAATCGACACAACAAATCGTTTCCGTGATCCTCATTATCCTTCTTGAATATACTGTTATCATTGATCTTGCTCTCGGGTGGGGACGAACTTCCCTCTCTCTCATCGCTATTTTCATCATTTCCTTCTGATTTTACCTGAATGCCTGAATCCATGTCTGAATTTGATGTGTCGTTGTCAGCATCATTATTCTTCAAATCGTTTTCTTGTCTTTTACTGACATTATCAACCTCAGACGGATGTCTTTTACGAATATGCTGCATCACTTGGTTTTTAAACCAGAATGAGGCTTTACATAACTGGCACTGGAAAATCACAATATCTTTTTCGAAATGCATTGACAAATGGCACTGCACTTTACTCAAAAAATTAAACACCTTTCCACACAGGTAGCACTTGTACAGGCATGTCTCTTTACCGGTTGCAAGGTTTACACCATCGAGCCGTGTGATAAGCACCGTTTCGTTGCGGATGCTGATTCTACTTTTGGTGAAGTGAGACCCATGAATGATCTCGGCTCCAACCATACTAGATCCATCTTTGATCATGTCGTTGATGTCCGGTGGATCCAGGTTGTCGGAATCTATCAACATGTTGTCGGAGTTTTCCGACATGATGTTAGGATTTGCCAACTTTCCCTGACCTCCGTTTGAAATCTTATGTTTAAACAGCCCTGTAGACTCGTCCAATTCGACCTCATCGTCCTGATAGGAGTTTGTGTAGCCACAACTGTAAAAGACTTTATTACCTTCATCCATTGTGTAATTGTCCACATTGGGTATGGACATTGTTTCGTCCGAGTCCATATCTTCCGCATCCATTTCAGAACTGTTTGGAATTTGAGGTTTCGGAGTGTCCTGCAGGTTTGGGTGAGCCATTTTTAATGCTAAAGTATTCAGATTGCTTTGCTTTTTCAGTCGAAGAAAACGTTCTTCAAGGCCTGGACTGAGTTCAATGTCAAATCCATGGGCAGATTTTTTATGATACAACATGCTGTTCTTGGCACGAAAGGGTTTTCCACATATCTGGAAAGACATAAAAGTATACAAGTAATAATTAGATATTTCAGTTTCATGTTCTTGCTTGGAGCTATTGATTTTCGCTATATATTTTGAAAACATACAAGTAATAATTAGATATTTCAGTTTCATGTTCCTTGGAGTTATTGATTTTTGCTTTATATTTTAAAAACAATGTGTCTGCTACTTATGCTTATATTAACATTTTCAGCTTATATTCATGAAAATGATTCTCACCTTCCGATTAAATCAATTGAGTGTTTTTTTAATAAATGCTTTCCGTGTCTTCGTTTGCCAAGTCTGAATTTTAAAGGAGCAAATTCAGCAAAAGTCACAATTTTTTAGATTGATCAATATTTAAGTTTTAAAGGACCTCATGAACCTCTGAACATCCAGATCCATTGAAATCAAAGTGATCTCCCTTTGTTTGGTTGCCATATGGTTATACTCACATCACATTTGAATGGACGCTCCCCTGTGTGACACATCATGTGTCGTTTGAGGTCGCTGGGTTTGAGGCAGAGTTTACCACACACATAACATGTACGGTCACTCTGACTCTCCATATCGGCACCACTTTCAGGACTCGTGCTCGAGTCTTTCCCGTCCTGTCTTGTCATGCCGTCCATCATTGTTACATCTGGTGAGTCTTCCCCTTTGAAACGCTTGGTTCCGTCCGGTGAAATGAGCTCAGCTCGTAACTGATCCATCTCTAGTTTGCGTTTCCGCATCAGAGAATACTTTTGAGATATGTTACTGTTTTCACTCTTGATGCCATGATGCATGAATTGATGATACTGGAGACTACGTTTGGCCTTAAACATTCGACTACACATCTGAAATCAAATAATCAATCATCAAAATTATGTTCAATTCCAAACAATTTCTGTTGTTTCTCTTAAAAATTGTTTTTCTTCCTATAACCGGTAATATACATTTTTAAATCATATCAAAATTTTGGAGAAAATCAAGTTTCATTCGAAACTATTTCAAAAGTTCTTACAAAACACCAATAGAGGGTAAATCTTCATATTGACGTACCTTGCATTTGAACGGACGTTCCCCAGTGTGTTTACGGATATGGCGTTGGAGGTCTGCTGGACTTTTCTTTACCGCAGAACAGAACTCGCATGTCCTGTCTTTCAGAGGGCTATTGAACCCCTTACTCTGAGTGCTCTCCCCTTGATTGTTTACTTCCTTCTTAGTTTCTCCATCATCACTGGCCTCGTCGATACATAGCTGCCCCTCGTCTTCCTCATCTAACTCCATTATTTCATCATCGTCCTTGTCACTTTCCTGATTTTCTGAATTTCTATCTTCAATTTCACCCTCTATTTTCTCTGATTTGGAATCACTCTGAAGTTCATTGTCACCGGAGATTTCATTGCTTTCCTTCATGTCGCTGTTTTTAGGCTTAGTATCCAATGTTTCACTAACATCACCTTTATCACACAGACTGCTAGTGTCCTTATCGGATGAAGATTCTTTCACCTCTTCTTCTGTTTCAATTGTCTCTGTTTCATCAGTAACACTTTCTTTGTCAGATGTGCAATCTTGATTCGAAAGTTTTGTAGCTTGGTCCTCATCACTGGAATATTTCTCAGATTTTTCCTTTTCTGAGGATTCATCAACACTAGGAATGTTTTCAGTAATATCTACTTTATCCTCGTCAACATTTTCTCCGGACTTTTCGGTATGAAATACCATCATATCACAAGGTTCCTTCTTCATTTTAGACTCTTCCTTCATCTCCTCTTCATCTTCTTCTTCGCTATCCTCACTACTTTCATCCTCTACTGGTACTTCCTTTCCTTTCTTTGGTTTCTCCGTCTTACTGTCGCTCTTCCTGGGGGTGATGTAACCGGGCGTTTTCCCTGAAGGAGGTGCTCCTTTACTTCTTGTTACTCTGGTGGTACGTAATGGAGTCACTATGTTTCCATTGTCATCTGCAAGTGCCTTTTTATGAACAGCTGACTTTCTTGTAGTTTTTGTGGGACTTTCATCTTCTTCTTCACCTGCAGGAGGAGAAATTCAGAACATGAGTCTATATTGTGAGTCTACATATTCAAGACTGACCTATTTGATTTCTTACAACAAATAACTTTTTTTTTTCTTTTTTTTCAAAATTGGACTTTTAACACCCTTCTGTTTTTAGGGAAGCATATTGTTTGATGGATGTATCTTTTTGCTTTGAATATGCAATTTGTTATTCCAAGTTCAATCTGATTTTAAAGTTTTTATGTAGAGTTATCCGTAATTTCCAAAATTGTGAAAAAAAAAACAATTTTCCCCAAATAATTTTTTGTTTAACTCTATTAGCATGTATGAGACTGTTTCTTTGTTGGATTGGTCAGGTAAAAAATACTCATGCAAACAGGTGTTTTACAGTCTACAATATAGCCTGAAAACATCTCGCACATATCAGCATGCAAATGACCAATACCTGTAGCCAACTTGCGTCAAAACTGATCTCTATCTTGTTTTATTGGTCAAATATGTACTTTGGAATTCTGGGAAACATGCTCACGGCTATGTACACTGCCTGTGATGTTTGGTTACTGAAGCAGGTGCCAGCCCTACCAAATTGTGGACTTTTTACATGCATGTTAGACTTATTCAAACAAATGAATATAAAATGTAGTAAGCATAATGCATACACATTTGACAAATCATTCTGAAGCAATAGTACAAATTACTTTTAATCTCCCATACTCGCAACTCTGAATGTTCAAAATTAAAACAGACGGAATTTGCGACAAGCGATTACAATGACATTGGGTAAGCTGTTCTTCCAGTTAGAACAAAGGAATAGTTTAGATACCCACAGTCTGTGACATTAACATTTTCAAGCACTAGTCAGTATAAGCAAAGTACAGTGTTTTAATTTATTATAACAAATATATTGAATTTGAAGGACTTGCCACTAGTTCAAACCAAATATTATTACCAGGTACTCATAGGCATAGGACTAGTGGCTAACGTCGCAGAATGCACTCGGACTAAAACTATTGGGGTTGGTAGGTATGATTTCTTCTTCATCCAAATCTCCATAAAGAACTCAACCTCAATCATCATGATTCTTACATGAGTTGGTAGTGAACTGCCAATTATCATTTATTAATAGTTACTTTACAAGAAAAAAATTCCGGGAGTTCCTAACCCTCCCCAACATTTAACACTTGTTAGAGGATCAACCTCTATAATCCCAGCCAAACAAAAACATATCACTGCTTACCAGTGTTAATCTCAAAATTATATTTATCAGCTATATTTACTTGCCATGTTCCTAAAAGGTTTGAACTAATTGGCAGCAGATATTACAACATTTATATAAAATTTCTCTCTACCCCTCCCCCCCCATCTCAAAAGTGTAACCTCAAAACAGCAAAAAAGATATGGATTGTGATGATTTGTTTATATCTGTGAGATAATATTACAGCCCTGGGGCAGAAAACACTTAAGTGTAACAAGGAAGTGTTATTTATACAATTGGTGAACTGCATAATTAGAGCACCCTGTTTCCAGCCTCTTATCTAAAGATGTCTATCAATGAAAATCAATTACCATAACAGCTATTACGGCACTGAAGTTACTTTATCGCTCATCTCCTCCTAATCCGCTCAACAAATTACCCCCCCACCCCAGCTCCCTCCTCTATAATCTAAACAGACCAGATCAATTGTTCATCAGACCTGAACCTAAGGGTGTCAATAATAACTGATTGAACTTTTAATAGTAATTTAATTAACTCTTAACTGATTTACGGATGATTTTTTAATGAAAATTATGAAAGAATTAAAATATTCTTAATATATCTTTAATGGGATTATCAGTTCAGAAATGTGTCATACAATGTAAACTAACCAAATAATCATAGAAAATAGGAAATGTGACATTCATTGAATACTATAGAAAACATTGGGTCATAAGATCTCCAATAAGGTTAATCAGATTTGAATTTGTAATGTAAGCTTATAAAATTACCTTACTGCATTCAACAATACACATTCACAAGATATTGATAAAGTATATTGTTTTTATCAATCATGAAAAAATATAATCATCTTTATAAATTCATCTTTCCAATCTGTCTTTTTATACATTTCACATACATTATGAAACCTCTATTCTGAAATGTTAAAAACAAACAAGCAAAAATAAGTTCACAACCAAAGTTACATGAAAAATGACTTGATAAACCATGATTCTACCTTCTCTCTCTCTAGACAGTAAAATAGTTTTTCTCAATCATGAAAAAAAATAATCATCTTTATAAATTCATCTTTCCAATCTGTCTTTTTATACATTTCACAAGGAAGTAATTTACATACATTATGAAACCTCTATTCTGAAAAGTTTGAAACAAACAAGCGAAAATAAGTTCAGTCATTCACAACCAAAATTACATGAAAAATGACTTGATAAACCATGATTCTACCTTCTCTCTCTCTGGACAGTAAAATGATTCAACATGATGTCACTTCCACAGCACTGCTTTACTAAGTAGAAGTATCAAATATCTTACATACAATCATGATGTACTGCTATCTGTGAGGATTGGCAACAGTTGAGAGAGATGATCTGTGATTATTACCAAACAGTTTACTAAGAGTGTGACAAACTCTCCACTAATGTACTATATGTAGTAATGATAAAAACAATTCAATATGATGTACATGAAGCGTAATATATATTACAATGTACTGTATTCTGTCTACAATTGTTACACAAGTTATCTGAAACATATGACTTGAGTAAAATTATTAATTCTTTTCATAATAAGCTTTATAGAAACTGGTACATTATGTACCTCAGTTATCTAAACCTATTTTTCTAGATCAGGATGATTTGTTAGAAAAGTATAATCAGACAGAAAGTTTTCATTAAAGCTGAGGCCAACTTCCTAAAATCAAATGTGATGTGTCAAACTTGAAACAGCCAGATATCAATATGAAAGAATTATTTATAGCAATCGACACACTTTAATTCAATAATTGATAACAGTACCTCTCTCACCTGTTATAAGGCAGTGTTTACTAATCAACAGCAGGTAACACTGCGTAGTGTGTACTCTCACAAGTACAGGTATACATGTGTACACATTCTGTTATGACAAATTTATACATTATATATAAGATTACCTGAACTGGAGGGATGAAATATTTTTCTAGTCTGCTCAGATGTAGGTGAAATGGACATGATGTTTGGTTGGCCTTGTTCATATAAACCCCTCACATGTCACTTGGAATGCTATTTATAATCCAGTATGAGAACAGGTTCTTTTCAGCAGTCTAAATGTCTGACCAGTGGTCAGCTATTGACCAGTCCACTCTAACATTGTACGTGTAAAACGTTCACACTAGCCTCGGGTCACGCTGTGCGTCTCAGTCACATGGCAAGGTATACACATACCTGGTCGACCCATGGCTGAGAATGCATACCTGTATACAAAATATACCAACACGTATACCTCGTGGCTAAACCAACTTGAGACTATCTAGGGGGTCATGTGACTTGCATTCCCTGTCAAATTCTTGGGCCCCGCAGGCACGACTATAGAGCGCTAGCATGCAAAGACACGCATCATGCACACGGTCAATAGAGCTAGGACTACCTGTACTAGCTGATCTGCCGTGTGTGTGTGCGTGTCACCAGGTATGCCCGTCGATTACCTGAACCCCAATTACCATACCTGGCCAAGCCATGGGAAACCGGGCTGGTCACTCATTCACGTTCTCTCTCTACCACCACAGGTCAAGGGAGCTGGCTGAGCTAGTGGTCACTCTGGTGGTCAAAGGGATTGATCTCCCTACCCACTGTAAGGTGTGGAACACTCCATGAATGTGAAGAATATTTCAAAACAGCATGACACACAATTTTTTAGTCAAATTTGCGTGAGCACATTTCCGGCCTTTTCTTATCCCTGAAATCTGACCTCTGCATGCATGCATGTGTATTGTGTGTCAGTGGTGGCTGTTTATACTGTAGTTTATTCGTGTGTATGTGTGTCAGTCCCCGTGCCTGGTTTGAGGGTCGTTTATGTACCTATGATTTTAATCCAGCCTTGTCCTGTTTAGTCGGGTACATTGTAAGCCATGGGCACAGCCTATCTCATGTGTGTATACACGACCATTGTACGACCCTTGTATTACAGGTATATATATATATATACCTCATGCTCGGGTGCGAGAATACCTGTGGGCCACCTGATTGAGGATCTAGGTTAGGTTACATACACGTACTGTACATGATCATATACCTTTCCTATGATGGCTTTCAAAACCTGATCATGCATTTCATACACCAGCAGTGAAGTTCACTGAATGATGATTACAACAAGTTCGCAAGTTTTCAGCAGACAACACTCATGAAAATAAGCTTAAAAAGTTTTACATGTGGCTGATGTATGCAAAGTTCATGATACAACACGAATACACAAATAAAGTTATATTTGGATGAAGATGTTTTGATCGTCTTAATTATTAAACCAAAACATCCATTACTTTATAAAGGACAGTACTGAGTTGTTTAGACTACCAATTTTTCTGACAAAGCTAATTTTTCTTCATGGATTTTACTAAAAAATAAACTTGTTTTAATCATTTTATGATTTTTAAAAAGATGTTTTTGTAAACCTTTCCGCTTGGAAAAAGTTGCTCTTATATCTTTTAGTTTTGGACTGGTTTGTTGCTGTGAGCTTTTACTGAAGGACAAAATTATTTTTCCCAGTATTTGTTTTTTTTCTGACATTTTTTTCATCAGTAAACATGTTATCATTACTAACACAAACTTGTAATTATTTCTAACTTTTTCTTTCTAACTCTTTATACTGCGCAAAATTGGCAAGTTCACTTTCAAAATACAGTTCTGCAAAAAAGACATTCTCTTTAAGGTATGCAAGTCAAGAGCTATAAATCCCCTCATCCCAATCTGCTCAACAGAATTGTGTCCCTTTCTGGGCTATCTATACAACTACCTTCGCCACAGATTTCACTGAGGTCCCAATTGATCCTCCACTAACTATTTAAATGCCCTGGGGAAATCTTCTGAATTTTTTTAGGGCCCACTCAAGAACACCTTTGTGAATGGAATTCGTGATTTGAGGTCAGTGTATAATGAATGGGTGTATCTTTCGGGGTAGTTTAACGGTACAAATAATTCCTTATATGGAACAAGCATGGCGGAGGCAGTGAAATTCGTAAAAGTGTTTGTATGTACTATTTTGGGGCGAGTTTGGCCCGCACGCCCATGTAACAAGTATGACATCATAAGGGTACACACATATTGGTGATCTTTATAACATCTTCCTGTTTCTCTGTCCAGTAAGACTGACCACTAACATATACAGCCTCAGGCCACCAAGCTAAAGCACGCGTCCATTTCACAGCCCAGGAAGGAACTGGACATCTAAATTGTGCAGTACATGTTATTACACAACTGACCGGCTGACCTTTATACCCACTTGTATTAACAGTAACAGTCATTAACAAACCGACCATTCACTTCTGTTAAAACTTTGACACTGTAAGTGTAGTATTACCTAATATGTTGAATCAATTTGCTATAGAAAACAAAATTCTCAATACAAGATTAGCACAATCTAAATTTCCTTCATTCTCTTCAATTTTTTCCTAAAAAGTTTTTACAACATAATATTATTCATTAGTCATCTGTCAACTTGAATTATTAAAATAATGAGCAATTGGTTAAAAACATTGTTTAATTGGTTTGTAATCCAAAGAAGTAAATTGATCAGTTATGTAATTTGCTTAATAGGTTTGTAAGAATATATGACTTTCAATGTATACTTCAGCATTGAAAACATCACATACTTTAATGTTTACTTTTACAGTGCACTCCTCCTTATATCATGTTGCATTTGTCAGACAAAAACATGATATTAATAGGAATGTGACATAAAGAGAAACATGTTTTCCCACTAAATCTAGTGCATTTCCAATCTCAATAACTAAAAGTAAGCTATTCATTGTATAAAGATGTTTCTATATATATAAAGTATATATATATATAGATAACATTATTTCAAATAAAAAACATTTTGGGGGTTAATGTTTATTTTCTTAGCAACATTTTGTACAAGTTGTATCTGAAATCAATGGAAATGAAATCATTTTCTGGATATTTTATGTGATTGGTTAAAAAAAACATGATATTAAGAGGAATTCACCTTAAAATACATGATATTAACCGAACAAAATTACGTAGATTATATATAGAGAGAAATGGTGCTTGGGAAAAACATGATATAAAGAGGAATGTGATGTTAACAGGGGTGATATTAAGTGGAGTCCACTGTATAATTAATTGTTTACTTTATTAACATTACATACTTTTAAATATTGATGAACCAATATATCTTTTAAGATTTCTTGACTTTAAGAAAACCTCAATGTATAGGTTGCATTGCTCACCTCAGTTCAGAAATGTGTCTGCAAGCTGCTTGAAACAAAGATCTTTCTCAACACTTGTTTTTACCACAGAGAATTTTTTTTTTACTTCTCCACATTTTTGACAGCAGTTTCATGAAATCCTGGATTCTACTCACCACAGAGTCAGAAACGAAATTGATTTGACTAACTGAGTTGTACCATTACGTAAATAGCACATTTCTAAGGTAGGCAGCCTTAGGTTGTTTGTTTAACATTCTGCCTGACACACACAATGGACAAGTCTACATTTCTGATAATCTACTTAAATTTCAGTATCAGCTTTAGGGGTGGTCAGAGTGGACACATACAATACTGGTCAAACAGGTGGACATCATATTATGTAACATGAAATTGCTTAGCCACATACTCTGTACAGGTAAACCACACACATACATGCGTACAGGTGTAAAGTCCAGCAGGTAACTCGCTATAAACCAGGGATAATACAATACCTTAAAGCTAGACACCTATATGGCCAGATTTTGCTACGCTATCAAAACAATTTCAATAATCACATAATTTTGAAGAACAAACTGAAGATTTATTATGTTGAAATGTATAAATTTGAGATGGAGTTAAACATTTTTTTCTTATATATATATATATGGATTTGATCAAATGTAATCTGATTAAATGTCAAACTAAAAGTCAACATTATAAGATACTGACAAAAGTTATATTTTGATTAGTCAAGGACTGAAAATTCTCACTGATACGGTCCATGCATAAAATATTTTCATTCTTCAGTCATATAAATGTCAATCAATTTTTTATAATCATGCTTGTCAAGTCTGCTCGATCAAGCAAGCATGTCATATTTAGCAGGTACCATCAACAATTGTAGTTTAGAATTATATTACACCTCCAGACAATTATTCTGTGCATTATAAACTTAATGACCCTCATTAGATCCAGACCTGATCATTGTCCACCCCCACAGGTAAAAGTGACCACTACCTGACAGGTAAAAATCTCTTCAGTGGCATACACACCTGACCACATGTATTGATGGCTGTTCTCACATGTCAACAAGGTTCACCCTGCCATCCCTACAATTACACTTTGTCTCATATCCTAATCAAAAGGGAGTTGAATCCATTGTGGGGGTGCAGAGGGCTTGAATGACAACACCAAACTTGACGCTACTTCGCTAGAGACACATTTCACATTTAAATAATCACAAACCATTCATAAAATGAAATTCCTGGATGACCGAGCGTCAACATTTCTTGAAATTAACCCGTTGAGTGCCCCATTCTTGTTATGCATGACGAGGGATACCTGCATACCACAGGGAACTAAGTCATACACACACCAAACACAGGAGGTCGGCAACCTGGTAAAGAAATGTTAGGGCTCAACCAAATTATAACAATTTTTCCTGGTGTGTAAAAATGTTTCTAAAGGACAAGATTCACTGTTTGAATGACTTCATTAAAAACCATTCATTAACTCAAAGGCCAGTTACCGGTTAGCTGTAACTATTAAATAGTTGAAATATCAATACAACCCAGAGGAGCAATTATATTTATTAATAGAATTTGAAAAATTCATTAAATGTAAAATTAAGAATGGAAGGGGAAAATGGGCAAGACAGGAGAAACGTACAGCAGTTAATCTTTGATAACAACATCTTAGCAGCTCAAATGCCTATTGGAAAGTAGCTTCCATATTTTCATAGGGAAAGATAGTCAAGTTTTCTGATAAAAGGGTAAATAGCAAATATATAAATTTATGGTGACAGTGATGGTGATCTGAAAAATAAAAGTTGAATTTAAGAAAATATTTTCAAGCCACACTACTATTATTTTTGGTTATGGATTGGTTCAATTTGTGTGAAAAAAATCACCAGGCAAAATATGATCAAATAGGGAATTATAAGCAACACATGCGGTATAAAGTTTGTAAAACACATTAATTTGCTCCTCTATTTTTTCCAATTTATTGTGAAATATCCCCATTTTTGGGTAAGGTTATTTCATAACAAAAATGGAAAGTATCTGGCAAAAACTCTTCAGAGGAAAAAAATATAAAGGGCATATATGCTTGAGAGTAAAAAAGGAAAAACAAAAGAAAAGAAATAGAAACTTAAATGGCTTAATTGATAACAAATTCTATTTAAGTTTGTTACCATATAGGGATTGAAAGGCGTTTTTTAATTTTCATGTCGGTATGAATGCAAAGCGGTTACATCCATATTGCATGAAGCCCACTAGGGCTTCCAAACACACCCCTTAGAGAGCCCACAGGAGGAGAACTAGGGCTTCCAACCACACCCCTCAGAGAGCCCACAGGAGGAGAGCTAGGGCTTCCAACCACACCCCTTGTAGAGCTGACTGGAGGAGATGGCATCCAACCACACCCCTCAGAGAGCCCACAGGAGGAGAGCTAGGGCTTCCAACCACACCCCTCAGAGAGCCGACAGGAGGAGAACTAGGGCTTCCAACCACACCCCTTAGAGAGCTGACAGGAGGAGAGCTAGGGCTTCCAACCACACCCCTTAGAGAGCCCACAGGAGGAGAACTAGGGCTTCCAACCACACCCCTCAGAGAGCCCACAGGAGGAGAGCTAGGGCTTCCAACCACACCCCTCAGAGAGCCGACAGGAGGAGAACTAGGGCTTCCAACCACACCCCTTAGAGAGCTGACAGGAGGAGAGCTAGGGCTTCCAACCACACCCCTTAGAGAGCCCACAGGAGGAGAACTAGGGCTTCCAACCACACCCGTTATAGAGCCCACAGGAGGAGAGCTAGGGCTTCCAACCACACCCCTTAGAGAGCCGACAGGAGGAGAGCTAGGGCTTCCAACCACACCCCTTAGAGAGCCCACAGGAGGAGAACTAGGGCTTCCAACCACACCCCTCAGAGAGCCCACAGGAGGAGAGCTAGGGCTTCCAACCACACCCCTCAGAGAGCCGACAGGAGGAGAGCTAGGGCTTCCAACCACATCCCTTAGAGAGCCGATAGGAGGAGAGCTAGGGCTTCCAACCACACCCCTTGGAGAGCTGACTGGAGGAGATGGCATCCAACCACACCCCTCAGAGAGCCGACTGTAGGAGAGCAGGAATTCCAACCACACCCCTTATAGAGCTGACAGGAGCAGATGGCATCCAAAAAACACCCCTTAGAGAGCCGATAGGAGGAAATGGCTTCCAACCACATCCCTTAGAAGTTAGAGAGCCGACAGGAGAAGAGCTAGGGCTTTCAACCACACTCCTTAGAGCCGACAGGAGGAGAGATAGGGCTTCCAACCATGCTTCTTAGAGAGATCATCACAGAAGACGGCCTTCAAACTTAGAAAGGTTATCGGAGGACATGTCCTACAACCACTTTTCTTTGAGTGTCGATTGGAGAAAAGGGCTTCCAACAAACCTCTTAGCCACTTAGAGATGAGGCCTCCAACCACACATCTTAGAAAAACTATTGGAGGAGAGGGCCTCCATCCTTAGAAAGGCGATCAAAGGAGTCAATTTTTCAAAGTGCCTCAAACCACACCCCTTTGAGAACTGCTCTTCTGAGAGGGCTTCCAACTACCATACAACACTTAGATACCCTGGGAGAGCTCTATTACACAACTTATAAAAAACACTGCTTTACTGCAGCAAATCTTAAAATGTCAATTTTCCCCTCTTTCCCAATCTTCTACCTCCTTAATCAAATAAAGAACCCAATTAAAATTTCATTGATGCATTTTTGTGGAACTAAGGTATTTCAATGACAGAGAAAGAATGTCAAACGAGAGAATGCGTGTACTTCTACAGATTTAATTATGAATTGGTAATAAAGAGTTATTCCGGAACATCCCGATGATCAGAGCACACTAACTTTTTATCCTGTTATCAATTTTAAATCCTTAATTTTGCTTAAGACAATTACAAGTCAAATGGATGAATTTGATGAGCACTGCATCGTTTATCTTGTAACTATGGTAACCACTCTACAGAAAGTTTAATTAAGAAAAAGTCTGACATCCAAAATGAATAACAGGTAAATTAAAACAATTTTAATCTCAACGAAAGATTGCATCAAAATTATCAAGTCTGCAACTACTAATTGAATCAACACTTTTAGCATTATATTTGTTAAGTGTGATTAGTCTGTGTTAGATCACAGCCAATCTAGCAATCTATTTATCAAATGATGGGTCAGCTCTGTTACAAAGGTATTGATAAACTTGATATGTGTATTATATACACAATGACACGAACAGTCAAATAAGTTTATAAGTAAGTACTGCATATTGATAAGGAATTCACTATGTACTTAATATGCAAATAGTTTTATTTTTACATTGGATTGATGTCTATCAACTCAAACTAGTCAATCCCGAAAAGGCTTTACTTTGAAATTTGAATTCCTTATAAAGCTAAAAATAAATTAAGTTAGTGTGAAAAATGTGCAATTTTATATACATGTTTGAAAACAAGTTTTAAGTTCTACTAATTGAAGCCTTGGTTACTCATGTAATCTTGCAAGAAACTGGAATTTTGTTTCTGGAGTTTTCAACGAAGACAGCACCTTGCAAAGCAAGAAATATCAAAATGATTTTTTTTTGGGGACATGTTTTGTTACCTAAATAACAACAATTTTTTCTCTTTTTTTTTGTATCAAAATTTGGAATATATTTTTTTTTCAGTTTTGAGTCACTTAAATAAGCATTATAAAGACACATTAAAGTTAGGTGAAACAGTAAAATTGAGCAAAAACAATCACCGACAGCAGAATTAAGAAATCACTCTTACCGAATAGATATTTATTTCATGTATTGGGTACCAAATACTAATTTGCATTATCATCCTGACAGTTTAAACCTTTAAGTCCAATTTGTAATTTAGGGGAGGGGAGATGTAAGTTCTCCATTTAAAATGGGGCCAACATTCGGTTGGCCAAATAGGCTATGGCTATGAAATTCTATTTGACGAATACAGACACTTTTAATAATGTATTTGAGTACACTTTATAAATAGTGACTGTATCACCAGCAGGACCACACAAAACTTTATCTCATCACCTTAAGCACATGCTGATACAGTCCACACCTGCAACCCACCTGAAACCTTCCCACGTGTACAGGTCATCCTAATAGATAAGTCATCATGTGATATTTGCAGTCTACAAGCATGTGTGCTGATAATGTAACACATGCATGCATAAGCATTCATGCAGTCCCGATGTATGTTGGACTGAAGACAAACTGTCAAAGTCAGGCCTCGAATTTAACACTATATTACTTGCTATTTGCAAGTAGATATCTGAGAATAGCAAGTAGAAATAATATGCTTTTTATGTAAAATGTTACAATTATAGAACCACTTAATAAAAATTATGTTGTTCGTAGTAAATAATTTTCATAATGAATGAAGCAAAGTAATACACATGATAAATCATTTTATTCATAACAAAACACATTTTTGAATATATTGAAATTTAACAGCAAGTCAAAAGTTAGCAAGTGCAAACTTAGGGTACTTGGTTGCTGATTTTAGCAAGTGACATAAAATGTTAAATTTGAGGCCTGAAAGTATGGTTAACTTTCTACTTTTGTTGACAACTCTCGATCACATTCAAGTATAACTTCATTTTAAAATGTAAAATATGAAAATCAAAGCATTTCTCAGACCATACAGATCTTTTAGCCATTTAGACAATGAAACAAAAGTAGGCAAAGAGTTGTTGCCCTTCTTGGTAAAATATAAAACACTTTGAATGATAGTACACTTCTAAAGGTGAATATTAGGAAATTGATTGCAAACGAAAACATAGGAGGACTTATAAAGTAAACAAGACACTTTTCCTTTTAAATGGAGTTAAAAGGCATTTTATTTGGAAAAACAGATTTTTTTTCTTTCATATCAAGAATGCCCATGTTAGAAATATAATTGACCCATTTGATATAATTTGTAATAAGTAATAATAGTTTTTTTTAAAGTTTTCTATATATTCTTGCTCTAAAATTATTTGAAACCAACAGATTTGCAGTATGTTTATGACTAATTAATACAAATAGTTGTTAAATCAATTAAAAAACAATTTCTCATGACGAGTGAACATCAATTTTTTTTCTACTTCAACATTTACAATGAAAGTTTTTAATAAAACACATTCATTGTTGTATTCAATTAATAAATAAAGTTACAATTAAATGAATAACTTATCATTAAATGAATTGATTTAATTAGACACTGCAATGTAATTTCACTGAAATCTGAATGCGATTGCTATTTTTGTGCTATTGAAACCCATTAGTAGCTATGCCCAAGCAAAGGGGAGGTAACTCCTATTGAACACCAGCGAGTGACCAAAAAAACGTCACAGAAATAGTCCTTCGGAAGTACGGCGATTTTATCATATTTACCAGTGTTAAATGCAAAGATGGGTGATGTTATTTTAACATTCGATAACTCTCGTTGATTTACCAGCCAAAACAATGAGAGAATTGCGCCAAGGTAGATCGAGCGAGCCTGTCAAAGAAATGACAAAGCTCTAATTTTCTTATTGAAGCGAGTAAATTAACCAAAATCATATGAAAATGAAGAGAAATTAACAACAAAAATAATGATATGTTTGAATCCATGTGACATGACCGTTCTTGATGTGAAAATAAGGATTTTGGTCACCTAACGGTAAATCCAAGATGGCGGACACGTGCTGTCAGATGGCCATTGGGAATGTAAACAAAGCGCTCAAAACATGTAAAAGTCGATATTTTCCAATGAAAGTTCTTTATTTAGTGATCTTTCACAACTGTTTAGGTAAGATTAGTGTAGTTTTGAAAAGAATTATGTAATATATATGTAATAATATTGTAAAATTAGAACGTGAATAGGTAAGACTTGACTCGATACAGTACTAGTACTATACAGTAGCTATAGGCTAGTACTATATGATTGGTAGTGGGATAAGGAATGTCGCACGATGTTTTCTCTTGATCATGTCAACTCATAACTTCGGATATTATTCTAAAGATAACTCTATTTCTTAACTATGATGTATTAGGAAATGTTTACAATTGTGATTTGCATAAAACCCATATAGAAAATAACACTTCCTTATTTGATCAATAAACCAAAAAATTGTTTTTACTAATATTTCTTAAATTGTACAATAACACATAAAATATTATAAGATAATGGCACATATTGCATGTTGATAATATTTAATTGGGGACTTTTTCATAACAATTCAGTTTTCTATAAAATTACCAAACTTCGTTGTGCATTTTAAATGTTTCAATATTACAAGTGTAAATTAAAGATTGTAATTAATGTTTTAAGTTAAATAGGATAATATTTTTCTAATCATTTTAATAGTTTTATTCATCCAGCTACATATAAGCATTGCATTTACTTATAATATATTAAAACAAGTATATTGTATTTAACATTACATGTGTATGTTTAATGACATCAGTTTGTCGACTGCTTTATTTATATATATAAAAACGTATGTCAATTCCATTTATGTTATCAATATCCGAGCTGTAGATATTTTTTAGAATGTTTGTGTTACTTTTTAAATCAGAATATAATGTGACTTAAATTCTGGTGAATGTTTTTTTGTTTTAACAGAAGTATTTTCCAAGTTATGGGTTGTATACGCTTTTTTCAGTTTTTTTTGGAAATCTCAAATTTGAAGATCAAAATTTCCGATTTTCGAAAATTCACTAAAAATTCAGTTTTTAAGATAAAACTGTTCTGATTGTTGTTTTATAATCAGGTGATGATACTCTTCAAAATTAAATCTACTACATACTTCCAAATAATGCAGAAAAAAATGGTTGGGCATAGCTACCATTAGCTAGCATACGGATTCGTTTCTGTGGTTTAACACTGAAAATCCATACGTGTATTAAATTAGCATTTCGAGGCGTGCGTATGCACGTTTGCATGGTTGTCACGTTGGCATGATCATGAATGAGCTGACTCTAGCTTGGCACACAGGTAGGTAACAGGCCTCGCACACAGCTGACAAACACTGACCTAGAATGTCACCGCTGACCTCGTTCGTGAGCGACGCAGTGCAAACATGCACGGTGCGGTTTGCGATCGCGCGCATTTAGCAAAAATAAAGTGTCAAGCGTAGGAAGAAAAATCGATCTAAAAATCAATCTGAAATTATGGAGAAAATTGTTGTGTTTCCAGCAACCAGTTCTACCATCACGTCATACGCGCACGCGTAAGCTACATGCATGGCAAAGCAGATCACACCCAACACCAAGCAGACAACTTTTTGCCACTGAGCGTAAATTAGGATCTCAATAAATGTACTTACTACAAATGTGTTGGGGCTTTGATTGTTTTCTTCTCGACGACTTCGGCATTTTAATTTGTTATGGTGACAGATCTGAGGCACGAGGGAAGTGTACAAGTCAGGTATACACACACACAGCTGAGTAAGCCTCGTCTCCCACCACCGTCGTCTTCTCCATGTTGTCAACTGCATGCTGGGATTGTGTTAGCACGTGTGCACGAGACCGGATATTTCACGTATTGTCAGGTGCTTGCGTGAGAGAGTTGAGTTTACGGTATATAAGTCAACCATCTACCTGTGTAGTGTGTATACGTAACGCCTATGTGTTATGATATACGCGTAAGTACTTGTCACACACAAAAACCGTCCACATGGAGAACTCAGAAGAAGCTAGTCAAACAGGGTGAGTTGATTACAATCGTAAATAGAGCCACGTGCACCGGTCAAACCACATCTGTCAGATAATAGGCCTACCTTTTAAGGCCAAGATTAATATGAATATGTCGAAGGTGTTTCTAACAAGTGGAATGGGTGTAATTAACACAGTGATAGGATGATGAAATAGTTCAACGTGGACGATATGTTTAAATTGTTTTCGAGACCCTACAACTGAAGTAGAATTCTACTTTCTAACAGTAAACTGATCGTATCGTATCATATTAGGCCTACGCTATAAAATTATGATGTTGGTTCTGCATGGTGATTAATGTGTGGTACTCGTGCATTCAGGTGGTATGCGACACACATAATGTGTGTACATGTGTATTCATCAAGAAAGTGTGTGTGTGTGTGTAGGGGGGGGGGGGGGTGTTGTCAGCGGTTGATGGGTGATGTTTGGGGGTGGAGGCATGAGGAGTTGCATGTAATACAAAAATGTAGTATTGATTAATAATAAATTCTTCATTTAACAAGGTAACATGTTTAGTACATATACAATAGGGTAACTTTACACATCTTATTCACAGTATAAGTACTCTATAATTATTAGGGTTGTAACGATCAGGATCGATTCATTGACTTATCCTGATTGTTATAACTGCTCTTGATGTCAATGCATCAATCGAAAAATTAAAAGTCAATACTATGGTGATAGTCACAGGGATGTCGCGATAGTCACGATAGTTTGCAATGGTCATGTTAAGAAGGAATAAAAACATAATGTATACATGCTTCTCTCACCATTTCGTAACAAATTCATATACAAAACTTATTAGCGCTGGTTTAGTCAGGCGGGTGCGTAAAAGTATGCCATAGAGGTGCTCGCGTCATCACTGTAAACAACATGACGGAAGGTGGCACGAAATTCGACTTGGTTGAAAACAAAAAGGCAAAATCAGGGGTGTGGAGGCATTTTGTTTTTATAAAAACTGTGCTGGCACAGATAACTACAAAACGAAGGTAGGATGCCGTCTCTGTATGTCCATACTCAAATTCAGTTGCAACATAATAAATCTGACCGATCACACAGAAATTCCAACGAGCAAAACGGTGCCAAGTCCAACCAAGGCAACCAGTCGTGTATGAACCACATCTATTTACAAGTTATATGTCTTTTGTAGACTAGCCAACACAGTACTTATTTGAAGTGTGAATATTATGTTTTCTTCAACTTGGTCCAAGGAGACCATATTTTTTAAGTTTATCAATATTCTAATTTGTTTTCTGATTGTGATAGAAATAATATGGAGCAGTGAGCTACAGTGAGTTCATTTACTATGTGACTACTCTACAGACTGGTGTTTATTGCAAAACTCAGTTAATTCACTTAATTTTACTAGCTTTAGCATTAGTCATAATTAGCCTTTTGCGAGTTTGATCTGGTCAGCTTACTCAACTAAAATGGTGAGATATATCTCACATTGTTTAATCTCAAAGTCATTAACTTTCAAAGTGTGTTTGACTTAAATACCATGCAGTATTTACAGATGTCCATATTTAGCATAAAGAGCGCAAACACAATGTCATGTTTTCATATATGTATTACCAAACAATTGTTCCGTTGTAAACAAAACTGACTTCACTAAAAAACAGACAAAATTTTGCTTCAAGCCATATTTCAAAGCTATCGCAATAGGTTGTCATTATCGCAGTACTATCGCAATAGTAATTCTGACTATCGCACTACTATCGCAATAGTAACATTTTTCTCAGCAGTTTCCCCTAATAATTATACAAAATATCGACAATTATAATCATAAAAGATGATCATCATTTCTCCGACCATTGCATCATTCACAGATAACACGAGCTGACAACAATATAATGACGTCATGACAACAATATAATGCCATCCAAGTGTGTAAAGTTGTGAGGGTGTTCTGACTGTTTTTATGAAGAGGGACATTCTGGTGATGGTTGAAAGGTGGGGTCTAGTAAAGAGGGACATTCTGGTTGAAAGGTGGGGTCTAGTAAAGAGGGACATTTTTGTTGAAAGGTGGGGTCTAGTAAAGAGGGACATTCTGGTTGAAAGGTGGGGTCTAGTAAAGAGAGACATTCTGGTGAGGGTTGAATGGTGGGGTCTAGTAAAGAGGGACATTCTGGTTGATAGGTGGGGTCTAGTAAAGAGGGATATTCTGGTTGAAAGATGGGGTCTAGTAAAGAGAGACATTCTGGTGATGGTTGAAAGGTGGGGTCTAGTAAAGAGAGACATTCTGGTGAGGGTTGAAAGGTGGGGTCTAGTAAAGAGGGACATTCTGGTTGAAAGGTGGGGTCTAGTAAAGAGGGACATTCTGGTTGAAAGGTGGGGTCTAGTAAAGAGAGACATTCTGGTTGAAATGTGGGGGTCAAGTAAAGAGGGACATTCTGGTGATGGTTGAAAGGTGGGGTCTAGTAAAGAGGGACATTCTGGTTGAAAGGTGGGGTCTGGTAAAGAGGGATATTCTGGTTGAAAGGTGGGGCCTAGTAAAGAGGGACATTCTGGTGAGGGTTGAAAAGTGAGGTCTAGAAAAGAGGCACATTCTGGTGATGGTCGAAAGGTGGGGTCTAGTAAAGAGGGACATTCTGGTGATGGTTGAAAGGTGGGGTCTAGTAAAGAGGCACATTCTGGTGATGGTTGAAAGGTGGGGTCTAGTAAAGAGGCACATTCTGGTGATGGTTGAAAGGTGGGGTTTAGAAAAGAGGCACATTCTGGTGATGGTTGAAAGGTGGGGTCTAGTAAAGAGGGACATTCTGGTTGAAAGGTGGGGTCTGGTAAAGAGGGATATTCTGGTTGAAAGGTGGGGCCTAGTAAAGAGGGACATTCTGGTGAGGGTTGAAAGGTGAGGTCTAGAAAAGAGGCACATTCTGGTGATGGTCGAAAGGTGGGGTCTAGTAAAGAGGGACATTCTGGTGATGGTTGAAAGGTGGGGTCTAGTAAAGAGGCACATTCTGGTGATGGTTGAAAGGTGGGGTCTAGTAAAGAGGCACATTCTGGTGATGGTTGAAAGGTGGGGTTTAGAAAAGAGGCACATTCTGGTGATGGTTGAAAGGTGGGGTCTGGTAAAGAGGGACATTCTGGTTGAAAGGTGGGGTCTAGTAAAGAGGGACATTTTGGTGATGGTTGAAAGGTGGGGCCTAGTAAAGAGGGACATTCTGGTGATGGTTGAAAGGTGGGGTCTAGTAAAGAGGGACATTCTGGTTGAAAGGTTGAAAGGTGGGGTCTAGTAAAGAGAGACATTCTGGTGAGGTTTGAAAGGTGGGGTCCAGTAAAGAGGGACATTCTGGTTGAAAGGTGGGGTCTAGTAAAGAGGGACATTCTGGTGATGATTGAAAGGTTGGGTCAAGTAAAGAGGGACTTTCTGGTGAGGGTTGAAAGGTGGGGTCTGGTAAAGAGGGATATTCTGGTTGAAAGGTGGGGCCTAGTAAAGAGGGACATTCTGGTGAGGGTTGAAAGGTGGGGCCTAGTAAAGAGGGACATTCTGGTTGAAAGGTGGGGTCCAGTAAAGAGGGACATTTTGGTGATGGTTGAAAGGTGGGGTCTAGTAAAGAGGGACTTTCTGGTGAGGGTTGAAAGGTAGGGTCTGGTAAAGAGGGACATTCTGGTTGAAAGGTGGGGCCTAGTAAAGAGGGACATTCTGGTGAGGGTCGAAAGGTGGGGTCTAGTAAAGAGACACATTCTGGTGACGGATGAAAGGTGGGGGTCTAGTAAAGAGGGACTTTCTGGTGATGGTTGAAAGGTGGGGTCTAGTACAGAGGCACATTCTGGTGATGGTTGAAAGGTGGGGTCTAGTAAAGAGGGACATTTTGGTGATGGTTGAAAGGTGGGGTCTAGTAAAGAGGGACATTCTGGTGATGGTTGAAAGGTGGGGTCTAGTAAAGAGGGACATTTTGGTGAGGGTTGAAAGGTGGGGTCTAGTAAAGAGGGACATTCTGGTGATGGTTGAAAGGTGGGGTCTAGTAAATAATAATAATAATAATATACAATATTTGATATAGCGCCCTATCTAGCTAACATAAGCCACTCTAAAGCGCTTTACAGTACATAGATATACAATTCTTATGCAATCAATACAATTAACACCTACAGTTCTATCATATACAGTTCTGAGGATTTCGCAGGAGCTGCCTTATCGGGCGCTATCTACTTGTCCTATACCACCTGGCTAATATCTCCATATGTGTGTGTGTATGCTAGCGTGTGTGCTGGAGATGAATTGTGTTCTGTTTGTAGTGGGACCGTGTTTCCAACGGTTGTTGGAGTTGTGTGGGCAGGAGAAAAACACTTTCTCTGAATGTTCCATGTGTATGACGATTACGGGGATCAAACCCCGGCCGCCTGCATGGAAGGCCGGAGTGTTAACCACTCGACCAATCCGCCCAGTAAAGAGGGACATTTTGGTGAGGGTTGAAAGGTGGGGTCTAGATCTAGTAAAGAGGAGGGGCATTGTCGGGAGTGTGGAAGGAGAATTTGGAGGGAGCTTGAGGGGTTCTTGTGACAATGGTTGTTTAATTGATCTGTATGGGAAGGAGACTGCATATATATATATATTGTTTATGTGTCAGAAAAAGAGGTAGGAAAAGTGAAGTCTTGTAGAAAGCTAATATGAACATTTTGCAAAACTTGAATGCAATTAAAAACACTAATTTTATTGCTGCCTTGTGAAGTTATGATGTTGACAAAGTGCACTACAAATTAGGTTGTATATTATTAGCTTATAGCTCTCACATCAATGTAAAAAGAGTCAAAATGAGAAGTGTGTTCAAACTCACAAATGCTATCTATTGATATTCCCATATAATAATATATTCCTTGACTGCAATAAGTTGAGTATTCAAGTTTTCGTACATTATTGCTTTTGTTCAATTTGGTTCCTAAAAGAATGAAGTCTCAGTTCTTTGTAAAAAGTTGAAACCAATAATGCAAAAAATAATCTTGAAGGAATAAAACACAAAAGCAAACATTGAAATTTTACATCTTCAGAAATCACCAAAACATCTTTAAGATCTATGGATCTAATGTCTTGATATAATCATCAACACAATTTTGTACTTAATTTAGAGATGTAACATACATGTCTGTTTACATGATCATATAGTACAATGTATGTTTACATGTATTCATTGAAGGACATTTATGTAGCAGGCTGAAGACCAATAACTGGACCAATAGAGAAATAATCAATAATGTCTTTATTAATCATAACACTGTGACAATTGAAAGTGAAGTAATGGCAAACAGCATTACTAAAGAATATGTCTTGTTTATTACTTTAGAATTGATCTTTGTCAAATGTAATACAGTAAAAAAACTAAACCTTGTCATTCTGTCGCTCCATGCAAATGATGTTTGAATCGATAGCATGAAATATCACTCGGAAAATAAAACAATGACAAGAAAATAATTTGCTTAATGAACAATGGTGTGTAAGTTTGAAACCTCCATGTCATCCAGATGTTTAGGTTGTTGTATGCAGTATAGTACTTTTGTCCGACAAATGATTTGCAGAACACCTGATCTTGGTTACCTTGAAGTCATTTTTCTCCAACTTACTAGAGCTGTGTATCGCCAGGGGTTGGGTGATACAATATTTATCACGGTATATGAGAAACGACACATTTGTTAATTTGTGATGCATAGGAGCCCTAAAGTTTCTTTTATATTCCCTTGAAAAACCCTTGAAAAGTCTCTAAATTTGGATGTGAAAATTGTGTATGAACCATATGTCTCATGAACCCCTGGACAGATTTGGTTCATATTAACACCATATCATCACACTGTCAAGTTCTACACTTGATTAGATTTTGTTGGTCATCGGTCAATGTTGAAGGTCAAAGGTCAAACTTGAACGCTTTGTGTGTTATAATATATATGATATGTATCACAATACCAATATCAAAATGGGATACAAAAGACTGCCCTACTTTTAGGTCATAGGAGTCAAATATTGTCAAAATGTTCCAATAACTTCTGAATTACTAAAAGGCCTTCAGGTATAATCAAAACTTTGACCTACTTTCAATGTGTCAGGTGTTAAATTTAAACTTGTCAAAACCTGCAAACAATTTCTTCTGCAATACTGAAAAGCCTATAGTGACATGATATTTGGCCGATAGATTCCAGAGGTCACAAGAGTGAAATATATATGTCAGACCCTTCAATTGACTTCTTTTGGAATAAAAAGGCTCTGAACATACTCTAAATGTCAAAGGGGTCAAATATGTTTAAATCTTTTAAGATGCTCTATTAAATGACTTGTAGTTACTAAAAGAGTAATGCAGGCCCATTTGGCCTCTTATTTTTCATAATCTCCTTTTCAATCATTTGACTGTAGAACTTGCAGTATATATGCATACCTACATACTGTACCTTTTAACTCATGCGTGCCTAGCAATAATTTTGTGAATGGTATGTTTACCACTATGGAACAGAAATGAAAAATTCATGTTCGTGGTTGACCTGTTGTCAAGTCATGCAAAACAGTATATGGTATAAAAATATGCATGTATACAAGTTTTTCTGCATAATCAAATACTAATTACATGTGAACAATTTCCTGAGTCATATGTCGAAAATCCAATTATATTTTGATATTGGTGATATTGTTTCTTCATTTATTGTCAGAAAATTGTCAGGAGATTTAATTGGAATATATGCTTTGAAACATTCATTGTTGTAAAATGTAGTGAGTTGAAAACTTGCATAAAAGAAATCCTACTGTTTCATCCATTGATCTGTAAAATTATAATCTATGTGTAAAACAATCAGTTGAATAACATCATAATCACAATTTTAGCTACCATAATTTGACGCATATAATACATACTTTTTAAGGGAAAATTGTAAGTGTCAAGTACAGGGTGTGCACTATATACACACTGTAGCTAGGTTAATGTAACTTTTTAAACAGACACAGATTAATCCTACTTCAGCAAGACACGAATAGATCATTTTAGTCTAGCTACCATCATCAGATGGTAGATTGTTCAAATCAATGCGTTTGTGGTCAGCCTTTCATCATCCCCCAGTCCGTTCTTTCATAACTCTTGTTATCACTATTTCTTTAGAAAACTGAAATTTCTCAAATTTCATATGTAGGTTCCCCTTGGTCCCTAGTTGTGCCCTTTTGATTTTGGGACTGATAAAAAAACAATATGGCTGAAGGACAGCCATCTTGAATTTTGTCATTGAAAGTTTGTTATCGCTATTATTTGAGAAGTACTTGATGAATGGTGTTCCCGTTTGGGCTTAGTTATGCCCTTTTGATTTTGGGACTGATCATTAAAAATAAAATGGCGAAATGACCGCGAACTTGGGATTTAGACATCGAAAGATTATCACTTTTTCTTGACAACTACTAGATAGATATTTCTCAAATTTCCTATGTAAGTTCTCCTTGGTCTCTAGTTTTGCCCTTTTGATTTTGTAACTGGTCAGAAAAAACAAAATAGCTTAAAGGCGGCCATCTTGGATTTTGTCATCGAAAGTTTGTTATCATTATTTCTTGAGTACCGAATGGATCTTTCTTAAATTTCCCATGTACGTTCATGTTGGTCCCTTAAAGTTGTTCCTTTTGATTTTTGAACTGATCAGAAAAAAACAAAAAATAGCTGACAGACAGTTATCTTGGATTTCGACATTTTGAAAGTTTGTTATCGCTACTTCTTGAGAAGAATATAGTAATAGGGTCTTTCTCAAATTTTATATGTAGTTTCTGCACGGTCCTTATTGCTGTGCTATTTTGTATTTCGGATCATCTTGGATTTTCAGCTAGCAAGCTTAAAGGTCCAATATACGTAATTTCAGGAAATTTTTCGTGATTCTGAAATATTCAGAAAAAAAATCCAGTTGATAACCATGCAAAATTAAGCCTAAAACAAAGTAAACCTGAGCTGTAACTAACAAGAAACTCTCGACAGAAAAATCCAAAGAATTGAAAATAATTCAAGTGGGGCCCACTTCAACGAACAAGCCGAAGTTAGAGGGCTTTTCAAAATGGACGCGTGTTTAAAAATACCGAGTTTCAACTGCGGCTGTACCAGTAACCACACAAGAATTCCTTTTGAATATTGCTGATATCAGTTAATCTTAACTAAATCTATATATACATAATAAGTTGTTAGGCTTGATTTTCGCTTCAAGTTTTGCCAAAAGTTACGTGTATTGGGCCTTTAGACATCTTTCAATTAATAATGCCTTTTCTGAAGAGAAACTCAAAAATTTCCTATAACTTTGATTCAATTATAAATTGAATACATGTAAGAGAAAAGACAGGAACAGATCCCACTTTTTAAGAACAAATGATTGTCTTCGGTTGGCACCAAGATCTCTCTGGGATCTCATCTCAAACATTTTGTTATGACATCATGAAGGAATTTTGGTCAGAACCGAACAAGGTGTCAACTGACCGTCGGTCCCTTGTAGTGCATTGTCCAGTTTTGGAGCTGTTCCGAAAAGCAACATGGCTAACGGGCGGCCATCTTGGATTTTTACAGTCACTGAAGATTTTTGATCACTATTTCTTTAGAAGTACAGGATGGATCTTTCTCAAACTTAATATTCAGGTTACCCTTGGTCCTTTGTTGTGCATTGTCTGTTTTTTGGCTGTTCCGTAAACCAAATATGGCCAACAGGTGGCCATCTTGGATTTTGACAATAATTATAAGTTAGTGATTGCTATTTCATGAGAAGTTCTGGATTTATCCTTCCCAAATTTCATATACCTACTGGCAGCCATCTTGTATTTGACTATGAAAGTAGAAATGAGAGCTTCTTTCAGCTATTATTAATTTTAAAGAGTTATGATGAAATTTCATATATAACTTAGATTAAATACATGTACATAGATAAAAAAAACAAAAACAAAAACAAAAAACAAAAGAAAATCATTGATGGTTGGCGCCAAGATCACTCTGGGATCTCTTTCATTATGACTGATTAAATGCTGATCCTTATTATCACTGTTACATAACAGTTTAACAAAATCCCAAAATTTGTCATGTTCTGGTGACTTTTGTAGCCTCTTTACTTCACACATGTCATGAAGACAAACAAAATAAGCTTTGTTGTGTTTACTTCCTCACCATATCTTCTGTTCAGCAAAATTTATCCGTTATTCTGATTTATTCATGTAGCATATATTTTCTAGGATAGAACTTTTGGTGAATCTATGCCAATATTTAAAATAAAATCGCAACCCTATTTTATGAACTTTTTTAATGTATATGAATTGCAAATAATTCTCCAAAGACATCAAGAAAGATTTTATAACAAAACATAAAGAATTGAAAACAAAAATCAAAAACAATTAGAAGATTCACTGTAAACAGTTATAATGCACAGAAAGATGAGGTAACTTGGGAAAAATTAAATACATTTTTTTAACATAATTTCCATTTGAATGGTCGTTAACTAAAATGTATTGAGAAAAAAAAGTGAGACAACTCTAATTACCTGGTAGTGCCAAATAAATATAAAACATATTTATTATTATTTATTACAATAAAGTATTTTGAAACATTATTTTTTTCAGTCTGGCACCTGATATTGAATCTATTAGCATTTTAATTTATTATAGGGTGGCTATCTAACTGGGTGTAAATGCTTAAGCGGGTTTTGTGATGGATGGCTGCAAATATACCATGTGACGAGACTCAACAGCTGAATATTATCATGATAATTAGTGTAAATTTTTTTTTATCTTAAATTTTTATGATTTTAAGTTCACATTTTCCTTAAAAGTGCTCTGTCGTATGAGGAGCAAACAGGATGATTTTTTAATGACAGTAAAGCTGGATTATGATCTTGTAGTGTTGATGAGTATTAATATACCCAGTGCAGGTGAGTTTCCCGTTCAGTTGACACAGGATCAGATTTTACACAAGGACGTGCTGCCGTTTATGTGCGTACGACAAGGCAGAGTTTCGTATGTCAGATGGTAAACAACTGCACATACATCTCCGTACGTTGTATCTAGATAAGACGTAGAAAAAAAGCCCGCCTCCTTGAACATCAGGCTCCCATTTAAAGTGTATTAACACCTGGTTAAGGTATCCACATGGCCTGTTGCAGGTGAGAAACCCCCAGGTGTTGTTGTACCTGTCAGATAGACCACGAACAATAGCAGGTACATTGCATTTTGCATTTTTATAGTCACATGCCAGGAGTGGTGTCTTTTCATTGGTGTACAAGAAGTACTGTTGAGAGTTAATGACACAACGACACACTTAAAGTTCTTGGCAGTCGTGCCTTTGTCACGTGATTTTCCTTAGATGTTTCACCAACTTTGCTGTGGTATACATATAATACATAGCCTTTTAATGTGTATCGCTCTCTCGAGTCCCATAGCGCGTTAGGTCACATAATTGTTACCCGTCAAGGTGCGCCGAGATATTTAGTCCCAGCACGGACTTTTAAATGTCTACTTTAAAACTGTCTCTCATTGTCGAATAGTGTGAGGTTCCGGGTGGCTAGTGATATGGGTCTACATTTAGTAATGAATTCAGCTTATAGTCACCCACATCTTTATTGGACATGTGTGTGTGTGTGATCTTGTAAGGAGTCGGTGAAGATCTTGATTTAGCTCATTGTATTTACTATTAACCTATAGGCGTTCTGGTACATTGACAGAAGCGTTAATGATGAAAGTTTAACGAGAATCAGATACCTTAAATAAACCAATTGGGGCACCTGGTGGAAAAGCGTTTCACTACATCAAACACAATTTTAACACTATAAGTTTGGTGCTATCTACCTGTAAAGTACGTTTGTGTAAGATTTTGACTTAAGGCGGGAAATAGCGACAGAAACCACCTCAGAAATGTGCTTTACAAAAAAAAATGTAACCTTACCTTAATTTTTCTGTACAGTTTACTATTACATATACTTGTAGGCAATGCTAATCACCCCTTGTCCAAAACTTGATGGGGTTCTTAGTCTGAAATAAAAAAAAATTCAGACTTCAACATTGTTTGTGTAAGGTAATGAAAAATCAAAAAGATTTTTAGGGTAATGTCCAGTACTTCTGTACAATTTCACAAAACTTTTATGATCAGCCACCCATAGCAGTTGACAGTTTGTTTGGAAAACCAAATGGTTTAAAACCAACTAAAGTGGCTATAATGATTATAATGATTAAATGAAATCAACTGACCATTTTAAACTAATTCAGTTATATTTCAGTTTTACTCAAAAGAAAAATTAAATGTCACATGGGACATCTGATTTTTGATTGATTCAACCTTTAATATCAATCTCACTTTTCTTAGTGGAAAAAAAATGTTATAGATTAAAGTAGCATTAAGTATTAAATCAAATTTATTACATTTATAATGAAAGTTGATGGACATGTATGGAAATATCCTCGGGTCAGTTAACACACTCAGAATGTCAAAGTATTTATCAGTAATGTCAAAATAGATTTGTATCTGCCAATGCAGGCAAACAGCGTTAATTGATTTTTTAAAATATTTTAGTCTTCAAAGTATAATGCATATGTGCTAATGATTTATTTCAGGAATAGATTGTGTTTCATATGTTGAATTGAAATTCATTGCTAATTTTTTTAAGCTGTGATATAAATCATGTTGTATTAAATTTGTTTCTAAGGGTAAAAGGAAGAGAAGCAACTCTTGCTGCATGGTTTCGCAAAGTGAATTCTGCCAACATGTTTCAGCTTGCTATGACCTCTATATTACTCTAACAACATCATGTAGCATATCATAGAAATAAGATGGCCTGGTGCAGGCTGAAACATGTCAGCAGAGGAATTCACTTTAAATGAAACCCTTCAAATCATTATACATTAAAGAGGGCTCTGTATTACCAAACTTTATGGTATCCTACTGGAACCGAGCAGATGAACTAAAACATCCTCATCAACTTATTAGATATTGGTTCTTTGGGTTCTCGCCCTACCAGACTTTGTTTAAATTTTGATTCTGTTGCAACTTTTCAGTTAATAAAAGTTAATTTTGACAAAAAAAAGTTTGTTATTGCTATTTCTTCAGAAATACTAGAAATTTTCAAATTTCATTTGTAGGTTCCCCTTGGTGCCTACTTATATGCCAACTGATTGAAAAACAAAATGGCTGATAGGTTGCCATCTTAGATTTTGACACAGTGTTTTGAGCAGTACTGGATAGATCTTTCTTAAATTTCATATGTAGGTTTCCGATGAAGCTTATTTGTACTGCATTGATTTTTGGACTGAACAGAAAAACAAAATGGCTGAAAGGTGGCCATCTTGTATTTTGACATTGAATGTTTGTTGTCGCTATTTCTTGCAAATTACTTTAAACAGATTTTTCTCAGATTTCATATGTAGGTTCCCCTTGGTGCTTGACTTATCAAAATTGATTTTTGTTTGTTTCAGACCTTCTAAGAAGGCACTGAAGAAGGCCCAGAAGGAAGCGGAGAAAGCTGCGAAGAAGGCGGAGTATAAACAGCAGAATCAGAAACAGCAGCAGCAGCAGCAGGATGAGGTAAGACTAGGGGATATACATATTCACAGTAGAATAAGTAACAACAACAACAGGGGAGATAAGGCTTGTATATATGGGCTATATGCTAGAGTAACCTATGGAGGTAAGACCCTTTATCCATTTTCTGCATTGTGTCTGCTTTATTTAAGGATTGGTTGTCATATTTTGGACATTCTTTGGTGTGTAACATACCCTGTACATTGGGGCACCTACACAATGGTGTGCTAATTGAATGGCTCGAAAATTCGCACCATGTTGAATATGTAGCTACTGGTAAGCCAATGTATATGAGAAAGGTCAATAAATACTTATATCTACATTGTTTGTTAACCAACTCACAGTTGATGCAGACATATTCATATAGTATTAGTCAAAGGATGTTTCAACGTCAGGGTAAATCCAGGGAGAGAATAGCCACATGTTGACAGTGGAGCAGTGCAGTCACCAACGCTACAATTATGATAGCATAGTAAACGATGACGTCACAATGTCTCAATGTATGTTATTGGAAACTAACATACATTGGGCACAGTAGCTTCATCTAGTCTCTCTTTGGGAATAAAAAGCTTGTGTACAAGAGATCTCATGAACCCATGATGCTTTGGACATTATTTGGTACATATTCACACCATAGCATCACACTTTGACTAAATTCTACCCATGATTAGATGGTGGTTATCCATTGGTTTTGGGTCATAGGTCACACTGTTAATTTCATAGAAATATTTCATATAAATATTTCATATTTCAACCTTGTTTATAACTTGTCATTCAGTACATGATGGGCACGTATTATGTGCCACTTCGTGATGCCCTTGATGTTATTTTGTTCTCTTTCAACTTTTAGATCTGCTAAATATTTGTTTAATAATATAAAAGCTGTAACATTATGTTGCATGCCTAACACTTTCTAGTTGGGGTTGCCAAATGACATTTAGTTTGCATCAATTTATATTGTGAAACTGTATATTGACGCACTGTCTTTGCAGGAGGAAGGAGAGGACGTATCCAAAGGCCAATATGGCATGATGGAATTGATCCAGTCACAGAGCAAACCCGACCGACGTATCATCGACCTCAAACAGCTGACCCCTGACCTCGACAACCAGAAGGTCTGGGTCAGGGCAAGGCTGCAGACGAGCAGGAGTAAAGGTGTGCTTTTCCGACAAATACTTATACTCTGAAGGAACTCTGAGGACTATGTGACTTACCATCATTGAGCAATGCCTGACCCTCATAAATTTCAGACAAGTCCTGTTCAAACCCTTTCACCCCTAAGATTTCATAATGAGACATTCCAACCTTTGAATAAGAACAGTTCAAATGTGTTTTTCGGGGTGAAACATACCAAACAGCAGCAGCAGGATTGGTTATCAGCTTGATCTCCAAATCTTGCAAGATAGTTTTAATTAGTTGGTGGAAATAATCATCTCACAACCATATCTTATTATTTTCAAGCTGATTGAAATCCAAGATTGCCACTCTAGCCTTTGGTTGATACATACAAAATGTATGTATCCATAATTTCCATGAGTGCAGTTTTGCCAGAATTATATATATATATCCTTCTTATTATGAAGTAAGCCTCTTTGAATATCGGATATTGGCACCCAATTTCAGATTGTCTGCAGCATTGTTTAATTTTCCAACTTCTGCCAAGGCTATGAAAACCATGTTTGATATAAATTTACTCCTGATTTGCTTATTTAGGTAAACAATGCTTCTTCGTGCTGAGACAGAGCAAGTGGACTGTGCAGGCACTCGTTTATGTGGGGGACAAAGTCAGCAAACAGATGGTTAAGTTTATCGCAGGGTGAGTCGACCATGTTCATTTTAAAAGTTTCGAATACTTTAAGTAGGGACCCTGTCAGCTACATCAGACACGACCATTTAATATGTAAAACAGAGGAGAAACATTTACAGGCATAGATAATGTATAATTAGTTGCCCTGTATGTATGATATGGTTGGAAAAGTGAAACATTTACAGGAGTTGGGAATATATAATTAGTTGTCCTGTTTTTATGATATGATAGGGATAAAGAGTTATCTTTCAAGCATATCTAGCTTTTCTGATGATATTTTCAGTGATCTGTATATCAAACTTTGTTTGTTGTTTCAGTTGAAACTTTTAGTGTTGAGGTTTATAGAAAATTACAATGTACAAATATTGTAATGATCTTACCATTACGAGAAATCAAATGGACATTGTTGACTGCCAAAAATGTTTGGGTCGGTTTGAAATGATATATATATAAAGGGGGATAATCCAGTTTGATCAATTTAGAACCTGGTGTAGTTGATGGCCAATGAATGTACAGGTCATTGTGACAATCCAATAACCCATCTTGTGATATGGAATGAAATATAATTAAGTAAAAAATGGACTCTCTTGTTGTCGATTATTTACATTTTAATTCAAAATGTGAGCCTTTTGTACATAGATCAATGGAGGTAAGTGTTTGATAAATTAATATTGTTGATATTTATTCTATAAAAGTGAAACACTCTCGTAGAAAATTTCATTATTAAACTGTTATACAGTATACACTCTTAAGAGCTACAGTTGAACTAAGTGTTAGTGTCACATGGCTGAGCACTAGTGATCATAGTGTAGTGTAGCTATAATGCTGTACTCAATATTTATATTTGTCTGTTGATGTAGAGTCACAAAGGAATCAATCGTAGATGTGGAAGCCTATGTGCGGACAGTCTCCCAGAAAGTGACCTCGTGCTCCCAACAGGAGGTAGAACTGCACTGTGAACAGGTGGGTAATTATCTCATTACTATCTGTAAGTACCAGTACTGTAAATACATATACTTGTTAACTTTTTGCTTGAGCCAATATTCAAACTACGTACTATAAGGAATCCTCACCGTATTGCACCTCAACTGTTCTTTAAATTTGTTGACAAGAATTTGCCATAGTATTCACTTCTGTAATGAAGGAAAAACCAAATTTTCTTGGGGGGGGGGGGGGGGGAGGAATATTTTAATAGTATTGAAAGATTTGTATTTTTTGAAATGCAATAAAACTATTATATAAATGTATATATACATCATCTGAAATACCTCGAAAATATTATATTAGAGAGATGAAAAAAAAATGAGTTCATAAACCTATGATGGTGCTACTTCCCGTGTTATAGGTTTGGGTGGTAAGTCCTGCATTACCGCGACTTCCCCTACTGGTGGAAGATGCTGCAAGGGCAGACAACCCTGATGATGTGAGTATTTCTGTTACATATCCTTTACCATTGTGGTTTTTACCATTGTTTGTTATCTCTAAAGATAGGTGGTTTTTAACATCTTACGACATGGATACTTGAATAATTTTAATCTCTGTTTGAAATTTGTTATTTCAAAGTTATGTTGGGCATCTGATAATTTGACAAATTTAATTGTTCAGACTCTTCTGTGCATTTTATTGAGAATTCTGTAAAGTCCCTTTAACTGAACAATTCTATACTTTAGGAATTGGCTACTGTCAAACAAGACACTCGCCTGGATAATCGTGTGATTGACCTTCGTACCACAACAAACCAGGCCATCTTTCGGTTAGAGGCTGGGGTTTGTAAATTCTTCAGGGACGCGCTGACAAAGGAGGGATTCGTTGAGATACACACACCCAAAATCATATCAGGTATTACATAATACATGCAGAACATCACTTCAGCTTCCATCATTGATTAAAAATTTAACAATATTGAAAAACATGAATAGTTAAGGGTCACTGATTTATTTCTGATGTTTCATTACAGCCGCGTCAGAAGGAGGCGCCAATGTTTTCACTGTGTCCTACTTCAAGAGCAATGCCTACCTGGCACAGTCGCCGCAGCTCTACAAACAAATGGCCATATGTGGGGACTTCGACAAGGTCTTCACAGTTGGAGCAGGTAACTATTGATAGTATAATGGGAAACAAAAACAGGGCTTCATTTTTGCGTGTTATATTGATTTTTAATCGGGTCAGTATGTCCAACAGTTGCGCTCTTAAGCTCCGTAAGGCAAAATTGCATTCCTCTTATTTCCTACAGTCTTTTAGCAAATATAGCCTTGATTTATTGTTTCGAATTTGAAGCAGTAGTTGCTTTGACCTGTATTAAAACTTTGACCTTGAACAGAAAAAAATAATTTTCATAGAATTCCACCATGATAATAGTTCAGTATTTACATAGATCATGTATATATATAAGACAAGGTTTGAAAAATATAAATTTTTCAAAACCATGGTCAAAGGTAAATATTCAGGTTAAATTGACACATTGTACTGTACATACCAAACTCAGCCAAGATGATGGACAGTTGTGATCCCATCTGAATTGAAGAAATTATACATATACTACAGTACATGTATTTTGATAATACATTGTGCCACTGCTAAAGGTTAATTCGTAATTTACAATTCAATAAACAGAAACAACCTAATTGATTTGTTGGTTATAATTTCTTTTCTTGTATTTGTGTTAAGTTTTCCGAGCAGAGGACTCCAATACACATCGTCACTTAACGGAGTTTGTAGGACTTGATATGGAGATGGCATTCAAGTACCACTATCACGAAGTCATCGATGTTATAGGAAACATGTTTGTCTCCATCTTCAAAGGTCTCCGCGACAAGTAAGCCACAGTTTTCAAAAACAGAATTCAGTTTCATTCTGATGATTTAATTCATGATTTATCTTAATCTACTTACCAAGGTCTAATATATGTGTATATTTCCATTACACAGGATTTTACTTTTTAGGTAGCCAGGCTTGGAATATCAAAACTTTGGTAGCCAGGCCTGGAATATCAAAACTTTGGTAGCCAGGCCCTGGAATCTCAAAACTTTGGTAGCCAGGCCTGGAATCTCAAAACTTTGGTAGCCAGGCCTGGAATCTCAAAACTTTGGTAGCCAGGCCTGGAATCTCAAAAATTTGGTAGCCAGGCCTGGAATCTCAAAACTTTGGTAGCCAGGCCCTGGAATCTCAAAACTTTGGTAGCCAGGCCCTGGAATCTCAAAACTTTGGTAGCCAGGCCTGGAATCTCAAAACTTTGGTAGCCAGGCCTGGAATCTCAAAACTTTGGTAGCCAGGCCCTGGAATCTCAAAACTTTGGTAGCCAGGCCCTGGAATCTCAAAACTTTGGTAGCCAGGCCCTGGAATCTCAAAACTTTGGTAGCCATGGTAGCCAGGCCCTGGAATCCAAAAAACTTTTTAAATTAAAGTAATGCTGTTAAAATTCATACAGAGAAGTGTTACAGTAATTAATTCGGCTCTTTATTCAAATCAATGGATAAATTACCAGTAAATATTGTGTATACTACATATAAATATACAGATAAGAAGGGTCAAATACAAATCTAACTTTTGAAATGACACTGCAATAAACAAACCTGTTTTGATTCCAGCTTTCAGGAAGAAATAGCAACCATAAACAAGCAGTTTCCTGCCGAGCCATTCAAATTTCTGGAGCCAAGGTAAGTGCCCTGTAGTACAGTCCCCATACCCCTCCCAAGTGATCCATGGCCTTACCCCCTCCCAAGTGATCCATGGCCTTACCCCCCTCCCAAATGATCCATGGCCTTACCCCCCTCCCAAATGATCCATGGCCTTACCCCCCTCCCAAATGATCCATGGCCTTACCCCCCTCCCAAATGATCCATGGCCTTACCCCCCTCCCAAATGATCCATGGCCTTACCCCCCTCCCAAGTGATCCATGGCTTAAATTTGGGCAACAAAACAATATCCAGCTGTGGAGAGCTAGACAGAGCATCATGTCACCTAAGTCAAATGTACAGTATAAATCTATAAATCCTCAGAATTTGTTACTGCGATCATATATAGAGCAATGTATTAGTGTGGTCTGCTGTTTGGTGATAAAATCATCTATTGGAGGTACATGTCTACTGTAACTGAGTATCAGATTATTGATATTACTGATTGCCTTCTGGAGGAAGTAAGTTTTTGCATAATACCTGACCATGATAACACAGATTTGATGCCAACTTTATATTACTCTTACTGAAAAACCATTCTGTAGGCATTCAGCACAGCATCCCCACCAGTCACATACTGACTACGAGTGAACTACCCCCCCCCCCCCCCCCCCTGGTAGTTTATTGTCTATTGCCCTAAATACTGAACCTTTAGCAGGGAATAACATGAACATGTAAATGAGAGTATTTTATATCAAATGTTCAGATGTGACTTCACCAGATCAGATCATAATCCATAAGATCATCACTTCGAACTGAATTGTACATACTCTAGCAGTCATCTTATTTTAGCTAGTGTCATGTTGAAAACAGTCCATGGTTATGAATTTAAAATGAATATTCCTAAATAAGTAAATTTAGAATTATTTATTCACATATTGAATGCAGATAATGTATGAACCTTTCCCATATTGACATTGGTGGATGTGTGCTTGTAGTTTACGCCTGGAATATGTGGAGGCGGTCCAGATGCTGAGGGACAATGGCGTGGAGATGGATGAAGAGGAGGATCTCAGTACACCCAATGAAAAATTCCTGGGGCGCCTCGTTAAAGCAAAGGTGATAAAAAATTGTCATGAGAAATTACATAACTGATAAGTCAAATCTGGGTCAAACACTTTGATCAATTTGAACAGTTTGTGAAGACATTGTACAGAAGCCAATTTTTATGCAGTGTCTGATGTGTTAAATAATTATCTTGATATGCATTTTTAGCCCATCATCCATCTAAACCTTTTTTAGAAGCTAGCACTATTTCTCAGAGTGTGCATTTGAAAATGGTGAGATCTTTCTCAAATTTCATCTAAAGGTTCCTAACCTGAATTGAAAAGCTTTTAACAGTGTTGTCAAGTATCACTATTGGAGAATTCACCAGTTATTCACAACACAAATTCACAAACACATAAAACTGATTCCTCTGAAACAAATAGTGAAAACTTAAACATTAAGAAACTGAAAACAAAATGGATGAAAATGCTGCTTCTTCAATAAAAATGTCAACTCAAAAGTTTGAATTTTTGTTCTTGTAAAATGTTGTCTTTGATTTGTTTCTTTTGTGACAACATAATTGCTATTAAATATGATCATGTAGATTGGAGTTTTCTAAATCCATTATCTTTGAGATTCTGTATTACCAAAAGTGATTTTCATGTTCCGTTGCCTTGTGTTGCAGTATGACACTGATTTCTACATCCTGGACAAGTTCCCTCTGGCAGTGCGGCCATTCTACACCATGCCTGACCCAAACAGCAAGGTATAGCCTTTGTCAGTTGTCTCTGATAAAGTAAACAAGATCATTTCAACGACTTAAAGATTGTCACCAAACATTAGATAAAGTGGCAAAGTTAAAAAAAACCATCCAAGAATACCAAAGGGTCAATAAAACCATAATCCAAATTAAAATTTATTAAACCAGGTACAAAATATGAATAAAGGAAATATGTACACAGACATTCATGAAATAGTACAAGAGAATAAGACTAGGTGTTCTGAAAGAGTAAAGGTCTTGACTGCTTTATCGACCACCACCCCTCCCCTCCCCCCACCCATGTAGATTAACAAATGAGAAAATTTAACAAATGAGAAAATTTAACAAATGAGAAAATTTCTAGTTAACAAGTAGGACGAGACAAAGTGTTGATGTGTAATGGTGAAGGTATTGCCATTGGTGATGCATGGTAGTATTTACCAAAATAGATAGTGCACTGTATAGGCAGAAAAAGTATGACACTTGTATACAAAAGTTACTTAAACTTTGTTTAACGATTTATATGAAATGTACACAGTGCGAGAGATATCTCTGATAACATTTTGATCACAGGTTCAAGGCATTAGAACACTTAAAGTAGAATCATGTCATCGATTCCTCAGGAAATACTTTGTATTAATATATCATTTAAAACATTTATTGTCTCATTGTCACTTTCATTAAAAATCAATTATCAGCTTGAATATTCATATATATTGAAAGCCAACTTAAACCATATAGGTTTTCTCAGTGTTTGTTCTCAGTTTTTACCCTATTACATGATAAGGTGGTACAAGGAGGACATTAAAATTTTAACCATGTCACAAAACGAGCTTGTGACATGGTCATAGTGAATTGGTTTCACACACCTGTATGAATTTAGATATGATGTCTATTTAAATAAGAATAAAAAAATGACTGGGGTAAACATTTATGATGTTTATTTAGCCTGATGTGTGTGGTATATATTCATAACTATGTCCCTGCGTTTTTCAGAAATGGTCCAATTCCTATGACATGTTTATGCGAGGAGAGGAGATTCTGTCGGGTGCCCAGAGGGTACACGATCCAAACCTCTTGATGGAGAGGGCAAAACACCATGGAATAGGTAAGTGGTTGTCAGTGGTACTGGTGCACTGCTTACTATGGTGAGCATACAACTTCCATCTGGATACACTGCCATGTTACGTTGTGATTTGATGGTTACTGGCATTAATTTGTGGAGCTCTATGATTGGCTGATGATGATGATGATATTAAATAATTCCACTGTTAGCTATATGTTACAGTGGTGAAGTGGCACAGATGCAGTGTTGTGATAATTGTTCGACAAGCTTTTTACATTCCTCAACACTTCTATGTTGAAAATGAATTCTCATTGAATGATTGGTTGAATGATGACTGTGTCCATTCGTGCAAAGTTAGCATTGTAAAATTTATCATTTAGCGTGAATTTGTCAATATTACAGATAAAACTGTAATATTTTATATGTAAACTAAGTTTTGATCATAACAACTTACGATATGCTTTCTTTCCTTCAGATCTAGAGAAAATCAAGGCCTACATTGATTCCTTTAAATATGGAGCACCGCCTCACGCTGGTGGGGGTATAGGTGAGTAGACATGTTCAGCAGAGCCCAGTTGATTAACTTAGTTGGTGATTAGTGCAAATTTTAATTATCCTGTAACTTTTAAATGAAACCATAGATTCAGTTACAATTTCGTAGATATTTACTTGCAAAGTTTAAAGAGTTTACCTTTTGTACTGACAGAATTATTAAAGTTTAACAAAGGTCATTAAATAGAGATTAAGCTAATTATCCTATGAACAACTGGGCCCAGGGAATAATGACCAGTGTAAGTGGGGGATATTATGTCCTTAATTCCTTACAATCTGTATGTATTGTTTACATTGGACGTTGAAATACAAATTGTATATATAGTTGACCCCCCTCCCCAATGCTGTTGATAAATAAGTTGTGATTTCGATCAATAATGTATATCTCAGTTAAGTACAGTCAACAATAGCTGTCATCCAATTCTGTCCAATGTATAAACTGTTTCCCTTTGGTTTGTTTAAAAAAAAAATTTGAGGTTTTCCAAATTTTAACCCTGTCAAGGAAATGGCATAAATTTACTTGAAAAATATTGTAATTGAAAGCTTAATGTCAATTTGATCCAAAGAACAAAGAAACCAAGAAATAAATGGTAGATTTAAGTAAATTATAAAAGGAAATGTGATGTGTGTGTAATTTGAGTATTCTACAAACCAGTGCTACTTGTTTTCCAGGTATGGAGCGAGTGTGTATGCTGTACCTCGGCCTGGACAACATCAGGAAGACGTCCATGTTCCCACGCGACCCCAAGAGACTCACCCCGTAAACGACATCTAATCTACCAAGCAGCAGATGTCGCGTATAACACTCTCAACCAATCAGCTGCTGTTTCTGATAATGTTCTCAGCCAATCACCTGCAATTGTCATTAACGTTTTAAGTTAACCAGGCAAAACTACTCTATAATAGTGCTTAAAGACAAATGTGTTATATATATTTATGTATGTATGTTATGTAAAAGGAAATTGATTGGTTGTTTAAAGAGGAAAACCCTTGTGTCTGTGTTTAAAAAAAATGTCTAGGTTCTTGATTCGTTGATTGAAAAATACTGCTATGGTTTCACGTCCTGTGACATTACCAGGTATAGAGTAACTTAACGATATTACAATAAAGCTAAATGATGATTTGGCACACTCACAATAATTATAGCAATATACATTTACTGTAACAATCACAATATCATAATTCAGCAGAATGCTTTCAGCACGGAAAAGCACTAAAATAACATTACCTCTAAATTATGTACATTTACAATACATATAATGTTTTTGTATATTGCACACTTTTGTACAAATAATTTGGGGTTCACTTTTGAAAAATAGACAATATGGTCATGCATGAAGTCGAAATCTGCCTGCAAGGCTGGTATTTATGTTGGTGTCTGGGTAAAATTTGTTTAAAATCACTTTTGTGTAAAATGCAAGTCTGCTGATGCCTCAGAAATTAGTGAAAGTTTTCTCGTAATCAATGAAAACATGTCAAACTGGTTAGTCAGTAGTCCTATGTGTGTTAACGTTTTATGTGATACACATTTAATTTGTTTTCATCAGTTTGTGCAATCTTTTTGAGTTCTCCTCTTTCGAAAATCAATCAGTGTTAAAATTGATCCTTTTAATTTAGTCTGACAACTGACTTATGACTTGATCCCGAGTGTGGTCACTGGTTTTTCATTTGTTTGTACTGTAAATATTTCAGAAAAGGAAAAAAAAAATTAAAAGATCTCCACTATGATAATGATACACATCATGTGTGTTGACTTTGTTTGAAGGAAACAATTCAATCTTGTGAAACTTTAATAGAAAGTTTTATTTTATTTACAAAATGCTAGATCAGACAGTTCTCAAGCTCTCTACTTTCTACTAAATTTACCGACTCTTAAGATTGATTTGAGAATATCGCACCTTGCTGATTTTTAAGGGGGGTTGTCTCCCTTCAAATTATACATGCAAGAGATTTCTTGATTTTATCTGACACTTGTATAAATCAGGTAGCATAATCATACATCTTTATAAAAAATCCCATGGATAAATTTTTTAAAGTATTGTCTCGGTGGTATTCTTTTTTTATAATCTACAGGGACAAACGATAACTTTGTTGATAAGAAAGCAAGAATTTGGAAGTGTGTTCTTGGTAAATATGTCTGTGGCAAGTCATTGGATCATCATTCCTAAATATAGAGAAATTTTTAATGCAGATTTAGTAATTACTGGTTTGCACATCACGTAGAAATCTAACAGTAGTTTTGCACATACAATTATTAATTTATATATTTTAATTAAAATAACATTTGATTATATTATTTTTTTTTTATACTGAAGATAGATGTGCATAATTATGGGAAGACATTTACTCTCATTTACCCAACATAAAAAAAATCAAAATGTATTCCTATGATATTTGAATACATGTGATAATAAAAACACAAACGGCTGGTAATAAAATACTTACCACCTCCATCTTACTTGAGACATATGCCCTGCTTGGAGGAAAACCTGGAGTCATGTGGTTACAATGACCTGTTAACATAAATGTCGGTGTAATAGCCCATCGTCATACACTTATCAGCATCAATCTATTTTTTAGCTAAATTTAGAATTGAAAAATGAGTGTGAAAACTTGAGTTTGTCTCCGAAATGGGGAAACTAACTTTATAGAGACATACAAGTTTGCATTGAACACTGCCATTGCGTCTGGGTCACAGCAATGAATCTCCATCAGCTATGAATGCCTGAAGATATGTCTGTCGTGTCAATAAAATATTTGTCTCCCAAAGATTGCATGCCTGTTCTGTGAATGTTTTGTTAAATGAACTTATAAGGAGAATTCGTAATATTATTTTATGATATAAAGTATTAAGATTACCATGAAGTCTTGTTTTGATTTATAATCTTGAATGCTGCTTACCTGCTCGGGTTTCTATCAGTAAATAAAAAAAAAATATGTACAGAGCTGCACTTTACAGAATTTCATATATACATACAACAACATTTGATATAGCACCCTATCTAGCTAACATAAGCCACTCTAAAGTGCTTTACAGTACATAGATATGCAATTCTTATACAATCAATACAATTAACACATACAGTTCTATCATATACAATTTTGAGGAGTTCTCAGGAGCTGCCTATCAGGTGCTAAATACTTTTCCTATACCACCTGGCTAATATCTTCCTATATGTGTGTGTGTGCTGGAGATGAATTGTGTTCTGTTTGTAGTGGGACCGTGTTTCCAACGGCATCTTTTTTAGTGCCACTTTACTTGAATGCTACAGCACAGATACTGAAACACCCACCCCAGACCATTTTATACTCCACCTGGGTTGTTGGAGTTGTGTGGGCAGGAGAAAAACACTTTCTCTTAATGTTCCATGTGTATGACGATTGCATGGAAGGCCAGAGTGTTAACCACTCCGCCCATTTTATGAGCTGCTCCATACAATATTCTTTAGGTCAAGTAAAATGAAGTCTCAAGTGACCTATGCCTTTCCTGAAAGTGTTGTTATTCCCCTCAATATGCCACAATTGTGGATACAAGATGGACTTCCGGGAAGTGTTTTTGTTATGATTTGGCGCCATGCAGATGATGTTATTCCCATTATGATGTAATACTTACATGGCACATGTTTCAAAAACGCCTCCCAGTGAAGCCATGATACGACAAACAAGGGAGACAACAAGCGAGTTTCATCATTGTGCAGCATCCACCATACATTTTTATGTAGCGCCTTTTCCTCCATCATCCATTCATCAGTCTGTAAACATAGCCTACCCCCGGTACATTCATCAAACCATCTTCATGCTCAAGCATTTACTACTAGCTCAAGGCTTATTCTTGAAACATCCCTCTAAATCATGCAACATGGTTGGAAAGACGAATGTAAACATTTATAACAGTATTCAGGTTTTAGTCTCCATTAATTTATGTATTTGACAAATCATAATACATTAAGCACAGGAAAAAATTGGATTGAGCAGATAATTGATTTGAGTAAGATTACAGGCTACTACTTTTACTTAGAAAACAACTGTTCCAGTTAAAGTTTGCTTCAAGCCAATTAAGTTAAATAAGAATTACGCGTATTTATATGTGTTGCCTTTGCCGCTTTGTCAAAATCATAAGCATTTAACATGGTACTGAAGGATATATTTGAAAAGAGAAATGGAATTGAAGATCATGTCTTAAAGTGCTGAATCACCAAATACTTATTAGGTAATAGGTATGAGAAAGGCAGTAATTTACCAAATTTGACTGAAATCAGACAATATCTAAATTTTGACCAATCAGTGGCAAGGAAATGGTGGGCGTTTTGTTAAATCATGAAACGGAAGTTGCGATAAGTGTTCTTAGAGTCATAATACACCTACATACCAATTTTGAGTGAAATTGGACAATATCTAAATTTCGACCAATCAGTGGCAAGGAAATGGCGGCAATTATGTTGAATCATGAAACGGAAGGTGCGATAGTGTTCGTTGAGTCATAATACACCTACATACAAAGTTTGGTTGCTGTAACTTTTATACTTAGTCAGAAACAGCCTAATATGCAAGAGCTTCCAGAAATTTGAGATTTTTACCCAAAAAAAGGAGAAATCCATGAATTGTTTTTAGCCATGTAGGCTCTTCTACCCATGCTTCATCTATGATTGAGGTTTGGTTGATGTAACTTTGTCAGAAACAGAGCTAAACGCAAAACTTTAACATTGTTGACGCCGCAGTCGCCGTCAGAAAAGTAACCCTGATGTGCCGCCTTTCCGACATCCGTCGGAGGCGACACAAAAAAGGTGCTATTATCATTTTCACCGCTTGCAATGCCAGGTCATTCAAAACTTAAAAGGATGAAATATGGCAATATGCATTCAATAGAACCCTAGATACACGATTCAAGTATAATGAACATAATTTGTAGTAAGCAAGATATAGATGAAAGCATTCTTCAGGTGCATATCGCCCTAAGTCTACAACCCCCGCAAATTCATTGAGCAGGAAATAACAAGCTTAAGCATTTAGTTAATTTATGAAGAATTCGTTTTGAAGATTTTTCCCAGCTGGATTTGTGTGACCTTGAAAGTATGTAAAAAGTAATCTGTCCCCCTCCCCAGCCAGATGAGCCAAATAGATGACAATGAAGCAGTTTGGCCAAAATATTTCTACATCCAATACATACGGTTATATTAAATATTATTCAAATAAATGTGTGTAAAAGATCGCAATACATGTACATGTATGTGCTACTTGTCTTATGTATTTAAGACAGAGAATTCAAAGGCAAAAATATATATGTTAGTCATCTGATTTATTCATTTATTGCATAAAAAACCTATACATTTGTATCGCTGCTCAACTGTATAAAAATAATTCCTCTAGACCTCTACTGAGCACTTTCACACATGCTTACAACAAACATCCAATTTAAATCTCGCATGCACATCACTCTCCTTTCTAGAATATGATTCCTGCTATTAAAATTAATATATACAACTTTTGTGATTATATTCTGAAGATGTCAAATTTTTCAAATACAGCTAGTAAAACCGACCCTTTGGTTGTTATATATCACATTGTTTTCAATTTGTAAAAAGCAGACTTCCAACATAGACATCAGAATAGGGTTTTGGTAAAGCAGATCCCAGCTGGTTTATAGTTTCTCGATCATTTGACGGAAGGCACTGAACTCGGCATTTACAAGGCTAGACAAGACTGTGTGGGTTGGTTAAAAGGGAACAAGGACTGACTTAATGGTTTAGAATTCATGATTAGGAAGTCGGTGATTAAAAATTTGGGTTTTAAATGAGGAAGACAAGGTTGGTCATGTTTTACAGAACAACTAATTAGGTCAACTTCCTTGTGATATTTCAGGTGAATCAACATTTGATAAAGTGTTTTACAAACAATATTCTTTCAAAGACTCGCAATCGTATCTCTCAACTATGACAAGCCAAATTTGCATCCGAATATAATCTTAACAAATCAAATCAACACTAATCAGGAAAACATACACTGTCATACTAATGATAGAAGTAAAAATTGTGAACAACGACAGAATTTTAAACAGTTCATTGCAATCTTAGGGCAAATTACAGAAAATTAAATTTACATTATAAATTATCAGATCATGAATTTCTGTCAATTGTAATTTATTCTCCATATTCAATTTTAACATCTCAATATGCAATATTTGTAAAACTATATATATCAAATAGTTAATATTTGAAACCTAAAAGAAGGTACATTTTTTGGAAGGCAAGAGGGTGAAAGTCAAATTAAAAAAATTAAAAATTAATCAATGGTAAAATGATAAAATTGACTCGAAAAAATGAATCATGGACAGGATTTTTTTACAATGTATGTACAAATATACAAAATCATTATTTTACAATATACAAATTATTTTACAAAATCTTTTTTCCTAGGACTACACTTAATTGAGTCAGTCATGATATGTATTCTTTGATAAATATGGATATCACAATTTAAAATGGCAGCACATGGCATTTATCCAGTTATTAATGCAAGCAAATGGAATGTATGATCTGAGATTACTTGTACAGAAACATGGAATCGTAAATATTTTCAAAATTAACAAAGGAATGTAATACATTGTGATGATGCAATATAGTCTGCAGTTACCAATGGATCCTGAACATTTTGCCTAACTGTAGATCTGATGGATCCAGAACATTTTGCCTAACTGTAGATCTGATGGATCCAGAACATTTTGCATAACTGTAGATCTGATGGATCCAGAACATTTTGCCTAACTGTAGATCTGATGGATCCAGATCCAGAACATTTTGCCTAACTCTAGATCTGATGGATCCAGAACATTTTGGCTAACTCTAGATCTGAAGTACATTATACCTATCTATAACACAGGCCCCAGTTCCACAACTGTTAAATAAATGAAGGAACATTTCTTAATTCAAGATTCCCTAGTTCCTATATGGCAAAACCTCGAGTAAAGAATTTCCTAAACGTTTCTGAAACTGGGAAATATTTGTATAAATGCTGACATATTTCGATATACCACATTTATATGAACCACATTTTGTTGCTTATTTGCCTAACCTGTGGTATATCCCACTTTGCCGAACTGTTGCGATGTAATGCAGTAGTTATGTCCATTCACTGATCATTTTGTAGCACATTTTGCTGAAGTGTTGATGTTCCACAATTGACGTGTTTACTAACTCACCCTAGAAATTTCATAATGAACTCTTCCAACCTTTGAATTGGAAGGGTCCAAGTGTGTGTTTCAGGGTGAATGAGTCAAGTATAAACTGTCACTATGTATCTATATAAACCACTCGCGTCGTTTGGCGATGTCCGGTACACCAGTCTGGTTGTAAACCACCGCTGTGTCGGGGTTGTCGGCGAGATCCTGACCTTTAGCCTCCTTTGTACTGTAATCGCCCTTCTCACGGAAGTAAATGAAACCGATGATGGCCAGAATGATGATGATGAGGAAGATCATAGCGACAACTCCTGCAAAGACAATGAGAGGACCCTGTAATTGATATTTTCTTGCTTGCATTTTAAACATTGATGTTATTAGTCAGTGCACTGTATTAACATGTCAGAAAAACAAGCTAAACGGACCTGTATCACACATTTAAATATATATTAACTAAATAGCAGTTGGAAGGCATGTGTGCCAATTTTTTTTTGTGTTTTTTTTTTTAATAATGCTAAAACATTTCTGACTTGAGGAAGGTTTTTATTTCCAAATACACCAAGGCAATATCCATTGCTTTTAGATCCGTAAAAAGCCAGGACATGTATTTTTACCTCCAATGATACCCCTCTCGGTGGCGGTCAGACCGTCGTCGCTGTAAGGGAATGTGATGTTGGTGTAGGGACCTCCAGCGATGGGTCGGGTCTCGATCGGATCTGGTGGCTTTGTGACCTCCTCAAACCCACACATATCCTCTCGTACCTTCCCTATAAAATCAAAACATCAAAGACATTTAGCTCTACTTGTCAATGGCATGGATTTACTATCAACATGAAAAAAAAATTGGGTTGTTTTATGAAAAGCAAGGTGACTAATGATTTATATCATAGGGAAAAAAAAGAATTTATAAAACAAAACATTGTTCCTGACTTTACAAATGAATCGTGTTTTATAAGCAGCATGGATTATTTACATCATAAATTCACTGTTAGGGATGATGCACTGCTCTCATTGTTTTTTTTTTTTTAATTTTTTTACCTGTTGGGTTAAGTTCTACAAATGATGGTCTAGGATCCTGGAAGGCTCGTTTCAGGGGATAAATGTTGTCTACCTGCATTCGGTAGATACAGCCTTCAAATCCCTTGGCACTGTTTTTGGTGTCTGAAAAAGCATGAACATCAAAAATATGTAAATCCAAAAATACATTTAAGAACTTTTCCTTCATTCTATATGCCAGTAATATGTAAAATTTAGTAAAACCTTTTTCTTATTCCATTACTTGTACAGGGAAATTTTAGTGTTACAAAGAATTTTGGGCCCAGTTATTCAAAAGTTGAATAGCTTAATAATTGTTTAAAAACATTTTTAAAGCTTTAATTATTCTGTCAATATATAAGGTACAGTTCCAAAACTTGGCATGTAAATTGACCTATTAGATATCTGCAAATTTGTAACTAAATCTATGGTTTCATTTTAAAGTTACAGAATAATCAAAATTTAGATTTGTGATAATCACTGATTAAGCTAATCACCTTTTGAACTGGGCCCTGGTGATTATACCCCCCACCCCGCCCCACAAAGCAGTCATGTGTGACCTTTGACCTTTACTATTGACTGATGGCCACCACAATCTAATCAGTTGTAGCACTTGATAGTATGGTATATGTGAATATATGAACCAAATCTGTCCAGGGGTTCATGATATATCTTGTACACAATCTTTTTATTCCCAAAGTGGTAAACAGTGACCTTTGACCTTAAGTGTTGACAGATAACCAACACATTTTAACCAGGTGTAGACCTTTACTGTACTGTGATGCTATGGTGTAAATTTCAACCAAATCTGACCAGGGTATTTTCAAAAATGTGGTCCACAAAGTCCGGACTTACAGACGGATGCACAGACAAAATTGATAGCTATATACCCCTCTATATTCTGAGTGGGGGGTATAACGAAGACAAGTACAGGATACGTACCATTACTGCCAACAAACAGATATTTCGGGTTGTTGAGGATGCTGTCACTGAGAGAAGCACCGAGAGTGTCTATAGCCTCTGGATAATTATCAACCTGTGAGCAAGAAAAAGGTGTAACATGACCAACACGACATTCACAAATACACACAATGATAATTTGTATATGGTTTAGTAAGAGCAGGGTCTGGAAGGACAGCCTCAGTAGCAATTATCAAATAATTTACCTGCTTAAATATGCTCAGAAAATATAATGAAAGGGCAAAAATTTTTTCTGTTTTTTTTTTTTTTTTAATTTTGTCCCCTCAAATTGCAAACTGGATCAATGAAATGCATGTAACTTTCTGACTTATTTGGTAAACTATAAACCAGCAAATATCTTCTTCCTCTCCTTTATAACTTTTTTTTTATGATAAATATGGTATTAATTTGAACTTTGGTTCAATTACATGAAAATTAAATCAGAGCCTATAAACATAATTTTTGCTCAGTAAATTATTCAGAAATGCATAGGTTACATTTAGTGATGAAATTTTAATTAAAAATGATCATTGGAGTTAATACCCTGTATTCCCTACCTGTAAATGGACAACCCTGCCTCCTTGGCCCTCTCTATTCATCTTAGCCTCATGCTGCTGACCATTGGTATAGTCTATTCCGTGATTAGGGGTGTTCAACTCCCAACGCTCCGATCCAACATCAACCACAAATTTAATGCCACCTTAGAAATGACGAAAATACAAAATGTTGATGATAATGAAGTATACAACTAATTATTGAAATTTTGTCTGAATATGAAAGCATATTGCATACTTAAAGATTTATCATTGACGAAAACACAAATTCATCCTTTTTTAGGAATGTGAAACTATAAAACTTGAAATAACATTTGTCAATATATCAACAAAGATTACTTTGGGTGGTTCGGTGGAACGCAGGATTATATACAAGCCCCCCACTCGCCTTGCACAAAGACAGAAGACAGGTGACTTGTCTATACTTACCACTGTTGTTGATTTCCAGGGACACATACTCGGTATTCTCAGCATCTCTCAGCTGGAGAAGAATACCCTGCTTCTTCTTGGTGGTGAACCCTACACGGATGTTCATGAAGTCGGTGGCTGATAATCCCTGACTCTGATCAAAGGTATACTTCACCTGGTAGTTGGTCTGAAGATTCACGCCCACTTCTGCAAAGGTCAATGAAATTGATACTTGTATATGATCCACTATCGACCAGCAATCTTTAGATACAGATTATTTTGTTAATGTGTAAAAGATGTGCATTGATTAGGTTGCCTTACAAGCGTGAGCTGTTGGGAATTTCCCTTTAGCTCAGTCGGTAGAGCATCGGGCTGGAGAGCCAAGGGTCGCGGGTTCGAGCCCCAGTGACGGCACAAACTTTATCACTCTTCCTCGTCCTATTACATATGTTATACTAAGACAGAAGTGTTAAATATTACATATATCGGCACCGCTTAAAAAACAAAAACAAATCTGTTAATTTCAAATCGTAATGTTTCGTATTTTGAGTTACTGACCTCGACCACACATCCATCCCCTCCATGGCGTGTACGCACAGTCACAGGTGTAGCCAGAGTATCCCTCTATACATGTGCCTCCATTCATGCATGGATTGCTGTTGCACTTTCCGTTACAGTTGACCGACACACCGTAGTAGAAGTCACCACGCTCCACAAGGCCTCTTAAGTCCTGGAGCACACCGTTTACTCTGAGGCCCCTTATGCATCCAACAAATCCATTCTTGTCTTCCACCGTAGCACCTGTGAAAATGTCATTTGGTGTATGTTTGAATCAAATAAAAACTGTCCTTGTCTGATCCTTTGCGCACTGTTTGCAGACATGGTGTATTGACATATTACCAAGTGATGCACTTATCAGAGCTGAGATCAGAGAAGCACTACTGAGCAAAAATGTCCGAAAGATGGATAAGACTTAATTAAGAACCAGGATACACAAACTGTTTTACAACAAATTTAGATATAAATGTAATCAAATACAAATTATAGTGTACATGTATACAAAATCAAGACGTGCAAAAGTTTATTGAAGGAAGCATTCTATCACAACATCAACTCTGTTAATGTGTCTGAAAGATAGATCAGACTTAAGAACCAGGATACATAAACAGTTTTACAACAAATTTAGACATGAATGGAATTAAATATAGATCATGAATACAAAATCAAGACATACAGAAGTTTATGGAAGGAAGCATTCTTTCACAAAATCAACTCCGTTAATGTCTCTGAAAGATAGATCAGACCTACCAACAACAAGGAATCCCATGAGATCGAGGGTACGTGTGACCTCATCTTGACCTTCGTTGAGGTATTTCTCGGGGAAGTTATCCACGCGGAGCCAGGCCTGCTTCCTGTTTCTCTCAACGTGTACCGTGTGCCAGAAGTTGTTGTTGAGTGCGTTGGTTGATTTATACTCCAATACTTTGATACCGTTACCATTGTTGTAGCTAAACCCTATAGTGTCTCCGTCTGAAATTCATACAGATTAGGATTTAGGCCAGCACCCACATTCACAATTTTTTTTAATAAACATGCCTCCATTTCAATGTTTCCCATACATATTAAGCTTTATAGTGACTTAAGCAAATTTTTAATTTATACATTGCCCTTACAAAAGTGGGGCAATTAATGTATTCTATTTTATCTATTCAAAAGTTCAATTAGTACACTAAAATTGTATGTACTTTTAGTTATATGACACACGGTATAAGGCATTAATATAACTTTGTAAAAAAAATGTCATGCTCGTGCAATTTTGTCTTTCCCCCCCCCCGGAAACTTGGGCATTATAAAGGGTCTTGGTACTTATTAATAGGATATACATAATGGAATTTTCAAGAAAATGAGTACCTGCAAACTTGGAAACATTGGCAGTAAGCCAGGTGCCAAATAAATGAGTGGCATTATACAGAGGCTTTAGAGAGTACATACTGAATAGTCGGACTTGGATGAAGTCAGCGTTGCCATCGAGTGAACTTCCGATGTTGTGAATAATAACACCATCCATTGCCGTTGTCTTAAACTGGAACCAAATATCTCCAGACGGTTCAGCCTCGAATGTAGCTAGTTTGATGGTAGCGTCTGCCTTACGGAATGTGATCACGTTGTCAAGGAGATCTGGAATAGAACAATAAAAATTGTCAAAACCTGTCTTAAACATTAAACCAAACCAACATACATGCATTTCTTAATCTATTAATTGAAATCTAAATGGTATATCATCTCATATTACTGAACTTAGGATTCCACACATGTCTAGCTCATTAGGGCCCAAACCTACCTCCATGTTAGCCATTTCTGCTTAAACCTACCAGTGCTCAGACTGGAAGCAATATGGACCAATCTTGAGCTAAAGTTTTCATGGGAGTGTGTTTTTCAATATGTTGGAGGCAAGAAGATTTCTCGAGTTATACATGTTTTCCAGACTTCATCATTACATGGCACAAAATTGACTATCCTGTTTTCCCTTACTTGGGACTTTGAGCCACAACACTTACTGTCTCCCTGGCAGATGAGTGGCCCAACTTTGTGAAAGCCAAGCCTGCTGTCTGTTGTAGTACCAGTGTCACCAAAATGGAGCTCCAGGACAGGAAGGTATTCCTTGTGGACCAGCTGACCGCTGTCCGAGGTTGACAGGCCCGAGTCACAGTTACAGGTAGCTAATCCTCCAGTGCAGCCCTTCTCAGTCAGGCCGCAGTAACATTTGTCTGACCCTGGGGCTGCCCCTCCCCAGTAGTACATGGGCTGGAATGTCCGCCCAACCCACCAAGCATAGTGCAGTTCAGGCGAATCATCTGGCAAAAAAAAATCAAAACCGTAAAATACATATTGCTCAAGTAGGTCAACTTTTATTAAATCCTTGGTAAGGCAGGCAAACACAGCGACTATTACAATGATAATACTAAACACTGCTGTACAGCAAAATCATTTAAACTTTTGGATGGATAGAATATATTTCACACTTCTTATCAAGCTACCCAGTAATATTTAAGAGGACTATAATTATGTTGACTAAGTTTTACAAATCTATTTTAAGCAATCAATGAAATCAGTAGGTAGAACCAATTAGTTAATTAAACAACATAAATAAAATTCAAATTCTGTTTACTTAATTACAAGTATTACTTTTATTTTCAGGTTTTCAAACATAAGTACCTTCTGATCAAAAGTTTTTTTATTCTTCCAATATTTAAATCTTTTGAAAGAATAATGTTTGAAATTCAACATGTTTTAAATATATCAGTTCTTTTACAGAGTTAATTGTGAAGGCTGAAACTAGCTGCTATACATATTAAATAGGATTGAAGATTAAACTTACTTGGTTTGGCCAGAAGACGAGAGTTGTTGCACTTATAGTCAATAGTCTGATGGCAGCTGACTGCCCGGTCAATGACCTCGGTAAGTTCATCAATGGATGCTGCACTGTAGCCGATCTTGCGGACGTAATAGTTGGGTGCCTGGTAGCCATCCACGCGGATATCCTCTTCACTGTCGTGGCCGACCCACGTCTCCACAGGTTTACCCACCTCATCTGTAATCATTCAAACCAAACTGTTAAGTCTCCACGGTAACACATCTATCAGTAACAGTAAATCCTGAGTTTAACCGAGACAATAATTTCAGAAAAATCTTGACAAATTTTTTCTTGATACAATAATTTATCTCCACAATAATTATCATGATCATGTAGTCTACAAGAGCACCTGTCAATAAAGACCATCCGACTATAGCACCGCCTGTATTCAAAGACTGCCTGTAAGTATAATACCGCCTGTATTCAAAGACTGCCTGTAAGTATAATACCGCCTGTATTTAAAGACTGCCTGTAAGTATAATACCGCCTGTATTCAAAGACTGCCTGTAAGTATAATACCGCCTGTATTTAAAGACTGCCTGTAAGTATACATAGTCACCGTTACTTGATATCACACTAGTGACAAACATACAGGAGAGTTCAAACTTACTTTTGCCGTTACACTGCACTTTGAATGGCTTCAGGGGTCCCGATCCGTCGGGGTCGATTATAGCTGGCTCGAGTCCGTCATTCTTAGTGTACATCTTGTACATCTCACAGGAGAGGTAGTAGGACGCTGTAACAGTCAAGTAGAAATACAGTCAAACAAGTATATGTCTGGGGACAAAGAAAATCAGTCTGTTATAAGCATAGGTCATTATACATATATATAACATACAAAAAATTATACAGAAATACAGTCAAACAAGTTTATGTCTTGGGACAAAGAAAATCAGTCAGTTATAAGCATAGGTCATTACTGTACGTGTATAACATACAAATGATAAGACGCCGAGCGGGGAATGAAAAATTCTACATTATAACCTTGAATTAGTAAAACATGTTTGTTATAAACGTATTTTACTGTATAAAATATACCACAGTGTCTACACATACAGACCACAGTGCCAACACCCAATGACAACATTTAAAACAAGAGTCAACACACAAGGGACTGGTGGTATATACTTACAGACGTGACACACCTCGCCGGTGTAACCTGACTCCTGGCAGTCACAGTTGAAATTGCTCCAGTCCTGAGTGCAAATTCCTTCATGTTCACATGGGTTGGGAGTACACCTAGATAACAAACATGAGTTAGTTGTATTCCACCTTGTTTACATTATGTACAACTTTTAAGGATGAGTTAAGTGACGTGTATAGCTATCATGACAAGAAATGGACACAAGTCTGATATAATATTTATGAGCCTCGTCATCTCAAACTTGGACACCCTGAAGACCTCGTTTAAATTATTGATCTCAAACAAACTTTATATCCTAATTATTCAAACTCATATAACCCAAATACTAACAGATAACTCAAGTTTTCGTACCTTCCTGCCAACATAGACATAGCAAGAGTTAACTGTATTATAATTAAGAATCATTCTATTGTTTCTTACATCTGGGGGATATATTGCAAATGTTACCTATTGAATCTATTGTGACATAGCAACCAAACTGTGCAGTGGTTCTATCTAAGTTACATATAGCAGCATGAATATTTACCAGTACAAGATACAAAGGGAACCTGCCCTGAATAAATTGCATTTTGGTCCCCAGTAGCTCCATTTACTAAATAACTTTCTTTGCTTCTAAGACAGTGTCAGAAAAAAAACCCCACCAAAACATTTTCAAACATTCATACATGATATTTAACTGACATTGCTGAATAATTCATCAAGTATCAAGAATTTTTTAAGACTAAATTTAATCTTGTATTTTGGGGAAATATTTTTTTGTGTGCGAGGGAAACTAACAGGAAACTGTCACTAAATGAAGCCAAGTTAAGGGAGTAATCAGTTACCATGTAAACGTAACTACTCCAGCCAATCATTGAACTAACCACTGGTCAGATATATATACTGACCTGTCCACAAGTCCACATGTGCCGATCTCCACATCCTTTAGGTCAGATGGTGAAATGGTGTTTATATCCACTGGCGTCACATCAATTTCAATGGATCTCATACAGCCACGGAAACTGATTCCCAGAGTGTAGCCACCTAGTGAGGATAAGCAATCCAAACATGAAATCTTAGTATTGCGGACTTGCAGTGCGTTTCCTTCGTGATAGGTACTGAGGTACATGACTTGCAATTTTATCCCTTTTTCTTAATAATCAGCACGATTCATTCTTCAGGAATTAAATTGCCAACTGAATTAATAAGCAGTGTTTTCCTTCTCGATAAAACAGTAATTTTATTGTCCTCTATGATTGTCTTTTTAAAAATTACATGAATCTTTGTTTGATATAAAATGTAAAATTAAATTACCCAAATAGTAGGTAGAACCGGCCGATATGGTGAGACTTCGTCGCGAGACCTTGGCATTTCGGTCCACGGTGATGTTCAACATCTGTTGGTTGGCGTGCAGTTGGAATGTGTGCCACAAACCGTCAGCAAAGCCTTCAGATTTGGCGTCAAGGGCAGCTAAAATAGAAATATTGTATAATGTGTTAATAAAGTTATCCTCCCTTGAATAAAAACTTCATGAAAAGCAATTAAGCCTGACACTGAATGGTTTGGGCTAAATATTGAAAAGAAGTCTGAAGCTTTGTAAATAACTGAGCGGTTAGTCACAAGTTTTATTTCAAATTAAATGATTTTTTTTTTATAACAACAGGTTTGTACCATATTATCTTTAATTTTATAATTACAGGTTATTGTGAAATTTCCCTAGAAAACAGTTAAATTTCAAAACATAATGAAAATAAACCCAGGCGGCAACTTTTAAACTTTTGATAGTAATTCAATTGTATTTACTGTTAATTTTGTAACAATTACGATAAAATATTTGTCAGTTCAGATCACCTTACAAGTAAAGGATCCACTATATCCTAACTAACATTCAATCTGTATATGCTTCATGATTATGAAATATGAAAACAATTTATATAACCTTAACCATTATTGAGGATTTTGCTAAGATGCTGTTGACACTAAACCAAAAGCTAATTAATGGTGTTCCAATGGGATCAGGGCAGAAAATCACAAAAATCTCCTGGAAATTTGCCTGATAATTAAATTTCTGTTGAATTTCCAAACAAAAGCTTTTCACTAGGGATACATAATCATATCACTTTGGTTGACAACAGCCAAGATATATAATCTTAAATATTCTTGAAAGTATAATAGCTGTATACTTTTTGTTTTAGGTTCATAAAGATATTTTTATTTCCCCAGTTTTTTATGAGGGATGCCAGGGTTGGGGTTCAAACTTGCCAAGCTGTATACTTACTGTTACGAACCATATCCTCTATAACCTGGTTGTCCTTGGTAATAAGTTTGTACGTCACGTAACCAATATCATCCAATTTTACCTGTCAACACAAAACCATCTAAATCAAGCACTGCAAGATAGGGCTGGGCAGTTTTACCAGTATACCAGTATACCGTGGTATAAAGTTTTGATGGTACGTACCGTGGTACATTAAGTCCTGTACCGGTTTTTTGGGGACTTTCATATGCATTAAATTTAACTTATCAATTTGAAAGAACTATTTGTTACATAGATCAATTGAAATTCCAATATGGTTTAATAATAATTTCCTATAAGTTTGCTGATCAACTAGGACAGACATAGCTTCACTCAAACGATATTATAGGATAACACAACGAGAAACTTATGACAGGCCTCTTGTGGATTGGCTTCAGAACAAAAACAGCCCGAGACCTTTAGCTAGCTCAAACATTCAATCAAGGTGGTATACCGTGGTACGTACCGCAGTATTTGCCTAAATACCGTGGTATACTGTGGTACGTTTGATTTTGTGGTACCCAGCTCTACTGCAAGATCATCACATCGCTTCTATAAGACTTTTTCTCATATATCTTCACAACTTTATCTTTTTTTATGAAATAACCCATTCTATATTATTATTAGCTGAAAGTTTTTTTTAACCCGAATGTCTGCCAAATCTAAAATAATATAGAAATACAAACAATACATTTCAAGTTTCAGGAGTAGCATCAGCATTAATGCTAAGAGAATTACTCTCATTTAAACTATATCTTTCAAATGCGAAAGTTGGTGAGTTTGGGTTTAGTTTTATTTTGATTGATTTAACATCCTAAAAACAGGAAAAGCCATTTAAGAATGTGTGGAGATTCTTGGAGTTATTTAAACAACTGTAAAAATCATGCAATAAGTGAAATACACCTTTATAGATCCGCCATCCTCCATTTCATGGTAGAGCAGGATGCCATCTTCATCGTGGGTACGGAAATCAAACTTGAGACGAATAGCACCACCTGCATCGAACCCACTCAGCACAGAATACGAGTCAAATGTGAAGAAGGTCATGGGTATAGGTGCAGTGAACTGTGAATTATACCAGGTCAAAGGTTAAGGACTAAACCATCATAAGAATGCCCTCAATAAAATAAGACAGTTTCACGGTAATAATCTTTGTGTTAAAATTAATTTGAAAATTATAGGATTAAAGTCTTTTATCCCCCTCAATTCCAAAGAAATGACTTTTATTTTCACAAGGTGAAATATCATATGCCCATATCCTCAAAATGTAAAATAAATTAAAATTTTCCCTTTTGATCAACAATCTACACTAAAAAAATCTCAGGTAAAGAGAAATGGGTGCTAATACAAAGACCACCCAACCAACCTTGAACTTTAACCTACCTTGCAGTTCCAGGGGTCAGGTACAGAACCAACCATCTGATATCCGCTTTGTCCTGCCTGGGCATCCCGAATAATCTTCAGACTGTTGAACACGACATTCTCCAGGCATCCAGCAAAGTTGGTCTTCACGGTAACCCCTTTCTGGTCAAAGCTGGGTACACCTCCGATGTAGATCTATCACGATAAAAGATAAACAATATTACAGATCTGAAACATCAGAAACATCTGTTTATGTATATTCCTAGAGCGAGAGAATATGTTATTCATTTAAATATAATGACAATCATTTTGCAATAAGTTACATTTTAATCTTTAACAGTAAACCAATACAAAAATGTAATGAGTAAAAAATTACATATGTGCTTAATACCACCATGATAATTAAATGGACAAGCATTAAAGCATTGCATTTTCCGTATTTCTACAACACATATTTCATCTGAAATGACTTGTTTTAGATTTTCAATAGGTTTTGAATGTAATCACATTGATGTTATTAGATTTAAAAAGAGAACGTCTCAAGATCTTTTTTCCTCAAGCAGCCCTTCTTTTTTAAAGGTTTTTGCAGATTATAGGGACTCAATAGCATGCTTAAATTTCATAAAATTATCCATTATTTAAAATGTTGTCAAGATATTGATGCAGCTTTTCCCACATTTGCATGCATACATTACAGCTAACACATATAATATGCACCAGAGGGTAAAATTTCACCTGTGATATATTAAAGCAGCCCTTTTACCTGTGTTTAAATCTTAACTTAAAACACCCGACAGAACCTTCGTTACGGACTTACCTTCTTGTCAACATTAAGCCGGAAGAATGCTCCATTAGTTTCGAAACGTGTCTCCATTCTATCCACAATCAGAAGCATGTTTGTCCGATTTCGTCTTATAATGATGTCGTGCCACTGGCTGTCATCAAGCATATTGCCTCCCAATTCATCAGTGGCCCCAGCGACTTTCATAGTAGAACCTAGACAGCCAATCAAAGGTGTTGTGTTATACATAGGGACCAATCAAAACTTTTGTAACAAAAGTTCGAGTATCTGAAACAAGCTTTTAAGATTTTAAAGGAAATATTTTTCCAATTCTTCATGTACATCAATATAACTGACAAAAACAAATGTTCCAATAATATACTTGAATCAAAAGCAATTCATTAGGCACCTACAATCATCTCAATGAACTTCAATAACTCTTATTTCATGTATTAAACTGATTTACATAAAAAGTTCAGTTTTACCTAAATCTATATGGAAAAGAAGTGTTCCTCCAGACAGCTCAAGGGACATGTAGTCACCTTGGTTACCATCAGCAAACATAATGACACCATCTTGTTTGTTGGTTTTGAATCGGAGTTTGATATTATCCTCGACGCTGCTGGGTGGGGGAACCTGTGTACTGAGGTCGTAGCTGATGTAACTGGTACCTCCGTCAAACCGCACTACCTGAGAGTCTGGTAACAGAAATTCAGTTTTGTTGATTATAAATCTTAATTTAAATATCAAGGTATAGCAAACATGTAAGCAGTCACTTTTGGATTAAGTGTTTTGTAGAGAAAGATTAAGTGTTTTGTAGAGAATTTAAGATTTAGTGTTTTGTAGAGAAAGATTAAGTGTTTTGTAGAGAAAGATTTAGTGTTTTGGCATGTTTTCTGATATCTGTAGTGTGATTTTTACTATCATCTTTAATCTCCTCATTTAAAAACTACAACAATTGTCATTATTTGCACTAGATTAAGTAATCAATTGTTGTTTATCTAGAACTAACTTTACTTGTAATGTCACTATCATAGTTCCTCGAATATCTTCATTTTAGAAATACATATTTTATGACAGTTTGTTATTATCTGTACCGATTAAGTTATCAATTGTTGCTGAAGTTGAGTAAGTGCTCTTTTTTAACAGGACTAATGAAGAAAAGACAAGAATAAAGCGTCACAAAGCTTGTTACTTACTGTAGGGACATCCCTGAACTTCCACTCTCATGGAGATGACCATGTTCCAGCGTGACGGATGGAAGCGGACATAACGAGCCACAACAGGGTACTTCAGAGTATTCGTCTTAACCATGTCTCCATTGCTGTTTCCAATAAACATCTGACAAAACAAACGAGATGCACTTATTGAACAAACAATGCATTCATAAAACCGTAAAACTAAAACTGTCATTCGTGGAATAGTTACATTATTTAGTGACTTTGATCTAGGGTCAGGTTTCATTTGAAATATTTCGGCCCTTTAATTTTGCATAGAGGACCCTTACTCCCTAAGAAAGGGTTGAAACTTGAAATTAAAATGCCAGTGCACAACTACAATACTGATCATTCAAGTGAACTTTCATCATAAACTGTTCATTTGTTATGTTGGAGATCCTAGGACAATGGTAGATGACATCTAGACAGGGTGATTCCACTATACCTCCCATTCATTAGGGAGAGAATGGTCTCTACATTGTGTTGCATTATCATATCTCAAAACATTATGTTTGCAGACAAAGCCACAGGGGTTCAATGAATTTAAATCCACTATATAGTGACATGACACACTGATGACAGGTATGGATTGATTAATAAAATTAAAAGTAAAATTAAGCCTCTCCATTCTGATCATGGATGATAAAATGTCATAATTGATCACTGCTAAAAGTATATTTGTAAACCTCTAATGTATTTATTATCTTTTTCCAGTTAGATTGTGCTTCTGATTTAATGATCAATAATGGTTTTTTATCAATTAGGTTATGATACATGAACACTATTCCTAAATTCCAGATATACTGATCATGATATCATTATGCTTATTGTATGTTATTATTTTCCCATTTCAACTATTTCCTTAAGCCGGAGTCTGCTCAAGGAAAGATATTTCCACAGATTAACCTGCCACATACAAATATAATATTTCTGTTTCAAGAAAGCCTTTAACTAACCAGAATTCCACTTGAACACATACCTCTCTGATACCAAACTCGTTGGAGTAGAACCGCCATGTTTTACGATCAACAGAAAACGACAGCATGTACTCTGTAACATATTCGTCGGTACCTTGTCGGCCCTGGGTCTGGAGTCGCGTCAACAAGTACTCCCTCCCCAAATCTACCCCTAGGTATTGTGCTGAGTTCTGTACATCTGATGTCCAAGATCCTACAAGGTGAAAACATCAAAATCAGTGCCATATATAGGGAGCCATGTTTGGTAATTTTAAGCTTTTTCATTTTTGCAATTTTTTGGTCTGAAATGCTTTCAATATTTCATCAATTTGTCAGAAAGCAAATTATAACAAATATACACCAGTAGGGCTTCCCCCCCCCCCCCCCCCCGAGCCCGAGGGCGTTTTTGGGCCATTTATATTATAATGGGCCCCATTCCCACATGAAATTATTGCATATTTTAGCTAAATCCCCAAAAGTTTCTATATGATTCAATCCTGCAAACATCTTTCCCAATTTTCTTCCCAAATAAGACCAAAAGGCTACATCCAAAATCAATGAGAAAAAGCACTGACCAGGTAAAATCTCGGAAAACGTGACAAGTACACAGATTTCAACATTTCAAATAAAATATACCTGCAGTTTCCATAAGCCTTCCCCTAGACGGAACCTTGACTTGGCTGGCTGAAGACGATGCCCACATATTGCCAGCAGGAATGCTGGACCCACTATTAACTCCAATACCAATAGGACCGCCATCTAAACAATCTGTGTCACGAAAGGGTGTTTCTGGAAATTGAATAAAAAATTATGGTGACATGTTCATCAAGTTAACAAAGTAGATACTTAATCATATAGTCAAACTCAACCTACTAATCCTTTCAAGCAATTCAAAGTTGGTATTATTCCAATGACCCAAAACTCTGATTTTTTTCTTCTTAAGTTATACCCAAATTCATCCAGGCTAGGGGTCCATTTCACAAACAACCTCCACCCTCAATTTACATGCAAAAACCAATAAATAAACCCTTTAAATATGGAATAAATGTGTAACACAGGACGTTATCAGGGTTGCCAACTCTCATGGCGCGAGTCATAATCGCACGTGGAGATTTGCCATTCTACAGAAAATCTCCCACTGAATCATGTCATATGAGCCATATAATTCTCTTGTATTCATAAAGTTTCTCCCTCCATCCCATACAAGGCTGTGGAATGGGTTATTCATAGCTTTGACTGTACAAAGGGAAGTAACTCAAATTCAAGTGTAATACTTTGAACATAAAATGGCACGAGTATGCTTTAAATCCACTGAAACGAAAGTAAAATAACACCGTAAGGTACATTGTTTTTACTTATAAGCCTTGCATATACATTGAAATATATTTATCATGCTTAAAAAATCCAAATACGAATACGCAAATGGAAAAAAATATGGTGATCAGCTGAATGGCCGATGAAAAATGTGATGGCATCAATTTTCACAAAGAAATAGTGGCTTTATATATATGACATGATAAAAACAATTGTTTTCAGGAATGTTTTCAGGAAGTATTCAGTTTTTCAGGATGCATTTTGATACCTGATATCATGCAGCCATAAGTAAATGGGAAAAACAGATCATGAATTCAGTAAATTATCATATCGCTTCAAATTTTTAGGTCCTAATTGCTTTTATTATAAAATATTTTTACAGGTTAATCAAGGAATCCACTCTTGCACCTGTCATATGGAATAGTTATTGGCAGCAAAACAGAAATTATGACTGGTACACGTGTGTGATTAATAAAAAAATGTATTAACCTGCCAAGTATATGTGATTTAAGGGGTCAATTTTTTGTACCCCTATCTTACACCCATTTTTACTTCATTCAGTGATGTAAAGTACTTTGTTTGCTACGTTTATTGTAACTTGAGTGTATCAGGTATTATATTTGTATATGTAGTTTAAGCTTTGTATCTTAAGGTGGGGCGGTTTTGTATCCCCACCTTGGACCAAAGTTCTAATACATAATGTTGCTTTTATGCAGTATCTGTAATATCAAATTGTATTGCAAGTTAATTTCAATTGTCGTTCAATAAATAAACGGCCATTTTCAATTTAAGAACTTGTTAAGTTGTTTTCTTCTTTGTTCCAACAAGCTTGTCCTGTCCGAAGTGATGTATAAAAACGTATTTAAAAAATCTCATAAAAATGTTTTATTCTATTTCCTTAAATTTAAGGATATTCAATAAGAGAACAATTGATCCTGATATAATGAATATATACAATAGTCAGATAAAGTAATGATATTTTCAATACTGAATATATATACATAATATATTTGTATATTTTGTTTCAAAATGGTTAATTACAATCCTGAATATATATGGTTTCCTAATATGTGTATATAAATTATCGGATGGGGTAATATAATCCCTGAGTGAATCTGCTCACTGGTACAAGTGTGGTGAACACTTAGATGATCACTTCTCACATTTGCATAGTATTTCCATTGGTCAATTGTATCAGGTGGTTTTCGAGTTAGCGTCCCTTCACACTTACCTCACTCTTCAAAAATATCCTGATATGACAGGATCACTATTTTGATGTCTTAAAGAAAAAACTTAGAATAGATGTCTACTAAGTTTAGTACTCTGCAGTAATCTGTATCGATGAAGCGGACAGTTGAATGAACTAGCACGCCTGAAAAGTGATTGTGACATTTTCCCTAGAATTCAGGGACACAGCGTAAATTGTGGAACTTATGTTTTAAAACCAAGAAACATTTTCGCTATTAGCAGAGCTTTGTCAAGTCGTTAATCTTGATATGCAAACTGTTTCATCGGCCGTTACAAGTCTTTTCCTTGCTGGCCTTTGTTTACTAACAAACTCTTATGACGGTGCGTTCAATCCGGAACACGTGAAATCATGCAGTTCATCGTTATAAGTAGTCGATGTTAACGTTAATATGAACAGACCTAGTCGAGGACAGAAGATAAATTATAAAGCTCTTCACGAGGGAGTAGCTCAACCAGCAGTCGTAATGAACCCAGAAAACGAATTGATGGACTCTGAGAATGAGAATAGTTCGGAAGGGGGTTCGGAAGCGAACGCAACCAACGATGATCCACAGTCAACTTCCGGCAGCAACTCAAAAACAGACGACGAGGGTGAAGAGTGTGGTGATGGTTCTCGGTCGAATGAGGACACGGACATTCTCGAGGCGAACAGGGAAATACAGCTGTTACGCAAACGGATCCGAAAAGAGAGAAAACGACGCACACTCGACGCTAAACAGCAGGAAATCGAGCAACTAAGGAAAGAACTATCAGACATTCGTGTTCGTCGTTCGCGACAGGTGAAGGAACCAATTGCAACCCACAGTCAGAAAGATCGTGAGGGAAGGAAGCCGAAGACTATGAGAGACAGTGTAAAAAAGGGGACGAAAGGTATGGCGTGCAGTGTGTCCATTGACACTGATTTAAAAAAGTTGAGAGGGTTGAATGAGGTGTCTGAAAGGTCAGATAAAAGGTTAAATGCTTTAAAGTTTTGTGGAGAGTCAATGTCGTCGTCTAGCTCAGATGAGAATTATGATGACCATTACGATAGTGATAAGGCAAGCATCGCAGGGTCTGTAAGGCAAAAGTCGAGGTCCAAACGCTCTGGGATAAAAATGAAATCTAGTGATTCTGTTCGTTATCCACAAAAATACCCACATCAATTTTTACAATTCGAATATGTCAACCAAAACATACAGTTTAACGAGTTGTCCTTCAAGTTGTTTGTAGCCGGCGAATTAGAAATCATATCTAGTAACAAACTGAATGAGAATGAAAGAGAAGGAAGGACAGAGTTTTTGAAACAGATTGTTTATTATTCCAATATATATGAATGGAAAGCCCTGTTGTCATTGTACGCAGCCTGGTTAAGAAAAATTGAAATAGGAGAAAAAGATTGGTCAGACAATCCAGCTAGTATCGAGGTGCCAATTTTGGCTAGACATGTTCTGGCTAAACCCAAAAACCCAAATCCCCGGGGACAAGCGTCCTCTGATAAACCAACTGTCTGGTTTTGTTCAGCATATCAAAGGAACAAATGCACAGAAAAGGGGGACCATGAGGGGGAAGTTATGGGGGTCAAGCGGCATGTAGCTCATATTTGCGCCTCATGTTGGAGAAAGGACAAGGTGAAAAAAGTTCATCAGGAATCCTCTCAGGATTGTCCTCATCACATCTGACTAGGCCCAGGGGGTAGGAAATCTGTGCCCATGTTAAGAACAGGGGAAATCTCTGAAAAGAAGTCCCAGCGACATGAAGTAAACATGTTTCTACCCCAGTTTGCTAAAGAGCTAGGTCATGTAGAGCAAAAATTAGTGAAGGAAGAAGGTAAGAAGCCTGAGCTGATCACACCTGAATCAAACGAAAAGTTGATAGAGCAACACCGTCAAATACAGGAGTCGGGCAAGTATAATTTCGAAGGGTGCCAGTTTCCTGTTAATTCGGCTCTTAATATAGACTATTTCCGAGCCATGTTGACTGATTACAAGGATCAAGATTTGTGTGATTTGCTAGAATTTGGTTTCCCGTTGGGTTTTCAGGAAGAGATCAACATCTCGGTAAGTACACAGCTAAATGATACTGAGAACGCCAGTACAGAGCCTTTTGAATTCGGGCCACAGGACTTCACAGTCAATCACAAGGGAGCCACGAGTTATCCTAAACAAATGGATGAGTATTTAGAAAGGGAGTTGGAGGCAGGGGCCATTATGGGTCCTTTCAAGGTAAATCCCCTCAGTACACCCATTCAGTTATCTCCCCTCAATTCTGTACCTAAAAGAGACTCAGAGGAAAGAAGGATAATTTTGGACCTCAGTCTCCCTAAAGGTAAGTCGGTCAATTCTCACATTCCCAAGGACACATATCTCAGTAAACCAATCAATCTCACATATCCCAGAGTTGATGATCTGGTTCAGCTGATCAAACAGAAAGGTAAGGGATGTCATTTATTTAAGAGAGATCTCAAACGTGCCTATCGACAAATTCCCATAGACCCTGGGGACATTCACCTAGTAGGGTATATGTGGAGTGGGAAAATTTATTTGGACAGGGTTTTATCCATGGGTCTCAGGTCCGCAGCTTACATATGTCAGAGAATAACCTCGGCTGTCTCTTTCATATGCCTACAATCTGGATATTGTATCCTCAATTATCTGGACGACTTCGGGGGCGCAGAGGAGAAGTCAAAAAGCAAGGATGCATTTGAGTTCATAGGTGCTGTATTGCGCAACTGCGGTCTAGTCGAGTCTTTAGGGAAAGCTGTTCCTCCTTCCCCTAGAATGGTATTCTTGGGAGTATTGTTTGATACAGAAACCCTGACTCTGGAGGTACCATCCTTCAGGTTACAGGAAATATTGGATTTGGTGGTGACCTGGTTAGATAAAGAGGAGGCATCTCTGCAGCATATACAATCACTGTTGGGTAAACTCGTGTTTGTTGCGAGTTGCGTCAGACAGAGTCGTATTTTTATTAGTAGACTCCTAAACTGGCTTCGCAACAGTGCAGGGCGTGAGATAGATCAGAAAGTACCATTGGAAGTTAAAAAAGACCTCCTCTGGTGGAAGGAATTTCTACTTGTATACAATGGTGTGTCCATGATAAGTCTAGAGGAATGGTCAGTTCCAGATGGGGAGTTTGCCTCAGATGCCTGTTTGTCAGGCTGTGGTGGCTTCTTCAAAGGGATGAGTTTTCATACCGAGTTCCCAGGTTTCATAGTTGCTCAGGAACTTAGTATCAATTGTCTAGAACTACTCACGGTAGTGGTGTGCACTAAGTTATGGGGTCATTTGTGCAGAGGTAAGAAAATCGTCATTAACTGTGACAACAGCGCCTCTGTAGCAGTTATAAACTCAGGGAAATCCAGGGTGCCTTTCATGCAAGCATGTCTTCGGGAGATATGTTTTCAGGCTGCAATTCACGAGTTTGAGTTAAGAGCCAGTCATATTGAAGGGGAGTTAAATAGGATTCCTGATCATCTTTCAAGATGGCACTTGGACCCGTCTCATGGAGACAAATTCCACGAGCTGACCAAAGGAATGGAAATTGTGGTCCATTCCGTGGAAGAGGAGACCTTTGAATTCTCACATACATGGTAATCTGCAGGGGAAAGTGTGAGAATTTATCTTAAATGTACAGTGTTGTTTTTTTTTTTTTTTTTTTTTTTTTAAGTTTTTACCTTAAGTAGCCCATACCTTATTGTTATTGTAGGGGCAGCCCTTAAGAAGTTAGAGGATGATTTAAAAATCTCCATGAAGGCGGCCTTTGCAGAAGGCACTTCCAGAAATTTAGAGATACAATGGCGGGCTTATTTTCTTTTTTGCGAGGCCTTTCAGCGAGAAGCCTTACCAGCCAACACTCGGACAATCTGTTTATATATCCAGTTTTTAAGTCGAAGTATGAAAAGTTCCGATTCTATTCGCAACTATGTCAGTGGGGTAAAAACTCTTCACATTTTAACTGATACTGATTATTCGGAAGTCAGGCAGTTTGAGGTCAATCTTGCCCTAAGAGGTATAGCTCGTCTCCACCCCCACTGCCCAAATAGAGCTTCTCCTATCACACCACAGATTTTGTCAGATATTTCCAAGTTTATAGATTTTTCAGATCCTTTACAAGCAACCTTGTGGTGTAGTTTTTTGTTCTCTTTTTATTTAATGATCAGGAAGTCCAATATCGTTTGTACGAATGGTGTCGTAGAACCAGACAAAATTTTATTGAGGCAGGACGTTACGGTTAAGGGAGATGTGTTATTGGTTTGTTTGAAATGGTCAAAGACTAACCAATTCGGTAAAAGAAAACATGTTATTCCACTTGTTAGAATTCCTTCCTCCACCTTATGTCCAGTCCTAGCTTTCTATAATATGTGTGACCTAGTCCCAGCCCCTGCAGCTGCCCCAGCCTTTTCCATCTCTGGTACCAGACCAAAAGCCATTTCTTATCATTTATTCCAAAAATCCCTGCGACAGTTACTTGTTCAGACAGGTAGAGATCCAGCCCATTTCTCATCCCACAGTTTTCGTCGGGGAGGGGCCACATGGGCATTTCAATCAAAGGTCCCAGGGGAACTGATACAATTACAAGGGGATTGGGCCAGTGATGCATACAAAGTCTACCTCGATCACTCACTGGAACAAAAAATGCAAGTGGCAAACTTTGTTAAACATTCAATTATTGCCTTTCAGGCAGCACATCACACTGGTCAAAAGTTTTAATCATGCAATAGGATATAGCACAAGTCAGGTTTAAGCTGGGTAAATCCTGTCTTCCTTTTTGGGGGCCGGTGGCTTGGTGGTTTAATTTAGTTAAATTATGCTAATTATTCGCATGTCGCCTGTATTTGTGGCTTTATGTGCTTGTGTATGTACTGTATATGTTTAGTCAATCATTATTTATCAATATTTGGTAAATGCAATTCAGATGTTGTTTGCTGCTAATTGGCCTTAATCATAAGGTGTAATTTACTAATTGTGTAAATATACTGTATTTTTGCTTATTAATCGTGCCTGAAGTGAACGTTGCTTAGCTAGTAGTGCTTATGTGAATGTTGCTTGAATTTTTGTAGCCCTTTCACCTCCTTTCAATATATTAGTGAATTATGGACTTTCACAAATGGACATTTACCCGATAGAAGTTTGATCAGAGGTGAAAGGGCTTTTGTTGTACAGTATATTTGTTGTAGTATCATTAAAACTGCCAAACCTATATCATTGTCTCTGTCGTATATATGCAAGGAGAAGTAATTTGTCCTCCCAACACGAAATGACATAGTACATCATATGTCACGAATCCATCAACAGTCTAGCATGGGTATAACCCAGTGGAGGATTGAAATCTCCCTTCCTGGGCTCTTAAGAGGTTGGCAACCCTAGTTAACTAGGACAATTAAACATCAGAAACTGTAGACAACCTAGCATTGAGATGGGTTGAAATCATGAATAAAACTATTCAAAGAAATATATACACACCTATATATAACACTAAATCAACCATAAACTTTGAAGTTGATCGATAAATCATGCAAGCAGTTTCTTTAAAGCTAGTCTAAAAACTTCAAAGTTTATGTAAATTTGCTTCATTAACTAGCTCTGACAATAGTATATGCTATTCGTGAGTCATTATATAGATCTTATAGGCAGGGTGTGTAGGCTTATGCCGATTTTTGCCCCCCCCTCCCTGTGCTTCCGAGAATTCTGAAAAGGGGCGCCCATGCCCATCTGCATGACCACCTTTAATAAATTCAGAGAGTAAGTTGTTCATGTAATTATTTAATACGCTTTCAACACGGTTGAATATGTCTATATAATTGTATAATACATGGTATACATGCAAAGAGGCTTGCCAGTGATGTCCTGTAAATATTTAACCCCTCCCGAATGGAATCATATATACACGCATATATGGTGTTGCATTGACGGAAAATTAAGGTACGTACATTTGTATGTAAAAGTTAAATAGAATATTTTCAATATAAAACTAAAGGCAAATCTATACACCACTTCCGCTATTTATGAATCAAAACACTTTCCGCCATTTTGAACGGAATTCGGGTCAACACCCAGGTGTGTTGTTTACCTGCATACAGGTACGCACACCTAACAGTTCCTTAATTAAAGGTATGTCGCCAATAATTGATCATTTTACTTACTGTCCCTTTCATATCCGTAGCATATTTGGCAACTTATTGCCAGAATTAAAATTAAGCGTCTCATACGCGCCATGGCCAGCGCAGGTGTCTTTTGCGTGGATTCCGTCCCTTTACCTGGGACCACGTGACACGGATTAACAAATTTGATTGGATTGACAGAATGAGTCATTCAACATATTTATACTATTTATCAGAATGTCAACATACATACAATAAATGTATAGTGCACCGCCACTGGCATTGCCACCAAATTATTGCCGAGAGACATTTGAAAACATTATCAAAAACATAATTAATATTTTGTACTGCAAAGGATATTACAGTTACTTATTGCTTTAAAGTATCACTCTAGCAGAGAAATAAAAAGCTACAATCACGCTAGCGCTAAATTTAAAACTCTGTAGCTTCTCAAGTAAGGAAAGCTATTTATCAAGACATGATAATATTAAACGGTAGCTCTATATAGTTTAATGTGTCACAATTCATCTCCAGCACACACGCATACATACACACACATAGGGATATATTAGCCAAGTGGTATAGGACAAGTAGTTAGCGACTGATAAGGCAGCTCCTGCGAACTACTCAGAATTGTATATATGATAGAATTTTATGTGATAATTTTATTGATTGTATAAGAATTGTATATCTATGTACTGTAAAGCACTTTAGAGTGGCTTAACTATGCCAGCTAGATGGTCGCTATATCAAATGCTGTACTGTATATTTTTTACTTTTATTTAGCATATACATGTATATATAGGCAGCACTAGGGGGCGTAATTTTGGATAGCTTTGGAGAAGTATGTCAGCTGCAATTGCCAGTACATACATTTCAGTTACCATAAGTGAATTAGCATTTTCTTTCAACTTTACTGGTCTAATTCCGTGTTGGAATGAATTGCCACAGATCTAGAGGGGTCTTGGCGTTCACCATATAGACAATCTTCATTTGTTCTTAAAAAGTTGGATATTTCCCTTTCTTTTTTTACTGATCATTTTGGAGATTCTCTTAAGGATGTATTCTTCTGAGTTGTCAAAATTTCTCTGCATTTAACTTTTTTCTCATAAATATGTTTGGAGAAGGGAGTTCATGTCATGGTAGAAAATGCAAAAAATAATACTATGTTGGAAATATAGTGTGCTCATATTTGTGCTATGATCGGTCAAAGATACCAATATAACATAATACTTTTGCAGTTTGACCAATTGCAGGACATCTTCATACAATGTCTTCCGAATTTGTATTCCCAAATGTATGTTTGTTATATAAGTAAAATTTCTCTAACTTATTTTAACTCAGGAAAGCAATTTGAGTTAACACTACCCCTTATTTTTTATGAGAAAATCCTATTCTTCTCACCATTTTTTTTTTAAGTTTTAACGCTAAATAAAAAAATGTTATGCAATTAAACTTTTTTTGCCTGTCAGCCATTGTTTTTGTCTTCTCAAGAAATAGCGATCACAAACTATTAATGCAAAATCCAAGATGGCCACTTGTCGGCCATATTGCTTTTCAGATCGGCTTAAAAATTGACAATGTACAACTAGGAACCAAGGGGAACCAGCATATAGAGAAGTATCCACCCAGTATTTTTCAAGAAATAGCGATCACAAGAATTGTTAGGACGGGCGAACGACGGACGGACTATGGACCACGGAAGCAGGGTGATTTGAACAGCCAACCATCTGATGATGGTGGGCTAATAAATCTGTCAGAGAGTTCCCTCTAGATGTCGTATACACAGACTGTTCAATAAACAGGATGTTCTTATGTGTGTGACAGGAGAGGGGAAATGCACAACCAGACCGGGGTTGGAATCCGGGACCTTGCGAACTGTAGACGGACTCTCAACCACAGGGTGGTCGGGTGGTGCAGTGGATAGCGCACTTGCCTTTCACCAAGGCGGCCGGGGTTCGACTCCCCGTCCGGACGTGAAAAGGTATGGGGTCACCTGCCCGACTACGTGGGTTTTCTCCGGGTACTCCGGTTTCCTCCCACAATAAGACCCCTCGCGCGCTAATATCCGGGCCAACAAGAGTGATTAATATAAGTTGTATAACTTGTTTCATAATTGTTGTAAAATAAATAAAGTTTATATTTAACCACATGGACCTGAGAATTTGTTACAGCTAGTTTTGGACCTAAAATAGGGTGCTTAGAGTAATTTTACACATTTGGGGGGTTAAGATCAATTTTCGATAAAAATGCCCCCTCAATGGTCATAAAAGCTATTTAGCTTTTTTTTTTTTTTTATAGAAAATTGATCTTAACCCCCAAAATGTGTAACATCACTCTAAACACCCTATTTTAGGTCCAAAACAAGCTGTAACAAATTCTCAGGTCCCTGTGTCCTCAACCAATATTAACTATCATGTTGCCGACGATCGACCCGGTCTAGATTCGCTACATGTGTAATGCATTGTTAGTTTTGTAAATTTTTGTAGATTTATAAATCACTTTGAAAATGAAATCCTGTCATTACCTAAACGATACGTACTGTACCGTTTCTTCAATGCCCAAATTGAGTGGGAGGAAATATCATCGATTTTTAAAGTATGAAGATTAAAGATTCATCATATTATACTATATATATAAAAAAAAGTGAAGTAATAATTTCGTCATTATTTGTATAATTCATATAAGCGGCTAAAAATCCATTAACATCTTTTGATAATAATTTTGAAATAAATTGTTTTGCACTCAAGCAGAGACGTTTCAACTTTTGGCGTTTTTGACATTTAAAGTTGATTCTGGGACAAGATATAGGAGCATTATCAGTCAACACATTCCCCATACAGACATGTTTGGAAACAATGTAAGTCTAACCACTGGAATTGGGAGGATGCCATCTTGGCGAAAGGACAAAGCATACGTTCGTATGTCATATACTTACATTCAATGGTTAATGTTTTAACAAAAAAATATAACAAACTTATTGTGTACATATAAAGTATGCTTTCTGATGAGTATCATTTTTATTTTTCTGTGGTGTAGGCATCGTCGGAAACCCACGGTACACTTCTCTGACGATGCAAACGTCAAAGAAGTGTACCGTGGGTTTCCAACGATGTGGTGTAGGAGAATGATGTGAATCACCGATGAAATCATGAATGAAAGCTAAGGGCCACACACTTCCGTAATAAACCATCTGCTTTTCTAAAAATTCGAAAGGGAGGGAAGTAGAGACGTTACAGGAACGAGAAAAGCGGAGCCAGGAAAAACTGCAATTGCAAGAGCAGTAAGTTTTGAAACAATTTACGATTTATAAATACATCCTGATATTACTTACCGAACATATTCCAATTACTATCATGTGGCATCGTGTGCTATCTAAGTATGTGGTTACATTAATTCTATTTTGATGATGCTTTCAGTTTTGTTAAATGTTTGAATGTTTTGAGGTGAACTAGTGTTCGTCGTCCCATAAATTAATTTCTACAAGTTGAAAACAGGACAACCTAAAGCACCACCCTGTGGGATACCACGGAGTAATAAAAAGTACATATTTTGAAACTGTGGTTGTCTGTACTGGAAAAGAAAGACCAAGCACGCTGTTCTGTAGTTACATCTGATCGAGTAAAAAAGGCCAAGCACACTGTTCTGTAGTTACATCTGAGCGAGTGAGAAAGAACAAGCACACTATTCCATAGTTCGAAGTGTTCTAACTCTCTGACCCGCTAAATATTTGGACGACAGGCGGGTAAGTTTATGTCTCTCCTTCTAATGAAGGCAATTACTTTTGAACTGTTTAATATATATCACAACTTAAAATGCAACTTGCAGTGTATCTGCATCACCCATAGACGATGTGTAATGCACTGCCATTAGGTCATTGTGACCTTCAACCAAAGGTCAGATGTCAAAAATGTCTGTTTCAAACATTCAAAGGTTTACGCCAAGGTGATGCCAACGTTCCCCCATTGTGTCTTATTATATACATGTAAGAATAATAGACCAAACCTCATGGTCATCGGATCAAATGTTAAGCTCATCTTTTACATCTTATCCACAAGGTCATCAGATCAAAGGTCAAGGTCAAATATCACATATCTTAGCTGTGAAACATTTTGTTGACATTATGAAGCAAACGTTGATAAGAATAAAACAAGGTATCAACTGACCAATTCACAAGGCCATATCAGATCAAAGGTCAAGGTCAAATTTTACATTGCTAAATAATTTGTTTATGAAAATTTGGAGTTAAGTTGGTTGGTATCAAACTCCACATCTCTGCTAAACTGTAAGGGTCAAATAACACACTAGGTTCTGTCCTGTGGGTTAAAGTATTTTAGTATTGCTTAAACTTTGTATACAATATGATGACATTGAAAACTCCATTCAAGCATCCTCTTCAAAAGACTGGTTTCTAGCCCCTACATTTCTGTGGAGAATGTTCTCTACTGAATGTTACCACTAGCTTATCTTCCCCTAGTTTCAAACTTAGGATCTAGATTAAGACTATTTTTTTTCAATATCTGTATACTATTCTAAGAGACGGGAGCCAGTTTACCTCTCCAACTATGGTGCCGGATTTCAGCTTTTCTATGATGTCCTCATTATAATAAAGACCTCTTCACTTATACATTTAATGACTTAGCAGATGGCAGTTCCTAAAATTGTTAGGTCAAATAAGTGCTTAGATATTCTAATAGGGGAGACACACGTTTTTGCAGTCTGAGCCACAACTTTAAATCCTTTATGGGGAGATAAACATTTTTGTTTCCAAAACAAATCTCTAGTTTTACATGTTTCAGGGGATAAGATGCACTTTCAGTAAAAATGACAACCCAATGGCCATTTAAGATTACTCTAAATACCTTGGTGTAGGTGCAAATACAGCTGTAACAAGTTCTAAAGTCCCTGTGACAAGGAAAGATAAACAACAGACATTTTCATTTCTGTTTTAATTAATCAACAATATAAATAGATATCACAGTTAGCACCTTAATCATCACATAAGTAAATATGATATAACTATAGACTGTAAAAGATTGACTGTTATAATTACAAGTGTAACTTGTTATATTTATATATACACATGTATCACAAACAAATCACACGGAAGATGATTATAGATTTCAGATAATTACATGCTTCTATCTTGAGTTTCCTCTGGCCCAGACACTAGACTATGACATTTGACAGATTTAACATTTGACATTTGTCTGGTGGAGTAGCCCAAATTTGCTCTAGCCTGGATACCAGACTGAGACATTTTGATAAATAGATGTCTGATGGGGTAGCCCAAGTTTCCTCTGGCCCAGACACCGACTTAAACATTTGACAGATAGATATCTGGTGGGGTACCGGTGTTTCCTCTGGCCCAGACACCAAACTTAAACATTTGACAGATAGATGTCTAGTAGGGTAGCCAAAGTTTCCTCTGGCCCTGACACCAGACTTGGACATTTTGACAGATAGATGTCTGGTGTGGGGTAGCCTGACTTTCCTCTGGCCCAGACACTAGACTTAGACATTTTGACAGATAGATGTCTAGTAGGGTAGCCCAACTTTCCTCTGGCCCTGACACCAGACTAAGACAGTTTGACAGATAGATGTCTGGTTGGGTAGCCCGAGTTTCCTCTGGCCCAGACACCAGACTGAGACATTTTGACAGATAGATGTCTAGTAGGGTAGCCCGAGTTTCCTCTGGCCCAGACACCAGACTGAGACATTTTGACAGATAGATGTATAATGTTGGGACCAGAGGAAACTCGTGCTACATCTGTTAAAATGATATACATCATTGTAACAACATACTCTTTCATTGTAATCCAGGAGCACTGTAATGTCACTTGTATTTTCCAACCAATTATATAGGAATATTTCGCTTTCATCCTCTACAGAATCTGTATATTACATTCTGATTCACAAACTCCTCTTTTATGAAATCTCATACTGGCATCATAGGAGGTGAACAGAAACTGAGTTTATTGTCTTGTGTAATACACAGATGAAGTACTGAGGACAATAGGAGAGGATATTCGCCTGGATATAAATGCCATTCCATCAGATAGTCAGTCACAATTTACATCAGACATCACAAGGGGAAGATCTAAACAATCAAATTAAAAACTTTCAAATGTTCACAATTACCTTTTTACATAATATACTTCATTTAGAAATATGATTAAGACATTGGTAGATTTAAATATTTTCAGATTTCATCCTAAAAACAATAATTTCTAGTATCATGACACAAATTTTAATATCAAGATAATATATATCAAATGTTCAGATGCCCCGGTATATCCTCATATAACATAAAATCTCTCAAAAGAAATATCTTACACGTTCCAACATATTTCAACATTTTGACTAAACAGTTATACATTCCTTGGGTACAAAACATTAAGTTTGCTTGTCATACAACTAAGCTATTTATAATATCAATGGTGACACACAAAATGTCCAGTTATCTGCACTGGCATTGTAGTTGGCCTATTAAGCTTGATCTGTGGATATCCAAACAGGATAAAAAAGTTTGCCAGAAAAAGGGTTATATTTTGTGTAAAGAAATGTTGTACAGGTAAATAGTCTTCAGTTATAAGACTGAGAAAAGTCCACATGTTAATGAAACATGCTAACATACAGGTAAGTGCCAATACACAATCTGAAACATATTGTATCTATTGCCAGTATTGGCCTGGCATTAATTTCATTTTCTATGGGTGAAAATGAACTTTTAGTAATGGAAACTTCGATTCGATTACATGTAGAAGGAGAAATCCCTGAATTGGACAGCAGTAGACAATCTTCAGAAATTTGTAGTCGATAGAAAATTGGAACAGGGAGTGGTAAAATGGTCTACAAAGCTTTCAATTTGTTCAATTGTGACTAGTTTTTCAAGATTGAACTAAATTTCTTCCACAAAATGTGGCAAACATATCTGATAGACAGTGAAGTCTCTTAACTAGGTTACAGACGATTAAGTCTCTAAAGTTACAAAGTTTTCACTTTCTTCACCAGCAGATTGTGTCTCACACATTCGTATAGCCAAAGACCAGCAGATGCAACATAGAACCAGCTGAGTACGTAACCCACAGTAACCAGGGACGCCATCATGGGAGTGCTGAACTTAGCAACCACAACAAACACACCACATCTGAAGAGCTCCATTAGAGGTCCATAACTCCTGCAAAAGAAGTGAATGAAAATATGTACGGTATCAGAAAATTTGATATTTAACTTAAAATGGAAGTGAAATAAAAGATATGGCACTGTGTTCATAATAATATTTTCACAATCAAATTTTAAATTGAGACATGGAAATAGAATAAATACCCAACCTGCTCACAGATGACTATTGTCTATGAATACAACTGTCTGAATCTAATGATTCAATACATCATAAGAATCTGTCTTACTCTTGAATTTTAAATGAAAATCATATTGTTTTGATAGACATTAACAAAAAGCTTCATTGGTAACAGAACGTCTGGAATGTAAAAATTAACATTGTGGAGGTTAAGTCTGTCACCAATACAATTGTCATAAAACATATAAACTGTATCTATTTTACAATAACTATAAAACAAGTCATCCAACTTATATTAATCACTCTCGTTGGTCCAGATTTCAGCATGAGGGGTCTTATTGTGGGAGGAAACTGGAGTACCCAGAGAAAACCCACGTGGTCAGGCGGGTGACCCCATACCTTTTAACTCCTGGTTGGGGAATCAAACTTTGGTCGTCTTGGTGAAATGCAAATGCTCTATATATCCATAGCATCACTAGACCACCCCTTTAATATACACTGATATAAAGCAAAACTCTAGCAATACATACTTGTTGTCATATATGGCTCCGAAGCTTGTCAGTGAGAACAGCATGTACAAGATAAAGGCTACAGTCCATAGTGGTGACATACCCTGTACAAAACAGATCATCCATAATGTCACAATGTGAATACAGACATAGTGGTGACATACCCTGTACGTACAAAACAGATCATCAATAATGTTACAATGTGAATACAGACAAAGTGGTGACATACCCTGTACAAAACAGATCATCCATAATGTCACAATGTGAATACAGACATAGTGGTGACATACCCTGTACGTACAAAACAGATCATCAATAATGTTACAATGTGAATACAGACAAAGTGGTGACATACCCTGTACAACTGATTGTCTCAGTAGTGAAAATCGTACTGTCACAGAAGAAATTTGCTTTTCTTATAGAGAATTAATTAGAGAGTTTTTGTGTATTTTCTCATAAATATAAGTTATGTGATAAATAGAATCTTACACTTGTGTCAATGTAATATGAAATTCATTAAACTCGTTAAATAATTTAATATGTCACCCGCCTGAAGGCTTGTGACATGTTATCTAACTCATAAATTCCATATTACATCAACACTTGTGTGAGATCCTCTACTTAATAAATAAAATGAAAGGAATTAAAAAGTAATAATCATAATCACTGTTCTGTTGATATATCTGATTATTCAATTCTCATCAATAACTTGCTTTTTTTAATGAGAAATACATGTCTTCTGTCAAATTTTGATAAATATACACTGATTTGAAGCAAAAATCTTGCAATACCAAAATCTATTTGAGTTATTTTAAAAGGATTGTTGTTTCTTTTTGTGAGTTTAATTGTATTTTTAGATTAAAGAGTCTAGACAGACATTGTTTAATTATTAGCAATTATCTAATTCATATAAGATATCTCAATGGGATAGACATGGTATTGTAACAGTTATATCACTATTTCCTTGTCTCATGATTAATTTCTTGATCCCCAAAATAGATATTCACTCAAGTTCATTAATTTATAAAATTCTGATACATGTATTTGAAGATAAAAACAACTGATAAATAGTGATTATGAATACTACTTTCTCACCTGTTTGAATTTGGCTAATACTCCTGAGGCTAAGATCAAAATGAAGAAGTGAAGAAAGATGTATATGTTGGTCATCAGTGGGACACCACTGTCATACTTCTCCACCGGCTCCTTCACCTGGACCAGAAATCATTGGTGAGTAATTGAACAAGGGTTTGGGGTAATGGGCCAGATCTTATACAAGTATTACAGAGATTTTATACCATTTGTTGTCTATGTAGCAAGTTTAATAGAGACATTTTGAGTTCTATGGGATCAAATGCAAACAGTTAATCCGATTTCAGGTAAAAAAGCAGCATTTTTAGAGAATTATTACAATATACTAAATAAAGATAACATACAAATTGGTTTGGTTGAACTTCAGACCATGTGATTTATTTGCACATTACATAATCATAATAGATTAAAATAACAACAAGCAATATCATTATTTTTTGTAGTTAAAATTTAAACCATGGTCAACATACAACCTGTAAAACGAGAACTTCATTTTTCTTGCTTCTGGAATTAAAATTTATCATGACAGAAGCCGTAAAATGTTTGCAAAACTTATAGGCGGATACCAAAACCTTCATAAAAATCAAGGCTCTAAAACCTTTATGGATTATTTAATCAAAGTCATTGAAGACTTGAATTTGCTGTGGAATGGCTATTAGCTACAACCTCAACACAGATACTTTACTAATCACAAAATGATTACAAAACTAAGTTAGTATGCCGCAGGGGGTGAAGGGGTAGAGGGAGAATGTGTCATTACCAATATGGTACATGACACATTTGTAAACAATGTGTCAAACATGGAAATCAAATGTGAAGGATGCATTAATTTCTTTACAAAATCAATTTTACTCACAAAGGGTGAAAATAAAACTGAGTGAAAAATTTACCAGAAAAACAATCATGCGTACACTTTGTATAAGCTCCATCATCAAACACCAATAGGTATATGGTCAAATTATCATTACTCACCTCCGGGATATCCTCAATACAACCTGTCCACGGTTTCCCTGGTGACCAGCCGGGACCTTTAAAGATGACCCCCATCTTGTTGCTGAAGCCTTTTTCCTCCTGAACTTTCTTAAACATGTACTTCAGGTGACAGATCTACAAATCAAGGGGGACAACTCATATTAACTTATTAGCATACTTAACAAAAGCTGCCTGGTACTCACATTGAGTGGATGCAGCAGCTGTTTTTTTAAAGGCCCAATATACGTAACTTCAGGAAATTTTTCGGGTTCTGTAAAATTATGAAAAAAAATCCAGTTGATAATCATGCAAAAATGAGCCTAAAATGAAGTTAAACTGAGCGGTAACTAACAAGAAACTGTTGACAAAAAAATCCAAAGAATTGAAAATAGTTCAGGTGGGGCCCACTTCAACAACAAAGCCATAGGTAGAAGACAGTTCGAAATGGACGCGTGTTTACAAATATCATATTCAACTGCTGCTGTACCAGTAACCGCGCAAGATTTCATCTTGAATATTGCTGATATCAGTTATTCTTAACTAAATCTAATGATATAAGAAGTTATAAGGCTTGATTTTTGCTTCAAGTTTTGCCAAAAGTTACGTATATTGGGCCTTTAAATGTGCTGGGTATTTAGATTCCAAAGTTTTTAATTTCGATGAAAATGGCTACAAGTTAAGATTTTAATGGCTACAAGTTAAGATTTTATTGGCTACAAGTTAAGATTTTAATGGCTACAAGTTAAGATTTTAATGGCTACAAGTTAAGATTTTAATGGCTACTAGTTAAGATTTTAATCCTCCCTCTGTATTTTTGAGGTGTCATCATGATATTTTTTTTGCATACTTATACACTGCACTGCTTAAAGGCCTAATATACGTAACTTTCAGCAAAACCTGAAGCGAAAATCAAGCCTAACAACTTTTTATATTTATAGATTTAGTTAAGAATAACTGATATCAGCAATATCCAAGAAGAATTCTGTCACGGTTACCGGTACAGCAGCAGTTGAAAGTCAGTATTTGTAAACACGCGTCCATTTTGAATGGTCTACTAACTTCGGCTTGTTGTTGAAGTGGGCCCCACTTGAGTTATTTCCAATTCTTTGGATTTTTCTGTCAAGAGTTTTTTGTTATTTACTGCCCAGGTTTACTTCGTTTTAGGCTTATTTTTGCATGATTAGCAAATGGATTTTTTTTTCAGATTCAGAACTTAAAGACACTCATACATTAAGAATAAAATTTTATTTCAAATATTCACACTTCTTTAGAAAAGTATTGGTTTTTAAGCTGGTAAAAAGAAGCCAAGAAAATTATAATCTTCTGCATGGATTTGATCCTTTTCAGTGAAGATATGTATGATAAAGACTGCATTAGATTTTGTTTTCTAGTTCTTCATATAATTTCCAACCCTCTCCTACTAAATTAAATGTATTTCCCTGCACCTGACCAATTCTGTTGATTTTAGTTACCTGTGCATCAATAGGATCCCAGGACTGGAGAGGGTGTACAAGCCCATAAATGACCTTCTCCTCCTCGGCCTGGAATGTCCCTATAAACACACAAACAAATTTATATACATCAAGGTATATAGAACTTCCAATGTTTGTAATCTAGGTGATCGTAGAAAACTGAAGAACTAAATTGCTTTCATCTTGTGAGACAAATATTCTGGTGATACAATATAATTGATTTTTTTAATCAATTCAAAATTTTCATAATGTCTTTTCAGCACATTAAGATGGGAGATGATAATCTCTTTCATTACTCGCAATGTTGAATAGAGTTTGTCTATGTAAGAAATGTTACAATGGATTAACAATAATATGACTTCATGAATATGGTAACTCTGATGTGATATCGTGTATTAAGAAAATTCTGATGCTGAAAAACAGAAAAGGCAACATGATGAAATTGAAACATTTCACAATACATAATGTATTCAAACCATACATATCAGAGATATAAGATTAGTTTTTCTGCACTAAGACTTTTTAAATGTAGGGTATGCTTATTCTCACTTACGATTCATTTTCATTAAAACCAACTCAAAGGAAAGTTGTTTTTTTTAAATAGTAGCCAGACCAAATGAATTTTCATGGTTTTTTGAGCTGATTCTGGTAGTTGGAATAACAGAAAAATACTCTTACATAGCTACAGGTGTAAGACAGAGAAATGTCACCCTATATGTTACACCTTTAGAAGTGTAAGAGTCTTACAATGAAATTTCCTAAATCCATGAAAGTGGAATAACAAGGTTGGCGCTGACCTATCACCATTATTTACCAATAAACAGTCCTCAGTCATAATATTTACGCTTACCAAACAAACGGTCAAATATGATGAGGACACCACCGTAGTTTTTGTCGATACAGTAAGGGTTTCGGCCGTGGTGGACACGGTGGTGACTTGGAGTGTTCAGTATCCATTCTAACGGGCCCACACTTCTGACAGTCTGATAAAACAGGAACACAAATACAGTAAAGGGTATTACATTGAATCTGCTTGAAATCTTTAGTTAAAATTTTTTTTGAGATTGGATTTATTCAGAATAGAAAATTCACACTCATTTAATCTTAAAATGGTCAATTAACATTACTTTGTTAGTATCTATTAATGCACCCTTGTATTATTCATATACGCTATCATTGCAGCTAACCCATCATCCTCAGTAACCCCTAACATTTTCAGTTTCCTTTCAATAATGCATGTTAATTTGTAAATAGACTTTACCTCTGTGTGAATCCAGAACTGGTAGAGGAGGTTTAGTTGGATGTGAACAAGAAAGACGGATGGAGGCATAATCAAGGCCAGCGGCAAGTAGATCACCTGTAAAGGTAAAAACAAGTCTGTATTAACAACAAGGCTAGCGGCGAGTAGACCACCTGTAAAGGTAAAAACAAGTCTGTATTAATAACAAGGCCAGCGGCAAGAAGATCACCTGTAAAGGTAAAAACAAGTCTGTATTAATAACAGGCCAGTGGCAAGTAGATCACCTGTAAAGGTAAAAACAAGTCTGTATTAATAACAGGCCAGCGACAAGAAGATCACCTGTAAAGGTAAAAACAAGTCTGTATTAATAACAGGCCAGCGACAAGAAGATCACCTGTAAAGGTAAAAACAAGTCTGTATTAATAACAGGCCAGTGGCAAGTAGAACACCTGTAAAGGTAAAAATAAGTCTGTATTAACAACAAGGCCAGCGACAAGAAGATCACCTGTAAAGGTAAAAATAAGTCTGTATTAATAACAAGGCCAGCGGCAAGTAGATCACCTGTAAAGGTAAAAACAAGTCTGTATTAACAACAAGGCTAGCGGCAAGTAGATCACCTGTAAAGGTAAAAACAAGTCTGTATTAATAACAAGGCTAGCGGCAAGTAGATCACCTGTAAAGGTAAAAACAAGTCTGTATTAATAACAAGGCTAGCGGCAAGTAGATCACCTGTAAAGGTAAAAACAAGTCTGTATTAATAACAGGCCAGAAACATATAGATCACTTGTTAAAGTAAACAAAAGTCTGTATATATAATTATCTCCAAAATAAGCACACATTGTGTGAAAAAGGTAAATTATTCCAAAACACAAGGTATAATTAGTGAAAAAACGTTAACTAACATTATCACCTAACATTTATTTTTAGCATATACATATATATCTTTACTTTCATAACTAATTAGGCTTGAGGAATTAACTCACATCTTTTCCATTCCTTACATTTTTCTAAGGAAAACAATACTTAATTCAAAAGTATCTTACGATAATTATAAAGAGGTTTGAGATACCATGTCAGAGTATAACGAGCAAAGTAAAGTGGTCGATATATATAATATCAACTGATTTATCTTAACATCCTTCACTAAAGTCTATATTGATGTAAAGTGGTCGATATATATAATATCAACTGATTTATCTTAACATCCTTCACTAAAGTCTATATTGATGTAAAGTGGTCGATATATATAATATCAACTGATTTATCTTAACATCCTTCACTAAAGTCTATATTGATGTAAAGTGGTCGATATATATAATATCAACTGATTTATCCTAACATCCTTCACTAAAGTCTATATTGATGTAAAGTGGTCGATATATATAATATCAACTGATTTATCTTAACATCCTTCACTAAAGTCTATATTGATGTAAAGTGGTCGATATATATAATATCAACTGATTTATCTTAACATCCTTCACTAAAGTCTATATTGATGTAAAGTGGTCAATATATATAATATCAACTGATTTATCTTAACATCCTTCACTAAAGTCTATATTGATGTAAAGTGGTCGATATATATAATATCAACTGATTTATCTTAACATCCTTCACTAAAGTCTATATTGATGTAAAGTGGTCGATATATATAATATCAACTGATTTATCTTAACATCCTTCACTAAAGTCTATATTGATGTAAAGTGGTCAATATATATAATATCAACTGATTTATCCTAACATCCTTCACTAAAGTCTATATTGATGTAAAGTGGTCGATATATATAATATTAACTGATTTATCCTAACATCCTTCACTAAAGTCTATATTGATGTAAAGTGGTCGATATATATAATATCAACTGATTTATCCTAACATCCTTCACTAAAGTCTATATTGATGTAAAGTGGTCGATATATATAATATTAACTGATTTATCCTAACATCCTTCACTAAAGTCTTTATTGATGTAAAGTGGTCGATATATATAATATCAACTGATTTATCCTAACATCCTTCACTAAAGTCTATATTGATGTAAAGTGGTCGATATATATAATATCAACTGATTTATCCTAACATCCTTCACTAAAGTCTATATTGATGTAAAGTGGTCGATATATATAATATCAACTGATTTATCCTAACATCCTTCACTAAAGTCTATATTGATGTAAAGTGGTCGATATATATAATATTAACTGATTTATCCTAACATCCTTCACTAAAGTCTATATTGATGTAAAGTGGTCGATATATATAATATCAACTGATTTATCCTAACATCCTTCACTAAAGTCTTTATTGATGTAAAGTGGTCGATATATATAATATTAACTGATTTATCCTAACATCCTTCACTAAAGTCTTTATTGATGTAAAGTGGTCGATATATATAATATCAACTGATTTATCCTAACATCCTTCACTAAAGTCTATATTGATGTAAAGTGGTCGATATATATAATATCAACTGATTTATCCTAACATCCTTCACTAAAGTCTTTATTGATGTAAAGTGGTCGATATATATAATATTAACTGATTTATCTTAACATCCTTCACTAAAGTCTTTATTGATGTAAAGTGGTCGATATATATAATATCAACTGATTTATCCTAACATTCTTCACTAAAGTCTATATTGATGTAAAGTGGTCGATATATATAATATTAACTGATTTATCCTAACATCCTTCACTAAAGTCTATATTGATGTAAAGTGGTCGATATATATAATATTAACTGATTTATCCTAACATCCTTCACTAAAGAATATATTGATGTAAAGTGGTCGATATATATAATATTAACTGATTTATCCTAACATCCTTCACTAAAGTCTTTATTGATGTAAAGTGGTCGATATATATAATATCAACTGATTTATCCTAACATCCTTCACTAAAGTCTTTATTGATGTAAAGTGGTCGATATATATAATATTAACTGATTTATCTTAACATCCTTCACTAAAGTCTTTATTGATGTAAAGTGGTCGATATATATAATATCAACTGATTTATCCTAACATCCCTCACTAAAGTCTATATTGATGTAAAGTGGTCAATATATATAATATCAACTGATTTATCTTAATATCCTTCACTAAAGTCTATATTGATGTAAAGTGGTCGATATATATAATATCAACTGATTTATCTTAACATTCTTCACTAAAGTCTATATTGATGTAAAGTGGTCGATATATATAATATCAACTGATTTATCTTAATATCCTTCACTAAAGTCTATATTGATGTAAAGTGGTCAATATATATAATATCAACTGATTTATTTTCCTTCACTAAAGTCTATATTGATATGTTTCCAATGTGTCCATCATAGGACGCTGATTGGATTGTCCTTAAGGATTGTTCCGAAATTTTTGTATTACCCAGTTGAAATATCGGTGGACAGCTGATTGTCGTAGAGCGGTACCCAGGTTGTAATCCTCGGAGCTGTGATGGGCCTGATGACCCGCCCACATGATGTTCATCTCTGTCAAATATAGAAAAGCAAAACACAAAGGATGAGAGAGATTTCTTAATGGAACCCTTATAAATGTAATACTGTTTATATATGACTGGTATTGTTTTGCACTGTATATACTGACATTTGTTTATCTACAGTAGATGTAGTTCGTATTTATATGCATTTTTTTATATTATCACATTAGCTTAGATTGTAATAACTTCTTTATTTATGCAGTGTAAGTATCAAATTATTATCTACATGTTGTGAAGCGCTTTAGAGTAATTTTACAAATTATATAGAGCGCTATATAAATGTTGTATATTATTATTATTATTATTATTATGTACTTAAATGTTCAACCTCTCAAAATGCTCGCAAATGAGTGCAAAAATACAATTTTTGAAGACTGTGCCTTCTAGTGCTGATATTATTTTGTTATGGCCATGTCCTGAAGTAGATTTTGTATGATAGTGTATTTTTTATGACTAATATTATGCTTGATAAACCTGTGTCAGCCTGTTGCTGTTTTTTACAGGCCCCACAGTCACACAACCTAATTAAGTCTTGTGGGGAAAAACCAACAGAGAGGAAAAGTTTCTGTAGGAGCTGGCATGTATGTGTGATTGAGGAATAACTAGAAATGTCTGTGAGACATAAATGCCCCTTTCCCCCATATGAAATTAGATATTCATGCTTGTTTTGTATGTGAAGTTTAATGACAATTGGATCAGTAGTTACTTAAATAAGCTGGTGACATTACCTTGGGACGGGATGGGACGGGATGGGACGGGATGGGATGCCCAGACGCGACCAGACAGGACGGACATGGGTAACACTTTATGCCCCCTGATTTCATGGCGGGGGCATAAAAAGTACTTGGAGTGAAGAATTACTATCCCCATAAAATTCTTACAATTTTCGTCCTATTCTATTTGGTAAAACACCTTCAAAATACCTAGCAATCACATCAATTCTTACCATGTCCTGTCCTGTGTACCCAGTAGTATCCGAACTCAACCCCTATCAGTCCCAAAAGCCAAGTCCAGGGGCTGTCCCAGGGAAGGGACACGATGTTCCATCTATCGTACACCCAAATATAGGTGGCAATTTCTACACCACGGAACAGCAAACTGGAACAGGAAAAATCAAAATGAATGTATGGTAAATACAAATGTAGCTATTCTTTTTCCACTGGTGGAAATATATGAAAAATTTGTATACAAGATTCAGATTTCTGTTGTCTTATCCCATCAGTTGCTACATACCAGAAGTCATTGTATAATAAATCTCTATCTGGCCCTAGTTTCATCATGTGTCCCTTAACTTAAGGTAATTCTTTAATTTAAATCCATTGAAAAGCATTACAGAAGTTAAGGAAAGTTCCATAACCTCAGATTTTCCCTTTTACTCCTGTAATGCTTTCCTATAGAAATTTCAGAGTTTAGGAACATTTATGAAACTGTGGCATGGCCATCCCTCTGAATTTGTTTGTTTCTCTACTTCCTAGAGAGACAAGGACATTTTTTGTTATTTCTTAGAATGTCATATTTCAATACCAAAACTTTTCTTTCCGAGGGTTTTTTTCAGATAAAGATGTATGGATTGAGATCTCCAAATAAATGAACATTAGTACCTAGGTAAGCACACTTTTAATGAACTGGACAGGAAACTACAAACAAACCATTTTAAAGGATGGTCTTTTTGGTTCAGACACAAAATGTTTGCAAATTAACATACTTGAGTTCATGTTTTTTGAACCTTTGATAAAATGGCACAGAGAGACAAGTTATTACTATTGCGGTATGTGGCTCATTTTGACAAGAGGTGAATCTTTATAGTTATGAAGCTAACAAATGCACCAATTATAATTTTAACAATTCACAGACACACCCAGACCAAACCCACCTGTGAAATTGTGAGATTATTCCTGCAGCCAAAGAACTGAACGTATCATTAAACCTGGGGAGTGGCCTCCCTTGGAGGTAGAGTACTGGGATTTCAATCATCGCCAGAGTAAGGAATACAGGGAGTGCCTGAAACAGAGACAGGACCATTATTGAAATCATGTTACATCAGTCATCAATATTTACAAGTAATAAGAAAATTAGTTGACAGTGTTTTTGCTACCTTGATTTTACAGCAACCTGTGCCTTATTTAATTGGGAAAATTAAGTAGGATTTTCAGCTTAATTGGTAAAAGTATTCTTGAATTTTACTTCATTTTGAGAAAATAACACAGATTTTGATTAGGGGAAACAGCCTTATATCGGCTGTAAAACAGGGAAAACAAAATCACTGGCTGAGTATAGAATGCATCCATGCTTTATCATGAGCCCAAAAAAGTTTTATTACATTATGTAAGACCTTGAACTGTATCAAGGAGATCATCATTCATTTATAATTACCATAAAGTGAATGAGGTATTCAGCATGTCTCAAATTCAATATTGGGCTAGTATATATATCAGGGCATTATGTACATGTATCTATGTGTACAAAGTATCAAAAACTAATAAATAACATCAATTTATAATGAATCAGCAATATATTTAAGTCTTACAGATAATTAACCATAATCATTTATTCAAAATTAAATTATTCCTGTAAGTAATTTGACAAATAACAAAATGTTGGTACTGTGCGCATGGCCGCATGTACTAGTTGCATTGCTAGGTGCTGGGTACAAGATCCCATTTTTAGATGAGAATAGATTTGATCCATTCAACTGGCTTATAAAGGAAACTGATATTTATTTAAAAATTATCAAAGATAAAACCTTCTATTCTATCACTCATCAGTGTCAGTCGGAAATGTACAAATTAGCCCACCACAAGCAGAGTACATTTATATACAGTATACTGTGACTGTGTGTGTCAACATCTGAGAAAGTTATCAGATATCAATAATATCAAATTAGATATACATCTACAAACTATTTACAATGTACATAAAGTGACAGATAGAGCATGTCACGATACTAAATTATGTCAGGGTTGCCTTCATTATTTAACCATCACAGTTCTTTCAATTTGAATTCATAGTCGATATAAAGCCACAATGAAATGAAAAATCCCATGTGTCAACAAGTTGAGTTTGTGAGCACCAATCACAAAATATTCAGTTAACATTCAATAATTTGGTCTGCATTTAATAATATTTTAAACCTTTCCTTGGCGTTGTCTAAAACTGTGTCAGTTTTTTTTATCTGTCTGTGTCAGACATGAATATCTGGTTCAAATATTAATCTACAGTAAGATAGAGAGAGTATTTTACAATTACATTTCATACAGCAGAATTCAGTCAAGTTCTCTATACAAGCTCACAATAACAATAACTCCTTTTAACTATCAAATGTCGTCTCCAAATATTGTTCACTCCAAAACAGGCTGCTCTCCAAACAGAAAATGATTTATTTACCCAAAACACCAATAAGATGAAGGCTTGTCTTTTGATATAATATTGTTACAGTCCTTTTTCCCAAATTCATGTAAGCTTATGAAGCTTAAGCTTAAGGCTACTGTACAATTTAGTTCATCATCATGATCATATGATCATGATCATCATGATCATCATCATCATCATCATCATCATCATCATCACCAATACCAACCTCATCATCATCATCATCATCATCATCATCATCATCATCATCATCATCATCATCATCATCATCATCACCACCAACACCACCACCACCACCACCACCAACCTCATCATCATCATCATCATCATCATCATCATCATCATCATCATCATCATCATCATCACCACCAACACCACCACCACCACCACCACCAACCTCATCATCATCATCATCATCATCATCATCATCATCATCATCACCACCACCAACACCAACCTCATCATCATCATCATCATCATCATCATCATCATCACCACCACCACCACCACCAACACCAACCTCATCATCATCATCATCATCATCATCATCATCATCATCATCATCATCATCATCATCACCACCACCACCACCACCACCAACAACCTCATCATCATCATCATCATCATCATCATCATCATCATCATCATCATCATCATCATCATCATCAACCTCATCATCATCATCATCATCATCATCATCATCATCACCACCACCACCACCACCACCAACCTCATCACCATCATCATCATCATCATCATCATCATTCATCATCATCATCATCATCATCATCACTACCACAAACATCATCATCACTAACATATCATGGTGTTGTAGTTTTACAATGTAGTATTTAGTAATTGGACATGTAATAATGTTTCACAACAGTTTATGTAATCACAACATGTCCTCACCACATTTGTTGTTCTAAAACCGTGAATAAGTATTTATCCAAGGCTTAAGAGTTAAAACATTAATGAAGTGCCCGAGCAGGATATGTGTACAGCAGCTGCATATCCCGGAATTAATGGCTTATGCTAATATTTTTAAAACCACATTTTTCACTTTTTCCTTAGAGCAAGTTGTGGCAGTATTGTGCTTCATTTTACCTGTTCATTGTCAAAATAGTGAAGTTCTGGCCGATCAACAAGAAGACATCGAAACAATAAACTTTTTTTACCTCATCCACATATCTGGGAACCTCTTCCACATCCTTGAACGATGATTCATTTGGTGTCAACAGGTAAAACATTCGCCGTAGACCAGCGCTCGCTGCCTTCAGCCCGTCCTCCATTTTGTCCAGAATCACAGCCAAACATATAGGTCACATGATACTATGAACTCTGACCTATACCAGAAGGGAAGCAACTCGTATTCAGTGCCAGTAAAAAGATAGTAAACTGTCTTGTTGTCTTCTTTCTGACCCGCCTCTTTGGTATCGTTTCGACTCCGGTGGGCACGAGAAATAGCTTAGGCAGTATTTGGTAGCTTGTTTTCCAGAATGAATTCAGTCTACTTTTCAATGTATTTATAAGCTACATATTCAGATAATTTATTCCACTCATTGACTAATAAAAAAAAATGTTTCCAAGATTTCAAGATTTTTATTACGCTCAGACATACAAACTATGTAACAAGAGGTCATGTGTATATATATATATATATATATATATATATATATATAATTCGCTGCACATGGCGGACAATACATTTAAAGAACATATAGTGTGTCATTTATCTTGTTGTTTTTTTCCAATTGTTTTTCTAGTCCTTGTAAGAATTTACTAATATTTGAAAGTAGGCCAATACATGTACATTGCAAATAGTAAATAGCCCTTTAATTTTAATATGTTTGGAAGAGTATAAAAGTATATAATTGTCTAATTAATTTGACTGATCCATGTTTGCAAATAAACAGATAGTGAAACTCTGATCACCAATATCGTCAGAATACAGATTATACGTTCTCTTAGCTCGAGATAACCCGATTCTATTGGTAGCTATAGGCCTATATATAGAGAGAGAGATGCATAAGAAATTCTAAACTTTATGATAATTTGTCAGTCTTTTCGCTCCAGTATAGCAGAGACGTATACAGCTTTATACGTCTCTGAGTTTAGTAATGTATTTTTCAAGTTCGAACTTAAATATCGAAAAGCTGAGTCCTCTCGAAGATATTTGAATATCATGAAACCATTTTTGTTATAAATTGATGTTGTAATCTTCATTTAACAAGGAATTTCAAGTATTCTTTATTTATAGTTAAGTTTTCTGATATTCCAAAAGTTTAAGCCTGTTTAATGAAAATAGCATTAACATTCGTTAACCATGTCAGTTCTAAAATGCGTTTTACATGTAGATTGAACATTAAGCTATACCAGGGAGGTATATGTACATATACGTGGCTGGCTATTCATGCTGGTCAACTTATTACTATGAGGCGGTCGATCAAAAACTATAAAGCCATGGTTTTATGCGTCTCTGTCTCAATGTAACTCTTGTTTTCAGGGTATTGATAAGTTTCGTAGCTCGTCGTTGTACACTTTCGAGTGTAATACATTTGTTTTTAGTCATCACAGACCAAGTAGGTGAGGCGTACTCCTTTTACAGACGTACGATAGCTCCGACAGTTGGAGGAATATCTGTTTATCCAAATTTTGCCTAATGGCTCCGAAGGTCTGATTAGCCTTTTTGGTTATATTTTCTATGTTGCTTGGCATTTTAAGTTTTCATCTATGCGACTCCAAGATAGTTTTTTCTTCTGTCACTTGATTGATGGGGGTGCCATCCATTTCATATCTAAAGGGATCTGATGGACCCTAATTACTATGTTTGCATTCATCCTTATTGTTTTTTACTGCCAATTCAAAGTTGACCAATGGGCTAGTATATATATATATGTTAATATCGTCTTGTAAGGAGTTCCCCCTTCCATTCTGTTAAACACATTGTATATTTTAGAGTCAATCTGATTATAATACAAATCCTTGTTCTCACTCCGTTTTACAAGGATTTGACAACATCCCATAAGAGGTCACGTTCAGATGACCTTTGTCGCCTCTTTACTTAACTCTAAAATAATTTTGCAATGACCTGTCATCTTGCAGCAAGTCATTTCGTCACATTATTCCACATGAACTTTTTGGTGACGAAATGACTAAACGGATAAATGCGATTATGCAAGCTTTGTCGCCTCAAAATTTCACTGTCAAGATCCTGACAGTAGTAATTTGATTGGCTAATGCAAAAGGTCATCGGGACATGACCCCTTTGGGATTTTCTTAGATCTTAACGCAGCAGAGAGAAGTTTACGGAACGGCGCGGAGAACAAGATATGATTTTAATCAGATTGTTTTAGAGTCGTCTGCGAAAATCAATTAGAAAAGTATAGGTCCAAGTACGCTGCCCTGTGGAATGGCACTTAAAACATCTATCTTGATGCTTTACCATTGACTACGACTTTTGCGTATTTTTGCTGCCTTATTCTTGAGTCCATGTATTCATGACATCGATTAATTGTCACGGTGGGGAATCACGTGGTCTGCAGTTGGTGAGTTACACGAATATAAAATGGCGACCGCCAGTGTTGAAGGTGAAAATAGAGGTAAGACACTGAAAGTACTCATTACGTAAGCATTTCATAATGACGAGCATATACCATACTGAATTCTGGACATACCGATACCTCATTTGTGCTGCAACGGTCCGTAGTTTTCTGTAACATTCTGACCAAAGTTTCGAATCGTAGCGATTCTCCTCGAACGAAGGTGGTGGTTTACACGAACATTTGTATGTTCTTGTCTAGACAAATCAAACATACGAAATAGTAAAAGGTTCGTGTAAACCACCACCCTTCGTTCGAAGAGAACACTCATTTCTCGTCCATTATCCATGGCTCTTGATACTGATTTTTTATTTTATATTTATTAGCAACTGAAAACTATTTTTATCATAAAAAGCAGAAAATGTTGCGCGGAATTATTCATACGCTCCTGCAGAAAACACAACACCACTATCTTTGACCTTGACGTCACAGTCCTCAACTCTCGTCGCGGCAGATATCTTCTTTTTGATGGCGGTGTTTCTATAGTCTTCCTTAACCCTGAACATTTTTAGATTCATCAGTAATTTTTGATTTAGATGGGGGTATACTTGCTGTGGGGCGCTTCTCAATCTCCTTTCACGAGTCGAAAGCTGTATGTCCGCCACGATACCCAAATCAGTCGATTGTTACCGCGAGGAAAAGCGCAGTGAATCGTAGGAGAAATCACAAAATGATAAAATAGATAGGAAAATAGAAAACTATAGGGTTTTGGTCCCATTTTGGCAGACGGAGGAGAATCATTACTTGTTGGCCTCCAGGGAACAGACGGAAAAGAAACGTAGAGTGTTGGTTTCCCAGGACATATGAAGGAGAATATAGGGTGTTGCCTCCCTTGGATAGATGAGTTATTTGTGTGTTATTAGTTAGATTTGTACTTCTTTGTGAAGTCTGGGGTGGTTTTTACATATTTAATTATCGTTTAGACTGTATTATATGTGCTTGTATTTTTTGTCAATCTTTACAAAATTGTATCTTAAAAACAATAATAACGTGCATCATTAAAAAATGAGATACACGTATCTCAGTGATACTTGATTCGATAAAGTACTACAACAGTTTTGGGTTAAGTATATCTGAGTTTGTAACTCTGTATAACTTATACATATCAAAATGTATCATTATACGTCCCATAAGTATGGACCGGAACTGAAATGTATACAATGTCCGTTCGACATTTCTATAAGGAAACAAAAATGGAATCATTGACCTTGACCACTTGTATCTGTCACCACAAAATGATGACTCAACAACACGGACGTTAAACTCTGGGTTAAATGTCTCGTTGAGATATAACGATGCTTACAATGTTTTTCGTATAAAACTTCAAACATGGCAAGCAATAGATCCATATTGCGAGCCCAAGAAGCAGTTATCTTCACATGTTCTCTTTGTGACGGTGACGTGAGGGTTAAATGGTTCTGCAACGATTGCCATGAGAACTTATGTGACCGGTGTAGAGAGCCGCATCAACACGGGACGAACGTTAGAAAACACGTCATTGTATCAATCGGAGATGCCAAACGACAGAGCGACACATCTGCAGAGGTCTGTATACAACACCCAGGTAAATTATGTGACGTGTACTGCTCAGACTGTAAGGTAATTATGTGCTCAATGTGTCTCTCCCGAGAACACAGAGAACACAACTGGAGACATGTCGATGAGGAGTTTGCCGCACAAAAGCAGAAAATGAAGAAACACCTGAAAGCAATTTCCACCAAAATCAAACAATTGGAGAATAAGATATCGAACAGACACCATTTTAAAAAAGGCATTGATGAGGATATTGATGCAATGTCAAAAGCAGTGAACTCGCAAAGGGCTAAGGTTAAGGCGGAAGTGGATAACATTGCGGATGCAGTATTGTATGAGTTATCGTTCTTGCAGAAAAAAGAGTCAATGTGCCTCAAGACGGATTGTCAACGATTCGAGGAAAATGTCGACGAATTAAAAGAGTTGCTAAAAACAGGATTGACTGCTACATCGAATGCATCTGTTTTTGACATGCAGCGTACTCTAGCGACTTTGGCAATAGGCTTGACCAAGTATGATGTTGGTGAATTTATACCGCGAAAGACGCCAACCTTTCTCCAAGGGAATATCGACAACTTCCTGTTCAGGAAGACGATAGGTACGCTACAAACTGATAGCATGTATGAGGAGAAGGATATCAACAACAAACATGTCCGTTGTCTCTATACCTTTACAGTGCTTCAACAACGAAATCAGGTGTTTTCTATATGCCCGACCGACGACAGGCACGCCTGGGTATCAATCTGTGACTACAAAGGCCTAGCGATGGTCAATAGTGAGGGACTAGTCATTGAAACAGTAAATCTGAAACTCTCACCGTACCGGATTGCTATGTTAGGGCCAACAGAAATACTTATATCAGAATACGGATATATGACACAGTTATATAAGCTCACATTGCAGACCAGGCGTGTGACCGAATTTGCTGATATCCGTCCACACACACCACGTGACATCAGCGTCAACGAGAGCGGTGAGATTTTTGTAAGTACCGGAACACCAACAGTAGTGGTGGTCAATTATTCCGGAATCATCATCAAACAAGTTTCCTGTGGAACTAAAGGATGGGACATAACATGCTTGTTGGCAGGCGGTTTGGCAGTATCCGTCTCGGAAAAGTTTCATTCAGAGGAAATACTCTTTCAAAGTACCGATGGAAAGAAAATCGGTAAATGGGCAGGTGAACTCGACAAAGGTAAAAATGCCGATAAAATGCGCCTGTGTAAAATGTCACGTGACAGGCATGGCCGACTGTTCGTCCCTGACTTCAACAACAACCAAGTGTACGTTCTGCCAGAAAATAGTACACCGGCTTCGTGCCTTCTGGAAGAGAAGCACGGTGTGACAGGCCCTACAGCGGTGGGTGTGGACATGGGTGGGGACGTATGGATCGGGTGTGGGGACGGCACCGTTCATATTATGAGGCTTTAAAACGGCCATAGAAATGCAGTTTTATGTCATCCATGAATGGTGTTTCTTATAACAACACCTTATATAAATTTATAGTTTCTCTGTCTATGAAAACAGACGATTGGGTGACAAAATATCAACATGGCGTTCTAAGAGTACATAATTTAAGTTACAGTACCAATACGTTTTTTTTCGTGCAAATAAAACCATTATTATTATTATTATTATTATTATTATTATTATTATGTAAGTACCAAAAGTTTATTTTTGTACTTCTGTGGGAACAATTTCCATATTTTACAATAATATGTAATTTGATTTGTGTATTTTAGAATATACCTACCTTTGAGTGATCATGCAATTTGTGGCTGTTTAATACCCGGTTGAATGGGAAAATATCGATGCTTATATTCTTAACTTTGTCAGATTTGTATGATTCTTGGTATTTGTTATATCAGCATGATTGGTCTAAACATTGCATCCTTTACTTCGTAAAGATGGTTTATTCTTGCATGGCCTGAGTGATATCAGGATAATTTCAAAACGAACAGATTGCTTGTATTATTAATTTTGCATATATGACTTTATAATTTTTAATAGAATAATATATCTTGAGTAAGTAGCCTATCAACTATAACCAATCAAAAATATGATATTTTACATATAGACAATTCGAAAATAAAGAACTGTTACCTTTATTGCAAATATTGGTTATATGTACAAACTAAATTAAGTGCTTAAGATAAGTAAATATTGTAGACAAAACCATGTGTAACGGTACAGTTGTTTACCTAAGTAAGAAGCAAACCAATCCGTTTTATATAGACACGTAAAAGGTGACCATTTCCAAATTTCTCGTTAATGGTTTATTTTTTCATCAATCAATGTTACACAAAGCCATTTTCCTGGACCTACCGAGTCGTTTTAAAAAAGATCAGAGAATACGAAAGCGTCAACAAAAAAATAATCTCAAAGTGATTAAACTAGAGGCAAAATAGGAACAAGGGAAAGATGTACAAGATAATAAGACGCGATGTTCCAGAAGAGTAAGCGTCTTCTGCTTCATCGACGACACCCACCATGTAAATCTTGGTGAAATCCAAGTAAATGTCATGCCCTCAAAGAACTGAGGTATAATTCCCAAACACAACAAGCAGGTATACTAATGAGCAAAATATTTAAAAAAAACATCCATCTTCATATCATGCAAGGAAGTAGAATATTTCTCAATGAGACCAAGATGGCGACCATAAAACTTGCCCATAGTCTTCAACACCTTGATCGCTCGAATCCCTGTGCCGTACGTTTATTTGTCAGCAGTCAACACCGCTGACGAAATCTCGACATTCTAAGGTAGTCATAGAATAATGAAGCAAGAGAAGCAGGGATGTTACCATTAAGAAAGAAAAAGTTCACAAATCGAAAATCGAAATCGTCTCGTTTATCATAAAGCTTAGATGTTAGCTGCCCGTGTTGGTCATAGTTAAGATCGAGGTAAGACGAGTCTGTTGTGTCCTTTATTCAGAAGGGTATATACGATCGACGTTGTCAGCAAACGTGTTCAAAGACAACATATCGTTGATATATCTGAAAGTAAAAGTAAAGGATTTGACAATGTCTTTGTTACTTGTCCTGATTAGCTCTTCCAAAAATTCAGCCTTGTATGAAAACAATAACAAGTCAGCTAAGAGTGGGTCAAAGTTTGTTCTTAAACTATGATCACATAGAAGGCTTATAGCTAAGCTTTACGTTACGGTAAACGTTACAATCTCAATCCTTCGATCGTGAACATCCCTTTTCTTGATAGCAACATCCCTACTTCTCCAACCCCCTTTTTTAGATGTGGTTGTATATTCGTTATTATAGGGCATGTTCTAAATATCAAGATGTATGTTCGTGATAGAAGTTCATTTTGAGAACGTTACGTTTACTTAGACGGGACCAAGACTAATTGGCGGATGTCGCCGATAAAGCAGAAGACGCCTACTCTGTGGTACACCTGGTCTGCTTGCACATTTTTGGGGTCTCTGAGTAAATCTCTCCCTTTGTTCCTTAATTTAATCGATTTTGAGTTCGGATGATAGTTTTGTTGATGCTTTGGTGTTCTTCTGATGATTTACCTCGAAAAAGTCATAAGGAATTTTGTAAAGAAAGTACCTAACAATCTTAATCGTGCGGTGGTCTTAATAGTGAAGCTTGAAATACAAAGATAATTATAAAGAAGATTTTTTTGGGATTGAAATGAAGTCTTAATTCTGAGGTGGTTTTTCCAGCGAGGTTTCAGTGTAATTGATTTCGTTTGTTTCTAGTCAAATGATTATTTCATATGTACCTTAATTGTATTATTAATAATAATGATATAAACTTCAAATTAACAAAACAAAACAAAAAACAACTTCATATTCTGAAAAAATCATCCATTTATTCAACATTTTAAAGCACTTAATTCATTTGTTGAGATTCACCTCTTATTTCAAAAGTCTTGTTCATTCATTTGTAACATTAAGATAGACACCATAGCATGAGCAGCACCCGCTCTTTGTTTTTTCTGGTACTAGTACCTCCAGTGCATTCGTCTGAAAACTCACTCATAAAATACATCACTCAGTCATATGTACAATAACAAACACACACTTTTAAACACATTTGTAACACGTATATCAACACTTGTATATTAAAAATCGTCACATAACTTGAAAAAATACTGTATAGACTAATTATGTGATTAATGTTGTTAAATATTGTACGATTAATCAGAACGATTTTAATATCATTAAAGATCTACACATAGTTATTTTCAAAACGATTAGGGTTAATTAATTACTGGAATAAAACATAGCATAAACATAATTTGCAATCACTTTAATGTTAATCAATCATGTGCGTTCCATTATCATTAACGTGTAGATATATAAATACAAATTTCATTTAAAAAATGAAAAATGTTGACAAATCAAAATTTTTCATATTTAGCGGTTTAACTGCACTTCGGTTTCAGTCTATACATCGATAGACAAATTAAGTATCTAGGGCAATTCATATAATTTAATTACATTACAAAATTAAATAATCTTACAGATGAACATTTCTATTTTCATAACAATAACGCTTTGATATCTCCATCAAGCAATCACAATCTGTGTTTCAAATTTGGCGCGCACCGTGACTACGCGTAATGTGACGTAATGATGACGGTGGTAAGAGAAAGACCGACATGGCAGTCACAGTTAGTTTAAATGTCAACAATACAAAGAAATATTTGCACAGTAAATGCAATACTTACAAGGAAATGAAACAAAAACAAGTGTCATAACTCTTATGTAAATGTGTCACCTGAGTACGTTATCGACATTTACAACACTAGATACAAAAATGAAATAATTTGGACAAAAGAACAAACAAAAGTGAAAAGGAAGGGGGCATTGGGTAGGTATACAGTGGAAACCATCAGAAGACTGTGTAGCGATGAGTACATTTACGTTGAACACGAATCTGTAAAATATAATGATCTGTCAAAAACAGTCCCTGTTCACACGGAGGAAGTCTGGAACAACCTAACCCCTAGTTACCTGTAACAAATTATGGTTGGTGGAACTGAAACACACACTTGTTAAAAGAGGAGTTTGAAATGAAACGAGACATGCCACGGCATGCAAAGGTCGGTTTGTGATCGTGTTTACATCATTCATTGATGAGGGTTCAGCAGGACGAGTACGGGATACAACTCGTTGAGTGTTATTAGGAGCAGTGTCCGGATGTAGGCCTACATCCATGATACCAATAATTTTATTAGGGTTTCCTATGTCGAACGACAAGTCACGGGGCAGTGCAGCGATGTAGCACAAAAACAGACGACATGTTTATATAAAAAAAGTAGTACTTTGTGTATAATGTTAATAAAACATGTCCTTCACTTTTCGGTCCATCGTTTGATAGACTTAAGCAATAAATAACGGAAAAAACATTTGTCAAACAAAATTATTATTACGTAGATCTAAATAAATACAATATATCTGATAAAAATCATATCAAGGCCGACAAGTAAATAATTAACTTTGACAACGGGTTAGTCTATTTTATTAAGTGGGCTACCACAATTTTAACAAACGGTTACGCAGTAATCTGTGTCAGCCACTGATTGTGTATTGTAGATTGGTTTATTTGGCCATATAACAATTAGAGAGCATTGCGTCTATCATAACCTGACTGCTGATACATAGTCCTAGACTCCGATCTGTTTCCAGCGGCGATCTCGACTTTCCAAGAACATGTATATGTACATGTAGATGGCGCATCATATCCATATTTTCCATGTGCCAATGTCTCGTCATACCTAAAGCAGAACGAAAACTCGAAAAGTCAACACAAGTAGTGTACATAACTTTTAATCATTAATATATTCTATATCACATGACCACATGTGTTGGAAAACCGCAAAAATAGCACACTGGAATAATAGTAAGCAATTTCCATAATTGAAAATAACTTGCATTCAACTTATAAAAATGTACATGAAAAAAATACAATATGTGATGAGTTGCAGACAAAATTTAGGAACAAACAATATGTAAAATATATTCACCTGTGTTAATCTGACGGGTTGCCTCCCCTCCTGTGGGATGATTGTGATAACCAGGAGACGTCCCTCTGGGACCTGGCTCGTCCTACAGATAGGACATGTCTTCTTACTCGTGCTTAAAAACCATCGTAATACACACTCCCTGTGAAATACTGAAAGAAGCCCAAATAAGTAAAAGTTTACTAGCAACCAGCACAATACTCACTATTATTGAAAACCACTTATTTATTTTTATTGGAGCAGTACTTAGAAAAATCCATAGACACTATTTTACTAGGAAGGAGGAATAAGTTAAGAATTGATATTAGTTCCGTTATTTGTAGGGCTCACTCCCGATGGATCTTTGAAAAAAGCCACGTTACTTTAACGCAAGAGCTAGACTAACACACACTCTTAAATTAAAACAAATTCACATAGAATATACCATGGAGAAAAGACGAATAACTTACTAGTGATATTTAAGGCAGATGTACTGTAGGTAATTAACCGATATATATAACTTCCTTCTTTTTTAATAGTGGTTTGGAACCTAATATCATACCTAATAAGGTGCCGAGAGGGACTGTTATGATGCAGTGTAATTCATGTTTTTATCACATAACTGACCGGTTCAGTCTTGTCATAAATATGGTATTACACACGTGTAATAGCACTATTTTAACTTCATAAGCAAATGACATCTTTATGACGTCATATGATTGTCTTGGTAATGAAAATCGTACCGTCAGAGAAGAAATTTGCCTTTCTTATAGAGAATTGGAGTGTTTCGGTGTATTTTCTCATAAATATAAGTTATTTGATAAATATAATCTTACACTCGTGTCAATGTCTTTAGGCGAGTGACATATTAAATTATTGAACTCGTTTAATAAATTCCATATTTCATCGACACTCGTGTAAGATCCTCTATATCATGTCGTATCGTTTAATACAATCTATAGGCTAACCACAATTGGGTTTTACATCCATCTTTCTGTGAGTGATCTTGTCGACAAGTCTAATACATTGTCATCAATAGAATATGGCAATATCCATGCATGTGACAAAGATTTCGTTGTGACATGACCTTAACCTTTTGTATGTTATTGTATACTCTTACCGTGACGGCAGCTGAGTTGTGTTACTTTATGGATGAGGGAATGTTCGTTATCATTACAAATTGCACATTCAAAATCTGAAACAGAAAATCAAGCAAGCCATTTTAATGATTATCGGTGATATGGTATCTTGTATCAGCATGATAACTGGGCAGTTTCTAAGATCATGTATATAGAAATAACAGATGAGCTGTAAGAAGAAAATATCTGTCATACATTGGACGTATTAAAATACTAAATATGTTTTAATTGTTTTTTATAGTCTTGCTATACTAACCATCCTTAAATGGTTGCGAGTCATGCCCTTCTCTACACTTTGGTATATCTTAATCTCAATGGAACACGTTACTATCCTCTCTTTGTAACCGTTCCGATTCAAACTTCTCTCTGACCCTTTGTTGGTATTCGTATCTAAGGATTGCATTCAAGATCTCTCTTTATAATAAATTTTATTTTGAATGTCAGTAAATTTGTAAGTTCGAAGTGGATTCGATATTCAAGGGCTTGCTCTAAATATCGATTTTATTGTGATTACGTTGACATACTTACTACACAGGGATTCGGGAGATGCAGGTTGATGAGAACTATGAACAAGTTTGATGGTCGCCATATTGGTCTCATTGAGAATTTTTGTATCCTTGCATGATTTACAGATTGAAGCTTTTGACCATGCTCATTACTATGCTTTCTTGTTGTGGTTAAAAATGATGACTCAGTTCTCACTTTGAGGACCTGCTATTTACTTAGATGTGACCAATATGTACATTAAAAGGGTCGTCGATGAAGCAGAAGACGCTTACCCTTCTTGAACACCTGGTCTTATTCTCTTGTACTTTAACAGGGGTATCCATGTAAATGTTTCCTTTATTCATATTATGCCCCTAATTCAATCGATTTTGAGTTACGATTATAGTTTTTTTGACGCTAGGGTATTCTCTGATTTTTTGGCAGCAAGGATACTTGATACTATTCCAGGAATGATCAACCGTTTTGTCGTTATTTATCAGATTGTTTGAGAATTACCTTCAGGGATGTTGTCAGCTGTAAGCGGTTTCAACATATCGCTTTGTAACATCCTCTCGGCCATTGTTGGCTGACCGTCAGGTACAGGAATGGTCTCGGAATCATTTCCATCAGCAAACAGCGGCAGTGGATGGAGGTAGTACTCCAGAGATGTACCATACCGCATCTGTAACAATGTAAAAGAACGTCACCTCAGGAGATTACCGTATCTCATCTGTAACCATGTAGTAGAACCATAAAATAGCGTCATAAAGGACAGAATAAATCATAAATCAATAAAAAGGAGGCATTAAATCGAAAATGATATACAATGAAACAAAAATGACAAAAAAATGAGAGAAAACGAAGAAAAACGAATACATTTAAAAGGGTTCGCGTGGTGATGTTTTGAAATGGGTACTTTACTGAAATCTGTTTTTATCATTTACTTTATTTTGTTACGCAGATAAAAATTATTACCGATCATATGGAAATTACTTGGGTTCTACATCCGGTGGGTGCTGCTGGCTCTTTTGATTGCCATAAAAGCACAAGATTATCTAGTTGTGCCCCACTTTTGGCTGACATGTTTTTGTTTTCATACGAGGCTGAAGTTGTCGAGGGGCTTTTCACGACGGGTAACGAAAATATTGACAAATCGTTCAATTTCACTTTCAGGTATATCACCAATGTGTTGTCTCTAAACAACAAGAAGTTTGCTGACCTAGTGAATCGTATATACCCTACTGAACTTGAGATTTAAAGACATAACAGACTCTCCTTCATCAGTTTCTTACCTCGATCTTTAATTAAACGAGGCGATCTCGATTTTCAATTTGTAAACTTTCCCTTTCTTAGTAGAAACATCATTGCTTCACCTGCTCCGTTATTCCACGACTTGCTCTGAACATCGAGATGTTCGTGATAGATGTCAACTGCTAACGAACAAACTTACGGCACAGGGATTGGAGAGATGCAGGTTGATGAAGACCATGGGCAAGTTTAATGGTCGTCATCTTGATCTCATCGAGAAATCTTCATTGGTGTTTACTTGCGTGTGACCAAAATTTACATGGCGGTTGTCGTCGATGAAGCAGGCGACGCTTACTTTTCTGGAACACATGGTCTTATTCTCTTGTTCTTTTACGAGGGTGTCCATATAACGCTTTCCTTTATTCAATTTTAATCGATTTTGAGTTCGGATTTTGGTTTTGTGAACGCTTTAGTTTTCTCTGATTTTTGTTTTGTTTTGCCCAAGTGTAAAGATCCTTCTATTTCGCAATGACAGGTAAATGTATTGAATGCGGGAACAATTGGATTTGTAGATGCCAGACTTAAATATACGATGAGGGCATCTTCAAAATGATATATGATATCCATTAACATAAATATGATAAAGCATCCATATTTATATATAAATATCTGTTCCTAGATAACTAGGGGCTGTTGACACATCGGTTGGTCAACGTCCTAATGCCTTGGTTGATGATTAATATTGTCAGGTTAGTATTGTTATTAACACCTGCTGGACATATCACGAATTAATGATTCTGTATTTACTATTAAAGCTGCGAAATTGTATTTCCTAAAATTTCACATTCTCGCATTTTCTCTTTTGGTAATTTGTTTCTAAATTAAGCTATTGTTTATAATAAGTCACCGGTGTTCGGTGATGTTTACTTACGGTTTGACCTTTTGTAGTTCATGGCATACATTGCATTAAGACATTTTTGATAGAGTGATTAAAAAACATGTATAGATATGTTAGACCTCCAACTATACATTGTGTAAAGTAGTTTGGTACTAAATGCTAGGTAAAGGTATTTTGAGGATGGAAGCAGTCTTCTCGTAACACTATCAGAGTTCTAGAGTATGCATGGCGAGAATGGACAAAACACACTTTGTTGGTCATTTACATCCTACAGCTATGGTCACTAAAGGGCGATCGGGGAAATCCAGTGTATCCGAAGAAAAAACACCGACCCATGGTCATCAGTGGTGCGACTGTCCTACGAAGGCCTCGAACCAACGACCTAGTGTTTGAGGGCTGGTGGATGAAGCCCAACAGACGCCTGAACCATACCCTAAGATGTACAGTTGACTATATATACATGCTTCGAACTGGGTAAAATACATACCAGTTTGTAGTGTATCAAATTGTGAGCTTAAAAAACATTTCAAATGTACTGATATGACCGTACCCGCTTTGAAAAGAACGGTTAACATAGCTCTTTTTTACAGTAATAAACGGTGTCCCAAACGACGAACTCACTTATTCTCTAATTGGAATCACCAAATTGTGAATCAGGTAGCATACAACCAACTGATTAACCCGCTAACCATTAACATAGATTTGAATATCAAAGGTGCTCATACAATACAGATGCATACATTTATAATGCGCTAACATATGCCGTTTAGAAATGCAACGAGCGTCTAAACACCTAGAGTATTTTTTATTTGCACTTTGAGTATGAAACTGTGCTCTAGAGTAACTAATAGCATAAAAAGCGCTGTGGGCGTGGTAACGTATTTTCTGTTATTAAAAACGGTAATAACACTGCGATCAGGATATAATGAATCACCTTAAACTCATTGAACGTAATTAAAGATGATTAATGCAACATATATAATGGATCTGAAGTAAATATTTGATTATATTATTTAGTGTAGTAGTTCATAGCTAGACATCTCTCTCCGAGTCAAGGTTTGGATGCGGAAATATCATGTGTGTTTGAATTTTTTTATTTATTAGCAAACGTCATATAGCCCTATACAAATGGTTGTATAGTTTCAAGTAGTAAATGCATTTTCATTGAACTGAATCCCTTTTAATGAATGCCAACACATTCAAACAAAACATGTAATTATAATGCTGCTGGCAATGTGACGGTGTACTATTCTATCAGTTTTAAATAGTATTTGAGAATTCCGACTAAAATCGCTGTGCAGACAGTCACCTAATCTCAGTGTTAAGTAGTACCTTAACATTCCGCGTATAAGTTAATGCTGTACACCTAGGGTCACTCACCTACTCTCAGTTTTAAATAGGAGCAGACCATTCTGCTGTGCACATGGGGTCAGTTCCGGGGAGAACCGCTGTAATCATAATGGCAGTCACCTACCTTTGGTTTTAGGGACAGTAACCTATCTTTCGTTTTAGGGACAGTCATCTACCTTTTGTTTTAGGGACAGTCACCTACCTTTGGTTTTAGGGACAGTCACCCACCTTTGGTTTTAGGGACAGTAACCTATCTTTTGTTTTAGGGACAGTTACTTACCTTTTGTTTTAGGGACAGTCATTTACCTTTTGTTTTAGGGACAGTTACCTATCTTTTGTTTTATAGACAGTTACCTACCTTTTGTTTTAGGGACAGTTACCTATCTTTTGTTTTAGGGACAGTTACCTACCTTTGGTTTTAGGGACAGTCACCTACCTTTTGCTTTCGGGACATTCGCCTACCTTTTGTTTTAGGGACAGTTACCTTTCTTTGTTTTAGGGACAGTTACCTATCTTTTGTTTTAGGGACATTCACCTATCTTTTGTTTTAGGGACAGTAACCTATCTTTTGTTTTAGGGACAGTGACGTACCTTTTGTTTTAAGGACAGTTACCTATATTTTGTTTTAGGGACATTCACCTACCTTTTGTTTTAGGGACAGTCATCTGCCTTTTGTTTTAGGGACAGTCACCTACCTTTTGTTTTAGGGACATTCACCTACCTTTTGTTTTAGGGACAGTCATCTACCTTTGGTTTTAGGGACATTCACCTACCTTTTGTTTTAGGGACAGTCACTTACCTTTTGGTTTAGGGACAGTTACCTACCTTTTGTTTTAGGGACAGTGACGTACCTTTTGTTTTAGGGACAGTGACGTACCTTTTGTTTTTGGGACAGTTACCTACCTTTTGTTTTAGGGACAGTCATCTACCTTTTGTTTTAGGGACAGTTATCTACCTTTTGTTTTAGGGACAGTTACCTACCTTTTGTTTGTAACAGTACCAGAAGATTCCGCACAGGAACGCTATGACCGTGGTGACAGTCAACCCTTCAATGTAGGCGCATGGCTCCTGACTCGACACTGGCCTGTAGTGACAGAAACAAATAAATAAAGATTATATATAACGAAACACAGACTGAATTGTTAATTTATAGTGTTGCGTGTCTTCCTAACCTAAATATAATACCTTAAAAGTAGTAATATCGTTCTTATTTAATTATCCCAGCCAATTCGCAATTCGAGAGCGTCAAAGGGATAAGCTTTAATAAAAACAATGAAAATGTAGCATGATTTACTTAGTATCGATATATAATAACAAATTTATTTAACTTTGCGGCCGGACGCTGTGATGGATATAAGGATCCCCGTACCACTGCCAAACACTGTAAGTATTGGGTTTACTGATGTGACTACAGCTTTGATCAATCACTATATTATGACCGAAGCCGCAGGACAAAGGCAATTGCTTACATTCATGTCAATCAATGTTGCAAGCAGACTATTTCAACAATAATAATAATAAAGCAAGAGAATACCGAAATAGGATGAATTTTACACTACACTTGGGCAAAACAAAAACAAATCAGAAACCAAAGAGTTAACAAAACCAAAATACGAACTCAAAATCAATTAAAGGGGCAAATTTTGAACAAAGGAAAAATGTACATGGAGACCCCTTAAAAGTACAAGAAAATAAGACCAGGTGTTCCGGAAGAGTAAGCGTCTTCTGCTTCTTCGACGACAGCCGCTTTGTAAATCTTATTTTGATCACATCCAAGTTAACGTCAAGTCCTCAAAGTTAGAACCGAGTCATCATTCAAAGCTAGGATTAGTCATTGTGAAATGAGCCGAATTGATTTTGGTTGAGGTTATGAAAGTTATCATTATATGTTAAATAAACGTATTGTAACGGTTGATCAGCATATAATGGTTGCAAACATACTACAAAATTATTATTTATGGACATATGAATATAATGCGTATTGTAAAATGTCCAGAACTTACTAAAAACAGTCGGAAATGTAACGTTGATTCAATATATAAATACCGGGTCATGTCGGAAAAAATATATCCTTCAAATAAAAATCACTACTTACATTTCTACTGTACACATAGACAGGTATATAGCTTTATAGTCGGATACTACCTACACTTCTACTGTACACATAGACAGGTATAAGGTTATACAGACAGATACTACCTACACTTCTACTGTACACATAGACAGGTATAAGGTTATACAAACAGATACTACCTACACTTCTACTGTACACATAGACAGGTATAAGGTTATACAGACAGATACTACCTACACTTCTACTGTACACATAGACAGGTATATAGTTGTACAGATAGATACTACCTACACTTCTACTGTACACATAGACAGGTATATGGTTATACAGACACATACTACTTACACGTCTACTGTACACATAGACAGGTATATGGTTATACAGACACATACTACTAACACGTCTACTGTACACATAGACAGGTATATGGTTATACAGACACATACTACTTACACGTCTACTGTACACATAGACAGGTATATGGTTGTACAGACAAAAGAGCTCAGCGTCAGTATCCAAAACAGACATGCCGATCGTCGTGAACCAGGATCCATTTCATCTGTAAATAGAAAGTTTATATCTTATTCAGGGCGGAAACATACACAGGTAAATCATATGTTTATTTAACGTAATAGAGTCAATTTGTTTTATCATTACATCTGTGTTACAGTTGGTCTCCTGGGAAATTAGCACAGCCAGAATTGGACAAGAGCAATATAGCAGAAACGAAACTAGGCTGTCGGTCGAGGGGATGCAATTTCAGTCAACCATCATTGTATTCAAGGCAAATATAGCACAAGATTCAAGGGTTCAATATTTTTATAACATATGATGGACGTGTTTTGCCTCTTTCAACATTATGAAAAAAAGGTCAAGTGTTCTCATTCATTGTAGAACCTCTTTCACCTAGATCAGTTTTACTTTTGTTTCTGTTCACGGGTAAGTAGAATGATAACACTGGTACCTATAACAACCCGTCGGTGGAGATATCTCTATTCTAATGATCATTGATATGGAACTGCCGCGGGCGCTGACATAGTTAACGAGTATGACCAAACTCATATGACCGATGACCCAGGGGCAACATGGCCATTTTCTGTGTCTAAATATATACCTACACTAGGTAGGTACTGTTATGGATAAATTACCGAAAATATTCTTTAATGTTCTTTTCAGTACAAGTAAACTGCAAACAGCAATCTAGGAAAATGCACTTATTTCAAACGCATACACATATAAAGCGCTTAATTGATATTTATCAATCGTCTTGGCATAGCATGTGAATGCATATAATAAGTGAAATATGTATACAAAAAGACTTACATAGAACACATTAACAAACACCAAATTATTTCAAAGAATCAGATGTATGGGTGCGCCATACAATTCGTTTTGATTTGCATATCGAAAATGTAGACAGCATATAATTAAAGATTTTTTTTATTAACCCAAATGTTGTTTCAGTGAAAAAAGGTTATTGTTTATTTCAACGAACATTACCTCCATTACATCATATTTTACCAGCACTATTGTTAATTCAAAATTATCTGTGTTCAATTAATACATACATTTCAATTCTTCTACCTTTTAAATGAGTTGTCAACGTATCATTTAACCCCTAATTTACATTCTTGCTAGTGTGCTAGTGCATGATTTATCATGTGTAAAAGCTGGAGTGTGACAAACCAGATACACTCAGCTTATATATTCCTTAAATGATAATGTATCATATGAACCATGATGTCTTGCAGCAATGAACAGACTATGTTTTGTAGGTTTTCTGTAGTTACATACCTCAGTACATTTTGTATACATTCATGCGTTCATTATACATTGATAGCGGTTAATCTATTCGGGTCCAGCTTTGAAGATTTGTCTTTTTTTGCGTGGTAATTCCTGAAGATTTTTATTTTTGTGTGGTAATTCCTGAAGATTTTTATTTTTGTGTGGTAAGTCCTGACGATTTTCCTACTTTTGTGTGGTAAGTCCTGACGATTAATTTATTTTTGCGTGGTAAATCCTGACGATTTGTCTATTTTTGTGTGGAAAGTCCTGAAGACTTGTCTATTTTCGTGTGCTAAGTCCTGACGATTTGTCTAATTGTTGTGTAGTAAGTCCTGACGATTTGTCAATTTTTTGTGTGGTAAGTCCTGAAAATTTGTTAATTTTTTGTCTGGTAAGTCCTGAAGATTTGTCTATTTTTGCGTGGTAAATCCTGACGATTTGTCTATTTGTGTGTGGTAAGTCCTGAAGATTTGTCTATTTATTGTGGTAAATCCTGACGATTTGTCTATTTTTGTGTATTTTATCCTCATTACTGCTATGTAGGTTAAATGTTATGACCTGAACGTACTCTGGACATCACAGCCTGGCAATACACGTCTAGGTGTACGGTCAGATTATTGGAACGTCCGGCCCCATTAAACGACAGTGCTAGTCTACCCTTTGTCCACCAGTATATCGGACACAAACACAAAAGTACGTGTTATATAACACACTCTGTAATTACCAGACAGTGTTATTGTTGACATAACACATTTCTCGAAATACATTTAGCCAGTAGCGATTAATGACACACATTATCTACCAACTTATAAGTGTAACAGACACGCTAATAAAAGTGCACTACTATTTTTATAAAACATCCTGGGATCATTATCATCAATCTTATTTGATAGTAATATTCGTTATTATTTACATTTTCGTTTTGGATGTGTCACGTTAAGCATCGCATTGATGTTATATCATCTCAGGAAGCCTCATAGCTTCACATAGAACGTTCTTTATTCAGGTGTCTAGCACATGAATGATACATTAAAAAAATCTATGATGCTTGATATCTAACAGGTACGAATTATTGAAATTTCAATTATGCACACAGTTTTATGAAAACTTCTACCAAAAAAGTATTTGATACATGTAATGAAGTACATTTTAAGTAAGCAATACTATTAAAGGCGAATATTACAGTTTTATATAATACATACCTTTTAGAATATCATTTCAGTAAGCATCCCATCACAACTAACTGTTCTAGCTAAATGAACCATAGATCCCTCCGGGGAATACACTGGTCCAAGTCACATTTAAACGATTTTTTCTCATCCAAATCTCTAATAAAAATTTGGCATTTTAATAAAGTATATAATGAAGCTGTTCGCCAGGTGCAGGTCTGATAGATTAAAATTATTACGGATCGTATACACATAACTGGCTACTTCCGGGTATGGCCTAGAGCAGGATCACACAGAAGCCCTCCGTCAGGGAGGTAGTGTATCACAGACGAAGGCAATTGTAACATTACTAGTGCTGAATTATGCATAAGATATGAATTATTTCATTGGAAAATTTAGATTGCACTTCGTTATACAGGTCCTGTTATTTTGTATTAAAAAGTTAATTTCACACAAAACATAAATTTAAAAAAAAAACATCTGAAATGACACCAGACTGTAATCATCGATATACATGTCAAACATTGAATGGTCAAGCTACGTACCTAGCTTTATACATTGATACAGCCTATCATACTACGATGCCAATATCGTGAAAGTATGCATGATAATCAAGATACTCACCCTAAAAATGAACAACAAATAATGTCTCCTTTCCAACCCGTATTCCCGCATGTTATGCTTAAAATGCACTCACTATCTATCTTACAATGACAATGTGAAAACATGTAGGTGCACCATGTCTCTAGATGAATTATGCAATTAATTCAAGTTATTACGTCATAAGGAGTCATTTAGAAGTCATTTCATGAAAGAAAATGTAGAATCGTTTTGATAAATTAATTTTATTATCATCCATAACACACGTATGTGTATAGCATAATATGAATAATAGCCCTAAGAACTTACACTATACATTGTAGCAAAATGAATATTTCTATTTCACCACTTATGTCAATAACGCAATGCATTTAATATTTTATAAGGAGATGGTTTTCAATTAAACAGATCAGGGCTCAGTTGTTCAGCAGGGGATTAGTTAAATCACTGTTTACGATTTGTTCCAGACTTTAATGATTTAGGTCAATATGCAAAATATAAGAGTTCTGCTAAGATATTTGCTATTTGAAAGTGTTAACGTGATATATGGTTTTGTTTTAAAGACCTAATGAAAATAAACTTAAGATGGTCTCCCATGGAACATGTGGGCCCCGATTATATAACAATGTAGATTTTTATTATACATTTTGTTCAGTGCAATGTCATACAAATGATGAACGTGAAAGCACAAAAGCTATAAATGTAATAAAAAACAAACAAAATACACGACAATATATTAATTGTATCATTAACATCCAAGGCACGCTAATAATAGCCTGATACAATATCAGGGCAGTATTTACTTATTAGGTTTTGCTTTCCAGTCCCGGTAACTTACTTAAAGAACATTGTTGTGAGTAGCTTAACAACCAGGCATCTTAACAATATAATGTTATATAACCTATGATATACAGTACTGTTAGCTGTCTGCGGCTTACAGCTATAAACAAATAGGGCGAAAGAAAGACATAAACGGGTTGTACTTGGCAGGTCGACAGCTGACTGCTTCAGCTAAACCAGTCTGTTGTCAGTTATATTTTACGATAATAGGATGTTTTAAAGATAACAATATCAATTTAAATACAAAAGAACGCTTCTATCTATTTGTAAAAATGTTTGTATTTATCTGTTCAGTATCAAAACGTGATAATTTTTCATCCAAAGAAATATTCTGTGTATAATTTCATGATTAAATCCTTACACTTTGGTTATAAATGTTGACTAAACTGCATTAATGTATAATGCAAATAATATGTGATATGTGACACTTAACTGAAATATTGATTGATCGATCGATTGATTGATCGATTGATTAATTGATTATCCCATTCTTCATTAACAATATTATTCAAAATCAATAATTATGAGTCAATAATATTATGAAAATAGATAGGTGGTTAATTGCTTTCTTAAACAGTTATATAAAAGATTATTATCTATTATATACCAATATGAATTGAATACAAAGTAGATGGTCTGAAATAAGGAGAAGGACTAAAATAAGGAGAAGGACTAAAATAAGGAGAAGGACTAAAATAAGGAGAAGGACTAAAATAAGGAGAAGGACTAAACTAAGGAGAAGGACCAAAATATATCTTTCTAACAAATGCGTTTGTATCTATTACTGTGAATGTATTGTTTATGAAATAAACACTGTTAAAATCAATAACAAGTATTATTTACACGCTAAGGTGTTCTTTCCCCTTTCCAAAACTGCCTATTGCAGAAAATAATAGATATAACCTCTGACATATTTGATAATTATACAATCATAAACGTTGACCATTCACGTACTTCATTAGAACACCTCACTAACGAAGCGTCAAAACATGACCTTTAGAACGGTGTTCCGCTTTAGTATTGTCGCCATATGGACGGCCTTCCCGTCAGACGTTGTATTGAGTTACACAAACGTTGATATGTCAAGTACATGAGTCAGCCGACTTCATGGCTGCCATTTACGGGTCTATAAATCAGCAACAGCAAATATGTCATATCATTTAAGCAAATATGTTTTGTTCTTAGACATAATTACAACATAAGCTGTCAAACTGTAGCTGTAGTATTGTCCAAATGTGAGCATTTCTATAAATACCTTTAGCAACGTTATTTTAAAGAAGTTTAACAATATATTAAAGCATGCAGCTGTCCACTTATAAATTTCATGATGGCCAAAACTTTATCATAGGGAAATCTATTTAAATAAGGTATTCGTAAAGGCTCCACTGTATTTGAATTTTATATATCGGCAAGTAAATAGGACCCTTCTTTAAATAAAATCCTAAGTAGATTTGTTTTCCTAGAAAAAACAAAAACATCGTATGATTCGTCAATACTGATCGTCAATAACGTTACGCAATACATATGTAAATTAACATCGATACTATGGATTCTACAAACAAACCCAGAGAATACCAAAGAGTCAACAAAACCATAATCCGAACTCAAAATCGATTAAACTAGAGGCAAAATAGGAACAAAGGAAAGATTTACATGGCGACCCTTGTAAATAGGCAAGAAAATAAGACCAGGTTTTCCGGAAGAGTAAGCGTCCTTTATTTCATCGACGACTCCCTCCATGTGAATCTTCGTCACATCCAAGTACTCAATGTGAAAACTGAATCATCATGCCTAATCACAACAAGCAGGCACACTAATGAACATATTCGAAACCGTGCACCTTCATATCATGCAAAAATATATAATGTTTTTCAACGAGACCAAGATGGCGACTGAATACTTGTTCATAGTCCTCATCAACCTGCATGTCTGGAATGTGTCTCTCATCGAGTTTGGTAAAACAAATATATCAGAGCGTCAACAAAACCATAAACCGAACTAAAAATCGATTAAACTTGAGGCACAGTAAGAATAACGGAAAGGCCTACATGGAGACCTTCGTAAAAGTACAAGAGAATAAGACCAGGAGTTCCGGAAGAGTAAGCGTCTTCTGCTTCATCGACGACTCAAGCCATGTAAATCTTGGGCACATCTAGGTTAGCATCAATCCTCAAAATGAGAACCGAGTCAACATTGTCAATCACACAAAGTAAGCACACTAATAAGCAAACTCAATAACGTCCATCCTCATATCACGCAAAGTACAGAATATTTCTCGATGAGACCATGATGGCGACCATAAAACTTGCCAATAAGCGTCAATAAAACCGTAATCCGAACTCAATGTCGATTTAACTAGAGGCAACACATGAAACAAAGGAAAGAACAACACGCTGACTATTAAAAAGTACAAGAGAATCAGACCAGTTGTTTGGGATGTTGAACGTGTTCTGTGTCGTCTATAACATCCGCCATATAAATTTATAATATAAGTTACTTTAACGTAAATCACGTCCTCGGATAAACATCATATGATGTGTTGTCCTGTATTGAGTTAATAGTTTAATGATTTAATTATCTATAATAACTCCAGTACACTTTTAGATACATTATACCTAACATTATTTGGTGTCACTAGACCATAACAAGGTAAGTGTTTATTCAAGTGCATAATATGTTTTGTACGATCAGATAAACTTAAATGATCTATATGCTGTGCCGAGAGATGTTGATAAGTAACATTACGTGTGCATTATCTATTTTAAAATCACTCATTTACATACCATGTATTTTAATCATAAATAAAGAAAGGATATATTTATGTAACATATAGGCGATTAGCATAACCTTTGGTACGCTGTTCACACGTCTGAACGTGAGATGAGACTATTTATAAATACCTGACACACTTGTAAAGGGGAAGGCGTACGTTTCAATTGACACACGTTTATCTAGAAGTAAATACAGGTTTGTTTATAAAACACAACAATATATGTTCTGTGGTCATTTCCGTAATCGTGCTGTCAAAAGATTTCTTTCATCTGATCGTATTTCCAATTTGAGGCATACACTTTATCTTCTTAAAGATAAAAGAAGTGTTCAGAGACTCCGGACTCATGCATTTTGATGACGCAACTACCTTCTCTCTTTACAGAAAAGAATGTAGAAACAGCTATCTCTAATTGTATATTTAATGTTCTTATATATTTTCTTAAAAATAACTTAATATGTATCAAACTATTTCGTTCACAGCTACCAAGCATAAGCCTTTAGGAATAGAGTGACTCTAAGAGGAAGTGTCTGTTGGGCCATTCAATGTATTCTTTTCCAATTAATTCAAGATGTCGTCTTTAATATGACTTGATTGCACGTTAATTTTATATACAATGCACGTTCACCCAGGAATACGTGCTAGATGTCAATGGGTGGCTCCGGCTTGACTTCACAAGCATCTGATGGTATTCCTACGACAATCATTGCACATATCATAGTATCTCGACATTTACCACAAGGCAATAGTTATGCTGCCATGATCTTTTTGAAGCTTTATATCTCTATCGTCATACTCCCAGTCTATATCTATATCTAGGTCATGGGCAATTGTTTATTCTAGACGTTTTAATTGACACTTTGAGACATAATATACCCGTCAAGCTTGATTTATGTATCACATGTAGGTCAAAATGAAATTATCGGTCACTTGCTGCTGAGAAACAAACCTAACCGTTGACAAAGCCCCACGCCATTTAAAACGAAGTTATCGAGTTAAATTACCTGTTCACTACCTAACAATTATTTAACGATGGGAGGTTGAAACTTAAACCATTTTAACTATGACGTAAACAGACAGGTAACTATGGTGATAGCCAAATATTAAAGTTTAGTTTTAGATAAAAAGGTATTTAAGAGCGAGGGCTAAGCTACCAATGCACAAACATACACAACTCAAATTCCTCCTAGTTATAAACTTATATTCGTTAAAATTGTCGGTGTGGTTTTAATAATGCTTATAGAAGGAATTCGTAAAACATGCAACAAGAAGGAATTATCACTTTCAATTAAGTTTGTACTAGACATCGGTCTTAATTTTAGATCTGCAGCATTACGTGGATCTAGTGATATGTATTCTCACGAGAGTTTCTGATATTGTTTATTTGGTGAGTCAAACGAGAATAATCGTTCCCATGTCATTGGTGATAATAGTGTCACCAAACCAACTCGAGCAATATCAATACTCCTGGTAAATATAAAAACATGAAAGCTTACCTTTGGCTAGCACACCACACGATGTCTGACCTGTTCCATACGGAGGGTTGAGCGTTGTGTTTACAACAGGTGAAACCTATGTACGTATACCTGTGATTAATACCTGTCGAGCTGTGCAAGGGGATGTCCATTTCGTCCTGACATAGACACAACTACATAGACATATAGCGGGTCAGTCCCCAGCTGATGGTACGTGTGATATCGTGCTGTGTATATGAACTCCAAGTGAACTAAATGATAAGCCTAGTCATCTTGCATTATATAACGTTTATACAACAAATACCTCATTTTGGTTTTCCATATTTTCTCTAAAAAATGTTTCTCAATATACACATTTGTTAACATTCCTTACTATTAAATAGTACTTTTTAAGGTCTCGGTTAGCTTAACTCAAAGCCTTATTACTTCTAATGAGCTCAAGCAGAAGGAGCCTACTATCTGATTTAGATCAGATAAACGCTGAAGTGTATTGTGTAATTGATGGTAAAGTATATGCGACAGATTCTGAACAAGACAGTAAAAAGGCCGAGATATGACACGGTTTATATGAGCAAACAGTGGCTGCATACACACCTTGGTCGGTATTGAACTAATTAGAAAGACTCTTTTATGATGTAAAAAAGGTATGTTTAACATTGGGATAAACATATTAGGTCTGTCTAGGATTGGCTGTTGAAAAAACTACCGTTTATTAAAATTTTGAAAAAATGACTCCATAGATCGGTTCATCTGGTACGTGTTTCCGTGCCTACATAATGTATATTTATAAGACTAAGCAGACTATGCTTTGATGAATAGACTAGCACATTGCCCTGCTGATATGTTGACTTTCAATTTCATAAGACTAGTTAGCTTGAGTAGAATGTATCGCTTTATCTCATAGGGGTGTGATGTTTCCAATATGACAAAATTTTGAATATTTAATATTTAGATATTATAGAGTATTCACTGTTTATAGCTTGAAGACAAATGGCTTATTTGCGGAATAACGTATTAATAAAATAACACTCATATCCAATCATTTCTATTTCCTACAAACATATTTTGAAGTGTTATTCACGGAATAATTTATGTATTAAAGATTTCCCCAATAACTGAATTAAAGTAATGTTGCAATCTTACTTAGTAATCTATTTGTATCACAAGTACGTGTATATAATTATGATTTCAAGTGTTCAGAAATATCAGCTCTTATGAATAGAATCCTTTATAAACCCGTTTTAGATCAATTGAAAAAAAATAAAAAGATACGTAGAAAAAAACATATCCGCTTTATACGGCATAAATCATGTTCTAAATAATTAAGTTAATTCAGGAACGTACCTCCGTGTACGTTATGTGTGTATCGGAGAAGGTATGTTGGTGTACTTGAATCATCGTGAAAGCTTTTGCCTTGTGTTAAATGTAAGTATGACTTCTTCTGATTTCCTTAAGAAAAAAATAAGTCATATTGAGCATACGGAAATAAACGATGGTTTCCTCTGTACATATGTGTTTCCTGTACATTTTCGTGATTTTGTTCCGGTACGTTTCGAGTTAATTTCTACGTAACCTATTTTTTGTAAATCTTGCATGGTACTTGTACTGTACATGTTGTATGAAACATTACTGTCTTTCCTGTATGAAAAAAAGACCATAACCATAATAAGAGGCAAAATAAGAACAAAGGAAAGATTTGCATGGAGACCCTCGAAAAAGTACAAGAGAATAAGACCAGGTGTTCCGGAAGAGTAAGCGTTTTCTGCTTCATCGATGGCATCCGCCATGTAAATCTTGGTCACACCCAAGCAAACAGTCCTCAAAATCAGAACCGAGTCATCATTATCAATCACAACAAGTAAGCACACTAATGAGCATACTCATAAACGTCCATCTTCATATTACACAATGAGACCAAGATGGCGACCATAAAAAAGTCTTCATCAACCTGCATCTCTCGAATCTCTGTGCCGTAAGTTTGGTCATCAGCAGCTGACCTATATGATTTGGTTATAGTTATATATGGTACGTCTCTCCTGTGCTATATTATATATTAGCTTCCATGTTCTTTGTTTGTACTGTACCTTTTACGTACTTTCTGACCTGCCTTTGTGTTGTCTAACCGAGTGATGACCGACTTTGTGTGGGCGGATCTTGTTTACAGTACGTATTATTATGGCCTTGGCTATTATTGTTTATATATAAATATATGACGAGGAGATCATACGCAAACAAATACCGTTACACACAATGCACGTTGATATATATTACTGTTCTAAGAAGATAAATACAATACCTGACATATTAGCGTCCATTATTATAATTGACAGTAAAGTGATGCATTTAGAAATTTTCACTAGGTTAACCGTTCCCCTTTCAGTTTTAAAACATGTATTTCCCCGGTAATATTTTCACCTTTCTCATACAATTACTACTAAAATGTATGCGGTGCATTAGGATTCATTTTGTGAAAATTGACACTTCTGCTTCTACATTAGTTTAGAAATTTTGGAATCCTATCTTTTGGCCTCTAGCACCACTGACGAGTCCCAGAAGGACAAAACATTTGTATCATTTTCAAGTAGGAAATAACAATAAAAAATTTGCCAAAACAAAAATAACAAGTCTTCAAATAAGTCTGTAAAAAGGTTGTTTGATCACATAATCATTTTACATTATCTAGTATACAACAATTTATATAGATATGTAACATATTATAAGGATTATACATATAACGAATGCATCTATTGATCGGTAAATATGGAAAATTGCTTTAAAAGGATATGACGTTTACAAGGACAATAAATATTTATTCCATGCTGTATGTCATAGAGAGTTAGATCTGTTTTGAACATTATGGCTATTTATTTTTATGTAATATCATACTCAATTATACAGAATATTATACCATGCCGCAATTTCCATTGTAGTTTTTTATAGCCACAACAATTTTGATTTGAGGTTTGATCGTAAAGTTGACAATGGGTCTCTGACGTCCTAGCCATTGTATTGAATTTCATATGTGTTATGTCCATAGCATCCAGTTTATTTCCAACTTAAATTTACATGCTAATGAATTAATGGAGACATCCTAATTAATGCATTACTTCAAAGTAACTTAACGTCGCATATATTGTTTTGATTAATGTAGTGCGTGCAATATGTCCAAATAAAATATCTTAATCTAAATTTCTGGATATCATATGATGAACCTGTAATCTTGGAATGACATACTGGACTAGCATTGAACTTTCACTTCTTACTAGCGTTTTCTGCTTTTGCGCTCACCTCTTAACTTAATCGTTTGCTAACGGAATATATTTGTGTGGTTTTGTATGGCAACATCTTTTGTGATTTAGGGTCGTTATGCTTACTAACTATAGTTTTATTTCCAAAATTACACCAATGTTCAATTGCTATCTAAGTACGACTTTTCTTGAATTAACAATTAAGGATAAACATACTATAATTTAATGGCCTTTTTCGTGTTAATTGCACGAAGTTGAACAATTTAATAAAATATTTACATTTACACATTCCTTATCTAATTCTGTTCAGCTTCATGTGTGACAAATGGTTTCGTTCAGAATCTCGTTTATACAAACACCAAATTTTAATAGAACATATGATTACAGCACAGCTGTTTATAACAGATAATTCATATAAGGATTACTAAAGTGTTATTCTGAATCAGAACAAAGGAAAGGTTAACCCGGGGACGTCCTCAAAGTGGGAAACGGGGTAGTGAAACGGAACATTCAGCCCACTTATGAACATAATAAACATACTGACCTTGCTAATTGCTCTACCAAGCCTTATCAAAACGTCTTACTACCATTCTTAGTACCATTGAATTAGTGCTCTAGTCTTATTGTGACACAGTATACTCCAAAACTGGAATAACGGGATGTGGATTCTGAACTTGATCAATCTTGAACACCCCCTCCTAAAAATGTTTTTTGCCGATCAAAACATTAGATTGTTCCACCCTCTATACTACCATAACTCATACAAAACTAAAGGAACGTCATCGATCTCTCCATATGAGATCGGACAACGATTTAAATATATGTAGTGAGACTAATATTGAAATATACTTTGTGAAAAAAAAAAATATACTGAAGAAGATATAGTACGAATGATTGAATTGTTTTTGAATTTGGAAGAAAGATTTTACAGCAGGCTTTACATTCCCATGGGAACAAACTGTGCCCCACTCTCAGCTGACTTGTTTTTGTTTTCATCCGAGGCTGAATTTGTGGAAGAGCTAATCAGGACAGGTAACAAAAACCTTGCCAATTGTTTTAATATCACTTTCAGATTTATCGACGATGTGTTGTCTATAAACAAGAGATTGCTGACCACGTCGGTCATATATACCCTTCTGAACTTGAAATAAAGGTAACAACAGACTATTCTACACCAGCTGCTTACTTCGATCTCTACTTAAAACTCTGACCAACTAGACAACTTACTACTAAGGTATACGATACACGTGATGATTTCAATTTCCCTATCGTGTCATGAACTTTCCATTTCTTGATAGTTACATCCCTGCTTCTCCAACCTATGTTGTTTAAATGTCGCAGTTGATTCGATATGGTAGGGCTTGTTCAATAATATCGAGATATTCTTGATCGATGTCGACTGCTGACAAACAAACTTATTACAAAGGGTTTCGAGAGATATAGGTTGGTCAGAACTATGAGCAATTACGCCATCTTTGTCTCAATAATATATATTTCGTATATTTGTGTGATATGAAGAAGGACGTTTTTGAGTATGCTCCTAAGTGTGTTTACTTGTTGTGATTGAGACCGATGACTCGGTTCTTACTTTGAGGACATGTTTACTTGGATGTGACCAATAATGATGAAGCAGAAGACGCTTACTCTTTCAGAAAACCTGGTCTTATTCTCTTGTACTTTTACATGGGTATCCATGTAAATCTTTCCTTTTTCATATTTTGCACCTAGTTTAATCGATTTTGAGTTCGGATAATGATTGTATTGACGCTTCGGTATTCTCTATTTTTTTTTAGTTCAAAACACACAGAGAAATAGCATATTTCTGAATCAGATGATGATGGTGACAAAAATCATAATTTAAATTTTTCGCCAATGTATCTCTCTGAAAACACTATGTTGTAAGTTCTGTCTATCAACAGTCCATAAATAGATGCTAATCGTACTATATAAACAAATATTACCATAAATATACCAAACATAGACAACAAGTACCCAAATGTTATGTTTGGAATGCATATTTTATTGATATTTTTGTTATACATGTCCTAACGGGCTACACTAGTCCAAAGCATGGTTAGGTTACAGGAAAAACGCAAACTTTCCAAGTGTTATTTTCTAGATACCTAATGCATATCTGAACCAAATATGTTTGTGATTTTTGTATTGTGACGATAGGTTTTTAATCCCTCATATTTTCATCTGGTTTTACGTTTAAATATTCTGACAATAAAACCAGATGAAACTTTTTGCCTTAATTTGTTGTTAACCTAACCATTCTTTGCAGACATGTTACCAGAACTACGTATAGTTAAATAGTTGACGACATACTCGTATCTCTAACTTTGTTAAACATCACCTTACAGTGGGAATGTTAATTATAGAAAACTAAAAGTTTAAACGTAGCAATAGACGTATAAACATAAAGTGGACAATAAGGACGGCATGCGTTTGTAAACATGTATCACAGTATAATTAACAATTACAATGTATATATGTAAAAAGAACATAAATTGCTGATATTAAATTTTTCTTATTTTAAAAAATTCATTAAAATAATTATATATAATAATATTCTTTCAAAATTAATCAATGTTAATTTCAATATATTTTTTTCCACAGAATATTAATCACTATAGAATTAGACATTGGGATCTGTATACGTCGTCTAACACGAAAATAATATTGACAAAAACTGAAACACTTACCATGTAATAATTCAACAAAGATCTGTTAGAATTTGTTGAAGAATAAAATCTTTCATAAATTTTGTCAGTGAAAATCCAGTGAGAATTCTTAAAGAAGTGGGGAAAGGCTTATTCCTTTCAATATAAAGATACAATAAAACGATATCAATATAAAGATAAAATATAACGATATCAATGTAAAGATACAAAAACTAAAACCTTAGTAAACTAATTTCTGGTTGTTGTTTTATTTTCGAATCTTGAGGAAACCGAAACCAAACCAAGATCATAGTTATTTTCAAATGATAACTCCTCGTCCTAAATAAAATTCATAAATCTCAGACTTGAGCGTAGTTACAACACAAGTATCCATTTCAAGTCTGATCTTTAAATATCCCACTTGTTTATGGATAAGACAATCTCCGCATCAGCAATAACCATAAAAATATGTCCTGGCCATCAATACAAAATATTGAGCGGACATATAACAATTAAACATACTTGTACATCAAGCATATAACAAAGACTAGCTAGCACAGCTAAAACCGTTCTATCAACATTAAATAAAATACAAGTGATAATCATCGTTAATATGTCATCTTATTCTCTTTAAAAAGTTTCCTAATCGTAAGTCTAATGAAACAGGGTGATTTCCGTTATGATTTTGAACTTCGTTACAGTCAACAGAACAAGGAAGAAGAATTTATCATCCTTTAAGGAAGTAAGCCATGACGAATCTGAAGAACCACAAGCAAAAAGGTTGGCCGGAAGAAAAGATACGGATTTCAGGTAAAGTGTCAATGGTTCATCCATCCTCGATATCCAGGGGTTACTCTAAGCTCTCTACCCATCCATAATATGTCATGGCAAAACTTGAAGCTCTGTGTGCACCACCTTGAGGCAAGAAGTTCGATCCTTTAATGTATATCAAACGAATCTCGCGGTCACATAACGGTAAAAATTGACAGCCTTTGAATTCGCTCCCTTGTAATCGGCATAAGACAGGTTTCAGCCTGTCGATTGGTCCGTTTTTTACCCAAAACCAATCGAAATGGTATCTTCATACCATCACTACTGCCATGACATATCCGTGGGACGTAGAGAGCTGGGTTAGCGTAACACCTGGATATCGAGAATGCCATTCATCATATAACCTTGTTCTTTCTAAGTACTCCGACATTTTTCAATTCCTGCAGCAAATCTGACTAAATATGAAACGATTAAGAAAGGATCTATTTTGAATGAAATAGTTTTCATCTACCCATTTAAATTCTACAAAAAAAGATTAAGCTGATCACTAGCAAATAAAGTTTAATGTAAAAAGATTAAAAATGTATATCAAATACAAAAGGGAACATATAAATGACTTTTCTAAAACAACTATCAAGATCTTTTTGATAAAGAAAAAAGTATGTATCTTTGCAAATATCCTTTTTGTTATTAATAAACTAAAACATAATTCTATGTATATTTAATGTATTTTGTAACTAAAAGACATATATTCCATAGAATACAGGAAAAACTAATCCATGATTTGATAAAGATGACATTGAATAAAAACATCACCATAAACTTGGCATAAATGTTATGTTTTAAGACAATTTGTTTTAGTGAAATCCTTTTCTAGAATGATAAAGGATAATGAAAAATATTAACTTTCAGAACTCGCAAAGATAAGCTACAGTATCTTTGGTTAGGCAATTAAGAAGTGATAATGTAATATACATCTTATAGGATATACATAATATTATTATATCATATTTGACTGTTATATTTGACATTATCAGATCCTCTTTATAAACATTTCTAACTACGTGACATAATATATACATGTAATACAGAATTATTAAACAGGTTTCAGCCTAGAGATTCTATACAACTCCTACATATGAATACATATTTGATTACATTCAGACAAGATTTTTTCAGAGAGCTTCAGGATCTTTATAGATCCATAAAGAAAAAATGGCAGTTATGGGCGTATTTGATAATGTACAATAAGCTCTTACAATTATATATCAATGCTGATAGCAAGACGGGGAAAATCTATTCTTCTTACCCGAAGAGTGCGGTTAATATGTACAGTGCAGATTGATATGGATAACTACAATAATATCATTAGTATGTATGCTAACAAAATTTAGATGAAATTTGCTGATCTTTGATAAAAACAAAGCCTAAGAGTTAAAGGCAAACACTCTTGGCACATACAGATAAAACATTTTATAATAATCCAGAGTAAGAGCTTAATAGAGGTAGTGTACCTTTAAAAGTCTCTTTTTTCATTAAAGTAATGATTTCAGGAGAAAAGTAAGCACCCTTGTTGTACTTTATTATAAGACTACCTAGGCGTCTTATAGGGCAAACTAATAAATTTTTTTATTCTGTCAAACTTTGAATTTCAAACAATATTTCAAACACAAGGAAAGCACTTTTTTCTAATTGCTAGGGGATTAAGGACTTGCACAACCAAATCAGTGTATATTGGACTACCAAGTGTTAACGCCTGGCAAGACTGTCTTGAATTCTGACATTATACATAAGGAATCAGTAAATCATTAATCAAATTCATTATCATTGAAGGAAGCAACCAAGTTTTAACCCGTAGCTAGTTCTATATACAGATCTACACATTCAAATTATAACAAGCATATATTAATTAAAAAATGGTGAAAAGTTTATATATTTTTTAATATTATCCTTTCATTGTTTAAAGTTAAAGTGCTTAAGTACTTTCAGTACTTTGATGAAAAAAAACCACTTCAGTAATTTCCCCCTTGCTGCCTAAGTCATATATGGATTTATTGTAAACATGATTAAGTTAACATTATATTCTATCATTTACGTATGCAAAAATATTCCATGCAAACAATGTTTACTTTTTTCATTTTCTGTTTTTTTTTTCAATTTTGAAAGCCAATTCTAGCATAATCTTATCCCAATTTCACATGGACTTTGTACACTAAACTTCGACTAGATCGTCAAAATACACCATTCTTGGTTTCAACTCAATCACCCCTGAGACACTCTTGGACCCTTCCAATACAAATGGTGGAATATATACTTCCTTAGGAATTTCAGGGGTGAATATTGATCTATTGATCTCAACTAACTCTCTGAATTTAAGTTCAATAAATGAATAATTAACCATATGATTTGGGCAGTTGTATGCTTAATCACAGCTCATTTAATCAACCTGTACCTAGTAATATGCAATATCTACATAAATTTAATACCATTAGGGCTATTCAAAATGTAAATACATAAAAAACAGGCAGAATATGTTATTAACCCCTAACACCATCATCTTGTCCCTGTTTCTAATTACATATTCTTACAATAATTTTATACTTCACTACTCCCATTATCTTAATATCTAGAAATCCATGAAAACACACTGAATTCAGTGAAAACAGTGTTTTACGCCATAAATAAGCAATTTAGTGTCATACGGAATGAAATGTATATTCATCATGCTAAAACTATGGATTTCTTTAAAAAGCATTATAAAGGCAAAATAACTCTTATACTTCTCCATGAACACCAGAGATTATGCCATTCATGTTTAAACTTTCCATTAAATCTCCGGATAGAAACACTAAGGACATCCATTGTCTACCAAAGTCCTTTAAAACCATCCTGAAGAAAAAAATAAAAGGAACACTTAAGTTAAATGTTTGAATATAAACCGTGGACTAAATGCAGGTAAACATATCATATTCTATGTTCCTGCTAAATTGATGACATCCTATACTATCAGAACGCAGCATTTAACCATGTGATTAGAAAGTAGTTCTGGTCAAAATTCATCTTATCAGTCAATCAAATGTGTCTATAATTCAATCTACGTGTGGTGTATTGGTTTTGCCTATACAACAGTTATACTGTCAACTGATGCGTTGGGAGTTGAATAACACCCGTCTATTGTGGTGGAAAAGTACATTTCTATTTTATAGTTAACTTTTCTGACAGAGATGCAGGGAAGTTTAAATGAAAACCTACTAAAATCTTGTAAATATAATTAGTCAATTTTGACCAAGGTTACTGTCTGATATATCGAAATACCCCCGCTACTTACCCTTTTTGCTTTTCTTTTCTGTAGACCCTTTACCACTGGGTGAGCCCTCACCAATCAGAGCCAAGCTTAGGTCCTTATAGTCACCAGATACATCGTCCTAAAAAACAAAACAGCGTCACATAGAAATGTTTGTCTTCCTGATTGGCTAACATTGTTAGAATGATAATGAATATTATTGCAACACAATCTTTTAACTTCTCCATTATGATTATCATTTTCATACACCTTGTCATGTATTCACGACACAGTTAAACCTGTTTTAACAGAGCACCATCCCAGTATATATATTAAAGTCAGAATGCTCAATAGAGAGGGTTTTTCGACTAGAATTAGTCTGACCATGTGGTATTTCTCTAGAAACTTTTATGTACTCCCATATTAAAATCCCCACACAATTACATCTGATCCAAAGTGAGAGATCAATATATGCTGAAATAACTTGTTCAATTACTGTTAGAAAATAAATGTAGTTTATATGATACATTCATTATTAATATAAAACTATTAGACCACTAAGGTGGGTCACATTGCATATACTGATTATTGGATATATATATTGAATCTATGTCTTAACTTAGGTCCTACTTAATGTTAGTATTATTAATGTTTCAATGTTGACTTATGCTGAATAAACCTTAAAAACCAGATTTTCAAACATGTACCACTATGCAGTAAAAACCACTGCGATCTGTAAAAATTCATGCTTCCAAATCTGAAATTATACAAGCATGATGGCTACAGGATAGCAAGGCACATCACTGCCAGCTACAAACGTTTGAACCAGTAGATTCTCCACCCATATATAAAACTTGTACTGATATGACATAGACTTACAGCAATAAACATGCCAAGCGTCTGTTTGTAGGCTTGCTGGAAGGCTTCTTTGATCTGAACCATGTCCACTTCACACCGTGATACGAGGATCCGACAGAGACGGTCATCATCTGTCCCCAGACCCTTCATGGACTTGTACAGCTCATCCGCAAAGTGTGATGGCTTGCTTCGTATACAGCGCACTGAAAGGGATACAATGTTCAACATTATAGCCTCATGGTGTCCACAGCTTAAATGTGGTTATGACAAATTCTGACTTTAACATTTCAGACTTCATTAACAATTAATAAGCTGCTGCCGACTTATGACTGACATCAGTTCAAATTATTGTATATTTTTCTTTTAATTATTGAAAAAATACTTGAAAGATTCTTGATAACAATATTGCCATTTATTGAATGCAGTTTCTGAATTAGATGAAAACCAAATTCTAGCAAAACAAAAATTCTGACAACTTACCGACGGCCAGCATGGCCTTGAGAAGGTCACCGGACATCTCGCTCTTCAGTGTGTCCTCAATGTCTTTGTTGGCCAGTTTAGCATACTCCTGGAAGGTAGCACGGAGCTGGGCGTAGGAGCGAGACACCAGGATTACATTGAATCGGGACTCGTCCGTCCCCCATTTCTTCTCCCCAGCCTCGTGTAAAGCCTGGGCATCTTGCTTGGCCTTGTTACGGTCAAACTCCTTGCTCTCGTCACGGTTCGCCTGGAGACAGCTAATCAGTAGGCGTTTGAAATTTCCAGAGGTGTCGCCAGCGACATCTGTCTCCAACTCTTTGCTATACTCTAAAAACAATAATGTTTTGTTTGTGCATAATCTATGTTACATGCAAATCAAGTAAATAAGCAAACAGAGTATGTGACTATTTGCCAAAAAACATCTAAAATTAGATTATATAATATCAAAAGGATAATTTTATGGTCTTGTAAGTTGTAAAATATCAATATTATGACCAAGAACCAATTGTCATGTCATTTTTATGATAACCTTGAACTTGACACTAATATATGAATTGGCTTTTGATACACAATATCATGCATCTCACAGGTACTAAGTGTGTTGACAGTAATTTCAAAATCTCAGGTGTCTTTATGTCAATGGTGCCATTCCATGAATTTTTATTGAGACATCTTGTGGTTTATAAAGTTTGTACAATGTAAGATTTAGATTTGTAACTGTGCCTCTGAATTCACAAAATGATTTAATTTGTACATGAAAGTTTGGACATGCACTTGGTGTGATTGAATTTTTAATTCATTTCTCTCTAATTGATAATTTGGTAGACTGTCTGCTTAATGGTTTTCAAAAAGGAGTTAATCTGCAATGACCTGCGATATTTCAAGCTTTGTAATCAAGTATATAGACCTGTGTGTTTACATATGTATACTCACTAGCTTTGTATGCAGCCTTGAAGGCTGTAATTTGTTCATTAGAACGAGTACAGATAATCTCCACAAGTACTTGTTCATCTGTGCCCAGGCCCTGGAAAAAACAAGGGAGGTAACTTATAGAAGACATACTTTCTAACCACAGTCAGTAGCATATCACTAAACATAATTACCAAGATGAAAAATTTTCTTAAAGTGGAGATATTCTCCATATCAACAAAAACCCTATAAAAATGTCGAGTACAATACATGATGCACCCCAGTTTTAAAAATAGATTAGGACTTAAAATTTTACACATGTATTTCTGCAATATTTATTTTCTCATTTAGGTATCTCTCTCAAGGATTCCAGGTCTATGATTTCTCACATCTTTGCCTTTGTAAGATACATTATATATGTAACATCCATGTGGGATAACTCTATCCCACATCAATTATACAGGTTCAGTTCAGGGACTAAGTACCTTTTATTATTGTTTTATATTTATTGTTATCTTGGTACATGTGCTTTAACAGTCAGCTTATTTTTGGTAGTATACCATCAGAATACTTATACTTTTCTCATCTTTCCAAATATGTGTTTGGTTTAAATGCACTCATCGAGAACAAAAAAATTATACATATTTATATTCGCCATGTTGGATCAAATTCCCTCTGTTTTTTTTTATGAAAGTTGCGAGAAAATAGTCAATTTTAAGTAATGTATGTGGGACAAGGAAATTCTACCCTCTGTTGTTCAATTTGGTGTCAAACCCTTGGCAAGCTGCGGTTCTAACCCCAAGATCTTCACACTCATGTAGAATTTCCTATCCACCATATCCACATATGACGGACTCTACTAGTCACACATGTCTTACCTTGATAGCCTTATTAAGGTTCATGGCGTCGAACTCTGGGCTGGTCATACACAGGCCGTGACACAATACCTTTAGTCCTCCACTCAGCTCACCGTCTAGTTCCTTGATCAGGTCCTAACAAACAACAAATGTCACATAAACAACAATAGCAGAACATCACAGAAAACAAGATATCCACAGAAGAGCTAGAATGTATTCAATGTATGTATAGGAAAACAGAAAATCACTTGTCTTGTGATTATTGACAAATGAAATTAGCTGAGATCTTTTGGTATTAGTTGTTTGTACATACTTTTTCTGCTATTATTATATTAAATTTCATTATGCATAAATAACATTAACTGAAAATCTGCTAGGTTAAATGTAAATTCTGAACCCTAATCAATTCAGCAATCGTCACACTATACTTTGCTGTTTTTGCTGTTACACTTGTAGCTATAACTCCTGTGACCAAAAGACAAGAAAGGAATACAAGAGGCGAAATGGGACTGCAGTTTTGAATACATTTTGCAAACTTGAGTTAATTGCTTAAGATCAGAACAAATACTGTTACTACTTACAAACATGCTGATAAAGTCTATTAAATTATGTCAAATGAAAAAATATTACATCTATATACATTTGATATTTATTCTAATCCAAATCTTCCCTACCTTCCCAAACATGGTTTTAAATGTCTTCGCAATCTCCATCCTCTGTTCATTAGACCTGTAGCCCAGCACATTGATGATAGACTTTTCATCAGTCCCTGTAACGCACAAACAACAAAACATTAAAACTATGACCATAATATCATCAGTCCCTGTAACACACAAACAACAAAACATTGATGATAGACTTTTCATCAGTCCCTGTAACGCACAAACAACAAAACATTAAAACTATGACCATAATATCATCAGTCCCTGTAACACACAAACAACAAAACATTGATGATAGACTTTTCATCAGTCCCTGTAACACACAAACAACAACACATTGATAATAGACTTTTCATCAGTCCCTGTAACACACAAACAACAACACATTAAAACTATGACCATAATATCATCAATGATTAATTAATTTCCATTAGCATTCATACATTTACATGATACTCTGACAGTTTAACAAGTTTCTTCAGGAAGCATCTTTTTCAATTGCTTCACAAATAGGCCTAGATTATCTCCCCTGTGTAAATGTACTTTCAACACTTACCAAATCCTTTCATGGCTTTCCGTAATACTTCAGCATCATTTTCAGCATTGAAATTTTCTGCTGGTTTAAGGGTAGGATCCTCCTGTTGTGAAAATAAAATATAAAATATAATGATGCTGTGTATTATTACTGTGTATAACAGATTTTTTTTCAATTAAACTGCTTTTGAATATGAATTAAACAATTATTAAATAAACATTAATACATGTATATGCTTCTTCTTCACAGTTCATTTGTAATATCAAGTAAAATATTTGAACACCAGGAGAGGTTGGTACAGTGTAATATTAAAATGTTTCCATATAGCATGTCTTCAGTCAAAAAGTTTTCCTAATCAAACAAGCATTTAACAAGAGTATGTAATAGATTTTTTTTGTCTGTTTTGAACGTTTTTACAACTTTTTAAACACACACCGCTAAATCTATAAATACAACAATCCTCATTTAAGATTTTTTTTTTTAGTAAACAGTAAGTACCTGGATGTTTTCTGTTTCCATTCGTACTTGTTCATCTAATTCCTCCTCTGTCTTGTATTTCACAGCTTCCACAAAACCCTTGCCAGCTGTCATATTAAAAAAAAACATTGATACCTTAAGGATCATCATACCACTGCCAAAAGTTGCAATTGTACATGAAACATTCTTTTTTTGGTATTTGAAGAATTTTGATTATTTCAATTAAGATATGATAAAATAATGATAGCAACTCAATATCAATATCAACAATAGTTGTGTATGGCGAAATTCCCCAACATGCACCAGCACCCACCACTGGTATAATGTGTAATGTAGCATATATCCTTAACTCAGCCACAAATCACTATGGTATGGTAGCCTATGGTAGCATTTCACCTTAATATAATGTATTTTGTAATGTCATATTATCTGTCAAATGATTAATAATTTGACATTCCTATAAAAAACGGCCGGCACATTAATTAGTTTGTACCAAGATAAGTTTGATTTTTTCCATTTCAATTGTGTTTAACCTAACTATCAACTTTAAACAAGCTGGTCCTAGCAGCACGTACCGGGTATTTGCAAACTTTCCCTATTTTGGAGGGAAACTCTACATTTTAAACCCGAACATTAAGAGTTATCAACCAATAACTATTACTATTTCAGTGATTCAGATTGGCCTGTCTTACTAAAGGACAGATGTCCTAAATGCTGAAATTTACTTAGGCCATTTTGTCCGGAACTACAAAAGAGTTAAGGCCATTGTGCTGAAATTTTCTTGTTGCCGTCGACGTAGCAGTTTCTTCCGTGCATGATTCCTCTAAGGCTTCTTTCTCTTGTTGAAGTCTGTCGGGTCTCGATATTCCACAAGAAAACATCGTTTTCTAACCCTCTTGCAGCAATTTTCGTTTTTTAGGTCCCATGTTTTTTTCTGTATCTTCTGAACGCTTACAAAAGATCGTTACTATTGCAGCGAAGTACAAGCGCCCAAATGATCGCAGTTATTTTTTTACATCGTCAAAACGTTTGTAAAAGCTTATATGACATAGAATGGTAGCAATCGCCCGGGTGATAATAAGTTTTGTTATGTTTGATCGCTGTGAAGTTCAGGAAATGGACAAACGATCATCGTATTTCGACAGATATTTTGACTTTAGATAAAAATACTTTTAGTTGTCTTTTGCACTGATAAAATAAAAAACTACCGGCCCTTATGTCCCATGAGAGATATTTTTCTCGGCGATTTGCATTTTTAATTGGCCATTTGCCGATGGCCGAGCCCAATCTGAATCACTGTTATTTTCTAATATCTGATGGTTTATGTGACAGAACAGCTCCAAAGATGCCATTTAAAGCTCTTACTTTCTCCTAGGTTGTATATACGCAAAATTTATATTCAAAATTTCATTTATGAGCATGTGTAATAATATCTCTCCCATAAATTGGTAAGACAAGTTGGCAAGCATGATACTCATGGTCAAAACTGGTCACTCACATTTTGTGGCCCGGTCTGGGGGAGGTCCTCCCATGACTAGAGACAGGATGACATCACGATAATCTGAGCTCAGGTCATCCTGTAAGTCAAGTATTATAACAACACAGATTAGCATCAATCAAACATCTTTATGATCATGTATGGTCATAAGCATTATAACAACACAGATTAGCATCAATCAAACATCTTTATGATCATGTATGGTCATAAGCATTATAACAACACAGATTAGCATCAATCAAACATCTTTATGATCATGTATGGTCATAAGCATTATAACAGCACAGATTAGCATCAATCAAACATCTGATCATATTTGAACTATTTTTAATATAAAAAATGCTTTCATTACACAAATATTTTCACTTTTTGTTCAAGTTATAAACAAAAGTGTCCAACCTAGAAAAAATTTATGTGTGTGTGTGTTTTGTGTTTTTTTTTATTAGATTATAATCTGGGTTTGTATAATAGCTCTAAATACTGTATGCCACAATTTTCCAAAAGCTCTATATCAAAGAAAATGGGAAGACTTAAGTAAGATGATAGGACTCTGTGTATACACAATACTGTTACTCACAGCTATATACTGTTGAAGTGTTTGACCAGTTAGTTTTTCAAACTCTTCCTTGATTTGGACCATGTCGATCTCACACCGACTGACCACCACCCGGACCAGAGTATCATCATCCGTGCCGATTCCTTTCATGGTTTTCTGTAGCTGACGAGCAAAGTGACCTGCCTTGTTTCTCACGCATCGCACTGTCAGTTCAAGGAGGAGAATGTTTATTATTTACACATAAAAATTGTACCAGTGCAGTATATACAATCTCAATATATGGAAATGATTGATCTAGTGTAGAACTGGTCTTACACATTACATCAGTAACACGTAAATCATCTTACTGTTATAGTCAAAAGGAAACCATGTTTCTTATTTACAGAGCAAAGTTCTAGTATAGCACCACTTTTGTAACAGAAACTGGGTTTTTCCATTTACAAGATAAATCTTTAATCATGGCATTTTGTTTGCTATATTTCGTTCATAAGTTGAAAAGTCTTTCTAGCAGAACTATAACTATATGTTTTAATTTTTCAACAGACACTTTCGAAAAATAATTTCATTTTCAGAATTAAAATATCTTGCCTCGATCATCAGAGATAAAATACATTGTCTAATCTGTCCATTAAATAGTAATATAGGTTAGTGTTTTTGTGTAAATTTTTACACCCATGTAATTTTTTTGTAAATTATCCTGACCAAGGTTCAGAGAGTGCTCTATAAAATCTCATTCCCTCCTCGAGTCATATTCCCTTAATAATTATATTTAAACATAAAACAAACAGTAACATGGTATCAACATACCAATAGTCTTCATGCCACTGAGCAAGTCTCCTGACATTTCACTCTTGAGCACCTCCTCAAAGTCCTTTTTGGACAGTTTGTCATACTCATCGAACGTTGCTCGTAGTTGGGGATAGCTGCGTGACACCAGGATCACGTTGAAGCGAGATTCGTCTGTTCCCCATTTCTTCTCGCCTGCTTCGTACAGTGCTTTGGCATCTTGTTTGGCTTTGTTGCGATCAACCTCCTTGCTCTCGCTTCTATTTCCCTGGACTTGTGACACGAGGAGACGTTTCAGATTTCCGGATGTGTCACCAATGATGTCCTTTTCTAGTTCCTTGCTATATTCTGGGCAGGAAAAAAGTCACACTTTAACTAATAGATATTTTGTGAAGATTTTAATTCATTTTTAGGATTAAAGTATTTAAAAAAAATATTCTTTTCAAATACATATAGAAATACTTACATCCTGTATTCAAGTATAAAGTGAAAATTGGTTAGGATGTCAACAACATTATTTGCATTCATGACATTCTTTTATGCTTGATCATTTACAAAAAATGTACAAAGCATATAATTTATCTGTATTGTATACAGCTCATGAAAGCTTTAAAACACAAGATTTTTCTTTTCTTAAAATCAGACTAGATTTAATGATTATAATCTCCTTTCCAATCCCATTACACACACAAATTAAGAAAAAAATAATCTTTAAACCTATTGCCAACTTAAGTCTTTACCTGCCTTGTTGGTACAAATTTTATTTAAATACTTACTTGATTTATACGTTTCTTTGATCATTTTGATTTGAGCGTTAGACCGGGTACACAGAATTTCGATTAGGACATCTTCGTCTGTACCTAGTCCCTGTAATGTGTTAAAATAAGAACTCTAACATATCAAATCCTGATAGATTTTTTAATAATTCAGGTCAAGGTGTCTTCATTGTATTTCATAATTATTCAAAATATTTATATGTCTAGGAATTCAAAATGATTTCATTTGATACCAAATTGTTAGACTCAGCTCTTCTGGCCAAACACCAGACTTTAACGTTTTTGCAGTGGTAGGAGGATCGCCCGTATTTAGTGTTAGGGTTACAGTATAGGGTTAGGGTTACAGTATAGGGTTATTTAATTTGGAGATGCCCCTAGAGTACCCACCTTGAATGCTTTGTGTAGTTGGTAGGAGGATCACCTGTATTTAGTGTTAGGGTTACAGTATAGGGTTAGGGTTACAGTATAGGGTTACTTACCAATGAGGCGACCCTAGATACCCACCTGTAGTTGGTAGGGGAATTGCCTGTATTTAATGTCAGGGTTACAGTATAGGGTTAGGGTTACAGTATAGGGTTACTTACCAATGAGGCGACCCTAGATACCCACCTGTAGTTGGTAGGGGAATTGCCTGTATTTAATGTCAGGGTTACAGTATAGGGTCAGGGTTATAGTATAGGGTTACTTAACAATGAGGCAACCCTAGAGTACCCACCTGTAGTTGGTAGGGGGGTTGCCTGTATTCAATGTTATGGTCAGGGTTACAGTAAAGGGTTACTTAAATTTGAGGCAACCCTAGATTACCCAATTTGATGGCTTTGTGTAGTTGGTTGGGGGATATTTAATGTCAGGGTTACGATATAGGGTTAGGGTTACAGTATAGGGTTACTTAATTTTGAGGCGACTCTAGAGTACCTACCTATAGTTGGTAGGGAGATCGCCCGTAGTTAGGATAAGGGTTAAGGTATAGGGTTAGGTTACATTATAGGGTTACTTAACTTGGAGGTGACCCTAGAATACCCACCTTGATGACTTTGAGTAGTTGGTAGGGGGATATTTAATGCTAGGGTTATGGTATAGGGTTAGGGTTACAGTATAGGGTTACTTAATTTTGAAGTAACCCCTAGAGTACCTACCTGTGTTTGGTTGGGGAATTGCCCGTATAGTTAGGGTAAGGTTAAGGTATAGGGTTAGGGTTACATTATAGGGTTACTTAAGTTGGAGGTGACCCTAGAGTACCCACCTTGATGGCTTTGTGTAGTTGGTAGGCATCATACTCTGCCGGAGCCATCAGTAATGCCTTACACGTGTCTAGGTAATGGCCACTCAATTCTCCCTTTAAATCCTCGATCAGGTCCTGGTAGTGACAAAGAGGCAAAGGAACAGTCCAATTAACACAGCAATGAAACTCAGTCAAAATATACATGTATATCATTTAAAATAAAAGAACAAAAACAAGTCATGAAAATTTTAGAAAGTTTTCTATTTCTAGTTTTCAAAATAATAAATTCCAGTATTTTTTTGCGCATCGGCAAAAGTTATGTTGGTTATATTGAACACATCAGCCTGTAAGTTGGAATCTGACGGCAATTTGTTTCTTTGTATTTCAATCCAAAATGTCAATTTCAATTTTCTGGTAGATGGAATACTTACTTTGCCAAACATGGTTTTGAATGTGGATCTTATTTCTTGACGTTGTGGATTAGATCTATAAGGCAACACATTAGTTATAGCCTCTTCGTCAGTTCCTGAAACACATGTACAAATCAAATAATAAACAAAGTCCTCAAATATTGTATCCTGTACTTTCTAGTGATTTTTTTAGCTGTGATACATGTTTGAGATTCGGTGCAGACGTACTTAATGTATGACTTGCCCAGTATATGTTGTTCAATGATACTAAAATATAAATCTTATCACTAAATTGCAATGCATTTGAATTATTTTTAGTTTAGTTTCCTTGGAAAAAGTCTCCTTTGTCAGTACTTACCAAGTCCTTTCATGGCATTTCTTAGCACTTCTGCATCCTGCTCTGCATTGAACTTATCGTAAGGCTTCACCGTACCCTCAGTCTAACAAAAAGAACATCATATGAGATAAAAACAAGACTAGAAAACCTCAATATTTTAAAGCATCAAACTAGCTCAGCATTTTTCTCCAGCTCAGCATTTCTGGTCAATGAATAAAACAATAAAGATAATTACATTTTCTTAGTAAATTGAGTTAGTAGCATAAGGCTTACATTACATGGTTTTTTGACAAAACACCATTTCAACAGTTCCCACGATTTCCGGAGTTTAACATACAAATTTCTGTATTTCAAGTACCTATTCAAAAGTAAAACTTCTTAATTACATCAACATCAAATTTGTAATTACTTCATCTTTTTGTGAATGTGGATCTTTGACATTACAACAAAGAAAATGAAAAGGAAGCTGGACCCATGAAAATGGGATATTTCACAATATGACTTATAAACATACAAATGCTGACCACATCGTTGCTGTAGTTGCTGCCCGAAACTGATGAAAATCATACTCTGACCCAGAAACTGATAAAACTTCGAAGACAAAATCATACTCTTACCGAGAAACTGATAAAACTCTGAAGATGAAATCATACTCCGAACTCAAAACTGATAAAACTCTGAGGACGAAATCATACTCCGAACTCAAATCTGATAAAACTTTGAAAATGAAATCATACTCCGAACTCAAATCTGATAAAACTCTGAGGACGAAATCATACTCCGAACTCAAAACTAATGAAAATTTGACAACAAAATCATACTTGAACTCAAAACTAATGAAACTTCAAGGACAAAATTGAAAAACAAGAAAAATAAATTATAATATATACACCTTTGGAAAAACTTCCAAAGGTTTTATGTCAGATGTTCCGGAAGGGCAGGTGTGGCTGGCTACTGTCTTACTAAACATGACGGTCAAATCAACGCAATGTCTGCACATACTACACTAGTCTCAAGGGTTTTGACTCTTTGACCCGCTAAATATTTGGACAACCAGCGCCTGCCTGTCAGAGAGTCAGATCGAACCCTTCAGACTAATACTACACATACTTTTTAAAAGTTGTATGATGTAATTTATTATTTAAAGCTATTTAAAATAATTTTTTTTGCAAAAGAGAGTTCATTCTAGTAGATCCACATGTATGTAATTACACTTAATTCTGACATCTTACCTGTAAGTCTTCTGTTTCCATGGCGAAAAATGGATCAGATTTAGGTGGAGGTGGTGTTTTCACCTTCTCCTTCTCCTTTTTCTTTGGTTTACTGTTTGTTTTCTCCACAGGGGGAGGTTTCTTTAAGGTCTCAATTTTTGGCTGCTTTCTCACAGAGCCTCCTGTTTAGATTGGGAAAGTACAAAAGTGTTTCTTATTATTTATTGTCCATCCGTTTATATAATTTTAGTAGGTTAATTAATAATTCAGTTGGTTTTCAAATGCATTTTTACAGAAAAATTTCAGAAAGTTTGATTTCAAACAGCTGATAGCTAAATAATAGGGCAGAATTTTTTTTAAATATTGTTATTCCCCCCTTAACCCCCCCAAACCCCCCTTTTGCAGGATGTCCATCTGTATGTCTGTCCCACTTTTGTCCAGATGATAACTCAAGAATGATCAGAGTAGGAAATTTACTAGGTTGTCTAGGTGGAGGCAAAGAGCCCTAATGATTTTAAATGGAATCCACGAAAGTTCAAGGTCACTGATACTGTACTAAACTTATATGTCTGAACAATTACTGGAGAATGCATGATGACAGTAAAATGTATGTTGCTTATTGCATAAGTTGTCCTAGGCCATACAAAGAACCATTTTGAATTTGGGCCCGTCTGCCAAAGGTCAAGGTCACTGTTACTAAAATTAGATATTTACATGCCCTTCACATATTAAGGCTACCTTTTCATGCTAATAGATTAGCTCAGAATTGGTTTACATTTTGTGTACACATCTACATGTATATTAGAAAATTTTAGACACCTATGCAATGATTTGTTTCATTTGGTGTTCAAGGTCAAGGTCACACAAGCTATTGATAAACTACCAATATTATTTATCATTTAACTCTAATTTCTTTAAAATAAGAACTTCAGAAGATCCATCATCAACAGTCACATGTTTGATGTTATACAGTCAATATTTTTCTACATAGAATTCACACAATGGGTGTTTGTTAGTTAAGAGTTGGGTCTTTTGGCTTTTGTTGTTCCACAGTGCGACATGTCTTTGGTTGTATTATATACAGACCATTTTTATACATATTTATGTTATAGAAATTGGAAATTTGCAATGAATTTACAAATTTGTATGTAATGTGGATCTTTTGAATGTTATATTCCTACAGATGTTAGAATTGTGTTCAATATGATTGTGTTGTATAAATTAATGTAGGCAATTTCTTTCGTAGTATGCACTATATGTCCATTTCCTATACTTTACTATCTAATGGTATTAATAAATGACAACCTTCGAGCATGCATTATGCAAGAATATATAACATGGGTGAAAAAAGCTTGGAAAAAATAATTAACAAATGCCAAATATTTTTCCAACATTTTTTAATTCCAAGTTATATATTCCAACAAAAAAAATTAAACAGTATTTATCTACATTGACCACATGTAGTTCAGAACATGAAAATAATTTCAAGTCTACGTCAGTGGCTAAAAGTAATAATGATCTAAATCATGCAGTTAATTAAATCAAGCGGTTCTAGCCATTGCACTGTCAGGTATTATGCTTTACTTTCATTTCTCTTTAATGGTCTTTTACAGACATGTTATGCAGAGATCTGTAGGGTTTTTGCCAGGTATTTTGGAAATGGGGCCTAAAATAGCAAAAAAATTGTCAAAATTTTATTTCGGAAAAAAAGCACAGTATTTTCAATCAATTGGATAAATTTAAACTTTCATCTTTTTTAACCAAAGTATCTTCTTAAAGATCAAAATAACCATTTTAAACAATACAATGTGCATTTATATTTTGCACTGTCACCTAACTACAAGATGAAATCTATAAAAAAAATAAATAAATAAAAAATAAATAAAGCAATTCATTTGGTAAATTTTAAAGAGATTTGGGAATATACTGCAAACATTTTCAATTGGGAATTGGCCTGTGTACCCTATAAATCACAAGCAAAAAATCCCTTTACCTGATATTGTAGCCAAGATCAGAGGTCTCTAAGATCACCATATCAACACTAAACAGACCTAAATTTCTAACACTGATTGGTAGTCTATAATCTATAAATCAGCATAAAAAGAATATTTCATTCTATATTTGAGATTAAAGACAACAAAATACCAAAATCAGCATACAACCATATAGTGGTCAAGGCTCCTACTGACCCTTCAAAGACCTTTGTGTTCAATTTAGAGTCTTTTCATCAATTTAACGACCTTTTGAAGGTCAACCTTTTGTTGTGATTGCCTTTTCAAGGCCTATACATGTACAAACAGCAATATACACATAGCTCACTTCTAATGTTATACAAGAGCATTTATTGGAAAAGCATTGCATGCAAATAGTTTAAAAAATTGGTTACCAAACAATTAAAAGTATCATAATGACAATTGTGTTTATCACCGGACAATATATCACAGATAAATACATGTACAATGTTTAAGGTTGTGAAGACTGATCACACATCTTTTGTTTTATTTCTTAAAGACGTTGTCCATCATTTGGCTTAAATTGTAAACACCTGCGCAATTCACAATCTACATTTTGCATTCACTTGTAAGAAGTGGTAATAAGATAAGAACAAAATGAATGAAAAATAAAAAAATGAAATAAAAAAAAACTAAGTGAGAATATGAAATTATGTTTATATTATAAACCTATATTATTATAGTGATATGATATGTATAGTTTACTACAGTCTGTTCCGTCTGTGACTCTACTTGTGTATGCACAAGTGTTTGTAGAAGTATTTTGATTTATATGCTCTGTAAGGTGCACACTTTTTATACATCATTTGTATATATGTATAACCTGGAGTATGTTTGAATAAATGGCATGTGCTACTGTTGAAAAAATCTGAATAAAGAAATAATAAGAATAAAAAAGAAATTACATTTATACATAAAACAAAAATACAAAAATGTGACTTGACCATTTAGGATATCAAAGTTTAACCACACATATTATTAAAGAAGGCAAAATCAAGTTTTCTCTGGTCCTGACACCAGACTTAGATATTTTGACATATACAAAATGTAGATATCTCCCTCTGCACACCAGACATCTATCTGTCCATTTGTCTAAGTTTGGTGTCAGGACAAGAGAAAACTTTGGTTATACAATATACTCTTTGTAAAAAAAAAGAGAGAATAAAGGGTGATCATACTATCTCATAATCTTATAATGAGCAGACTTGCTGAACAAAGGATGAAAGGATGGTTTCTAGAAAAAAAATAAAACTAGAGAAAAGACTGAAGGGATATATGTTCTTCAAACAAAACAAGTCAATACAGGAGGGGTGGTCTCTAGAGCAAACTAGACAATACAGGAGGGATGGTCTCTATAGCAAACTAGACAATACTGGAGGGATGGTCTCTATAGCAAACTAGACAATACTGGAGTGATGGTCTCTATAGCAAACTAGACAATACTGGAGGGATGGTCTCTATAGCAAACTAGACAATACTGGAGGGATGGTCTCTATAGCAAACTAGACAATACTGAAGGGATGGTGTCTATAGCAAACTAGACAATACTGGAGGGATGGTCTCCAGAGCAAACTAGACAAACCTGGAGGGATGGTCTCTATAGCAAACTAGACAAAACTGGAGGGATGGTCTCTATAGCAAACTAGACAATACTGGAGGGATGGTCTCTATAGCAAACTAGACAATACTGGAGGGATGGTCTCCAGAGCAAACTAGACAATACTGGAGGGATGGTCTCTATAGCAAACTAGACAAACCTGGAGGGGTGGTCTCAAGAGCAAACTAGATAATACTGGAGAGCTGGTCTCTATAGCAAACTAGACAAACCAAACCTGGAGGGCACTAGAGGGATTGTCTCAAGAGCAAACTAACAGTACTGGAGGGATGCATGGTCTCTATAGCAAACTAGACAAAACTGGAGGGATGGTCTCTATAGCAAACTAGACAAACCTGGAGGGGTGGTCTCTAGAGCAAACTAAACAAACCTTGAGGGGTGGTTTCAAGTCTCTAGAGCAAACTAGACAAAACTGGAGGGGTGGTCTCTATAGCAAACTAGACAAACCTGGAGGGGTGGTTTCAAGTCTCTAGAGCAAACTAGACAATACGGGAGGGATGGTCTCTATAGCAAACTAAACAATACTGGAGGGATGGTCTCCATAGCAAACTAGACAATACTGGAGGGATGGTCTCAAGACCAAACTAGACAATACTGGAAAGATGGTCTCCATAGCAAACTAGATAATACTGGAGGGATGGTCCTCCATAGCAAACTAGACAATACTAGAGGGATGGTCTCCAGAGCAAACTAAACAATACTGGAGGGATGGTCTCCATAGCAAACTAGACAATACTATAGGGATGGTCTCAAGACCAAACTAGACAATACTGGAAAGATGGTCTCCATAGCAAACTAGACAATACTGGAGGAATGATCTCCAGAGCAAACTTAACAATACTGGAGGAATGGTCTCTACAGCAAACTAACAATACTAGAGGGACGGTCTCCAGAGCAAACTAACAATACCAGAGGGGTGGTCTCCAGAGCAAACTAACAATACTGGAGGGACGGTCTCCACAGCAAACTAACAATACTGGAGGGATGGTCTCCATATCAAACTAGACAATACTAGAGGGGTGGTCTCCAGAGCAAACTAGACAATACTGGAGGGATGGTCTCCAGAGCAAACTAGACAATACTGGAGGGGTTGTCTCCACAACAAACTAACAATACTAGAGGGATGGTCTCCAGAGCAAACTAACAATACTAGAGGGGTGCTCTCCAGAGCAAACTAGACAATACTGGAGGGATGCATGGTCTCCAGAGCAAACTAGACAGTACCGGAGGGGTGGTCTCTATAGCAAACTAGACAATACTAGAGGGGTGGTCTCCAGAGCAAAACTAGACAATACTGGAGATAATATAACAAAACAAAATACTGAATGCTTTCATTGATAGGGGTAAACTGTGCAAGGGGCTATGCAATCCAGAATCAGTTCCAACAGTGTCTCATATTTGTTTATGTTTTGTTACATTTACTGTACATATACCAAACAAAATTTTCAATAGGTATATCTTTGTCTTTTTTCATCCATAATAAGGCAAATTTTACAATACCACCTTACTTATACATAGGAACACAATTAACCCTGAGATCATATCATTTCTTGGTTAATTTGGGAGAACATTTCATCATATCAAATGAAAAATGTAAATGAAGAAAAAAGAAATAAATACAAAAATAAAACAAATAAAAATCCTTCAAATTTCAGTGTCATATACTAACACAAGTACCGGCTGAATGTAGGTGTAGTAAGTCTTAATTAACCTGTCATTAAGAGCTAGCATGCACCAGACTACCTAATCAAGCTGTCAAATTAATGCATTGTTTTGTTTTCATGCAAAAATTACTGAATCAATTCTTACGTGGAATTCCAGGTTTCGCCATGACAACCGTAATTTTGTAGCCATCTCCTTCATCTTCAAACTTGGCTTCGTGCATCTGAAGCAATAAATCAAAACTTTCTCGTGACAAATAAATGGTCTTTGGAATATTCTTGAATTCAAGAAATGTAGTTTAATTAAATGTGTGAGACAAAGTACAAATAACATCATATTTCAAACTCGGTTGGTCGGATTCGTTCTTTTTTATTAACATGCAGGTCTCATAAAATGCATAGCTACTGCCGAGCTTACCGAGAGTCCATAAAACATTATTTGATATGTTGATTTGTCAGTGTTAACAATATTTAGGTGCTAAGATATCAATGGTAGAGATGTCATCCTCGGACACCTCCAATCAGGGAGGTCTGCACCCTTACCCCATCTACTGATTTTGGAGGAGATTCTTAATTTTCACAAAATGTTTAGAAATTAACAGAAGATATGTTTTACCTTTCCCATTTGTGGTTCGGAAACTCTCAGTCGGAATTCTTTGTTGTTTTTGGCGTACTCCAACATGTGTGCGTAAATGTGCATGATGTTATCTTTGAAATCCCCTGGAAAGCAATGAATTTAATGTCACTGGTAGAATACTTTGATTCTGAAGCTCATAGGTACAGTGTTTGCATGACTAGCAAATCAGGGACTGAAGCATTAACTTCTCTCTTAATTATTCCAGTTAAAGTGAAATTTCAGCATTCCAATCATAAAATTTAATCTGTTTCATAATTTGCTTTACTTTTAAACATATAGGTTCCTGCGTGATAATAGTTTAAAGCATTTCACTAAATTACAGTACATACTAGTAGCTTTAGTTCATGTGATTAATAATATGATCACAAGTTCACGACAGGTTGTAAAAAATTCACCTTTGCCAGGACTGACTGCATTTAGAGGTGGGTCTTGATATATAGGGTACTCAATTGCTGGCTTAGGGGGCGGGGCCTCTACAGGTTTGGGGGGCTCCTGAGGGGGCTTTTTGTTGCCCATCATTTTCCTTATATCTCCAACTGTCACATATCTACCGTCAGGGTTACAGTCCTGAAAACAGAAAACTAGCCGTTGCATGATAATTGTAAATAAAAACTTATTTCATATAATTCAGTGTCTTCATGAATTCATATTTCATAATGGTTTGCACATTTGAGCCACAATTATCATATAAGCTCTCGCCCAATCTGGAATTTACAATTCTACTAGCAAGACACATTAATCTTGCATCTATAGCTTCTTTTATACAAATTAAGTAAAACAACTTTTCTCTCTGATTACTTAAATTACTTGATAAAAAATTATCACTATCATGTAAATTTACAAATTAATTCTCATTACTGTGAAAATCTTATACTGCATAAAATATTTTATAATGGCCATAGACAGTTCTTAATGATGAAATTGAAAGTTAGTGAAGCAAAAAAAAAGTTCAGTTTATAAACTTTTCTGCCTTTGACCTACTTACATTTATCATGCTTTCTGTGAGGTATCCATACTGTGTTGGATAAGGGGGTGGGGGAACCCCTGGCCCCACCCCAGGGATCTGCGAGGGCACTGCCCCTCCCCACACGTTGATCTGGGTCCCAGAGTAATTCGTAGGATTGAAGGGGCCATCAGGAATGGGTTGTGCTGGAAAACAATTGATCATCAAAAGATACAAATATAATATATGACTGCAATGTTTGAAAATAAAACCATCAACAAGTATATTTTATAAATGATGGATTTTTAATTACAATATTTGTGCATTTTAAAATTATCATTCTTCACCAATCATTTCATCCACTAATGCTCAACTGCAGTTTCCTCTCTGACATAATCCTATCAATAAAGAAAATCACTCATCACTATAGTTACAAGAGTGTTAATTAAGAGAACTCACTTGGGAACGACCCATCAGATGCTGAGCCAAGAGTGTCTGACAGAATTGCTTCACTGGCCCACGCCTCTTTGGGGGCTTTTTTTAGGGATTTACGTAATGGAGATTTTGTACGAACTGGAGATTTGCTCTGCAACAAACAAAAAGTTGTATGATTATTTGCAATTCTTTTCCACAAAATTAAAAATACTGGCAGAAAAAAAATTATGAATTTTATTGAAATTGATAGATTTATGAAGTTCTGAGAATTTTACATGTGCCTATGACAAAATCAAAACACACATATATTTATTTACCAAACAGTCATTATATCGTAAGTTAACTCTTTCCGTACTTTGTGTTTGTTTCGGATGCCGTACCGGAAGTAGTTATTAGGCTCGCCCCCAGAAGTTTAAACAAAATGGCAGACTACATGTGCATTTTTGGTGTGTTGTTTTTTCATATAAAAACTCAAAGGTTAGTGTTATCTTTGTACATAATTAAGAACTATTTAACTAAATAAGATCTAGATGTCAGATTGAACACTCTGAAACGTCCTATACACTGATATCTGAAATGCAAATGTAGCAAGCCGCCATATTGTTTACATTAACAACATTTTGAGAAATTATCACCTATTGCTCTAACGCAAAAACATGTAACCCAAACGAAATAAAAACGAATTTGTCAGCAAAAATGTTTGATTCAAAAGTTTTGACCACCTTTTATTTGCCATTGCATCAGATGATTGTTTATGTCGATTGATGGTTTCAACAAATCAACACTTCAATAACGTTAACTAAGCTTGTCGACTAAAGTCGACAACGGGGAAGAGGGACCTATAAATCATGTCGACTATAGTCGACAACGGGGACGAGGAAGCACATTTTTATGTCGACTATAGTCGACAACGGTACGGAAAGAGTTAATAAGATTGCTTTAAATGTTTATTATAAAATTTGGTACATACCTTTTTTGTAATTTTTTTCTTGGTTTTTGGTTTTATTGTTGAATCACTATCTTGGTCTGATGTGTCAAAGAACCCGGAATAGTCGTCTGTCGTGGTGGTGTCTTCTGTGAGGTGCTGTGTTAGTCGGCCAATGTCCTCCACATGAAACTGCTTAGACATCACATCACTCTCACGCAATCCATCTCTACAAAATACAGTTTGTTGTATAACAGTGTTGTTTTACAATATTTGCTTTTAAGTAGTCTTAATAAATTTTACACTGTTTAAGATATGACAATTTTAAGTAATTGAAAAACTGATAAAATTGATACCAAATTTAATATACATTCATTTATAATGAAAACAGAAATGTGAAACAGAATCATTTTTCAGATACTTTTATTATTTAAATGTCTTCTCTATTTTTAATTTTGGATTCAGTGAATCCATATTTGGCATGGGTTGACAAAATACAGGTACATCAAGCATATCATTTTTTTTGTATCAAAATCATATCCCCACTTTCTTAGATTACTCTGAGTAACTATACATCGGTAAGTCAAAGTTCAATGGATATAGGATGGATCTGATCAGCAAATTTAAGATTACCTCAACATTGAAACTTTACATTGAAGGTTCTTTACCTTGCTACAGCAATAGCCTTGATTATCCTCTTCCCAGGTTTCAGGGTAAAAGGGCCAATGTATTTGAAGGTCACCTCTCTTCCAGCAACCTTTCGCTGGAATGCGTTTGGCTTTGTACCATCTGAGGTGAAAAATATTTTACATTCTGTCGTTTCTGAAAGAAAGAAATATTCAACTTCAAAATTACAATGTAATTTACAGTGTGAGAAAATATTCAAAAGCAGCTGTAGTATAGGATTTTTTCAAGCTGATTTGCTTTATGTTACAATGATTTGGACGGGTTCATGATAGTCTGTGTATTCATATAGAGACTTCCCTGATTTAATGTCTGAATTGTATTGATTCTCTGGTGTTTTTATTTATAGAGGATTGCACAATCAATGTTTCATGAATATCCCTGTTGAATATATAAAATTACATTAATATTTAAGGTATTTGTAGTTACACAAATTGATTTTATCTATACCAAATATTTACAGAAGTACCTATTACTGAAATTTAGTCTTTAAAAATAATCGCTGGGTGTTTAATGGAAATTTCAAGGGGACACATACCACATTTCTTATTAAGATTACTAGCCTATGGGCAGATTTTAACGAATCTACCACTGCCTCATCTATAGATTTGTAATAAAATTTAAAACTTCTTTCTTTTATCTTGACATATAATCTTCATGTGCAGTTCCAGGACTCAGGTTCAGAGTTTTAAATACATCACTGTTGGCGTTTTCTGCCTTAATTCTCAGTCCTGTGATATCAGAAAATTACCTGTGCATAATTCAATCAAGGTTGATGTGTCAATCTTATTTCCACTCAGGCCTGGTATAGATTTTCTGAGAGGCGCTATCATAGGGGGACAGACAGCCCCGGCACTCGGCATGATTGTAGTTCACCCCTCAGGACCCTCACAAATATTCTCAAATGAATTTATCCTGAAATAGAAACAACACATAAATATATGGGTAAATTTCTATTTTACAACTTCAATAACAGTAGCATTATCACACATAAGTTGAAGGAATAAAGAGAAAGTCCCAGCCAGCTTAACTTTAAACACAGGAACCTGAATTGAATGTTATGTTATTGTCCAAAATACACTAATGCCTATACTGCGAGAGCCAATTAAATGTGCTCAAATCTGTGAGTTTCAATTCATTGCTTATAAGGAAGAAGATGATTGCATGAGTGTCAATTAAATAATCAATAACTTGGAGGTGTTACATAGGACAAAGAGTAGATGTATACAGATAGTTCTGTCTACTAGGGATCAAACTCATGACCCTAAGATGTCTCACTAACCAAATGTTTACCACATGAGGTGAAAGGGAAATTCCCTACAGCTTACTTTTGTCATTTTACTGGCAAGCTTATCAATGCACTGCATGTTCAGCCCATTTTTAACACCAAACCAGCTAGCTTCTTTGACTCCCTGCCAAAGGATATAACTACCTTGAATACAGGTAGGTACTGCGTGGTCAACAGCACCGATTTGTAATTTTAAGTATTAGAGGAATAGTGCAGATAAAGATTAAAAAATTGAGTGCTGGTGAAGCTAGAAGGCGACCTAATCCTATGCACAATTAAAATCTGCCACGCTAGCTGGATCCTATGTAATTGCATCCCCCTTTTTGAAATGTGTTTGCCCTCAAACACCACAAGAAACAAACTAGGTTCTATCTCCCTGTCATCACATGCAATACAGGGAGTAGCCAAACTTCCTCTGGCCCCGACAATGGGCCAATACTATATCTGGTGTTGGCCAGAGCACACACGATACTGCTTTATGAAAACATGGAATTTGAAAGACGCAAAAGCGTATCAAGAGTATAAACAACAAAAAGATACAGTCAGGTACTCTTCTGAAAATGAATAACATCTTCCATTTTCTATCCAGATCTGTACGGTTTGTTGCTTTGTCACCCAGTGGCCTAATATACTTATGAGAACAAAAAAAGGCTTCTGCTGAGGTGGAAAATTTCAAACAATTGATAACAGAGGGCTGTACTGACAGAATGTAGGAGCTGTTGGTGATAATAATTGAGCAGCCAAGTTTTATAATTCATTTTTCAATACATGTGACATGATATGTGCTGTGTCATACAGTGTCATATAATTCAATATTTTCATAGCACTCTGGCCCTACACCAGACATCTGGCTATCTGTAATAATGTCTAAGTCTGGTGTCTGATAGGGCCAGGGGAAATGTGGATAACACAGAAAAGGCTACAGACACCATTTTTAACTGGAAAGAGAATAGTGTACATGCTTCCAACTGGGACTGATCCTTCGGTCCCAAGTCAGACACTCTACCACTAAACTAACCTGATCCTCAGGTCAAGGGTTCTCCTAGTTAATCTACTATCTTGAATGCATGAGGAGCTAGGGTCAACAACACAAGTTAGTTGAAACCTTCAGTGACAGCATTACATTGGTTAAAAGAAAAGATATATGTTCTTCCTATTGTTATCTAATGTGATCCACCTCCGTATCAAAGCCATTCTGGTCTCTGTGGAGTTTAACATACAGTATAGATAGATAGAATGCACATGTATGCATGTGTTAAACTTTTTGGAACATTTATAAAGCATCGTTTTTTTGAAAAGGGATATTCTGGCAAGCAGATTGCCAGCAAGACCATACTTTAACAGACAAGAAAATCTCAACCCTTCGGACTATTGTCCTAATTAAAATTAAGATAAGTACTGTACATTGTTGGGGAATATACTGTATAAAATAATTCAATATTTATTTGTAATACATGGTAAGCTTGTTTAACTTTACTTGCCCCGCTCGATACTTTAAAAAGCTCAGCCAATCCATTATTTTCTTCTTACCTGCACTGGTTTCATGATAATTTCAGTTACATACAGAGCTGAAGTACAATGGTTTAACTGTTTTCATAAAACAAAAACACATTGACATCAAAAACCAAACTAATTCACTTAAACATATTTATCGTTTTCTCGATTGACATCCAGTTCTATAACAAGTTACGTTATTTCTACTTGTATTAACTCAAATGCAGGCCTACCATTCTAATACAGAATGAATATTAACAAGAAGCATTCCTGAGTCAGTGATGAAAATGCTGAGGAAACAAGTCCAAACTTCTACAAACAGAATGCAAATTCGTTCATTTAAAGTATTATAAGCTTTCTCTACCATTAACACACATTTTCTTTTTCAACTGACACTACTCACCTTGATGCAAATGAAATTATATGGAGAGTTCGACACTATGTCTCGTTATTATGATAATATCATCAACTGTTTATGGTTGTTTGTGTTGTCAAGTCGCCATTTTGCACCTCACGCACTGAAGAGCACCAAGCACTTGCCGGAAGTAGTGAAACCGGAAGTCCCTTTTACCATATTGGAAGAATTTGGCTCAGATCTCAAGTAAGCATGGGGATCGTAAATCGGTCGATATCACACAAGTAAACCCCCATCATCGTCTAATATATCAATGCTACATAAAAGGACAACTATTTTGCAACATTATGGGGTGTTATGTCAAAATCGTTGATCAGAACATGTTTATGACGACTATGTTTTGTACAATATTCTTTGACTATGCTTGGTGATATATACCGCCTTATATGTAGATTGTGTTATCTTTGAGTGAAGTTGTAAGTGATAATCAGATATTTATATAATGGATACATCTTATACTATTTAGTGTTTTGTTTAATTGCGGTATATCTGGTCGCCATTTCTTTTCAATATAGAGATATCTGGCTGTAGGCGTAGGCCTTGTATTTTTTACACCGATCATGACAAGCCCTAGACCCCCCCTGCGCCTTTCACATCCCCTCAGCTCAGGTTCCAGTATTATGCAATTGTGTGTATAGTTAAAGTAGTAATCTGATTAATTTTTTGAGTTTTGAAAAATAATGTTGATTTCATTTAAGAAATGCCAACTGAAGCCGTAGAGAGACCAATGGAAGACCTGAAGCCTGACGAAGGCTCAGCCTCCGGCACAGAGTCAGACAGCAGTGATTCAATGCCAGAGCTCGAGGAAGGCGATGCCGCACAGCAGAGCCAGGTTTGCACATTTTGACCGATACCTGTTGTAACCAGAGCACACTGCTTATGAAAATGTGGAATTCTCTTCGCTCCAAATCGTGCGACGGTGCATGTGTCTGTAATAGAGGGCTAGTATTTTGATGGGCCAAATATACAAGTTCTATCGAAACCAGTTTAGGGCTGACATGACATTTTCCTTGAATGACAATCTGCGACATTAGCCACTAGTCCTATGCACAAGACTAGTAGTAACTTTAGGTAAGGACTAGTGGAAATTCCTTGAATTTCAATATAATTTTTTATAAAAAACATTGCATTTTGCTTGTGCAAACTAGTGCTTAAAATGTTAATGTCACAGACTGGAATGATAAGACAGTTTTGTAAGGCAATTATTATTTATACCCCCCCACAACAAAGTTAGGGGGTATACTGGAATCAGGTTGTCCGCCCGTCCATCCATTTGTAGACAAAACAATGTAATGGCTACTCCAAAACTACTGAGGGAATTTCAAAGAAACTTTGTGGCAATAATCCATATACTTTGTAGATGTGTGGTGTGCCATGGTAACTAAGTGACTATACTTCCTTTTTTGGAAGGAAAGTTTATCCAGACAACTGCTCATAAACATGTGAACTGAAGGGGTATTGGTTAGCCATTGGCTTAAAGTTTTAATATTAAATTGAGTATGGGGAAATAAATGAGAAAAGAATAGATATGCAGTTGCTGAAAATGGCACTCTCCTCTCAAATCCTAGGTTTTCCCCTGATCACAGAATTTATGAAAGTTTTAGGGCTAAAGAGTTGTACAATCTTTTGTTAAATCTAAGAAATCTCTTGAATTATATTTAAGTTTGTCCGCAATTGAAATGTTATTAAATAAGGAGTGCATCCAATAAAGAAATGGAACCATTCACATTTATTTTCTTGTTTTATTTTAGCTTGCTGCAGCAGCAGGAATTTCAGAAGAGCTAACGAGCAAAGCAAAACAAAGTCGCAGTGAAAAGAAGGCCAGAAAAGCCATGTCTAAATTAGGTAATCTACTCAAACTAGCAAATGCATCTTTTTAGATCAATGTCAACACCACACAGAAAAAGGTGGATTGGAAAGTCTTTATCTTGGAATTTATGGTACAGCTCAAGTTATTAAAGATATAATTTACCGAGTGCTTTCTCAATAACTATTCATTGAACTACTACATTAGTGCTTGTGATGATGAAAATCTTTCCCCAACTTATCGATATATGACGATGCCAAAGCTGTTTTTAAGCCAGATTGGTCTGATGCAAGCACATAGCACTAATCATGTGTGATGTCAACGGTGATACTCTCTTTATACTCAAACATGTGTTATCTTTTACAGGTTTGAAGCAAGTACAGAGTGTAACTCGAGTAACAATAAGAAAGTCCAAAAACATTTTATTTGTTATCAACCGACCAGATGTATACAAAAGCCCAGCATCAGATACCTATATAGTGTTCGGTGAAGCAAAGGTAAATACAATTAATTCCATAGCCATCCTCACTTCTGATATTAAATAAAAAATAAATCAATGAATGTGAATTGAAGAACAAAGACTGTCTGAAAAGAAGGGAAACCACCATTTATGATGGTGAAGCAAAGGTAAAGACATTAAATTTCGTAGCCATCCTCACTTCTGATATTAAATAAAAAATAGATTGATAAAGGTGAATGGAAGAACAATGACTGTCTGAAAAGAAGGGAATTTACCCAAAACCACCATTTATGGATATTAGAAAGGTTTGCTGATTGATGGGAAAAAATCTGCAAGACCCAAGATAAATTATACCACTCGCGGAGAGTTCTTGTCTACAAAAACTTTGTGTTGTTTTGTTCACAGATTGAAGATCTGAGTCAACAAGCCCAGATGCAGGCTGCAGAGAAGTTCAAGACTCCTGAAAACCCCATGAGTTTGGGTGGAGACAGTCCAAGCACCATAGCCGAACCCATCCAGGAGGAGTCCGAAGAGGAGGGCGAGGTAAATACTACTCAAACATTTTTCGAGAGTTAAAGAAAAAAAATAGAAAATAAATATTGAGATCATTGAAAATATCAAAAACTACCCATACATTTGATATACATGAGTGATATTTCAACCCCTTTACCACAGGGGCCAGTGATCAATCTATGTGCTGAGTCCAGAGTCCAGTTATAATGGGACTCGTAGAAATTCTGGAAATACTGCAATTTAACATATTCTGGATATACTTCAATTTAACATTGTGGGACCCATTGTTTTCTGCAATTTGTACAAAAATGATCACTGAGAAGCATGTGTAATTTTTAAGACTGCTTTTTGATACAGGGAAAACACTACAAAATGGCATGCTCTTTTGAGAAAAGTAAATTTGTTCATTTACATTTTGGAAGAATATGACAAAAATCATTCAGAGTAGGAGACATATAATTAAATACTGACCTTTAATACTTCCAACAAAAAATTGCCTTTAAGAAAATTGGTATATGATTTATATATGTAAGCTAACAGTGTTCTCACTAAGTTTTGCAATGATTGGTTGACTTCGAAAGAATAGCTTGTTTAATTTTCACATTCTGTAATTTTGATATATAGAAAATAATAAAAAAAATTGCCGGTTCAAAATTGGTGAATAACAGGCTACTTTTGCCGGCTACCGACTTTTAATGAAAACCCTGAGTGTTAGTAACATGCGACTGTTTCTTTGAATTTCAGGTTGATGAGAGCGGCGTGGAATCCAAGGATATTGAACTTGTCATGTCCCAAGCCAATGTATCAAGATCTAAAGCTGTCAAGGCACTTAAAAATAATAATAACGACATTGTCAATGCTATCATGGTAAGTTTGTGCAATTGTAATCACATTTCTTTAATGCAAGATTGTACCATAGATTTGTACCATCATCTGAAAAATAAAAAAAAATAGAGGTATAAAGTTTCGAAATAATGAGGGTCTGTTGGTGGTTTATATGTCCTATTAACAGCTAAGGTCGTTTAACGACAGCTTCCTAGTGTTTCTGTGAGGGTGTGTGGAGTGAAGTGTATGTGTATATGGGAGGTGGCAATTATGGAGAAGTGTTAAAAATGACCAATATTCCAAAATGATGCATCCCAGACAGAATTTAGTGATTCTTGCTTTGAATCTAAATATATTTTTGTCTGGCGTTAATTCAAATTTTTTATTAATTTAAATATGAGGATAGTATTCTGTGGCTGAATGTAACTGTAAAATCTTGATATATGACTTATTTTTTTATCCTTTCAGGAATTGACGATGTAACCTTTGCTGCCTCGATGTCCCCTGTTTATAGCTTCATACCCCATTGTGCTTGACTGACTTCTTTCATTGTGATATTTATATGTATAAAGCCTAATAAAGGCATAAAACATTTTTCTACCATACCTCGTCTTTTTCTTGTGGAAGTAGTCTATTGTGATATGACAGACGGTTCAAAGACCAGGCATGGATTTCTTGGAACAAAAATTCTTTCTTTTAAATTCTCCTGATATTATGTTTGCCATTTTACTTTCAATTAATAGAGCTTAAAAATTAGGGAAAAAATGACAAAAAGGTTTAAATTTGCATGAAAAGTTTTGCGGTTTAGCACTTAAGTAACCAGCAAGAATTTGATTCCAAACTATCTATAATTGGTCATTTTGCAAAACAAGTCCTTCTATGCTCTTTTGCATACAAGATAGAGTAGATTTTACTGCAAGCTACTAAAGTGCATTGAACTGCTTTACCTTGACTTCCAGAGGAAATATTCTGTGCAATGTAACCTTTATTTGTAGACTTGAGTTTATATCTGGAACAAATTGGCATTAACAGAATTTTGCAAAAATTAAATAAAAGAGTTATGTCCCTTCTTTTGGCATTGTGTAGAAAAAGATGATAACTATGTTTTGACAAAGGGAAATGACAGGAATTTCATGCAGTAACCCTGTATCCAGAGTTATGCCCCTTTATTAGCTCAAGGGAAAGTTGAAGTTGGCTTATGCAGTGTTGCGGCATTTGTCCGTCTGGTACCAACTTTTCGTGTAAACAACATCTGAAGAATTGAAAGACGTAGAGTCAAGATATTTATGTGGTATGGATGAAGCATAGAATTATTTTGATATACTTCAAGGTCAAATATAAAAAAAAATGTAAATGATCATGATAATTTGAGGTTCTTGTAAACTGTTTTATTACAATCTTAAAGGTTGTCTCATAGCGGTTCAAAAATTATTATCCGTGGTTATAGGGCCTTGGCAACTAACCAATATTGTTCTTGGCTCCCTGGGGAGCATGCAACCAGTGCTGCCATTTTAGCGCTCACAGCTAGCATGCATGCAACATTACTTAAGCTTGCTTCAATGGTCACGGGTACCAAGTTACAAGAAACTATTTCAAGTCGCATATATATTATAACATTAGTATTCTGCGACAATCATTTTTAGAAGAAACGTGATAGTTAACAAAATACTTGCAAAGAAAGCAAAAGCTTAACATCCAAATCTATGAAATTATAACATATAAGCAAAATACCGTTTGAAAGATATCTGAAATACATGTACGGAAAGGCATACAGTCATGATATTTGGCTGATAGCTTCCTTGGAAAGAGCAGAATAAAGTTTGTAAAAAAAGTTTGATCGGCATTCAAGGGTCACAAGTGTCAAATATGTAAAACTTTCAATGGACTTCTGATTCTGATAGGCCTAGAAGCTGGTAGCTAGCTTCCTTGGTAGAAGCAAAACAATATGTGCAGGAGAAAACATTTGACTTACTTTCAAGATCACATGGATCAAATATGCAAAAACCTCTAATCAATTTTTTTTTATTGTACGAAACGCCATGTAACTTTCTTGGAAGGTGCCGAACAAAGTGTAACCGACTTTTATGGTCACTGTCAATACCTTAAAGTGATGGGTTTACGACAATGACTCCGCTGGCCGACAGATTCCAGTTTACTGAAGCATGGGGCATAGTCTGACTGTGGAGGTATTCTACAGCTTGTGATAATTGCTCTGTACGATCCACAGCGACATCGCTGTTGGTGGATGGCTCCTGATCAAAATAAAACTTGGTAGTTACAGTACAGTACTTGATGTTGCTGCACATTTTCTAATCAATGTGGAGCCACATGTTGCTTGGGTATAAGGTATCTGGAGAAAATGCTATAGGCTCTAGTGGACAGCTGGCGGTGCTCTAACTCTTGCTTTATTTACCGCGTTGATCACGAACGAGAAATCCTTACATCATCTTGAGCATTCGTGCCACATAATTGCACTGCTTCTCGTCTGTTTTCCATTTGAAAGTGTTCCGAGTTACATCCCTTAGACTGTGTTGAAATCGTTTGCCTGCCAAGACATTCATAGGGGAGTTGTTTTTATTTTTTTTATGATATCGCCAAATATCGTATAAAATTGTAGTTGTGTACTCATTATGAACTATGCATACCGAAATTTTGACAAAAGCTAATGTTTTCCGTGCGTTTTTTTTAATTAATAGGCATAATAAAAGAAATCCTTAATCGTATAATCCAACAAAAATCAATATTATGCATAAGAGACCTATGTTTACAAACATCTCTGAACATTTTGACCTCACGAGCATGCGCCGACCTGTCTCGTGGATGTAAATACAAATTACTTCAAAGTAATATAATTATAAACATTCCATGCGTACGGCGACTCAACCAGTCTACCCGAATTAATTTATAGTTTATAATCTACAATACAGCCGCCTTATATTCTATACAGAAGTAAAATATATTTACACCAGTATAGTTTTATGTCACCAAATAATTATGAATAAATAATCTTACATTGATGATACTTAGATGCTGTCAGCCGGCCAAAGTTCAGATATCTTTGCTCGCAAAATGTTGCCATTTTTGTTTTTCCGTTTATGACTTCAAACTGCATTGTACTTGAACCATCCTCGATACGCAGGGGTTACAATCACGTACGCCGTCTACACCCCTGGATTGATGTCATGACAAAACTAAAGGCACGCGCAGGTAAAAAAAAATCCCGACTAATCGCTAGGCTACAAAGATTACAAAGGAGCCACAACCGACTTCAAAGCCTGTCAATTTTTACCCTTATTTGCCCACGAAATGTTTTTGATGCTTGCCTCATCGACAAAGTTCGTGCACACGGAGCCTTCAGTTTTGCCATGAAATATTCCATGGGAATATATATAGAGCGTAGGTGATTGAAACGCCGGATATCGAGGATGTGTCCAGGGATGTAGAGAGCGTAGGTGATTGTAACCCCTGTATTAAACTCGTTTAGTTCGCTTGTTTCCACTAAGTAGTATATATATGTGCACAATAAATCTATTTCAGGCATGTGTAAATCTGAAACTATTTTTTTGTGAGTCAACATGATTATAAGGAGATCGACAGCAAAAAATAATTCTTAAATTAGGCTCCAAAATTTGACCAATCGGAGTTTTGTATTGAAATTAATTGACAGGATTTAGGCCACTGTTTCTCGCTAGTTGATGTCATATATTTTTGAGCTACATAGTTAAAGTACTGACAATAACAAAAAAACTGTCAAAAATCTACAAGTGTTCTGAGCGTTAAAATGTAATGAGACCACACCGGTATTCGAACCACCTTGACCGCCGACAAGTATACTGTCGCTTAATTAACACGAATGGGCTATTTTGTAAGCGATAGAACTTGTTTCCTGCCGTGTCGTGGTACAATTGTAGCCAAACCTAAGCCCAGGGTAGATTACTTTATATGCGACACGTACACTTGTATTCAACAGTGGTTTGATTGCATAGGTAACTAATTTGGTTAATCCTTAATACTATTAAACCTGATATCACCACATGTGAAAATAGAACTTTGGTATTCATTTGTTTTTTTGCTCACACTGATCATTTTTAATATTTACTTGCAAAACAAAATGAATAAAATCTTAAAATAATACCGACGCGAAACAAAATGGAGAAATGGGGGCTAATCAGTCTGCTCGATACAAGGAACTGAAACATGTGCTCGGTGTTATAGGTGGCGTACACACCAAACCTCTTCTTCACATTCCCATTGTTTTATGAACTTATAATAATCGTTCTGTTTGTCCGAGTAGTAGCATTGGGTTTTTATTTCAGCAGGAAACTGGAGTACCTTGAGAAACCCAAGCAGTAGGGCAGGCGATCCAAGACAATTGTTAACACGTCAATATCAGGTCACGTGACTTAATGCAGGTAAAACAGGTGACCACGGAAAGATATATTCGTTTGAAAACGATAACCAATTTTTCAGAACCATAAGTTTCCCTATGACAATGTATCACGTTTGGTATGATACATGCAATACACAACTCCATCGACGTTCTTTCAGTGCGATATGTAGTATGGTAAATGTACAGGGTGGAAAAATCAAATGTTTTGATAGACGAAACATTTTTTTGAGAAGGGAGTGTTCAAGACTGATCAGAAGTTCTTTTGAGTTTTTCAAAACCCACACCCCGTTAATGCCCCTTCTTAGTATACAGTGTCACATTATTTTGAATGAGTATAACGGCATCGTTGTTTTGTGTATTATATACGACCTACATGAGAAAATTGTGTTCTGGAACATGCAATATTTCGCATGTTTTGCCAAAATCAACGATCAGCTCCGCAAACCATATGTCAAAAACAAGGTCCATGGTTAGCCACGATACATACAAATTATACCAAGAATTGATCAAGTAACTTCAGTTAAATATGCAAGACATATTGATCAATAAGCTGTTAAAATCATCACTCGATATGCTATGTTGATACTCCTTAAAGGGGCATCCCGGGGAAGTCTACAATGAAGTTCTTGAATGTACATGCTGTCTGCACTACCAGATACATTTTCCTGTTATTTCAATATTCAAAGTCCACTCAAAATGTGTTTATTAGCCACTTGCAAAATTGCATTCCTCGGGAAAGCCCGATAAAAATAGCGCTGATCACGCGTCAATCACGTGACTATTTTGTCGCAAGTCGACGAGGGGCCCATAGGGAGGGGATACGTAATGTACAGGTCCGATGATGAACCAGACACAAAGTCCGTGTATAGATTTATTGAATCACATTCACATTAATAATCAGACGTTAATTACACACGATATGCATATGAATAAATTTATGTCGACATCTCTGCATCATTTATCGATATCAGTACCTGACTGAAACCGATGCAAATCACAGGGACCTGATAATTTGTTACAGCTAGTTTTGGACCTACATGTAAAATGGGATGTTTAGAGTAATTTTACACATTTGGGGGTTAAAGATCAATTTCCGATAAAAATGCCCCCTCAATGGTCCTAAAAGCTACACTGCACTCTTACATTGTACGTTTAACAGTGTCATGTGGGTTTCCGACGATGACAACCATAGGGCAAACCTTAATTTCTATAAAAAGTTATCTTCACGAATCCTCATTTAGAACCATTTCACAAAAGGTGTGCATGCATTGAAAAGTAAAAAAAAATAAAATGAAATGATTCCGATTTTTTTTTATACAACTCGATGTCTTGACGATTTTTTTTCAGACTTTCTATATAACCATCTAAAATCTATCCGAATTTCAGCGTCAACATACTTTAACACTTACAATTATATATGTATCACGGAAGTCCGTGCACTCATATATATATGACGCACCACGTACTAAACATGTAGAATACATGTATAATATATATCTCAAATTTGGAACTTTTCGAGAAGATAATTGTCCAATACTTAATCCATTTATAAATGTTATGATTCTTTACTTTTTATGTAAATTTAAAGGTTCGTTAACATTTTCAACACAACTGCAGACATGGGACATACATATATATGATTTTTTTTATGAATTAATGACTTCACTTATATCAGAGACGTATATAACACATATACGTCTCTGCTTATATAATGCATATATTTTGGTTCATATCAAATTTAATACCGGGGTCCAAACCCGATAATATTTGAAAAATCCGTATTTTATAGATTAGGTATGACGAGATTTTTTTATCCGCACATGATGACATAAATTTATTCATTTTGTCCAAATTGAATCTGAATACATTAAACTCAATCACCCGGGATACCGGCGTTTTACAACGTAACCCCCCCCCCCCATACGGTTTTCCTTGTATGTGAAAAGGTCTTTCTCTTCAGCAATATAATTCAATAATGCCGTTTTACTGGAATATTATAAAGGGAATATTACAATACACGCTTTCAAGTTTTACACACGCATTTCATGTAACAGAGGAATGAAAGAGTTATCCCTTGGGAAGCCCCACAACCAAATAAAAACTGTGTCACCGGCTATCCAGAAGAAAACTGTAACAATGCAAACAATTGGGCTGTTAGTCTCTCCCTTGAATACTTCACATCCCTCATTATGCTTCCGTAATATAATCCTTACGTTAAAATTTGACCATTCGGCCACTTTTCGCTTGGTAGTTACATGTAGGTCACGCGGATCGCCATTTTTTGTTTACCGATGTAGCTTGTTATGCGCATGCGTTATCATATGTGATGCAAAAAAATGTACATGTCCAAATCGTTGATCAACGAATAGTGATTCCCTTTTTTAATTATTAATTAAAATTTTTGAGAACATATTTCAGCGTAAATCGCCCATTAATTTTCCACAAGAGTATACATTTAATTCATATATACAATAATTCTAAATAAGCATAAAAAAATATAGTTTTACCGTGATGCCTCTTTAATATTTCCATAAACAGAAACTGTCTGACGTTTAAGAGAGAGACAGAGAGAGAAAAAAATGAAATAATCTCCAGATGATAATCATTTTATTGTAAGATCTATTTACAAACAATCAAAATGTAAGACACATTTTTCTTTCTGAAGTAAATACCTAGATATACTTTTATGTAAAGTACAAGTGTAAACAGTGTCGAATGCTTTGTAAAGTAGACCAAGATAACACCACACCCGTACCATTATTGTAACACAGGCAATTTAAAACATTGTTGGATTTTGTTTTTATCAATGTCCAGAAAATAGGAAATTCCATCTGGAATATGTACATAAAATGTGGAAAAATATGAAACATTATTGCATATTTAGAATTTCAGTCAAAAACAGAAAAAAATGGATTTGCAGATTTTGAATTTGAGTGTTAATAAATACAATTAATACAATTTAAGTGTATGATAGTATTTTAAGAAAATGTACTGGAACTGGTCTTGATCTCTCGCAAAACATTCGTTTTCTTAACTTTAAGTTTCATTATCATTAAAATAAACGTACATTGAAAACATTGACATACATGTGTGTTACGTCATCCTTAATTTTGTCACATTATATCATGCTAAATACAAAAGATATACAATGCAATTATTTCATTATTCATTCATTCATTTATGATTCAACTATTTTCATGTTATAGTTTAACATGACAGGAACTATTGGTCTACAATTTTTGTTGAATTCTACTTTCTATAGAACCCTTTATATCCATACAAAAGGCGCAATGGACACTTTCCGTTATATGATACCGGTGTTACTTTTATTGGTTGTTTTTTCATCATGTTGCCACAAACGATGTCAAAACCTGCTCAGCTTAATCACAAGCAAATCATATTCATATATTCAGAATAAACCTCACTTTTTTTGAAAAGATTATTCCCAGACGGATACAGTTCTACTATTTCACGGTCCACTGTTCCTACAAGTCCATTATGAAGTGTAATATACAGTTGTTATCAACTGTTTACGGTACATGCAGTATACCGTCATACCTTTATAGGCCAACACCAATCTATACACTCCTTGCATAATTACTAATCATGCCATTTCTATGTGTTCATTACTATGTACCGGTATAATTGCATTGAAAATGGAACATGTATGCATTGTCTCAAAACTCTCCTTTAAACAATTACATTGTCTATCAATACTACAGACTTCTGTATGTCAAAATAATTTCCTCTACAGTCCCATCACGTACACAGAACCGTCCGCACATCCGATCCACAAGTTCCCACACGAATCCACATCCACCGCGGTAGGGTTGATAACTCCATGTTTCCGGTCCAGGAGACACATGGCCCGTGTGCTGTCTGTCAGTAAGACATACACCTGACTGTTGTTGTAGTCTGGTACAAACAGTCTGCCGTAGACGTCACACGACAACTCACAGGGTCTCCTTCTCCCGACCTTTTGGCCATTGGTGAGTTCACCTGTCCATTGATATTTGGCTGTACCAGAAATATCTGTTATGATTGATACAGTATTAAAGTTAGACACTGCAATGTCTCCTGACGACAAACAGGTAATGCACCAGCTGTCTATTCCACACGTGACCTTCCTCACGATCGCACCAGACTGATTCAGTACCACTATGTCGGGTGTGCGGGTACTTACACATACCTCGCCCTTCTTGTTGATACTGATGTCCCATGCGTTATACGGTTTGGTGTCTGCAAATGTTGTCACTTGTTTGTTGTGTAGTGATAGTTTATATACAAATGAACTGTCGTTATAACAGGTCATAAGTATGTATGTTGCCCCGACCATAGTGACCATGAACGGGCAGAAGTCTAGTTTTACTGTGTCCGTGATTTCACCCTCCCTGCTGACCAGTACCAGACCCCGGTATTGATTTATAGATAAATAAGCGTGACTGTCGTTGACTGGAGATATACTGAATATTTGATTTTGTTTCTGAACAGTAAACTGTGAGATACATTGAACGAATTTACTGTCAATGTCTTTCTTCTCGTAACTGCTTTCTTGGTGTAGTCCACCCAGCATTTTCGTCAACAGGATGTGGTCGATACTTCCGGTAACAAAGTTTGGTTGTTTCGGTAAAACACCCTTCACATTAACATCATACAATGGTAGAGCTATCCTCAACGACTTTTCCATTTCAAATGTATCCGTTGTATCTGTCATTTCCGCTTTTTGAAGAAGAGTCGTCAACTTTTGAACTTTTTCCTCAGATTCCTGACAATCTGTTTGGTTTCTTGCCCCGTCTTCATTTTCAAGGGACGATAACTCATCCAGAACTGAATCCGCTATAGAATCTATGTCTGACTTTATTTTTGCGCGCTGTGTATCCACGTCTGTTCTTATTATATCAATGTTACTTTTGAACGCTTTGTTACAATGCTGACTAGTCCAAGCGTTGCTCTTGAAGTGAGTAATTTTAGCAGATATTGTTGTCATATGTTCTTGCAAAAGTTGCCTTTTTATTTGAAATTCGTCTTCGAAATGTTTCCAGGTGTGTTGATTGTGTGTCTGTGAAAAGCACATCAAACACATGAGTATGTCACAATCACAACAGTACATGTCACACAGTTTACCGGGATGTACTTTACATACCTTTTGTACAGGCTTGTCGTCCTGACGGTTAGCCTGCCCTATCGATACGATCTCGTCGTTTTTAGTTTTCTTTCCGCGCAAATGAAATTCCTTACATCGTTCACATAAATTCTCCTGACAATTGTTACAATACCATCGTACCCCGTCTTCAGTGTGACACAAAGAGCACCTGTAGGTCACGGGTTCCTGAGCACAGCTAACGGCTGTACAACTTGCCATATTGTCGCCTGGCTTGGTTTGGGTGCGATGAAACTTCCCTCAAAACTGAGAAACATCACTAATGTATTGTTCTATAAGTACCTGCTTGACTTTCCTTCCTTGTCAATCTATGTCACGTGATTAATTCGACAGACACGCATGTCAGCATACAATTCAACGCATGGGTAACAAATAACACTTACTTTCATTCCACGAATGGGTCGTTAAAACAAATCTTATACAGATAACAGTTAGGGTTACATGTTGTTGTGAGAAATACGATATTTTTTTTTAAAATTTGACCTGTCAAACCACCGTTTACAAACGGCAAGGGAGAAATTAAAAGCCCGCCAATGCTGGTTAGCTTAATAACGCAAACGCCTCATTTTACTGAACAGTATGTCTATCACTTTGGAACTCTTATCTGGGAAAAACAAATCCTTAAATACCACAATTTACTTTCATCATTAGACTGGCCCCCGTCTCTAGAATAAGATACAGATATTGAAAAACAAAAGTCTAATAGTTTTGATCACTTAGATGTCTGATTCTATGTCCCCTGGTTCCACGGTCGGTGTCCATATTTAAGAAGTGGTCTTTTTGAAGTTTATCGATTCCCTTTAAAATTCTAACAATCTGGATCATGTCTGCTCTATTTCGCCTGTATTGCAATGACGGAATTCCTAGATTTGTCATTCTCTCCAGATATGGTAGATGGTATAGTTCCTTTACTAGTTTGAAACAAGGGGGAGATAAGCTAGTAGTAAAATAAAGAGGAGCAATTCTCTATAGAAACTTAGGGGCTGGTAACCAGTCTTTTACATTATTAGAGCGTTCGTTTCCAAGAAAAGTGGGCGACGATACAAATATATGGTTGTGAGTTATTTTGGGCATATTTTGAGAAAAATACAATAACTAGAGCAGAATGAAATATACTGAGGAGGATATACATGTAGTATGAATGATTGAATTCCTGGTTGTCAGTATCCTTGTTGAGTTTGGGGGAAATATTTTCCAACAGACTGTTTGCATTCCAATTGGGAAAAACTTTGCCCCACTCCTGGCCGACTTGATTTTGCTTTCATACGATAATTTTGGCGAAGAGCTTATCAGGACAGGTAACAGAAACCTTGCCAAATCTATATTTCACTTTGTTAAATACAACCCAACAAAAATTGCACGTCCAACGCTAATAAAACCAGTGACTCCAATTAATTTCAAAGATTTGTGTAATGGAACAGAACATACACTAAGGGACTGGATGCTAAATCTAGGACCATCCGAACTCTAGACGGACGCTCCAGCTGTATTTTCTATCTATTCAGTTCCGCTACAGAAACAAGCTCAGATAATAACTAAGCAAGCAGACTATAGTTTTGAATTGAAAGGAAAACCATGCAATGAACCTTATTAGGTGTCGATAGATGATGAAGAGATTTATATAGTCAAACCATCTTTTTCAAGTTCAAAGTTTGAAATGAAAAGAGAATATAGATACATGGGACCATTTTAGTAAAGATCACCGAGGACACAAAGGTTGGATAAACTGATTATTCACATTCTTAGAGGTGAGATAGAGGGTTTTACGAAGTCCTTAATACTTATCCTATTGGCTTTGTTTTCTCTATAATGTAATGTTGTTAATTCGGAGGCTTTGAAATATGTTTTCGTGATTATGAGTTATAACTACAGCCAAGTATCCCCTTCTATAGAATGATCCAACCAGAAAAGCTTATCTGATAGGAAGATCTTTTCTATTTCATGACAAGTGATTCTATTTGAGTATTGGACTAGCTACCATCACACCACCAAATCCATAACCCAACCCTTATCCTCGTGTATCGGTTTCTAGATATGATTTCCTCATACAAGAATATCCTTCCTGAGGTATACCTCGGACGTTGATAGCAGCGTAGTTCTTATAATATTCACATCACGCCAGCCATTATCTAGAAACAATTACAAGTATATCCTTCCTGGTCTCGAACTTCGATAGCAATCTAATTTAACAATACATAATACACCAGCTAGAAATCGTTACATACAAGTATATCCTTCCTGAATTAAATATCAATCTATACTTTCATAGCGATATATCAGGTATATCTCCAAAGTAAAATCAAATCAGAAACAGGAAGATTTTCCATTTAACGTAAAATTTGTCAATATCATATTGTATATGATGCATGTGTGAGATCATAACTATAAGTATGGCAAGCCAACTTAACATTTATTCAAGGAGCAAAGTCGATTCTGTATTCGAATTATATGAAATATCTTATATAACTATTAAAGATATCTTATATAGCATATTGGATATCTTATAATACATATTAGATATCTCATATAGCATATGAGCTATCTTATATATTACATAAATTATCTAATATATTTTATATAAGAGATCTCATATAGCATGAAAGACATCTTAAATCCTATATATGATATCTTATTATATAAAGATGACGTAACACACATATGCTGCACCCCTTAAATTAACTATATATGTTATATACAATATGAGATATCTTACAAAGAAATTTAATGTGATATCTTATATAAGAAACATAAGAACAGGAACAGTGTTGTATATATATAATACATGCATAATTAAATGGTACTTAGTTGTAATTTAATAATACATGGACAGATTTCTTTTTGTAAACGCGTTTCACTATGTACACTGTAAATGATATTTCACATTCTATTGAACGATTTCATTAATAAACTTCCATTTTGTTCTTATTTGACTCTTTTCTTTTAACTGTAAGAATAGAGACCACACTTCTCTATCTTCTTATGAATAAAGATACAATTTACCAGTATCAATTGATGGGATAGTCTCCCTTTGCTAAAAGTTATATACGAAAAACTTCAATAGAAGCAATAAAAACCTCATAGTCAAAGTTATCAATAGATTATCAAAGATTATTGATTGTGGATTAAAAGGCAATTCGACACCATGTTTGGCATAAATAAGAACGAGGATCAAAAGGCTTTTACATGACAACAGTCCCAAAATAAATGTAACACTGTCTCTCACCCATTTTCACAGAATGTACATCTTTCTGTCCCAGTTTAACTTGCACTAATTTTACATTTGTGAACAAGATATTATGTAATATTTTAAATTGAAAATTTTGAATTTTATTGTCATCAGTAAGAAGTCTCATTCTCATTCCATTTTCTTTAACTTACTGGCTTTGTTTTATATTTGTTAAGCAACAAGTTATTAAAAATTTATGTTATCTTTTCCCTTCTTTTCATATATTTTATCATTTTACATCTTGCTCTCTCGTAACTTGTTTAAAGTCTTTTGGTATCGCATTTATAAGGACATAGTATTCCATTCCACAAAAGTTGTGTTGACATCATATCTTTCAGTGAATTCCTCAAAAGACATACAATTGTTAATTATTATGATATCATAAACATATAATAAACATTGATAAAACATATTCCCTTTGAACACCAATGCCTGTTGAAAGTAGTAATAGGATCATTATGCCAGATTGATTAGGCAGCAATTTGTTGTGGTTGTAGGAGGTGGACCTTCTATAATAGATGGCCATTTGTGCAATATCTCCTTCCAAAAAGAACTGAAATTATTTGATATTTTAATTAGACCTTCTTTAGTCAAACATTTTATCACAATTGGAATTAAAGACAATCTAGGCATTAGCAGGAAACGAGACGTTTTGACCCAGGTCGTTATGTTATGCCAGTTCATTACATCATATAACAGGATATAGAATAAGCTTGTAATAAATCTTCTTTCGGATCACAATATCATATCTTACGCTGAAGTATATATCACTGAAATAATTTATCAAATGACGATAAACATGGCAGATATTGAAACAACAATGTCAGCCATATAACATAAATATATACAATACTTTGCTAAAAGTTGTATCCCCTGTTTGAAGTGACACATTTTCTCCTATCATGCGAGTATGATGTATAAAACACAATTTAAGTAATTTGTTGTAACTCTCTTTCATACACACCCATAAAATATGAATACTGGTATTAGGAAGTTCATCAGTATGGTATTAATGATATTTACTGAGTTTGTTTTGTACACAAACAGGAATTGAAAACTTAATTTGCGAGCTTACAAAAACGCCTGTTTCCTTTGTGAAGCAAAGAGTACAATAGCCGAGTGTCGGTGTTCTGACTACTACTCACTTCTCAAAATAGGGCGAGTTAGAGAAGTCAGATGTCAAAAACGTAGCGCGACATTTCGTCCAAATTACTAGGAACACTAGTCTAGTAAATCACTTAAATCTGTTTCCGTCGACCTTTGTCCAAACTGGAAAAGAGGGAGTATTTCCCTCTTTAACGGTATTTTGAATCTTATTTTCTTATTTGGTACTTTAGATTTGTATGTTGAGAGTAAACTTACCACTAGTAACATTAATGAAGCTGTCCTTATTGATACCCCCCCCCCCCCAACAAAAACAACAACAAAAAAGAACAAAATCCCCCCATGCCAAAGTATCAACATTTTATATATAACGACTCAGACTATTTCTTGATACCGCCCAAATCCGAATTCTAAACCGTGACATTTATTTTGTATACATCATCTAAAGGTTTAATACCTGAGCGATCAAGTATTTTCAGCATTTAGTATTGCATATATGTTTACAGGTTTCAACAACAATACCTAACCTGATCTTTTCATCAATAACACGAATAATACACTCAACCATACAGGTAGATAAAATTGTTGTCAAATATTAACACAGTTCATTAAATACAAAAACAACTTTTAAGTACGACTCTTTTATCTTCGTTTTACCTCTCTATGCACCACATAAACGCTAAGAAATAGATACTATTATATAGGTCCATACGGTACACTATTTTACGAAATCACCACTGTTTTGTATCATTTCGAGGTTCAAGTCAAACTCCTTTAGTTATACATTCTCGAATTCTCGTTTGTCTCGTTTCGAACACGATTGAGTACAACTCTAGCGCTCAGTTTGTAACTCTGCAGAAAAATCCATTTGCATAGATATTTAGGTCCTCTCTCCAGGTTTCTAGTGGCGACTTATATTTTGTATCATTTCGTCTGGGCTGTTATTTGGTTCCTTCCTAAAATTTTCTAATAATAACGATCGATCCAATAGAATAGACTATTCAAAGTTGGCTTATCTAAAATCAGATGTGCACGCATCTTTCTAGTTTACTGTTGATTATCTTAAAGGCCCAATATACGTAGTTTCAGGATTTTTCGGGATTCTGAAAAATTGAAAATATTTCAGGTGGGGCCAACTTTAACAACAAGCCGAAAGTAGAAGACAGTTAAACATAGACGCGTGTTTACAAATACCGTGTTTCAACTGCTGCTCTACTGGTAACCGCGTAATAATTCATCTTGAATATTGCTGCTATCAGTTTATCTGAGCTGAATCTTTAAATATAATAAATTATTAGGCTTGATTTCGCTTCAAGTTTTGCGAAAGTTACGAATATTGGACCTTTAATACAGTAGTAAAAAGAGTGTCATGTAATATTGAACTCAAACATTAATTTCATATAAAATTAATAAACGAGTGAAATCAATTAGATGTTACATGAAAACAAGTGTTAGATTTTATTTGTTATATACTGTGAGAAAATACTCATTTTCCCCAATAAAACGACAGCGTAAGGTCATATACAACAACGTGACGTCATTTATATATGGCGCCGAAATAATGATAACAAGGGCTATTTGCGTTGTTATTGTAATGGGCTTTCGTTTATATTACAACCCAAAACGAAATTGCACGGCAAAGCAATATATATATTAAATTAACTCTGATTTTGGTGATGATGAAAAGATCAGATTTAAGAAAGATTCTTCTAGAACATTTCTTCATATAGTAATAACAAAGTTTATCTCAATATCCTATATTATGGAAGTCAGTTGGTCATTTTAGTTTTTGATCAGTCCCAATATTAATTCAAGTTCTGAACTTTCTGAAGCGCTATAACGACGTATTTTGCCATGTTAAGAAAGCTATAGATATCAATTATGGACCTTTGCTGGACCGAGGGCGTTAGCCCGATGGTCAATATTTTAGATTCTATCAGGTCGGTATAACACCATTTCAACCGAATCAAAGGTCCTTAATTTTCATATTAGATGTGAAACTTGTTTGCAAAATACTTAAATTGCACTGTATCTGTCTTGATAAAGAATGAAAGTTTAGCCAATGAGAATTGAGGGAAGTCAGACTAGATCTAATATATCAAGATTTGGTATTAGATTGTGTCAGCTAGAACCGTAACAAATGGATGCAATTATAATGTTGGACTAATACAAGTAACTCCGCTGCAATTGCCCAGTATTTCAGTTAAGTGAAACATGCAACTTAGTTTTCATTTGTACATCTTTATATCAGATAATGACTATGAGCTGTACTGGAATAAAGTGTAGAGATGCTTTCTCCAGTACATTTCTATTGATACAACATCAAAGAAGTTGATATTGTTGAGTTGATATGCAGCTAAACAAACACATTCTAAATCTGTAAGAGACTTTCTCCTAGATAAACACAGACTGTTAAATGATCAGGGTGTTCTTTTATACGTGTATATCAATCAATCCCTCAGAAAACGACATCCTTTTAACAACATTTGTTCAAACAATTGATTATTACCTAGACATACACTTAAATCCGACAACAGTGCGTGTCGAATTTTACATGCGTGTGTTGCGTCATTTTCGATCATCTTGACTAGTGCCCGATAGCTTATATGTTACACCAAAGTGCAGGGAAAATGCATTTAAATGATACATTATACATATTCTGATCCGCCTACAACGTTTCGATATTAATCATGGACTGATTATAGGTTACTTGAATTATTAAAACCTAAAACAAAACTATGTAAATATTCCTTTCTCGCATGTTAAAAAAAGATATAGCATATTTTGACTTTTGTCCACCACTGGAGCCGGAGGGTAGTTTGGCAATCATTAGCATATATCTCAGAAAGTGTGATCATATAAGCGGCTAAAATTGGTAATGCATGGGAGCATGGGAACATACCTGAATGAAAGTCATTTGATATGTTTTAGGAAGCAGTGGTATAATGAACTGATTAAGGACATGGATCGTACTATGGGCAATGGGTGATTCGATCTGCCCACTATCTCAAAAAGGCAAATGAAAAATCGCTCAGCCCTTAACTGGGGTGAACTCCTCCAATACGCCGTTTCCGAGATACAAGAACTCTTTTGAAGCGGAGTTAGAAATCGGCGATTTTATCATGTGACCGCGAAATATTTGTGGCAATTCACAATTGCGGCACTGACAACCGAATGGCAGCTAGATTCGACTCGATGTTTTAGTTTCTTTAGGTTAAAAAGGGACGAAACAAAGGTACAGACTCTAAAACTAAGTCATGGTGTGTTGTACCTAGATGCATAACTGTCAGTTATTCTTACTTAAAACTTTTGAGGGCGAGTTCTGGTAAACCATCTGCTTTGAATATATCGAGAATGCTGCCTATGGGAGTGACAACAGTCTTCTTGTCAAAGAACCCAATAGCGATACCTAAGCACGCATCTGGATAATAATACTGTTGGTCTCTCTTCATGACAAAAACTGCTGATCCAGAATCACCACATTCAAAAAATTGTTTTTTGTTGTATTCGGTAATGATGTATTGTTCTTTCATGATATATTTGTTACAAGAGTTTTCTTCCATCCCAAGAGGTTTAGAGTCTGGTAGTCTTATCTGGCCGTGTTTCCATGTCAGAATACCAACAGACAGTCCAGAACTAGCTCCCAGCTTCATGCATCTGATTGGGCGCTCGTTGGAAGCTATGTCGAAGGAAGAAAATAGAATAATTATTTACCCAAAGAAGAGGAATGCACAACGTTCTTGGTGTATCGTTTCCGTATAGTTTGAATCACGCACTCTTATATACTATAACGTATATGACGTAGCGTATTTGCTGTATGCTATTCCCCTATAACTTGCATGACTATTGTTTTTGCTGTTAATATTCTGCAATGATGTAAATGGCATATCGTATTTGCTAGAATGCTCTGCTATAATTTGAATGATGTATTGTATTTGATGTAATATTCCAATATGACTTGAATGACGTTTTGTTTTTGCTGTTTTCTGCTATGATTTGAATGACATATCTCATTCGCTGAAATGATCTGATATAATTTGAATGAAGTATTGTATTTGCTGTAATATTGCAAAATCCCCCGAAAGGCAAATTGTAAGCTAAAATTTGAATGATATTCCGCTATGATTTCAATGATGTATTTCATTTGCTGTAATGTATCTACATCTACATTTCAATAAAGTTTGAATAAAGTATATTATTATCACTTGACTGACTAATAGTCCCACTTGTTGTTGACATAAAAGAGCCTGAAATGATTAGATAAAAGTCTCTTTAACGACCAGTCAGCAAGGGAATGTTGATTGAATGTTGCTTGAACAGTTTTGTAAATACTTACACACTGAGTTAAGATACGATGTATCTACTTGTTTTCCAGAAGTAAATGTGGGTGGATGTTTCCAGTCCATTCCTGTTTATATATCAATGCATATTATTTAACGAAAATACCAATATTTCAATGCAAATGATGAAATAAGGAGCTAAGAAGCCAATTCAACTGTTTTTAAATATATTATACAATTATATGCTGCAATAAATACCTTGAGCATATATTAATACATAACATATAGTGATATAAACGTCCTCCTTTCTACCTTTCTATACAAATATTGTACTTATCTATTATTGAGTGAGAGATTAGTATTTTTGACACGTACAGCAATCAATAATGTTCAGTTGGCTTATCATAGATGTGTCTTACCTGCGCGTTTAAGATGAATATGATTTATGTCATCAAAAGAACCATCACATGGCTCTCTGTCCTTGTCGATCTCCACAATTGCTGCATCAATGCCAGTGTCTAACGTGGGGTCAAATACAGCTCGGACTACTTTTCCACACTCCCAGTGCACACTCCTTCTGTTAATATAGCAAATTTGTAATTCGTAACTTTTAGACCCTGTTTAAACTAGAAGAACAGTTCTTTTCTGTTTTTCAGAAGACATTTTGTCTTTTAACAATAGCTGCGGAAGATGTCATTACAAAAATAGGAGATGTTCCCAAAACCTAATTTCAATAGATTAATAAGACACAGTTAAGCCCTGCAAGTCATACATACCGATTTGCGTCAACGTTGTCAGGTTCGCCGACATGGGGACCATCGATTTCCATATCTGATACTCCCCTTATAACCTTTTCACTAAAGCGGTCAAAAGGAGCAATGACGTCAGCACCACATCCTTGTTGTGAACAACTGAAGTGTATCGGCGGTGTTCCCCCGGATACAGCATTCTTAAAGAACAGATGAGCACATGTTATAAACCCAGTTTTGTCATTACCCATTTCTACAAACGCCCCAAGTGTTCCTTCAAAAACTGTGTTGTCACTGGATTGTGATTTGCATATCTGCATACCCACTTTTAACGAAAGGCTTTCACTACTTTCCATTGGATATCTTTTTGTCGATGTTTTGGGTAAAGGAGATGCAGTGCAAATACATTTGGCTGATTCTTGCCCGTTTTGATTAACTTCGGATGGTGCCGGACCACAGGCAATTTGTGATGAGTTTGAGCTTGCACTGCTATCGGATAATGTCGCACCAGAGACAACTTGCGATGAATTCGAGTTTCTATTGTCATCGGATGGTTTTGCATCAGAAACAACTTGTGATACATTTGAGTTTCCATTGTTATCAGAGGATGCTTGAGAGGAGTTTGGGTTTTCTTGGCCAACAAGCAGAGGGCTTAAACTGAATTCCCCCTCCAATACTGCAACTGGCATTGCTCCTTTTTCACATTTCAGTTCAGTTGGAAAGCGGTTGCTCTCGTGGGGAACATATCCCTTGTGTGAGCAGTGTAGAATGATGTGTGCTGTAGATTTGGCTTCTGGACATTTCACACTTGTTATGCTTCCAGCAGTGATTGCATTTAGATTTGGATACTGATCCCAAAGTTTTTCAGCCCAAAAGTCAATTATTGCCTTACAAATGACTTCCTCGTCTTCGGTTAGTTCCGTATTCTCTACCCAGTTGCTCTCCGGGGATATATCAGGGTTGATTATTTCAATGCTAACGCCATGTATATCTTCTTTCTTCTCAATATCATCAACATATTCCGAAAATCCAAGGCAAACTCGTTCAATCCCTTTATTCTTGTGTACTGTATATGTCGGCTTAAAGCGAGCACCAATGTCTTTATATCTTCGTTTTACTACCATACAGACTGATTCAAGCAACGCTGCCTCCGATTTCATTCCATAGGACAATTTGATGCCGATGCCTATCAAAGAATTTTCTGGGTTTCTGCAAGTAAGTAGCTGAACTATTTCTTTCAAGTTTAGGCAAACAGAAAGGGTAAGAGGTGACAACGTCAAGCGGGATTTTCCACTCCACTCTGCACAGACAAAGGCAGGAAGACAGTGCGCCTGACGGGATGCAGTATCGGCTCCACGGTCTAGTAGCATTTGTACCATTTCGATTTCTCCTAAGAGAATAGCAAGATGTAATGCTGTCCATCCAGCTTCATCCTCAGCGTTTACATCTCCTGTTCCACAATTCAGTACTTTTCGAAGTACAGTGCTGCGTTTGTGAAGAATTGCATCATGCATTGGAAGGTTATCTGTTATAAAAAAAACAGTGACGTATAGTCATAAACATGCAAACGACTGAATGGTAAATGCTTTTTCTTTTGAAAACCAATATAGACCATTTTATCAAGCGGATTGTATAGCACAATAGCTTTGTGAATTTGATAAAAAAGCAATTACAGACCATATGAAATCTTGTCCTGTTAAAGACATATTATTCAACCAAATGCATGTTGAGACATGTGAAGTTAAACTATGACGGTAACTTAAATTAAATGACCTCAAAAAGCAGCTTTATAATAATCTTAATTTTCGCATCAGTAGTTCTGCACATAATCGCTCACTTTTGTTTTATGTGTATTACAGTCATTGCTCTTTGTGTGAAAAATATCCTCCCTTGAATGTAAGTAAAGGATTGCGCAAAACAAAAGAGAAAATAAATGTTAAAAAAACTACCCCCTTTCAGAAAATTTGTTTGTTTCACTTTGAGTGGCAGAGTTTGGCAATCTCAACTCGAGCTTAATTTCAGGAACTATTGTATTATATACTTAAGTTGTGTCTATATCAAGTGATATTTTTACGAGCCCTTTAATCACTAATTTCAGGCAACTTTACAGAAGTAACATGTAACATTCGATATGCTATATAAATACCCCTTAACATATAGGTAAAGCCATGCTGTACGGTCTGTATTTGTTATTACCTCATTTGAGTAGTGGCACGGTACAAAGTATACACATTTTCGTAGTACACGATTTGAAATTATACAGAACTAGTTTAATTTTACTTCTAAATTCATAAATTAAAGGGGCTTTACGCACTTGACCCTTCTGCTTCTATATTAGTTAAGACATTTTGGATTCCGACCTTTTGGCCCCTAGCATCACTGAAGTGTCCTAGGAGGACGAAACAGCTTTATGATGCAGTTTCATTCATTTTTTCGGCTTACTGTATCTATTACTAAATTTAAAAGGTGCAGCATATGTGTGTGTAACATCATCTTATAGGTGTCATTTAGAAAAACCCAAGTGATAAAAACACAATCCAAATAATCTTGAATTTTTGACCTTCCTAGGAAATTTACACAAACTGCAGGTTCTTTTAGTATCTATTTTAAATACTACAGACATTAAGCTACATATCAGAAACTTCAGGCATCCAAGCCAATTATCAAAAAAAATCACACACAGGAAACACAGACATTATAAAAGTTAACGTCAGTCACATTAATTAACAGAAAAATCAAAATGAATCTCAGCGCTAAAAGTCGATATCATTCATTAACACGAAACACTTCATTAATTACCAAAAAGTAACAGGGAAACTCACTATTTAATTAAACACGACAGCAGTAATTAACACAAAGTAATTTCAGAAATAAACACGGCGAGGGCCTAACTAATGAAAACACAGGAGACTTCCGTAATTCGCACAAATAAACAGGCAAAACTTAAATATGTTTCAGCATTTTTTTTCTTAAAGCAAATTACCACTCAATATTTTCTTGAAAAACGACTTGTTTGAATCGCATCAGCACCAATAACAACACAACAAACCCCAAATAAACCAAATCAAATAAACAAGCTAAGTGTGTTACGTGATCTTAAATGTCAAGGACGTATCTTTCAGCGAACCGTTATGTACATACCGTACGGACATTTCTTCCGGCAAAGTGTTGAAAACTGCTGATCGGAACGTTTTCTGTGTGGTAACGATGGATCTGCAAGGAAATTGTTCGTGGTAATGTGAGTGAACTTTAGTTGGTTTTCTACTGGAAAACCATGGCCTGCGTTTATGAGATGACATGCAGCGAGTGTGAACACTTTCTGAAGAGAAGTCTCGTCTTCGGAGGGCGATACAACCACTACCACGTCTATAGCATCAGGATCCACATATGATCGGTTTGTCCAATCGCCCTGTAAATATAAATATGCAAAACAAAATCAGATAATACCAAAGCGTCAACAAAATCATAATCGGGACTCAAAATCGATTAAACTAGAGGCAAAATATGAACAAAGGGACGATTTACATGGAGATCCTCGTAAAAGTACAAAATAATAAGACCAGGCCCTGGTTTCATCAACGTTCCTCAACTTAAGGAAACTCTTTACTTACACAAATCTATAGGAAAGCATTACAGAATTTAAGGGGAAAATCCATAGTTAAGGAACTTTCCTTAAATTCTGTAATGCTTTCCTATGGAGAATTTTAAGTTTAGGAGTTTCCTTAAGTTAAGGAACGTTGATGAAACCAGGGCCAGGTGTTCCAGAAGAGTAAGCGTCTTCTCCTTCGCCGACGATACCCGCCATGTAAATCTTGGGCACATCAAGTAAACATCAAGTCCTCAAAATGTTAACCGATTCATAATTTAAATCACTAGTATGTACACTAATGAGCATACTGAAAAAATCCATTTTTATTACAAACAAAGATACAGACTATTTCTCGATGAGACCAAAATGGCGATCATAAAACTTGCCGATAGTGCGATACTGAATTGCATACAACATTTAAAAGATGTTATTTGTTTTCTCAGTATTACGGTGTTGATATAATAGAATAAGAAATTGTTAGGAGGAAATATTGTTACAATACCAAATACAACTTGATAACAACTTACGCCTCCCCTTGTCAATACATATTCATCTCCATCAACGGCTTCAAAGTGAAGAACCTTCACACGTTGCTCTGCCTGTCCTTGTTCATATATCTTTGATTTATCTTAAAAAGAAAAACCAGAGATGTAGCTTCAATTTAAGTTAACACTTCAATTTTATTATCGCAGTCTGAAGTTAATGTCACAGCCTATTTGAGATTTTTCTTTAGGATTGCAAATACCAAATATATAAGCAATGGTAATAAACTATTTAAATATCGGTGTATGCTAAAACAGGTCCAGTTTACCCTGGGACTGGCATTAAGCCAATACTACAATAAAGGTGTAGAATTTGCTGTCAAATTGCATGTACGTCATATTTTGAAGGATACTGACACTGATAATAAATGTGTTGTTTACGTAACAAAATACACTTACTTTCAACTTCGTTTTGCAAATGATTTCTACCTTGCAGAGGTGCTGCCAACGTAGTCTTCTCAAAGTCATTTTGCCTATGAACATCAGATGGGCATTTTTCATGGATTGATAGACTCCTTTCCTGCATACATTGACGTAGACGATGACTTCCGGTTAATTCAACGTACCTTAGCAAACGTTTAATTGTAGCGTGTTTGTTAGATTTACACAGTGTAGACATATCCCCGTCCTCTTTCAGAAGATCGACGAGTGTTCCAACATCTCCCGTCAGATCTACACAGTCAAGCACATCCATATCATCTGTACTGACTTTGGGGCTCCTGTTTCGTACTTCACGGAGAATCGGTTTCGCCATTGTAAGTAAACACTTTACTGGTACTGTAGATTCACATTTGAAAGTACCATTGGATTCAAACTTTGTTCCGATCTTTGCTCCCTGTCTGATCAGGTGACACACAACTGTCTGTTTGTTGAACTTTCTATCAAAAGCATACTCCAGTGGTCGTTTCCCATGGTTATCTACAGCTTCTAGATCAGCGTTGAATTCAAGGAGAAGATCAATCATTTTGGTATTGTTGCTGTCACGAGAAACTCGATGCAACGGTAAAATGCCATTCCTATCACAGATATCGGTTTTTGCGCCGTGTTCTAAGAGTATTCTACAAATGGTTGGGTTGTTTTTGTCCCTTTTCAAGGCCAAGTGTAAGGCTGTATTACCATTGTCATCTGTAGCATTGACATCTACAGGGTGTTGCTTCAAAAAGACTGGGATAAAACTGGAAACACCCGTGTCAACTACAACATGCAGTAAAGGTTTTGCACCCTTTTTAATCTTTAGAAGAAGCCACAACCCTAGATCTTCATGATCACGTAATATTGCATGTTTGACGAGGATTTTTAATTTCCCATTTAGTTTGTTTCGCGAATATAAATCTTCGAGATCCTCGCGTTTATTGTGCTGACTAGCATAAATTACAAGTTTGGTGTCTGGAAGTCCTTCATAGTCCTTTTCTTTATAATCTCGCATTTTTTCCAAGTATATCTCATCGTTCATTTCGGGTGATCTGGGTTTGTTCACTTTTTGATTCTTCTTTTTATCTTTCCATTTTGAACGATTGCATGTGGGATTATGATGAACTTTTTTATAACCTTTATGCCTTTGTCTTCTTTCCATGATTCAATCTATCGAATTTTCTGAAATGGAAGCAAAAGAAGAAATGTTTTGAGGTCATGTAGGTGTAACTTATATATAGAAATAAAATGATATATACTTCATATTTATGTAAAGCCAAAGGCCGAGGTGAATAGTGTTCAGACCTGATCCTACTGACTAACAACAAGAGCGCCAGAGAGAAAGCTAATTTACAGGATAAACAGCATTCAACAAGCCCCGAAAAAAACAAAAAACAAAAAAAAAGAAAAAGGGGGGGGGGGGGGCACGCTTTAATAGAATTACTGTTTTAGCTGTTATTTGAGGACAGTTTTGTACTCTTGATGGATGAAAATAAAGATAATTTTCTTGTTTTTTACTGTTTATATATTGATTAGGGAAAATACGTCAATATTATAAACGATTGCAAAACAAGTGAATGATATGAAAAAATAAACAAGTGACGTTATTCCTGTCAAAGTTAATCATGTCAGCCAATCAAAATGCGTTTAGAGTTTATTCCACGTGTGGTATAAACAAAATGTTATTTAACAGTTGTAATGATTATTTGATACCATGTGAGTTGAATAACACCTACATATTGTGGTAGAAAAATATATATACATACTTTCATTAATCCCGGTGTTCGACAAAAACTCACATTGTTTGTTTGTAGTATTATACATGGAGAGGAAGTAATATAAGTTTTTGACTTGTTTTTCTATCTCCAATATTCTTTGTTTATTTGATCAACTGTTGCCAAACTTAAAAAAAAAACAACAGTTTATTCTTATACTAGTGTTTTTGTTCTTTATCCACGAGATAAAACAATAAGTTTGACCAGTCATGTTGAAACTTAATACAGAAAGACCTACATGCAGTCGACTTCAAACAAACCAAATACATTTCAACGTTATTGTTATATAAGGCCCCAAACCCTACAATACATATGATGTGTAGTATGACTTAACTGGTTACTGAAAACTAAATGAAGCTTGTGTAGATGGTTGGATTTTTTTTGGCAGAGACCAGTACAATATGAGTGGAATAAAGCTTTGTCTGAGATCACGCAAAATAGTTTTAAATCTTTTTTTATATTTAGTACTGGTTAAATTTCATTGATATGCATAATAAATGTTGCAGGATAAATGTGATTATTCTGTTTTATATTTAAATAGGATTTAAATATCTTTCATTACCATGTACTCGTTGTGTCACGTTTACGTTGGAAATAGCACACATTGTGTTTGGTCTTTACTCGTGTCCGTACTTGTAATCGTAATAACCTTCAGGTACACATCGTGAATGTCCGGAATTTAAATGCGTGTGACGAATGTAAGAATAAACTGGTTTGACCACTGACGGACAATTCTTGAAATGCGTGATGCATTTCTTTCTTTTTGTAAAATTTATTTTACCGCCAAGAAAAAGATCTATAAATCTTAAACCACAATAATGATAATCAGAGGTATATTCAAGGTCCCTCTGGTTTGTTCTATTTATAGACTATTTATAGACCCGTCATGTTATATATCTTTTGTGTTAATTTCATGACGATGTTAATTAAAAATATTCTGATATCGTGCTTTTTAAGCTGAATGTATCGACGTGTCATATCACACAAGAAAAGGAAACATAAATATACCCACCATTTGTATCATAAACATCGTAGAAAGTGCCGATATTACAAAATAACGTCTTCCTTCCTGGTACGTCAATGTTTAAATACACCCGAAGTCACCTAGCTATCGTTACAGAGAAAAGGAGATCACGTGTGACAATCCTGTATTTGTATTGGGTAGAGATAATTTAGAGTGGCGTCTAAGTATACACATACAATTGCTTACGTGAGTGCAACCTATTTTTTATTTTGGGAATGTTTGAAGTGTGTGGTACAATGTATAACGTTACACGTATACTAAGTATACATATGTGACGTAATATGTACGTGTGTGTTGTACTATGTATAACGGTACACGTATAATATGTATACATATGTGAAGTAATATGTACGTGTGTGTTGTACAAAGTACATGTATAACGGTACACGTATAATATGTCTACATATGTGAAGTAATATGTACGTGTGTGTTGTACAATGTATAACGGTACATGTATACTAAGTATACATATGTGATGTAATATGTACGTGTGTGTTGTACAATGTATAACGGTACACGTATAATGTGCCGACATATGTGATGTTATATGTACGTGTGTGTTGTACACTAATTGTATTTGCGTGTTTGTCAATGAATGCGTATACCCGTTTTATCAAATTTGTAAACAAGTAAAATACAATGCGAAGATTGTGCTGAACGTACATGAACGTCGGTGATCTATAGTATAAAGAACTCAAAGATTATAAGCATGGCTAACATGAACAATACCATAACCGAAACAGGTCACTATGGCGATCAAGTCAAACATTTGGGACAGACAGAATTCACCTATATCTATCTATCAGTCTATACATTTTATACACTGCACATACTACTCACACATATACCTGTAAAACTCGGGAATCGGCTCTGCCTTGTTTATTCGAGTTGTTTTATGCCCGCTTATATATAATTAACTACACGTACCAGCAAAGGTATTGAAAAATGTCGTGTCTATACGGTGGCTCCATGATATATTTTATGTTGGGTCTTCGTTATTTCGAGTAACAGGGAAGTCGTTGTGGGGAGATAGAGATGGATTCGAATGACAGCTTATTATTGTTCAGTTGTCTTCGTATGACAAGGGGCAATTTGGAGACTATTATCTTTTCTTTAAAAGGTGCAGTGTGTGTGTGTGTGAGTGTATGTGTTACCAGGGTTCACTACACATCAAAACGATGACTGCAGATTTAGATATTCGACAAGTTTATTTTTGGTCCGAAAGTAAAAACCCTGTAGACAAAACAAATACAACATATAAATCTCACATGCAACCAAACATACCTCGCATACTTACATACGTAACATAGATAAGGGGAAATAACTCCATTGACAAATGCTATTGTATAATATATATCTATCTTACCCTATCAAATGCATATAGACAATGATATTTATAAATATAACAATTCTAAATCTTTAGTATATATATATAATTCCATTTAACTATTCCAAATGATTATAAATTTATTCTTTACATTATCACATAAATATCATTACTTTCAAACCTATACTTTTCCTCTAACAATTAAACAAAGACATTATTAAAATTCTACATACATACTTCAGATAAAATCCTAGTACATACATATTTAAAATCATTTCAGACCTAAGGTACACTCACCCCATAGCTATGGTGTGGAGGTTTTCCCCAAGTTCTCAAATGTACAGTACAGCTCAGTTTTCCCAGGAGCTTTATATATTCTAAAATAATATAAATTTAACCATCAATAATTTCACCCTTATGAATTGAAATAGAAATTCATAAAAATGTAAATTAACAAAAAGACTTATCTTTGCATATTCAATTTTTACTCTGATCTTGAAATAATTCAAATGACAAAATGTCAATTACTTTATATAGAAAATATAAAACTTGTATAACTTACAATAAATACAAAACACAATATTTCCTACATTATCTCTAATATAAGATATCCAAAAACCTATTACAAAAATTAAAGTAAAAACTTACCCAAGTGTTAATTTTTTCAAAGTTTCCCCATAATGTCAAAGCTGTTGTTCAGATGAAGGTCAGGAGCAGAGTGCCCAAGGTGGCCAAAGCCTTTACCCAGGTAAACTTAGGCATTTGTCCTGACCAATCAATTGGCTCGTCCTCTGTCAGGTGTCATAACAACCCTCTCTCACTTACTCACTCACGTGCATACACAGGTGAATGTTGTCAACAGTCGACATCGATCACGAAAATCCCGATATTTAGAGCAAGCCCTAGAATATCGAATCAACTGCGACATGTAAACACCATAGGTTGGAGAAGCAGAAATGTTACTATCAAGAAATGGAAAATTCACGATTGGAAAATTGAAATCACTACGTTTATCGTATAGCTTAGTTGTGAGCTGTCCATGCTGGTCGTAGTTTAAGTACAGATCGAAGTAAGCAGCTGATGTAGAAGAGTCTGTTGTGTCCTTTATTTCAAGTTCAGACGTGGTCAGCAAACTTCTTGTTGTTTATAGACAACACATCGTCGGATATCTGAAAGTGAAATTAAAAGAATTGGCAAGGTTTTTGTTACCTCTCCTGATTAGCTCTTCCACAAATTCAGCCTCGTATGAAAACAAAAAACAAGTCAGGTAAGAGTGGGGCACAGTTTGTTCCGATGGAAAAGCCAACAGTCTGCTGGAAAATCTTTCCTTCGAACTCAACAAAAATATTGTCGACCAGGAATTCAATCATCCTTACTATATCTTCTTTAGTATATTTCCTCTTAGCTTTTGTCGTGTTTTTCACAAAGTATGCTCCAAGATAGCTCACTTCCATATATTTGTATCGTCGTCCGCCTTTCTTGGAAAAAGAAAGCTCTCATAACAAGAGATCAAAGACGTTCCTTCAATGATGTATAATATAATCTTGTTTGCAACAGGCATTTCCATTGGCTTAAAAATATGTTATGTTTCTAACGTCGCATTTGATGCAGCGACGTAATAATTTGTAAGAACAAAGAGTTCATCAATAAAGTAATTTTCGCAGGGTATAAATTAAATTTGAATCTATTTTTTATGTTATGGAGTTATAACACAAAAAACCGGAGTGTACTGTCATCATATACAGCTTCGCGGTTTATTTAGAGTACATTCCGTTTTCTTTGTGTTATACCTCCATAACAACATTGATTCGAGTTAATTCTTAATTACATAAGAAATCCAAGTATGTTTAAATATAATTAATTCAAGAAAGTCAATCAAGCATTATGTTACTACTCTCACTCTATCCTATTGTTTTTACCTGAATGACGTGAATGAATGGATTCGAGTGATTCTGAGAGATGACGTGAATTATGTGTGAGAGGTTAACGTGCATGCTTGTTAATGTACGCATTGTATTATGTCTTATGTGTGTAATTAATTATGCTTTCTTATGCGATGAGTTGTAAAACTTCAGCAAATAAAGAATCTGAATATGAGAACAAAGGTAACACACCACTTACCATTTTTGGCGATAAAGCAACGTGACATCATACGAGGCATCGTACGAGACATCATACGAGACACCGTACGAGACATCATACGAGACACCGTACGAGACATCGTACGAGGTAGAGGTATCGTACGAGACATCATACGAGGTAGAGGTATCGTACGAGACATCATACGAGACATCGTACGAGACACCGTACGAGACATCATACGAGGTAGAGGTATCGTACGAGACATCATACGAGACATCGTACGAGACATCATACGAGACATCGTACGAGACACCGTACGAGACATCGTACGAGACACCGTACGAGACATCATACGAGACATCGTACGAGACACCGTACGAGATATCATACGAGGTAGAGGTATCGTACGAGACATCATACGAGGTAGAGGCATCGTACGAGACATCATACGAGGTAGAGGCATCGTACGAGACATCATACGAGACATCGTACGAGACACCGTACGAGACATCATACGAGACATCATACGAGACATCGTACGAGACATCATACGAGACATCATACGAGGTAGAGGTATCGTACGAGACATCATACGAGGTAGAGGTATCGTACGAGACATCATACGAGGTAGAGGTATCGTACGAGACATCGTACGAGACATTATACGAGACATCGTACGAGACATTATACGACCAAATTCCATTTATGACACAGGTAGTAAAACATTAACTCATGATTAAAGTAGTAATGTGTTAAATTCACCTTAGTGTATTGATATGACAAACGTTGCACATATTTCTACCATACACATTTCTCTGATTGAACGCATTGCATCTACATGTATAATGCACAGTGATAAAAGTACAAGAATACTGGGTTTAAGAACACCTGATAATAAATTGGAAAGTTGATTATAATTAATATCGTTGAAATTAGCAGTTTAATACGATGTATTTGGTCGTGTAAAAGTATGTATTTCAGAAACTATAACAAATGTGTTCTACTCCTTTGTTTATGTATGGAGTAAATCTGCCAGTACTCGAACCGATCGTGACCCGGTACTCTGTACATTCTGACCTCTGGGAGTTATATACCTTAAATATGTGATATATAATATATACATTATTTATTTTACAACAATTATGAAACAAGCTTTCCAACTTACACATTAATACTTCTTGTTGGCCCGGATGTTAGCGCGTGAGGTTTCTTATTGGGGGAGGAAATCAGAGTTCCCGGAGAAAATCCACGAGATCGGGCAGGTAACCCCATACCTTTTCACGTCCGGTCGGAGAATCGAACCCCAGCCGCCTTGGTGAAAGGCAAGTGTGCTATCCACTGCACCACCTGGCCACCATGTGATCTAAGTCCAATCTAAGTTTCTAGTGACTTTGATGACCGCATGTAAATTGTTTTGTATGTCATATAGAGTACTTACAACATAAGGGTTTTCCTGTGATTCACTGATACAGACTCGAGCTGACTGGAAATCTTGGCAAAGGCGAAATGGGGAACAAATCTAGGTCGGCAGCCCAACCGACAGCCGGTCAGATTCGCTGAGCCTGAGGCAATGGTTACTCAAGCCGATTGCATCAGAGATGTAAAGAATATGGCTTGAACACACGTGCAAGCCCCACCAGTTTTTAAGAGTATGTACGATGCCTTGATAATGTAGATGTAAGGAATTATAATGTTTTAGGGAGTGTCCGTGAGAAGTACTCAATGGCGAGTATCAGTGAATTAACATGAACATGAAAAAACAGTTATTAGTCAAAAAGGAATTCAATCATTCGTACTATATCTTTCTCAGTATATTTCATCCTAGCTGTCTTTCGATTGCTAACAGTTTGTCCTCAAAATTTTGACATGTAAGGTAAAACGATGTAACATATAATTTTTGTGAATACTTTCCCATTGGTTGTGCAAGTTCATCACTGTGTACAGATTAGGAAGCACTTGTCTTCACATCGCATACACGGGAGTCCGTCACATCGCATACACGGGAGTCCGTCACATCGCATACACGGGAGTCCGTCACATCGCATACACGGAAGGCCGTCACATCACATACACGGGAGGCCGTCACATCACATACACGGGATACCGTCACATCAAATACACGGGAGGTCGTCATATTGCATACACGGGATACCGTCACATCGCATACACGGGTGGCAGTCACATCACATACACGAGATACCTTCACATCACATACACAGGAGGCCGTCATATCACATACACGGGAGGCCGTCATATCGTATACACGGGATAACGTCACATCACATACACGGGAGGCCGTCATATCACATACACGGGAGGCTGTCATATCACATACACTGGAGGCTGTCACATCACATACACGGGAGGCCGTCATATCACATACACGGGAGGCAGTCACATCGCATACACTGGACGCCGTCACATCACGTACGCGGGAGGTCGTCACATCAAATATACGGGAGGCCGTCACATCACATACACGGGAGGCCGTCACATCACATATACGGGAGGCCGTCATACACATATATGAGGGGCCGTCACATCACATACACGGGAGGCCGTCACATCACATATACGGGAGGCCGTCATACACATACACGGGAGGCCGTCACATCACATATACGGGAGGCCGTCATACACATACACGGGAGGCCGTCACATCACATATACGGAAGGCCGTCATACACATACACGGGAGGCCGTTACATCACATATACGAGAGGCCGTCATACACATACACGGGAGGCCGTCATACACATACACGAGAGGCCGTCACATCACATACACGAGAGGCCGTCACATCACATACACGGGAGGCCGTCACATCACATACACGGGAGGCCGTCATACACATACACGAGAGGCCGTCACATCACATACTCGGGAGGCCGTCATATCACATACACGGGAGGCCGTCACATCACATACACGGGAGGCCGTCACATCACATATACGGGAGGCCGTCACATTACATACACGGGAGGCCGTCACATCACATACACGGGAGGCCGTCACATCACATACACGGGAGGCCGTCACATCACATACACGAGATACCGTCACATTACATACACGGGAGGCCGTCACATCACATACACGGGAGGCCGTCACATTACATACACGGGAGGCCGTCATACACATACACAAGAGGCCGTCACATCACATACACGAGAGGCCGTCACATCACATACACGGGAGGCCGTCACATCACATACACGGGAGGCCGTCATACAAATACACGAGAGGCCGTCACATCACATACACGGGAGGCCGTCATACAAATACACGGGAGGCCGTCACATCACATACACGGGTGGCAGTCACATCGCATACACGAGATACCTTCACATCACATACACGGGAGGCCGTCATATCACATACACGGGTGGCAGTCATATCACATACACGGGTGGCAGTCATATCACATACACGGGTGGCAGTCATATCACATACACGGGATACCGTCACATTACATACACGAGATACCATCACATCACATACACGGGTGGCAGTCATATCACATACACGGGTGGCAGTCACATTACATACACGGGAGGCCGTCACATCACATACACGGGAGGCCGTCACATCACATATACGGGAGGCCGTCACATCACATACACGGGAGGCCGTCACATCACATACACGGGATACCGTCCTTTAATGACATAAGTTGTTTATATGACATTAAAATTTATAAAACCAAACCACATGCCAATCTTTTATTACATGTACATATGTAGCATATGAAGATGCACAGGACAAAACAACAACGTACACTTTATGCTGCACAACGAAATAGACAATTACAAACTTGCACGAGTTGCGCATTAGTTTACACAATGAGCATAACGAGAAAACAATGGATGCTGTGGACATCTAAATTGCCAACATATGTCGGATCAGTTCCGAATCAACCGCCGTTTCTGTATGTACAGGGCCATTCGGATGATATCGGGGACAACAATAATCAAAGCAATCACCGATAAGACGAAAATCGCAACACCACCCATAGCGATGCTGCTGGGACGGGAATCATACTGGCTTATACGTTTGCGTTTGTAATTGGACGTGGAAGTTTTCGGAACTGTCAACAGCTTTTGCAGTTGAGACAGTATTTTCTGGTATTGTTCCCATGACAGTTCTGTTGAACTGTTCCAGTGAAAGTTACAACATGTGCAGTTGATGATATCGTTCCCGGACTGATTACCTGGTTTTGTTCCCTGGACAGTTGTTTTTCCAACAGCTGTTGTTTCATCGTTAATAGTAGTTGTTTCGGCGTCTAAACGTGCTGTTTTAGTGTCCGTAACTGTTATTTGAGTAACTGCAGTGGCCAGGGTAGCCGGTTTTGTTGACTGGACTGTTGCTATTCGAAGATCTGTTTGTTCAACGTTAATAACAGTAGTTGTTTTGTCGTCTAAATGTGTTGTTTTCGTGTCTGCAGTTGTTTCTCTAGTAACTGCAATGGCCTGAATATCTGGTTTTGTTACCTGTACTGTAGTCCGAATGTCTTTTGTTTCAGAGTTAGCAGTAGTTGTTTTCATTTCTAAATGTATTGTATTCGTGTCTGCAGTCGATATTTGGTAAGTTGTCTGAACATTTAGTTTTGTTATATGGCCTGTTGTTGTCAAAACATCTGTTGTTTCAGTATCCGTAGTAGTCTGAATATCTGCTACTGTGGGAGATGCTGAAAAAAGGAAACAAAGCGTGAATGTGCTTAACTGGAAAGTATGTACAACGGTACACCGTTTCTATTTCTTCATATAATGAATGTGTGAATAATCTTGTCTTGTGAAAACGAAATATATCATAATGAAAATTATATTTACATGTGCTGGGTTCAATGTTTGATTTTGAATTTTATTTTGGCCACGCAGATCAGTTGCAAACAACAACTTCCATCATTGATATTAGAAATCTAAGAATGTTTGCATAATTGATGAAAACCGATTTGTTTTAAATAAATCTTTGAATTTATGATCCTGCTAATCCCTTAAAGGGGCATCCCGGGGAAGTCTACAATGAAGTTCTTGAATGTACATGCTGTCTGCACTACCAGATACATTTTCCTGTTATTTCAATATTCAAAGTCCACTCAAAATGTGTTTATTAGCCACTTGCAAAATTGCATTCCTCGGGAATGCCCGATAAAAATAGCGCTGATCACGCGTCAATCACGTGACTATTTTGTCGCAAGTCGACGAGGGGCCCATAGGGAGGGGATACGTAATGTACAGGTCCGATGATGAACCAGACACAAAGTCCGTGTATAAATTTATTGAATCACATTCACATTAATAATCAGACGTTAATTACACACGATATGCATATGAATAAATTTATGTCGACATCTCTGCATCATTTATCGACATCAGTACCTGACTGAAACCGATGCAAATCACAGGGACCTGAGAATTTGTTACAGCTAGTTTTGGACCTACATGTAAAATGGGATGTTTAGAGTAATTTTACACATTTGGGGGTTAAAGATCAATTTTCGATAAAAATGCCCCCTCAATGGTCATAAAAGCTACACTGCACTCTTACATTGTACGTTTAACAGTGTCATGTGGGTTTCCGACGATGACAACCATAGGGCAAACCTTAATTTCTGTAAAAAGTTATCTTCACGAATCCTCATTTAGAACCATTTCACAAAAGGTGTGCATGCATTGAAAAGTAAAAAAAATATAATGAAATGATTCCGATTTTTTTTATACAACTCGATGTCTTGACGATTTTTTTTCAGACTTTCTATATAACCATCTAAAATCTATCCTAATTTCAGCGTCAACATACTTTAACACTTACAATTATATATGTATCACGGAAGTCCGTGCACTCATATATATATGACGCACCACGTACTAAACATGTAGAATACATGTATAATATATATCTCAAAGGACTATGTATGGTTTTGCCTGTTTTTGGCCCCCAAATCCATCAAATTTTAAATTTCATTATTGAGCACTTAAAAAAATTATTTCAAATATAGATTACATCCCTCATGCAATTGTAATAATATTTATTTGTTATTTGTGCTATGGTTGCCATGGTAACCATCCGAAATATGCATATATTATGCAAATGTAAATATTTGGTTTATTTTGGTCAATTTTAACATAGATTTTTACACAGCAACCATAGAGCGCATTCTTGAACAAAGTTTATATTTCTCCTAAAGATGTGGTATAAGTGCCCACACATTCTCATTTGATATTAAGTTTGTTCAAGAATGCGCCCAATAGTTTCTAATAGAAAAACTATCCAAAAAGTGGCCAAAATTGACTAAATGGTCAAATTTCCCTAATTTAAATGTATGCATATTTGAGATGGTTTCCATGACAACCAGAGTTGAAACAACAAATAATTATTGTTTCAGTTTTATCAGGGATGTACTCCATATTTTAAATACAATAATTTGAGAGTTCAATAATCTGCTTCAAAATTTGATAATTTGGGGGCCAAAAAAGGCCCAAACCATATATAGTCCTTTGGAACTTTTCGAGAAGATAATTGTCCAATACTTAATCCATTTATAAATGTTATGATTCTTTACTTTTTATGTAAATTTAAAGGTTCGTTAACATTTTCAACACAACTGCAGACATGGGACATACATATATATGATTTTTTTTTTATGAATTAATGACTTCACTTATATCAGAGACGTATATAACACATATACGTCTCTGCTTATATAATGCATATATTTTGGTTCATATCAAATTTAATACCGGGGTCCAAACCCGATAATATTTGAAAAATCCGTATTTTATAGATTAGGTATAACGAGATTTTTTTATCCGCACATGATGACATAAATTTATTCATTTTGTCCAAATTGAATCTGTATACATTAAACTCATTCACCCGGGATACCGGCGTTTTACAACGTAACCCCCCCCCCCCCCCCATACGGTTTTCCTTGTATGTGGAAAGGTCTTTCTCTTCAGCAATATAATTCAATAATGCCGTTTTACTGGAATATTATAAAGGGAATATTACAATACACGCTTTCAAGTTTTACACACGCATTTCATGTAACAGAGGAATGAAAGAGTTATCCCTTGGGAAGCCCCACAACCAAATAAAAACTGTGTCACCGGCTATCCAGAAGAAAACTGTAACAATGCAAACAATTGGGCTGTTAGTCTCTCCCTTGAATACTTCACATCCCTCATTATGCTTCCGTAATATAATCCTTACGTTAAAATTTGACCATTCGGCCACTTTTCGCTTGGTAGTTACATGTAGGTCACGCGGATCGCCATTTTTTGTTTACCGATGTAGCTTGTTATGCGCATGCGTTATCATATGTGATGCAAAAAAATTTACATGTCCAAATCGTTGATCAACGAATAGTGATTCCCTTTTTTAACTATTAATTAAAATTTTTAAGAACATATTTCAGCGTAAATCGCCCATTAATTTTCCACAAGAGTATACATTTAATTCATATATACAATAATTCTAAATAAGCATAAAAAAATATAGTTTTACCGTGATGCCTCTTTAATATTTCCATAAACAGATGATAATCATTTTATTGTAAGATCTATTTACAAACAATCAAAATGTAAGATACATTTTTCTTTCTGAAGTAAATACCTAGATATACTTTTATGTAAAGTACAAGTGTAAACAGTGTCGAATGCTTTGTAAAGTAGACCAAGATAACACCACACCCGTACCATTATTGTAACACAGGCAATTTAAAACATTGTTGGATTTTGTTTTTATCAATGTCCAGAAAATAGGAAATTCCATCTGGAATATGTACATAAAATGTGGAAAAATATGAAACATTATTGCATATTTAGATTTTCAGTCAAAAACGGAAAAAAATGGATTTGCAGATTTTGAATTTGAGTGTTAATAAATACAATTAATACAATTTAAGTGTATGATAGTATTTTAAGAAAATGTACTGGAACTGGTCTTGATCTCTCGCAAAACATTCGTTTTCTTAACTTTAAGTTTCATTATCATGTGTGTTACGTCATCCTTAATTTTGTCACATTATATCATGCTAAATACAAAAGATATACAATACAATTATTTCATTATTCATTCATTCATTTATGATTCAACTATTTTCATGTTATAGTTTAACATGACAGGAACTATTGGTCTACAATTTTTGTTGAATTCTACTTTCTATAGAACCCTTTATATCCATACAAAAGGCGCAATGGACACTTCCGTTATATGATACCGGTGTTACTTTTATTGGTTGTTTTTTCATCATGTTGCCACAAACGATGTCAAAACCTGCTCAGCTTAATCACAAGCAAATCATATTCATATATTCAGAATAAACCTCACTTTTTTTGAAAAGATTATTCCCAGACGGATACAGTTCTACTGTTTCACTGTCCACTGTTCCTACAAGTCCATTATGAAGTGTAATATACAGTTGTTATCAACTGTTTACGGTACATGCAGTATACCGTCATACCTTTATAGGCCAATACCAATCTATACACTCCTTGCATAATTACTAATCATGCCATTTCTATGTGTTTATTACTATGTACCGGTATAATATTGCATTGAAAATGGAACATGTATGCATTGTCTCAAAACTCTCCTCTAAACAATTATATTGTCTATCAATACTACAGACTTCTGTATGTCAAAATAATTTCCTCTACAGTCCCATCACGTACACAGAACCGTCCGCACATCCGATCCACAAGTTCCCACACGAGTCCACATCCACCGCGGTAGGGTTGATAACTCCATGTTTCCGGTCCAGGAGACACATGGCCTGTGTGCTGTCTGTCAGTAAGACATACACCTGACTGTTGTTGTAGTCTGGTACAAACAGTCTGCCGTAGACGTCACACGACAACTCACAGGGTCTCCTTCTCCCGACCTTTTGGCCATTGGTGAGTTCACCTGTCCATTGATATTTGGCTGTACCAGAAATATCTGTTATGATTGACACAGTATTAAAGTTAGACACTGCAATGTCTCCTGACGACAAACAGGTAATGCACCAGCTGTCTATTCCACACGTGACCTTCCTCACGATCGCACCAGACTGATTCAGTACCACTATGTCGGGTGTGCGGGTACTTACACATACCTCGCCCTTCTTGTTGATACTGATGTCCCATGCGTTATACGGTTTGGTGTTTGCAAATGTTGTCACTTGTTTGTTGTGTAGTGATAGTTTATATACAAATGAACTGTCGTTATAACAGGTCATAAGTATGTCTGTTGTCCCGACCATGGTGACCATGAACGGGCAGAAGTCTAGTTTTACTGTGTCCGTGATTTCACCCTCCCTGCTGACCAGTACCAGACCCCGGTATTGATTTATAGATAAATAAGCGTGACTGTCGTTGACTGGAGATATACTGAATATTTGATTTTGTTTCTGAACAGTAAACTGTGAGATACATTGAACAAATTTACTGTCAATGTCTTTCTTCTCGTAACTGCTTTTTTGGTGTAGTCCACCCAGCATTTTCGTCAACAGGATGTGGTCGATACTTCCGGTTACAAAGGTTGGTTGTTTCGGTAAAACACCCTTCACATTAACATCATACAATGGTAGAGCTATCCTCAACGACTTTTCCATTTCAAATGTATCCGTTGTATCTGTCATTTCCGCTTTTTGAAGAAGAGTCGTCAACTTTTGAACTTTTTCCTCAAATTCCTGACAATCTGTTTGGTTTCTTGCCCCGTCTTCATTTTCAAGGGACGATAACTCATCCAGAACTGAATCCGCTATAGAATCTATGTCTGACTTTATTTTTGCGCGCTGTGTATCCACGTCTGTTCTTATTATATCAATGTTACTTTTGAACGCTTTGTTACAATGCTGACTAGTCCAAGCGTTGCTCTTGAAGTGAGTAATTTTAGCAGATATTGTTGTCATATGTTCTTGCAAAAGTTGCCTTTTTATTCGAAATTCGTCTTCGAAATGTTTCCAGGTGTGTTGATTGTGTGTCTGTGAAAAGCACATCAAACACATGAGTATGTCACAATCACAACAGTACATGTCACACAGTTTACCGGGATGTACTTTACATACCTTTGGTACAGGCTTGTCGTCCTGACGGTTAGCCTGCCCTATCGATACGATCTCGTCGTTTTTAGTTTTCTTTCCGCGCAAATGAAATTCCTTACATCGTTCACATAAATTCTCCTGACAATTGTTACAATACCATCGTACCCCGTCTTCAGTGTGACACAAAGAGCACCTGTAGGTCACGGGTTCCTGAGCACAGCTAACGGCTGTACAACTTGCCATATTGTCGCCTGGCTTGGTTTGGGTGCGATGAAACTTCCCTCAAAACTGAGAAACATCACTAATGTATTGTTCTATAAGTACCTGCTTGACTTTCCTTCCTTGTCAATCTATGTCACGTGATTAATTCGACAGACACGCATGTCAGCATACAATTCAACGCATGGGTAACAAATAACACTTACTTTCATTCCTCGAATGGGTCGTTAAAACAAATCTTATACAGATGACAGTTAGGGTTACATGTTGCAGAAAACCGGGCCGAAAAAAACTAACAGAAACTTATGTATTTTCCGAAAGTGATGTTTATCACTTATGAGAAAAATAATATTTTTCACTTGTGAGAAATACGATTATTTTTTTTTTAAATTTGACCTGTCAAACCACCGTTCACAAACGGCAAGGGAGAAATTAAAAGCCCGCCAATGCTGGTTAGCTTAATAACGCAAACGCCTCATTTTACGGACAGTATGTCTATCACTTTGGAACTCTTTTATGGGAAAAACAAATCCTTAAATACCACAATTTACTTTCATCATTAGACTGGCCCCCCGTCTCTAGAATAAGATACAGATATTGAAAAACAAAAGTCTAATAGTTTTGATCACTTAGATGTCTGATTCTATTTCCCCTGGTTCCACGGTCGGTGTCCATATTGAAGAAGTTGTTTTTGAAGTTTATCGATTCCCTTTAAAATTCTAACAATCTGGATCATGTCTGCTCTATTTCGCCTGTATTGCAATGACGGAATTCCTAGATTTGTCATTCTCTCCAGATATGGTAGATGGTATAGTTCCTTTACTAGTTTGAAACAAGGGGGAGATAAGCTAGTAGTAAAATAAAGAGGAGCAATTCTCTACAGAAACTTAGGGCTGGTAACCAGTCTTTTACATTATTAGAGCGTTCGTTTCCAAGAAAAGTGGGCGACGATACAAATATATGGTTGTGAGTTATTTTGGGCATATTTTGAGAAAAATACAATAACTAGAGCAGAATGAAATATACTGAGGAGGATATACATGTAGTATGAATGATTGAATTCCTGGTCAATATCCTTGTTGAGTTTGGGGGAAATATTTTCCAACAGACTGTTTGCATTCCAATTGGGAAAAACTTTGCCCCACTCCTGGCCGACTTGATTTTGCTTTCATACGATAATTTTGGCGAAGAGCTTATCAGGACAGGTAACAGAAACCTTGCCAAATCTATATTTCACTTGTTAAATACAACCCAACAAAAATTGCACGTCCAACGCTAATAAAACCAGTGACTCCAATTAATTTCAAAGATTTGTGTAATGGAACAGAACATACACTAAGGGACTGGATGCTAAATCTAGGACCATCCGAACTCTAGACGGACGCTCCAGCTGTATTTTCTATCAATTCAGTTCCGCTACAGAAACAAGCTCAGATAATAACTAAGCAAGCAGACTATAGTTTTGAATTGAAAGGAAAACCATGCAATGTACCTTATTAGGTGTCGATAGATGATGAAGAGATTTATGTAGTCAAACCATCTTTTTCAAGTTCAAAGTTTGAAATGAAAAGAGAATATCGATACATGGGACCATTTTAGTAAAGATCGCCGAGGACACAAAGGTTGGATAAACTGATTATTCACATTCTTAGAGGTGAGATAGAGGGTTTTACGAAGTCCTTAATACTTATCCTATTGGCTTTGTTTTCTCTATAATGTAATGTTGTTAATTCGGAGGCTTTGAAATATGTTTTCGTGATTATGAGTTATAACTACGGCCAAGTATCCCCTTCTATAGAATGATCCAACCAGAAAAAGCTTATCTGATAGGAAGATCTTTTCTATTTCATGACAAGTAATTCTATTTGAGTATTGGACTAGCTACCATCACACCACCAAATCCATAACCCAACCCTTATCCTCGTGTATCGGTTTCTAGATATGATTTCCGCATACAAGAATATCCTTCCTGAGGTATACCTCGGACGTTGATAGCAGCGTAGTTCTTATAATATTCACATCACGCCAGCCATTATCTAGAAACAATTACAAGTATATCCTTCCTGGTCTCGAACTTCGATAGCAATCTAATTTAACAATACATAATACACCAGCTAGAAATCGTTACATACAAGTATATCCTTCCTGAATTAAATATCAATCTATACTTTCATAGCGATATATCAGGTATATCTCCAAAGTAAAATCAAATCAAAAACAGGAAGATTTTCCATTTAACGTAAAATTTGTCAATATCATATTGTATATGATGCATGTGTGAGATCATAACTATAAGTATCGCAAGCTAACTTAACATTTATTCAAGGAGCAAAGTCGATTCTGTATTCGAATTATATGAAATATCTTATATAACTATTGAAGATATCTTATATAGCATATTGGATATCTTATAATACATATTAGATATCTCATATAGCATATGAGCTATCTTATATATTACATAAATTATCTAATATATTTTATATAAGAGATCTCATATAGCATGAAAGACATCCTATATATGATATCTTATTATATAAAGATGACGTAACACACACATATGCTGCACCTCTTAAATTAACTATATATGTTATATACAATATGAGATATCTTACAAAGAAATTTAATGTGATATCTTATATAAGAAACATAAGAACAGGAACAGTGTTGTATATATATAATACATGCATAATTAAATGGTACTTAGTTGTAATTTAATAATACATGGACAGATTTCTTTTTGTAAACGCGTTTCACTATGTACACTGTAAATGATATTTCACATTCTATTGAACGATTTCATTAATAAACTTCCATTTTGTTCTTATTTGACTCTTTTCTTTTAACTGTAAGAATAGAGACCACACTTCTCTATCTTCTTATGAATAAAGATACAATTTACCAGTATCAATTGATGGGATAGTCTCCCTTTGCTAAAAGTTATATACGAAAAACTTCAATAGAAGCAATAAAAACCTCATAGTCAAAGTTATCAATAGATTATCAAAGATTATTGATTGTGGATTAAAAGGCAATTCGACACCATGTTTGGCATAAATAAGAACGAGGATCAAAAGGCTTTTACATGACAACAGTCCCAAAATAAATGTAACACTGTCTCTCACCCATTTTCACAGAATGTACATCTTTCTGTCCCAGTTTAACTTGCACTAATTTTACATTTGTGAACAAGATATTATGTAATATTTTAAATTGAAAATTTTGAATTTTATTGTCATCAGTAAGAAGTCTCATTCTCATTCCATTTTCTTTGACTTACTGGCTTTGTTTTATATTTGTTAAGCAACAAGTTATTAAAAACTTACTTATGTTATCTTTTCCCTTCTTTTCATATATTTTATCATTTTACATCTTGCTCTCTCGTAACTTGTTTAAAGTCTTTTGGTATCGCATTTATAAGGACATAGTATTCCATTCCACAAAAGTTGTGTTGACATCATATCTTTCAGTGAATTCCTCAAAAGACATACAATTGTTAATTATTATGATATCATAAACATATAATAAACATTGATAAAACATATTCCCTTTGAACACCAATGCCTGTTGAAAGTAGTAATAGGATCATTATGCCAGATTGATTAGGCAGCAATTTGTTGTGGTTGTAGGAGGTGGACCTTCTATAATAGATGGCCATTTGTGCAATATCTCCTTCCAGAAATAACTGAAATTATTTGATATTTTAATTAGACCTTCTTTAGTCAAACATTTTATCACAATTGGAATTAAAGACAATCTAGGCATTAGCAGGAAACGAGACATTTTGACCCAGGTCGTTATGTTTTGCCAGTTCATTACATCATATAACAGGATATAGAATAAGCTTGTAATAAATCTTCTTTCGGATCACAATATCATATCTTACGCTGAAGTATATATCACTGAAATAATTTATCAAATGACGATAAACATGGCAGATATTGAAACAACAATGTCAGCCACATAACATAAATATATACAATACTTTGCTAAAAGTTGTATCCCCTGTTTGAAGTGACACATTTTCTCCTATCATGCGAGTATGATGTATAAAACACAATTTAAGTAATTTGTTGTAACTCTCTTTCATACACACCCATAAAATATGAATACTGGTATTAGGAAGTTCATCAGTATGGTATTAATGATATTTACTGAGTTTGTTTTGTACACAAACAGGAATTAAAAACTTAATTTGCGAGCTTACAAAAACGCCTGTATCCTTTGTGAAGCAAAGAGTACAATAGCCGAGTGTCGGTGTTCTGACTACTACTCACTTCTCAAAATAGGGCGAGTTAGAGAAGTCGGATGTCAAAAACGTAGCGCGACATTTCGTCCAAATTACTAGGAACACTAGTCTAGTAAATCACTTAAATCTGTTTCCGTCGACCTATGTCCAAACTGGAAAAGAGGGAGTATTTCCCTCTTTAACGGTATTTTGAATCTTATTTTCTTATTTGGTACTTTAGATTTGTATGTTGAGAGTAAACTTACCACTAGTAACATTAATGAAACTGTCCTTATTGATACCCCCCCCCCAACAAAAACAACAACAAAAAAGAACAAAATCCCCCCATGCCAAAGTATCAACATTTTATATATAACGACTCAGACTATTTCTTGATACCGCCCAAATCCGAATTCTAAACCGTGACATTTATTTTGTATACATCATCTAAAGGTTTAATACCTGAGCGATCAAGTATTTTCAGCATTTAGTATTGCATATATGTTTACAGGTTTCAACAACAATACCTAACCTGATCTTTTCATCAATAACACGAATAATACACTCAACCATACAGGTAGATAAAATTGTTGTCAAATATTAACACAGTTCATTAAATACAAAAACAACTTTTAAGTACGACTCTTTTATCTTCGTTTTACCTCTCTATGCACCACATAAACGCTAAGAAATAGATACTATTATATAGGTCCATACGGTACACTATTTTACGAAATCACCACTGTTTTGTATCATTTCGAGGTTCAAGTCAAACTCCTTTAGTTATACATTCTCGAATTCTCGTTTGTCTCGTTTCGAACACGATTGAGTACAACTCTAGCGCTCAGTTTGTAACTCTGCAGAAAAATCCATTTGCATAGATATTTAGGTCCTCTCTCCAGGTTGCTAGTGGCGACTTATATTTTGTATCATTTCGTCTGGGCTGTTATTTGGCTCCTTCCCAAAATTTTCTAATAATAACGATCGATCCAATAGAATAGACTATTCAAAGTTGGCTTATCTAAAATCAGATGTGCACGCATCTTTCTAGTTTACTGTTGATTATCTTAAAGGCCCAATATACGTAGTTTCAGGATTTTTCGGGATTCTGAAAAATTGAAAATATTTCAGGTGGGGCCAACTTTAACAACAAGCCGAAAGTAGAAGACAGTTAAACGTAGACGCGTGTTTACAAATACCGTGTTTCAACTGCTGCTCTACTGGTAACCGCGTAATAATTCATCTTGAATATTGCTGCTATCAGTTTATCTGAGCTGTATCTTTAAATATAATAAATTATTAGGCTTGATTTCGCTTCAAGTTTTGCGAAAGTTACGAATATTGGACCTTTAATACAGTAGTAAAAAGAGTATCATGTAATATTGAACTCAATTATTAATTTCATATAAAATTAATAAACGAGTGAAATCAATTAGATGTTACATGAAAACAAGTGTTAGATTCTATTTGTTATATAGTGTGAGAAAATACTCATTTTCCCCAATAAAACGACAGCGTAAGGTCATATACAACAACGTGACGTCATTTATATATGGCGCCGAAATAATAATAACAAGGGCTATTTGCGTTGTTATTGTAATGGGCTTTCGTTTATATTACAACCCAAAACGAAATTGCACGGCAAAGCAATATATATATTAAATTAACTCTGATTTTGGCGATGATGAAAAGATCAGATTTAAGAAAGATTCTTCTAGAACATTTCTTCATATAGTAATAACAAAGTTTATCTCAATATCCTATATTATGGAAGTCAGTTGGCCATTTTAGCTTTTGATCAGTCCCAATATTAATTCAAGTTCTGAACTTTCTGAAGCGCTATTACGACGTATTTTGCCATGTTAAGAAAGCTATAGATATCAATTATGGACCTTTGCTGGACCGAGGGCGTTAGCCCGATGGTCAATATTTTAGATTCTATCAGGTCGGTATAACACCATATCAACCGAATCAAAGGTCCTTAATTTTCATATTAGATGAGAAACTTGTTTGCAAAATACTTAAATTGCACTGTATCTGTCTTGATAAAGAATGAAAGTTTAGCCAATGAGAATTGAGGGAAGTCAGACCAGATCTAATATATCAAGATTTGGTATTAGATTGTGTCAGCTAGAATCGTAACACATGGATGCAATAATAATGTTGGACTAATACAAGTAACTCCGCTGCAATTGCCCAGTATTTCAGTTAAGTGAAACATGCAACTTAGTTTTCATTTGTACATCTTTATATCAGATAATGACTATGAGCTGTACTGGAATAAAGTGTAGATATGCTTTCTCCAGTACATTTCTATTGATAAAACATCAAAGAAGTTGATATTGTTGAGTTGATATGCAGCTAAACAAACACATTCTAAATCTGTAAGAGACTTTCTCCTAGATAAACACAGACTGTTAAATGATCAGGGTGTTCTTTTATACATGTATATCAATCAATCCCTCAGAAAACGACATCCTTTTAACAACATTTGTTCAAACAATTGATTATTACCTAGACATACATTTAAATCCGACAACAGTGCGTGTCGAATTTTACATGCGTGTGTTGCGTCATTTTCGATCATCTTGACTAGTGCCCGATAGCTTATATGTTACACCAAGTGCAGGGAAAATGCATTTAAATGATATATTATGCATATTCTGATCCGCCTACAACGTTTCGATATAAATCATTGACTGATTATAGGTTACTTGAATTATTAAAACCTAAAACAAAACTATGTAAATATTCCTTTCTCGCATGTTAAAAAAAGATATAGCATATTTTGACTTTTGTCCACCACTGGAGCCGGAGGGTAGTTTGGCAATCATTAGCATATATCTCAGAAAGTGTGATCATATAAGCGGCTAAAATGGTAATGCATGGGAGCATGGGAACATACCTGAATGAAAGTCATTTGATATGTTTTAGGAAGCAGTGGTATAATGAACTGATTAAGGACATGGATCGTACTATGGGCAATGGGTGATTCGATCTGCCCACTATCTCAAAAAGGCAAATGAAAAATCGCTCAGCCCTTAACTGGGGTGAACTCCTCCAATACGCCGTTTCCGAGATACAAGAACTCTTTTGAAGCGGAGTTAGAAATCGGCGATTTGATCATGTGACCGCGAAATATTTGTGGCAGTTCACAATTGCGGCACTGACAACCGAATGGCAGCTAGATTCGACTCGATGTTTTAGTTTCTTTAGGTTAAAAAGGGACGAAACAAAGGTACAGACTCTAAAACTAAGTTATGGTGTGTTGTACCTAGATGCATAACTGTCAGTTATTCTTACTTAAAACTTTTGAGGGCGAGTTCTGGTAAACCATCTGCTTTGAATATATCGAGAATGCTGCCTATGGGAGTGACAACAGTCTTCTTGTCAAAGAACCCAATAGCGATACCTAAGCACGCATCTGGATAATAATACTGTTGGTTTCTCTTCATGACAAAAACTGCTGATCCAGAATCACCACATTCAAAAAATTGTTTTTTGTTGTATTCGGTAATGATGTATTGTTCTTTCATGATATATTTGTTACAAGAGTTTTCTTCCATCCCAAGAGGTTTAGAGTCTGGTAGTCTTATCTGGCCGTGTTTCCATGTCAGAATACCAACAGACAGTCCAGAACTAGCTCCCAGCTTCATGCATCGGATTGGGCGCTCGTTGGAAGCTATGTCGAAGGAAGAAAATAGAATAATTATTTACCCAAAGAAGAGGAATGCACAACGTTCTTGGTGTATCGTTTCCGTATAGTTTGAATCCCGCACTCTTATATACTATAACGTATATGACGTAGCGTATTTGCTGTATGCTATTCCCCTATAACTTGCATGACTATTGTTTTTGCTGTTAATATTTTGCAATGATGTAAATGACATATCGTATTTGCTGGAATGCTCTGCTATAATTTGAATGATGTATTGTATTTGATGTAATATTCCAATATGACTTGAATGACGTTTTGTTTTTGCTGTTTTCTGCTATGATTTGAATGACATATCTCATTCGCTGAAATGTTCTGATATAATTTGAATGAAGTATTGTATTTGCTGTAATATTGCAAAATCCCCCGAAAGGCAAATTGTAAGCTAAAATTTGAATGATGCAATTTTTATGCTGTAATATTCCAATATGACTTGCAGGATTATTGTATTGACTTTAATATTCCGCTATGATTTCAATGATGTATTTCATTTGCTGTAATGTATCTACATCTACATTTCAATAAAGTTTGAATAAAGTATATTATTATCACTTGACTGACTAATAGTCCCACTTGTTGTTGACATAAAAGAGCCTGAAATGATTAGATAAAAGTCTCTTTAACGACCAGTCACCAAGGGATTGTTGATTGAATGTTGCTTGAACGGTTTTGTAAATACTTACACACTGATTTAAGATACGATGTATCTACTTGTTTTCCAGAAGTAAATGTGGGTGGATGTTTCCAGTCCATTCCTGTTTATATATCAATGCATATTATTTAACGAAAGTACCAATATTTCAATGCAAATGATGAAATAAGGAGCTAAGAAGCCAATTCAACTGTTTTTAAATATATTATACAATTATATGCTGCAATAAATACCTTGAGCATATATTAATACATAACATAAAGTGATATAAACGTCCTCCTTTCTACCTTTCTATACAGATATTGTACTTATCTATTATTGAGTGAGAGATTAGTATTTTTGACACGTACAGCAATCAATAATGTTCAGTTGGCTTATCATAGATGTGTCTTACCTGCGCGTTTAAGATGAATATGATTTATGTCATCAAAAGAACCATCACATGGCTCTCTGTCCTTGTCGATCTCCACAATTGCTGCATCAATGCCAGTGTCTAACGTGGGGTCAAATACAGCTCGGACTACTTTTCCACACTCCCAGTGCACACTCCTTCTGTTAATATAGCAAATTTGTAATTCGTAACTTTTAGACCCTGTTTAAACTAGAAGAACAGTTCTTTTCTGTTTTTCAAAAGACATTTTGTCTTTTAACAATAGCTGCGGAAGATGTCATTACAAAAATAGGAGATGTTCCCAAAACCTAATTTCAATAGATTAATAAGACACAGTTAAGCCCTGCAATTCATACATACCCATTTGCGTCAACGTTGTCAGGTTCGTAGATATGGTGATCATCGATTTCCATATCTGATACTCCCCTTATGAACTTTTCACTAAAGCGGTCAAAAGGAGCAATGACGTCAGCACCGCATCCTTGTTGTGAACAACTGAAGTGTATCGGCGGTGTTCCCCCAGATACAGCATTCTTAAAGAACAGATGAGCACATGTTATAAACCCAGTTTTGTCATTACCCATTTCTACAAACGCCCCAAGTGTTCCTTCAAAAACTGTGTTGTCACTGGATTGTGATTTGCATATCTGCATACCCACTTTTAACGAAAGGCTTTCACTACCTTCCATTGGATATCTTTTTGTCGATGTTTTGGGTGAAGGAGATGCAGTGCAAATACATTTGGTTGATTCTTGCTCGTTTTGATTATCTTCGGATGGTGCCGGACCAGAGGCAATTTGTGATAAGTTTGAGCTTGCACTGCTATCGGATAATGTCACACCAGAGACAACTTGCGATGAATTCGAGTTTCCATTGTCATCGGATGGTTTTGCATCAGAAACAACTTGTGATACATTTGAGTTTCCATTGTTATCAGAGAATGCTTGAGAGGAGTTCGGGTTTTCTTGGTCAACAGGCAGAGGGCTTAAACTGAATTCCCCCTCCAATACTGCAACTGGCATTGCTCCTTTTTCACATTTCAGTTCAGTTGGAAAGTGGTTGCTCTCGTGGGGAACATATCCCTTGTGTGAGCAGTGTAGAATGATGTGTGCTGTAGATTTGGCTTCTGGACATTTCACACTTGTTATGCTTCCAGCAGTGATTGCATTTAGATTTGGATGCTGATCCCAAAGTTTTTCAGCCCCAAAGTCAATTATTGCCTTACAAATGACTTCCTCGTCTTCGGTTAGTTCCGTATTCTCTACCCAGTTGCTCTCCGGGGATATATCAGGGTTGATGATTTCAATGCAAACGCCATGTATATCTTCTTTCTTCTCAATATCATCAACATATTCCGAAAATCCAAGGCAAACTCGTTCAATCCCTTTATTCTTGTGTACTGTATATGTCGGCTTAAAGCGAGCACCAATGTCTTTATATCTTCGTTTTGCTACCATACAGACTGATTCAAGCAACGCTGCCTCCGATTTCATTCCATAGGACAATTTGATGCCGATGCCTATCAAAGAATTTTCTGGGTTTCTCCAAGTAAGTAGCTGAACTATTTCTTTCAAGTTTAGGCAAACAGAAAGGGTAAGAGGTGACAACGTCAAGCGGGATTTTCCACTCCACTCTGCACAGACAAAGGCAGGAAGACAGTGCGCCTGACGGGATGCAGTATCGGCTCCGCGGTCTAGTAGCATTTGTACCATTTCGATTTCTCCTAAGAGAATAGCAAGATGTAATGCTGTCCATCCAGCTTCATCCTCAGCGTTTACATCTCCTGTTCCACAATTCAGTACTTTTCGAAGTACAGTGCTGCGTTTGTGAAGAATTGCATCATGCATTGGAAGGTTATCTGTTATAAAAAAACAGTGACGTATAGTCATAAACATGCAAACGACTGAATGGTAAATGCTTTTCTTTTGACAACCAATATAGACCATTTTATCAAGCGGATTGTATAGCACAATAGCTTTGTGAATTTGATAAAAAAGCAATTACAGACCATATGAAATCTTGTCCTGTTAAAGACATATTATTCAACCAAATGCGTGTTGAGACATGTGAAGTTAAACTATGACGGTAACTTAAATTAAATGACCTCAAAAAGCAGCTTTATAATAATCTTAATTTTCGCATCAGTAGTTCTGCACATAATCGCTCACTTTTGTTTTATGTGTATTACAGTCATTGCTCTTTGTGTGAAAAATATCCTCCCTTGAATGTAAGTAAAGGATTGCGCAAAACAAAAGAGAAAATAAATGTTAAAAAAACTACCCCCTTTCAGAAAATTTGTTTGTTTCACTTTGAGTGGCAGAGTTTGGCAATCTCAACTCGAGCTTAATTTCAGGAACTATTGTATTATATACTAAAGTTGTGTCTATATCAAGTGATATTTTTACGAGCCCTTTAATCACTAATTTCGGGCAACTTTACAGAAGTAACATGTAACATTCGATATGCTATATAAATACCCCTTAACATATAGGTAAAGCCATGCTGTACGGTCTGTATTTGTTATTACCTCATTTGAGTAGTGGCACGGTACAAAGTATACACATTTTCGTAGTACACGATTTGAAATTATACAGAACTAGTTTAATTTTACTTCTAAATTCATAAATTAAAGGGGCTTTACGCACTTGACCCTTCTGCTTCTACATTAGTTAAGACATTTTGGATTCCGACCTTTTGGCCCCTAGCATCACTGAAGTGTCCTAGGAGGACGAAACAGCTTTATAATGCAGTTTCATTCATTTTTTCGGCTTACTGTATCTATTACTAAATTTAAAAGGTGCAGCATATGTGTGTGTAACATCATCTTATAGGTGTCATTTAGAAAAACCCCAGTGATAAAAACACAATCCAAATAATCTTGAAATTTTGACCTTCCTAGGAAATTTACACAAACTGCAGGTTCTTTTAGTATCTATTTTAAATACTACAGACATTAAGTTACATATCAGAAACTTCAGGCATCCAAGCCAATTATCAAAAAAAATCACACACAGGGAACACAGACATTATAAAAGTTAACGTCAGTCACATTAATTAACAGAAAAATCAAAATGAATCTCAGCGCTAAAAGTCGATATCATTCATTAACACGAAACACTTCATTAATTACCAAAAAGTAACAGGGAAACTCACTATTTAATTAAACACGACAGCAGTAATTAACACAAAGTAATTTCAGAAATAAACACGGCGAGGGCCTAACTAATGAAAACACAGGAGACTTCCGTAATTCGCACAAATAAACAGGCAAAACTTAAATATGTTTCAGCATTTTTTTTCTTAAAGCAAATTACCACTCAATATTTTCTTGAAAAACGACTTGTTTGAATCGTATCAGCACCAATAACAACACAACAAACCCCAAATAAACCAAATCAAATAAACAAGCTAAGTGTGTTACGTGATCTTAAATGTCAAGGACGTATCTTTCAGCGAACCGTTATGTACATACCGTACGGACATTTCTTCCGGCAAAGTGTTGAAAACTGCTGATCGGAACGTTTTCTGTGTGGTAACGATGGATCTGCAAGGAAATTGTTCGTGGTAATGTGAGTGAACTTTAGTTGGTTTTCTACTGGAAAACCATGGCCTGCGTTTATGAGATGACATGCAGCGAGTGTGAACACTTTCTGAAGAGAAGTCTCGTCTTCGGAGGGCGATACAACCACTACCACGTCTATAGCATCAGGATCCACATATGATCGGTTTGTCCAATCGCCCTGTAAATATAAATATGCAAAACAAAATCAGATAATACCAAAGCGTCAACAAAATCATAATCGGGACTCAAAATCGATTAAACTAGAGGCAAAATATGAACAAAGGGACGATTTACATGGAGATCCTCGTAAAAGTACAAAATAATAAGACCAGGCCCTGGTTTCATCAACGTTCCTCAACTTAAGGAAACTCTTTACTTACACAAATCTATAGGAAAGCATTACAGAATTTAAGGGGAAAATCCATAGTTAAGGAACTTTCCTTAAATTCTGTAATGCTTTCCTATGGAGAATTTTAAGTTTAGGAGTTTCCTTAAGTTAAGGAACGTTGATGAAACCAGGGCCAGGTGTTCCAGAAGAGTAAGCGTCTTCTCCTTCGCCGACGATACCCGCCATGTAAATCTTGGGCACATCAAGTAAACATCAAGTCCTCAAAATGTTAACCGATTCATCATTTAAATCACTAGTATGTACACTAATGAGCATACTGAAAAAATCCATTTTTATTACAAACAAAGATACAGACTATTTCTCGATGAGACCAAAATGGCGATCATAAAACTTGCCGATAGTGCGATACTGAATTGCATACAACATTTAAAAGATGTTATTTGTTTTCTCAGTATTACGGTGTTGATATAATAGAATAAGAAATTGTTAGGAGGAAATATTGTTACAATACCAAATACAACTTGATAACAACTTACGCCTCCCCTTGTCAATACATATTCATCTCCATCAACGGCTTCAAAGTGAAGAACCTTCACACGTTGCTCTGCCTGTCCTTGTTCATATATCTTTGATTTATCTTAAAAAGAAAAACCAGAGATGTAGCTTCAATTTAAGTTAACACTTCAATTTTATTATCGCAGTCTGAAGTTAATGTCACAGCCTATTTGAGATTTTTCTTCAGGATTGCAAATACCAAATATATAAGCAATGGTAATAATCTATTTAAATATCGGTGTATGCTAAAACAGGTCCAGTTTACCCTGGGACTGGCATTAAGCCAATACTACAATAAAGGTGTAGAATTTGCTGTCAAATTGCATGTACGTCATATTTTGAAGGATACTGACACTGATAATAAATGTGTTGTTTACGTAACAAAATACACTTACTTTCAACTTCGTTTTGCAAATGATTGCTACCTTGCAGAGGTGCTGCCAACGTAGTCTTCTCAAAGTCATTTTGCCTATGAACATCAGATGGGCATTTTTCATGGATTGATAGACTCCTTTCCTGCATACATTGACGTAGACGATGACTTCCGGTTAATTCAACGTACCTTAGCAAACGTTTAATTGTAGCGTGTTTGTTAGATTTACACAGTGTAGACATATCCCCGTCCTCTTTCAGAAGATCGACGAGTGTTCCAACATCTCCCGTCAGATCTACACAGTCAAGCACATCCATATCATCTGTACTGACTTTGGGGCTCCTGTTTCGTACTTCACGGAGAATCGGTTTCGCCATTGTAAGTAAACACTCTACTGGTACTGTAGATTCACATTTGAAAGTACCATTGGATTCAAACTTTGTTCCGATCTTTGCTCCCTGTCTGATCAGGTGACACACAACTGTCTGTTTGTTGAACTTTCTATCAAAAGCATACTCCAGTGGTCGTTTCCCATGGTTATCTACAGCTTCTAGATCAGCGTTGAATTCAAGGAGAAGATCAATCATTTTGGTATTGTTGCTGTCACGAGAAACTCGATGCAACGGTAAAATGCCATTTCTATCACAGATATCGGTTTTTGCGCCGTGTTCTAAGAGTATTCCACAAATTGTTGGGTTGTTTTTGTCCCTTTTCAAGGCCAAGTGTAAGGCTGTATTACCATTGCCATCTGTAGCATTGACATCTACAGGGTGTTGCTTCAAGAAGACTGGGATAAAACTGGAAACACCCGTGTCAACTACAACATGCAGTAAAGGTTTTGCACCATTTTTAATCTTTAGAAGAAGCCACAACCCTAGATCTTCATGATGACGCAATATTGCATGCTTGACGAGGATTTTTAATTTCCCATTTAGTTTGTTTCGCGAATATAAATCTTCGAGATCCTCGCGTTTATTGTGCTGACTAGCATAAATTACAAGTTTGTTGTCTGGAAGGCCTTCATAGTTCTTTTCTTTATAATCACGCATTTCCCCCCGGTATATCTCATCGTTCATTTCGTGTGACTTGGCTTTGGCTGCGATTTTATACTTCATTTTATCTTTTTATTATGAAAGTTTGCCTGTGGGATTATGGTATACTTTTTATAACCTTGGTCTCCTTTCCATGATTCAATCTATCGAATTTTCTGAAATGGAAACAAACGAAGAAATGTTTTGAGGTCATGTAGGTGTAACTTATATATAGAAATAAAATGATACATACTTCATATTTTTGTAAAGCCAAAGGCCGAGGTGAATGGTGTTCAGACCTGACCCTACTGACTAACAACATGAGCGCCAGAGAGAAAGCTCATTTACAGGATAAACAGCATTCAGCAAACCCCGAAAAAAACCAAACAAACAAAAAAAAAAAAAAGGGGGGGGGGGGACACGTTTTAATAGAATGACTTTTTTAGTTGTTATTTGAGGACAGTTTTGTACTTTGTACTGGATGAAAATAAAGATAATTTTCTTGTTTTTTACTGTTTATATATTGATTAGGGAAAATACGTCAATATTTTAAACGATTGCAAAACAAGTGAATGATATGAAAAAATAATCCCAGAGGTTGAAATTTGAAGAAATGAGTGCTAAGTGTACGCTTGTAGAAACAACAGTAGATGCAGTAGGATACAGAATCGGTAGTTTATGGATAAAGCGTATTAAGTTTATTATTTGCAATATCAATATGAACAGCAAGTGACGTTATTCCTGTCAAAGTTCATCATGTCAGCCAATCAAAATGCGTTTAGAGTTTATTCCACGTGTGGTATAAACGAAATGTTATTTAACAGTTGTAATGATTATTTGATACCATGTGAGTTGAATAACACCTACATATTGTGGTAGAAAAATATATATACATACTTTCATTAATCCTGGTGTTCGCAAAACTCACATTGTTTGTTTGTAGTATTATACATGGAGAGGACGTAATTTAGGGTTTGGCTTGTTTTTCTATCTCCAATATACTTTGTTTATTTGATCAACTGTTGCCAAACTTAGAAAAAAAAAACCAGTTTATTCTTATACTAGTGTTTTTGTTCTTTATCCACGAGATAAACCAGTCATGTTGAAACTTAATACAGAAAGACCTACATGCAGTCGACTTCAAACAAACCAAATACATTTCAACGTTATTGTTATATAAGGCCCCAAACCCTACAATACATATGATGTGTAGTATGACTTAACTGGTTACTGAAAACTAAATGAAGCTTGTGTTGATGGTTGGACTTTTTTTGGCAGAGACCAGTACAATATGAGTGGAATAAAGCTTTGTCTGATATCACGCAAAATAGTTTGAAATCTTTTTTTATATTTAGTACTGGTTAAATTTCATTGATATGCATAATAAATGTTGCAGGATAAATGTGATTATTCTGTTTTATATTTAAATAGGATTTTAATATCTTTCATTACCATGTACTCGTTGTGTCACGTTTACGTTGGAAATAGCACACATTGTGTTTGGTCTTTACTCGTGTCCGTACTTGTAATCGTAATAACCTTCAGGTACACATCGTGAATGTCCGGAATTTAAATGCGTGTGACGAATGTAAGAATAAACTGGTTTGACCACTGACGGGCAATTCTTGAAATGCGTGATGCATTTCTTTCTTTTTGTAAAATTTATTTTACCGCCAAGAAAAAGATCTATAAATCTTAAACCACAATAATGATAATCAGAGGTATATTCAAGGTCCCTCTGGTTTGTTCTATTTATAGACTATTCATAGACCCGTCATGTTATATATCTTTTGTGTTAATTTCATGACGATGTTAATTAAAAATATTCTGATATCGTGCTTTTTTAAGCTGAATGTATCGACGTGTCATATCACACTAGAAAAGGAAACATAAATATACTCACCAATTATATCATAAACATCGTAGAAAGCGCCGATATTAACGTCTTCCTTCCTGGTACGTCAATGTTTAAATACACCCGAAGTCACCTAGCTATCGTTACAGAGAAAAGGAGATCACGTGTGACAATCCTGTATTTGTATTGGGTAGAGATAATTTAGAGTGGCGTCTAAGTATACACATACAATTGCTTACGTGAGTGCGACCTATTTTTTATTTTGGGAATGTTTGAAGTGTGTGGTACAATGTATAACGTTACACGTATACTAAGTATACATATGTGACGTAATATGTACGTGTGTGTTGTACTATGTATAACGGTACACGTATAATATGTATACATATGTGAAGTAATATGTACGTGTGTGTTGTACTATGTATAACGGTACACGTATAATATGTATACATATGTGAAGTAATATGTACGTGTGTGTTGTACACTAATTGTATTTGCGTGTTTGTCAATGAATGCGTATACCCGTTTTATCAAATTTGTAAACAAGTAAAATACAATGCGAAGATTGTGCTGAACGTACATGAACGTCGGTGATCTATAGTATAAAGAACTCAAAGATTATAAGCGTGGCTTAATTGGAACAATACCATAACCGAAACAGGTCACTATGACGATCAAGTCAAACATTTGGGACAGACAGAATTCACCTATATCTATCTATCTATCAGTCTATACATTTTTAACACTGCACATACTACTCACACATATACCTGTAAAACTCGGGAATCGGCTCTGCCTTGTTTGTTCGAGTTGTTTTATGTCCGCTTAACTACACGTACCAGCAAAGGTATTGAAAAATGTCGTGTCTATACGGTGGCTCCATGATATATTTTATGTTAGGTCTTCGTTATTTCGAGTAACAGGAAGTCGTAGTGGGGAGATAGAGATGGATTCGAATGACAGCTTATTATTATTCAGTTGTCTTCGTATGACAAGGGGCATATTATTTTTTCTTTAAAAGGTGCAGTATGTGTGTGTATGTGTTACCAGGGTTCACTACACATCAAAACGATGACTCCAGATTTAGATACTCGACAAGTTTATTGTTGGTCCGATAATAGAAACCCTGTAGGCAAACAAATACAACATATAAATCTCACATGCAACCAAACATACCTCGCATACTTACATCATGCGTAACATAGATAAAGGGAAATAACTCCATTGACAAATGCTATTGTATAACACATATCTATCTTACCCTATCAAATGAATATAGACAATGACATGATATTTATAAATATAACAATTTCTAAATCTGTAGTATGAATATATAATTTCATTTAACTATTCCAAATAATTATACATTCATTCTTAACATAATCAGATAAATACCATTACTTTCAAACCTATACTTTTACTCTAACAATTACACAAAGACATTAATAAAATTCTACATACATTCTTCAGATACAATCCTAGTACATGTACAAACATACTTAAAATCATTTCAGACCTAAGGTACACTCACCCGACAGCTATGGTATGGAGGTTTTCCCCAAGTTCTCCAATGTACAGTACAGCTCAGTTTTCCCAGGAGCTTTATATATTCCAAAATAATATAAATTTAACCATCAATAATTTAACCCTTATAAATTGAAATAGAAATTCATAAAAATGTAAATTAACAAAAAGACTTATCTTTGCATATTAAATTTTCACTCTGACCTTGAAATAATTCAAATGACAAAATGTCAATTACTTTATATAAAAAATATAAAACTTGTATAACTTTAAATTAAATTACAAAACACAATATTTCCTACATTATCTCTAATATAAGATATCCTAAAACCTATTACAAAAATTAAATTAAAATCTTACCGAAGTGTTAATTTGTTCAAAGTTTCCCCATAATGTCAAAAGCTGTTGTTCAGATGAAGGTCAGGAGCAGAGTGCCCAAGGTGGCCTTTACCCAGGTAAACTTAGGCATCTGTCCTGACCAATCATATGGCTCGTTCTCTGTCAGGTGTCATAACAACTCTCTCTCACTTACTCACTCACGTGCATACACAGGTGAATACATGTCACACACACAGATCAATTACAAGCCCTTGCACTACCTATCACACCAGAAAACATGTCCTTACATAAAACATTTCTAACAAAATCTGATACATTACACTATATATTCTAAATGCTTGACATATATATTTTAACTAATTATATAATATTTAGTATATATGTAGCTATATATGGCTACACATAAATCTAAATATAAACCCTATTACATTCTCCCCCCTCAACAAATTAAAATGATCTCCGCATCATTTACGGCACAGCTCCACTAGAACTGCTGACAATCGCTAGGAGCGATTCTAATACCTTTTCAGGTAGGTCACTTATATTGCCAGACTTGGCCAACTCCTGTAGATACGTTGCCCTGATAAGCCAATCAGGTTTCCTGTCAACAATATGTTGCTGATTCATAACATAATCGCCCGAAGTTTGCCAGGCGAGTGCCTGTCTATCTCTCGTTGATCTCCTCGGAGTTGGAACTGGTACTGGAACTGGAACAGGACTGGTACAGGACTGGTATCCATAGCCTCATCTGACGCTGCTAAGTCCCCCTGAGGTATATCAAGAACAACATCCTCTCTGTCGGATGTCCGATCGTCATCGCTCTCTCCTCGCTACCCCTGACTTCAAGGTCGATCGGATCGTCAGCCTCACCACCTGAAGTTACTGTATCCTCTTCAGCATCTGTGACCTCAAGAGCACTTGTTGGGATGCCTATCACATCCACTGGTGGATGAAAAAACACATTACACTTCCCCATCTTCAGAATTCAGTTCAGTCGCATCATCATCATCGTTAGTATCCAACTGTTTTTCCATTGTCCGCTTGATCTTGTCTTCTTTTATTGTCTGTATAGGATCCTTTACCAGAGCAGTATCTGTCAATCCAAGATCACCCACCGGTAACAGGAGGTTACGATGTAGGGTTTTGGCACGACCATTTCCAGTCTCTGGCTTAACCCTAAGCACTGGTATTTCTGGGTTGGGTTGCTCCTGTACTATCTATACAGCATCGTCCCATTTGTCTGCCAGTTTGTGTTTTCCATCGTGTACAAACTTCTTGACTAGAACGCGGTCACCACATTCCACAGTTGCTCCTCTGACTTTCCGATCAAATACTTCTTTCTGCTTTTCCTTAACCTTTCCAGTTGTCCTGCTCACCATCTCATAGTACTCCTTCAAACGCGCCTTCAGTCGTTCATATACCTGGAATGGCTCTGATGTTCTTTTCCTCTCGGAATACCAAACGCCAGATCTACTGGCAACCTAGGTTGTCTTCCAAACATTAACAGGAATGGGCTGTATCCAGTTTGGTCGTTCTTGGTGCAGTTGTACGCATGCACAAGAGATGCAACGTGCTTTTTCCAGTCTGTCTTCACAGTTGAATACATGTCACACACACAGATCCATTACAAGCCCTTGCACTACCTTTCACACCAGAAAACATGTGCTTACATAAAACATTTCTAACAAAACCTGATACATTACACTATATATTCTAAATGCTTGACATATATATTTTAACTAATTATATAATATTTAGTATATATGTAACTATATATGGCTACAAATAAATCTAAATATATACCCTATTACATATGTTACAACAAACAAACAACAAGCAAAAGCGTATTCTCACAAACTGTATAACAAACAGTATAGAGAACACACATTAAGAACACATTTCCTAATCCAATGTAATATGTATGAACATTTAAGGGACAAATACGTTAAAATAAATAAGAGAATACCGAAGCGTTAACAAAATCATAATCCAAACTCAAAATCGATTACACCAGGGGCAAATATGAACAAAAGAAAGATTAATATGGGGACCCTTGTAAAAGTACAAGAGAATAAGACCAGGTGTTCCGGAAGAGAAAGCGTCTTCTGCTTCATCGAAGACACCCGCCATGACAATTTTTGTCACATCCAAGTAAACAACAAGTTCTCAAAATGAGAACCGAGTATCATTGTCAATAATAACAAGTAAACACACTAATGCACATACTCAAAAACGCCCATCTTCATATCAGTTAAAGATACAGAATATTTCTCAATTAGACAAAGATATCTACTATAAAACTTGCCCATAGTTCTGATTCACCTGCATCTCTCGAATCCTTGTGTTTCCTACATTATCTCTAATATAAGATATCAAAAACCCTATTACAAAAATTAAAGTAAAAACTTACCCAAAAGTTAATTTGTTCAAAGTTTTCCCATAATGTCAAAAGAAGTTCAGGAGCAGAGTATCCAAGGTGGCCACAGTCTTTACCCAGGTAAACTTAGGCATCTGTCCTGACCAATCATATGGCTCGTTCTCTGTCAGGTGTCATAACAACTCTCTCTCACTTACTAACTCACGTGCATACACAGGTGAATGTTGTCAACAGTCGACATCGATCACGAAAATTCCAATATTTAGAGCAAGCCCTAGAATATCTAATCAACTGCGACATGTAAACACCATAGGTTGGAGAAGCAGGAATGTAACAATCAAGAAATGGAAAGTTCACTATTGGAAAATTGAAATCACCACGTTTATTGTATAGCTTAGTAGTGAGCTGTCCATGCTGGTCGTAGTTTAAGCATCCTCGATATCCAGGGGTTACGATCACCTATGTTATCTACACCCCTGGAATATGTCATGGCAAAATTGAAAGCTACCGGGTCTGCCAACTAGCGGTTGGTGTGCGTTGTGTCCCTTGGATATAGCCTAACACTTAGATTTTGTCGTGTTTTTCAAAAAGTATGCTCCAATATAGCTCACTACCATATATTTGTATCGTCGTCTGCCTTTCTTGGAAAAAGAAAGCTCTCATAACAAGAGATCGAAGACGTTCCTTCAATTTTGTATAATTTAATCTTGTTTGAAACAGGCACTTTCATTGGCTTAAAATATGTTATGTTTCTAAGGTCGCCTTTGAGTACATTCCGTTTTTTGTGTGTTATACCCCCATAACATTAAACATTGATTCGAGTTGATTCTTAATTACAAAAGAAATCCAAGTATGTTTAAATATAATTAATTAAAGAAAGTCAATCAAGCATTATGTTCCTACTCTCACTCTATCCTATTGTTTATTACCTGAATGGCGTGAATGAATGGGTTAGAGTGATCTGAGAATTGACGTGAATTATGGATGAGAGGTTAAAATGCATGTTTGTTAATGTACTCAGTGTATTATGTCTTATGTGTGTACGTTACTTATGCTTTCTTATGCGATGAGTTGCAAAACTTTAGCAAATAAAGATTCTGAATATGAGAACACAGGTAACACCTCTTACCATTTTTTGGCGATAGTGCAACGTGACATCATACGAGGCATCGTACGAGACATCATACGAGACATCGTACGAGACATCACACGAGACATCGTACGAGACATCATACGAGACATCATACGAGACATCGTACGAGACATCATACGAGACATCGTACGAGACATCATACGAGACATCGTAAGAGACATCGTACGAGACATCATACGAGGCATCGTACGAGACATCATACGAGACATCATACGAGACATCATACGAGACATCGTACGAGACATCATACGAGACATCATACGAGACATCATACGAGACATCGTACGAGACATCATACGAGACATCGTACGAGACATCATACGAGACATCGTACGAGACATCATACGAGACATCGTACGAGACATCATACGAGACATCGTACGAGACATCGTACGAGGCATCGTACGAGACATCATACGAGACATCATACGAGGCATCATACGAGACATCGTACGAGACACCATACGAGACATCGTACGACCAAATTCCATTTATGATACAGGTAGTAAAACATTAACTCATGATTAAAGTAGTAATGTGTTAAATTCACTTTAGTGTATTGATACTTTTCGTGAACAATATCTATAAACTTTGGACATATTTCTACCATACACATTTCTTGGATTGAGCACATTGCATCTACATGTATAATGCGCAGTGATAAAAAGTACAAGAATACTGGGTATGAGAACACCTGATAATAAATTGGAAAGTTGATTATAATTAATATCGTTGAAATTAGCAGTTTAATACGATGTATTTGGTCGTGTAAAAGTATGTATTTCAGAAACTATAAAAAAAAAGTGCTCTACCCCCTTATTATGTATGGAGTAAATCTGCCAGTACTCGAACCGATCGTGACCCGGTACTCTGTACATTCTGACCTCTGGGAGTTATATACCTTAAATATGTGATATATAATATATACATTATTTATTTTACAACAATTATGAAACAAGCTTTCCAACTTACACATTAATACTTCTTGTTGGCCCGGATGTTAGCGCGTGAGGTTTCTTATTGGGGGAGGAAATCAGAGTTCCCGGAGAAAATCCACGAGATTGGGCAGGTAACCCCATACCTTTTCACGTCCGGTCGGAGAATCGAACCCCAGCCGCCTTGGTGAAAGGCAAGTGTGCTATCCACTGCACCACCTGGCCACCATGTGATCTAAGTCCAATCTAAGTTTCTAGTGACTTTGATGACCGTATGAAAATTGTTTTGTATGTCATATAGAGTACTTACAACGTAAGGGATTTCCTGTGATTCACTGATACAGACTCGAGCTGACTGGAAATCTTGGCAAAGGCGAATAGGGGAACAAATCTAGGTCGACAGCCCAACCGACAGCCGGTCAGATTCGCTGAGCCTGAGGCAACGGTTACTCAAGCCGATTGCATCACAGATGTAAAGAATGTGGCTTGAACACACGTGCAAGCCCCACCAGTTTTTAAGAGTTTGTCCTGTCATCCTTGGTTTGAAAACTAATGCAAAGGGTCACGCCTCAGGTCATACAAGCCGTATCATCCAACAGCCTCGAGGAAGGTAATGAATGCCTTGATAATGTAGATGTAAGGAATTATAATGTTTCAGGGAGTGTCCGTCAAAAGTACTCAATGGCGAGTATCAGTGAATTAACATGAACATGAAAAAACAGTTATTAGTCAAAAAGGAATTCAATCATTCGTACTATATCTTTCTCAGTATATTTCATCCTAGCTTTTGGTGTGTTTTTCACAAAGTATCCTCCAATATAGCTCACAACCATGTATATGTATCTTCGTCACCTTTCTTGGAACAGAAAGCTCTCATAATGAGAGATCGGAGACGTTCTTTCAGTGTTGTATGTGGTATGGTAATTACAGGGTGGAAAAGTCAAATGTTTGGATAGACGAAAATATTTTGGGAAAGGGGGTGATCAAGTCTGATCAGAAGATCTTTCGAGTTTTTCAAATTCCACAACCCGTTAACGCCAGTGTCTTAATAAGACTGAGTCCCTGATTTGACGGTTCTAAGGATGGTAGTAAGAAGTCTTGATAATGGCTTTGTTGAGCATTGAGAACAACGTTGCTTATGACGATCCTTGTGCAGTTTAGATATCCAATATAGACGCAGAAAGTCAGCGTCTTTATCATTGACAGGTATTTTGAATGATTGGAATACTTATGTATGGTTAGAAAGTATTTCATCCTTCGAAAAACCGGTCAATATGTAAGTAGGGTTACCTTGGTTATCAAGCAGGCTTCGTTCTTTTTGCAAACAATGAATGTAATAATGTTTGCAAACCAGGATCAGGTTTTTTTTAAGTTATACAGAAGTATTACTGGGGAAAACGGATGTTATGTCTGTCTTTCGGTTGCTAACAGTTTGTCCTCAAAATTTTGACATGTAAGGTAAAACGATGTAACATATAATTTTTGTGAATACTTTCCCATTGGTTGTGCAAGTTCATCACTGTGTACAGATTAGGAAGCACTTGTCTTCACATCGCATACACGGGAGTCCGTCACATCGCATACACGGGAGTCCGTCACATCGCATACACGGGAGGCCGTCACATTGCATACACGGAAGGCCGTCACATCACATACACGGGAGGTCGTCATATCACATACACGGGAGGCCGTCACATCAAATACACGGGAGGTCGTCACATTGCATACACGGGATACCGTCACATCGCATACACGGGTGGCAGTCACATCGCATACACGAGATACCTTCACATCAAATACACGGGAGGTCGTCACATCAAATACACGGGAGGTCGTCACATTGCATACACGGGATACCGTCACATCGCATACACGGGTGGCAGTCACATCGCATACACGAGATACCTTCACATCACATACACGGGAGGCCGTCATATCACATACACGGGAGGCCGTCATATCGTATACACGGGATACCGTCACATCACGTACACGGGAGGCCGTCATATCACATACACGGGAGGCTGTCATATCACATACACTGGAGGCTGTCACATCACATACACGGGAGGCCGTCATACACATACACGAGATACCTTCACATCACATACACGGGAGGCCGTCACATCACATACACGGGAGGCCGTCACATTACATACACGGGAGGCCGTCACATCACATACACGGGAGGCCGTCATATCACATACACGGGAGGCAGTCACATCGCATACACTGGACGCCGTCACATCACGTACACGGGAGGTCGTCACATCACATATACGGGAGGCCGTCACATCACATACACGGGAGGCCGTCACATCACATATACGGGAGGCCGTCACATCACATACACGGGAGGCCGTCACATCAAATATACGGGAGGCCGTCACATCACATACACGGGAGGCCGTCACATCACATACACGGGAGGCCGTCACATCACATATACGGGAGGCCGTCACATCACATACACGGAAGGCCGTCATACACATACACGGGAGGCCGTCACATCACATATACGGGAGGCCGTCATACACATACATGAGAGGCCGTCACATCACATACACGGGAGGCCGTCATACACGGGAGGCCGTCACATCACATACACGGGAGGCCGTCATACACATACACGAGAGGCCGTCACATCACATACACGGGAGGCCGTCATACACATACACGAGATACCTTCACATCACATACACGGGAGGCCGTCATATCGTATACACGGGATACCGTCACATCACACACACGGGAGGCCGTCACATTACATACACGGGAGGCTGTCACATCACATACACGGAAGGCCGTCACATCACATACACGAGAGGCCGTCACATTACATACACGGGAGGCCGTCACATCACATACACGGGAGGCCGTCATATCACATACACGGGAGGCAGTCACATCGCATACACTGGACGCCGTCACATCACGTACACGGGAGGTCGTCACATCACATATACGGGAGGCCGTCACATCACATACACGGGAGGCCGTCACATCAACTATACGGGAGGCCGTCACATCACATACACGGGAGGCCGTCACATCAAATATACGGGAGGCCGTCACATCACATACACGGGAGGCCGTCACATCACATACACGGGAGGCCGTCACATCACATATACGGGAGGCCGTCACATCACATACACGGAAGGCCGTCATACACATACACGGGAGGCCGTCACATCACATACACGGGAGGCCGTCATACACATACACGAGAGGCCGTCACATCACATACACGGGAGGCCGTCATATCACATACACGGGAGGCCGTCACATCACATACACGGGAGGCCGTCACATCACATATACGGGAGGCCGTCACATTACATACACGGGAGGCCGTCACATCACATACACGGGAGGCCGTCACATCACATACACGGGAGGCCGTCACATCACATACACGGGATGCCGTCACATCACATATACGGGAGGCCGTCACATCACATACACGGAAGGCCGTCATACACATACACGGGAGGCCATCACATCACATATACGGGAGGCCGTCATACACATACATGACAGGCCGTCACATCACATACACGGGAGGCCGTCATACACGGGAGGCCGTCACATCACATACACGGGAGGTCGTCATATCACATACACGGGAGGCCGTCACATCAAATACACGGGAGGTCGTCACATTGCATACACGGGATACCGTCACATCGCATACACGGGTGGCAGTCACATCGCATACACGAGATACCTTCACATCAAATACACGGGAGGTCGTCACATCAAATACACGGGTGGTCGTCACATTGCATACACGGGATACCGTCACATCGCATACACGGTTGGCAGTCACATCGCATACACGAGATACCTTCACATCACATACACGGGAGGCCGTCATATCACATACACGGGAGGCCGTCATATCGTATACACGGGATACCGTCACATCACATACACGGGAGGCCGTCATATCACATACACGGGAGGCTGTCATATCACATACACGGGAGGCCGTCATACACATACACGAGATACCTTCACATCACATACACGGGAGGCCGTCATATCGTATACACGGGATACCGTCACATCACATACACGGGAGGCCGTCACATTACATACACGGGAGGCTGTCACATCACATACACGGAAGGCCATCACATCACATACACGGGAGGCCGTCACATTACATACACGGGAGGCCGTCACATCACATACACGGGAGGCCGTCATATCACATACACGGGAGGCAGTCACATCACATACACTGGACGCCGTCACATCACGTACACGGGAGGCCGTCACATCACATATATGGGAGGCCGTCACATCACATACACGGGAGGCCGTCACATCACATATACGGGAGGCCGTCACATCACATACACGGGAGGCCGTCACATCAAATATACGGGAGGCCGTCACATCACATACACGGGAGGCCGTCACATCACATACACGGGAGGCCGTCACATCACATACACGGGAGGCCGTCATACAAATACACGGAAGGCCGTCATACACATACACGGGAGGCCGTCACATCACATATACGGGAGGCCGTCATACACATACATGAGAGGCCGTCACATCACATACACGGGAGGCCGTCATATCGTATACACGGGATACCGTCACATCACACACACGGGAGGCCGTCACATTACATACACGGGAGGCTGTCACATCACATACACGGAAGGCCGTCACATCACATACACGAGAGGCCGTCACATTACATACACGGGAGGCCGTCACATCACATACACGGGAGGCCGTCATATCACATACACGGGAGGCAGTCACATAGCATACACTGGACGCCGTCACATCACGTACACGGGAGGTCGTCACATCACATATACGGGAGGCCGTCACATCACATACACGAGAGGCCGTCACATCACATATACGGGAGGCCGTCACATCACATACACGGGAGGCCGTCACATCAAATATACGGGAGGCCGTCACATCACATACACGGGAGGCCGTCACATCACATACACGGGAGGCCGTCACATCACATATACGGGAGGCCGTCACATCACATACACGGAAGGCCGTCATACACATACACGGGAGGCCGTCACATCACATATACGGGAGGCCGTCATACACATACATGAGAGGCCGTCACATCACATACACGGGAGGCCGTCATACACGGGAGGCCGTCACATCACATACACGGGAGGCCGTCATACACATACACGAGAGGCCGTCACATCACATACACGGGAGGCCGTCACATCACATACACGGGAGGCCGTCACATCACATACACGGGAGGCCGTCACATCACATATACGGGAGGCCGTCACATTACATACACGGGAGGCCGTCACATCACATACACGGGAGGCCGTCACATCACATACACGGGAGGCCGCGTCACATCACATACACGGAAGGCCGTCATACACATACACGGGAGGCCGTCACATCACATATACGGGAGGCCGTCATACACATACATGAGAGGCCGTCACATCACATACACGGGAGGCCGTCATACACGGGAGGCCGTCACATCACATACACGGGAGGCCGTCATACACATACACGAGAGGCCGTCACATCACATACACGGGAGGCCGTCATATCACATACACGGGAGGCCGTCACATCACATACACGGGAGGCCGTCACATCACATATACGGGAGGCCGTCACATTACATACACGGGAGGCCGTCATACACATACACGGGAGGCCGTCACATCACATACACGGGAGGCCGTCACATCACATACACGAGATACCGTCACATTACATACACGGGAGGCCGTCACATCACATACACGGGAGGCCGTCACATTACATACACGGGAGGCCGTCATACACATACACGAGAGGCCGTCACATCACATACACGAGAGGCCGTCATATCACATACACGGGAGGCCGTCATACAAATACACGAGAGGCCGTCACATCACATACACGGGAGGCCGTCATACACGAGAGGCCGTCACATCACATACACGAGAGGCCGTCATACACATACACGAGAGGCCGTCACATCACATACACGGGAGGCCGTCACATCACATATACGGGATGCCGTCACATCACATACACGGGAGGCCGTCACATCACATACACGGGAGGCCGTCACATCACATACACGGGAGGCCGTCACATCACATACACGGGAGGCCGTCACATCACATACACGGGAGGCCGTCACATCACATATACGGGAGGTCGTCACATCACATATACGGGAGGCCGTCACATCACATACACGGGAGGCCGTCACATCACATATACGGGAGGTCGTCACATCACATTCACGGGAGGCCGTCACATCAAATATACGGGAGGCCGTCATATCACATACACGGGAGGCCGTCACATCACATATACGGGAGGTCGTCACATCACATATACGGGAGGCCGTCACATCACATACACGGGAGGCCGTCACATCACATATACGGGAGGCCGTCACATCACATACACGGGAGGCCGTCATATCGTATACACGGGATAACGTCACATCACATACACGGGAGGCCGTCATATCACATACACGGGAGGCTGTCATATCACATACACTGGAGGCTGTCACATCACATACACGGGAGGCCGTCACATCGCATACACGGGAGGCCGTCACATTGCATACACGGAAGGCCGTCACATCACATACACGGGAGGTCGTCACATCGCATACACGAGATACCTTCACATCAAATACACGGGAGGTCGTCATATCACATACACGGGAGGCCGTCATATCACAAACACGGGATAACGTCACATCACATACACGGGAGGCCGTCATATCACATACACGGGAGGCCGTCATATCACATACACGGGAGGCAGTCACATCGCATACACTGGACGCCGTCACATCACGTACACGGGAGGTCGTCACATCACATATACGGGAGGCCGTCACATCACATACACGGGAGGCCGTCACATCACATATACGGGAGGTCGTCACATCACATATACGGGAGGCCGTCACATCACATACACGGGAGGCCGTCACATCACATATACGGGAGGTCGTCACATCACATTCACGGGAGGCCGTCACATCAAATATACGGGAGGCCGTCACATCACATACACGGGAGGCCGTCACATCACATATACGGGAGGTCGTCACATCACATATACGGGAGGCCGTCACATCACATACACGGGAGGCCGTCACATCACATATACGGGAGGCCGTCACATCACATACACGGGAGGCCGTCATATCGTATACACGGGATAACGTCACATCACATACACGGGAGGCCGTCATATCACATACACGGGAGGCTGTCATATCACATACACTGGAGGCTGTCACATCACATACACGGGAGGCCGTCACATCGCATACACGGGAGGCCGTCACATTGCATACACGGAAGGCCGTCACATCACATACACGGGAGGTCGTCACATCGCATACACGAGATACCTTCACATCAAATACACGGGAGGTCGTCACATCAAATACACGGGAGGTCGTCATATTGCATACACGGGATACCGTCACATCGCATACACGGGTGGCAGTCACATCGCATACACGAGATACCTTCACATCACATACACGGGAGGCTGTCATATCACATACACGGGAGGCCGTCATATCGTATACACGGGATAACGTCACATCACATACACGGGAGGCTGTCATATCACATACACGGGAGGCTGTCATATCACATACACGGGAGGCTGTCATATCACATACACTGGAGGCTGTCACATCACATACACGGGAGGCCGTCACATCGCATACACTGGACGCCGTCACATCACGTACACGGGAGGTCGTCACATCACATATACGGGAGGCCGTCACATCACATACACGGGAGGCCGTCACATCACATATACGGGAGGCCGTCACATCACATTCACGGGAGGCCGTCACATCAAATATACGGGAGGCCGTCACATCACATACATGGGAGGCCGTCACATCACATATACGGGAGGCCGTCATACACATATATGAGGGGCCGTCACATCACATACACGGAAGGCCGTCATACACATACACGGGAGGCCGTCACATCACATATACGGGAGGCCGTCATACACATACATGAGAGGCCGTCACATCACATACACGGGAGGCCGTCACATCACATACACGGGAGGCCGTCATACACATACACGAGAGGCCGTCACATCACATACACGGGAGGCCGTCACATCACATACACGGGAGGCCGTCACATCACATATACGGGAGGCCGTCACATTACATACACGGGAGGCCGTCACATCACATACACGGGAGGCCGTCACATCACATACACGGGAGGCCGTCACATCACATACACGAGATACCGTCACATTACATACACGGGAGGCCGTCACATCACATATACGGGAGGCCGTCACATTACATACACGGGAGGCCGTCATACACATACACGAGAGCCCGTCACATCACATACACGAGAGGCCGTCACATCACATACACGGGAGGCCGTCACATCACATACACGGGAGGCCGTCATACAAATACACGAGAGGCCGTCACATCACATACACGGGAGGCCGTCATACAAATACACGAGAGGCCGTCACATCACATACACGGGAGGCCGTCACATCACATACACGAGAGGCCGTCACATCACATACACGAGAGGCCGTCATACACATACACGAGAGGCCGTCACATCACATACACGGGAGGCCGTCACATCACATACACGGGAGGCCGTCACATCACATACACGGGTGGCAGTCACATCGCATACACGAGATACCTTCACATCACATACACGGGAGGCCGTCATATCACATACACGGGATACCGTCACATTACATACACGAGATACCATCACATCACATACACGGGAGGCCGTCACATCACATACACGGGTGGCAGTCACATCACATACACGGGTGGCAGTCACATTACATACACGGGAGGCCGTCACATCACATACACGGGAGGCCGTCACATCACATATACGGGAGGCCGTCACATCACATACACGGGAGGCCGTCACATCACATACACGGGATACCGTCCTTTAATGACATAAGTTGTTTATATGACATTAGAATTAATAAAACCAAACCACATGCCAATCTTTTATTACATGTACATATGTAGCATATGAAGATGCACAGGACAAAACAACAACGTACACTTTATGCTGCACAACGAAATAGACAATTACAAACTTGCACGAGTTGCGCATTAGTTTACACAATGAGCATAACGAGAAAACAATGGATGCTGTGGACATCTAAATTGCCAACATATGTCGGATCAGTTCCGAATCAACCGCCGTTTCTGTATGTACAGGGCCATTCGGATGATATCGGGGACAACAATAATCAAAGCAATCACCGATAAGACGAAAATCGCAACACCACCCATAGCGATGCTGCTGGGACGGGAATCATACTGGCTTATACGTTTGCGTTTGTAATTGGACGTGGAAGTTTTCGGAACTGTCAACAGCTTTTGCAGTTGAGACAGTATTTTCTGGTATTGTTCCCATGACAGTTCTGTTGAACTGTTCCTGTGAAAGTTACAACATGTGCAGTTGATGATATCGTTCCCGGACTGATTACCTGGTTTTGTTCCCTGGACAGTTGTTTTTCCAACAGCTGTTGTTTCATCGTTAATAGTAGTTGTTTCGGCGTCTAAACGTGCTGTTTTAGTGTCCGTAACTGTTATTTGAGTAACTGCAGTGGCCAGGGTAGCCGGTTTTGTTGACTGGACTGTTGCTATTCGAAGATCTGTTTGTTCAACGTTAATAACAGCAGTTGTTTTGTCGTCTAAATGTGTTGTTTTAGTGTCTGCAGTTGTTTCTCTAGTAACTGCAATGGCCTGAATATCTGGTTTTGTTACCTGTACTGTAGACCGAATGTCTTTTGTTTCAGAGTTAGCAGTAGTTGTTTTCATTTCTAAATGTATTGTATTCGTGTCTGCAGTCGATATTTGGTAAGTTGTCTGAACATTTAGTTTTGTTATCTGGCCTGTTGTTGTCAAAACATCTGTTGTTTCAGTATCCGTAGTAGTCTGAATATCTGCTACTGTTGGAGATGCTGAAAAAAGGAAACAAAGCGTGAATGTGCTTAACTGGAAAGTATGTACAACGGTACACCGTTTCTATTTCTTCATATAATGAATGTGTGAATAATCTTGTCTTGTGAAAACGAAATATATGATAATGAAAATTATATTTACATGTGCTGGGTTCAATGTTTGATTTTGAATTTTATTTTGGCCACGCAGATCAGTTGCAAACAATAACTCCCATCATTGATATTAGAAATCTAAGAATGTTTGCATAATTTATGAAAACCGATTTGTTTTAAATAATCTTTGAATTTATGATCCTGCTAATCCCTTAATAGAATAGTATTTAATTGTTAAAGACGTAATTCAGGAAACCAGATTTAATTTCTAAGAAAGAAATGAATCTGACTGTTTCTTTTTGTTTCTGTTTTTGTTGTTTTTTATTTTGTTTTTTGTTTGTTTGGTAGTGAATTAGAAAATATTCTTGAAAATAATTACATACAATACGCGTCAGATGAATTGAATGCTGATACCACAAGTCGAAACATCTCAGATTTGTTTTATCCTACTTTATGAGCATCTTTTCACATTGCACATGGTTTCTTTTCCTCAACATATATGTGCGAGAAAAATTAATCCTTGTTTGGATAATTGCTTTAATATCTAAATACTGAATGATACTTGAAAATATATAATTATATGAAGGAATAAATAGTTTTAATAATAAACAAGATCTTACCAGTGGTGTACACAGATAATGCCCAGCTACCACCACATCTCTCGTTCTCGTTCCCACCACAGGGCAAAGAGCACAAACCATCCGAGGTCTTTTTGGTAAAGTCAATGTTATCTCCGCAAAAACATTCATTTTTGTTCTGTAACAAAAACATTTGTATGGAAATATCAATATAGATTATAAAACTATATTCATTTGCTAATTGTATTTAAGAATTAACCTTTGATTTTGTTTAGTTTATGAGATCATAAATCCAATGTAGCAGTCAGTATATTTAACGTTAGTGGATAATAATATTTTATCTATAGTTAATTATCGCAATTTACGGCGAATATATTATGTTATCAACAGCGACAAATTTAGAAAGGTCCAAAACGGTGTATCGATAGTTTAACAGATAGACATATAGAGTACTCAAAAATGAAAATATTTTCTTCATATTAATTTCCTGCATCAAATCATTAATAAAACATAACTATGATACTCTGTGCCAGCTATGTATAGCCACAAGTCCTATACATATCGGCGAAACACGTCTGGCTTGCCTATTTTACGGTCCTACAACCAAGCTCGCTTCTCATGGATTCGCTATGTTGTTTTTGTTTCAGGTCAACTGCGTGCGTGACATCAGCTTATTGATTCAGTTAGTTATATTACGAATCGGGAAATTAAAAACCATTCACGTATTCATTATATATGTTGGCTGGTGTTGCATATTTAAGATAAGATGCACGCTTTGTGATATGATTTCTGAAAATGAGACTTGTAAGGATATTTTAAACTGTTGTCTTTTTACCAGTATAGTCCCATTAATTTCTCATTGTTTATTTCCGTTTTGGACACCTAATGGAAAGAATGTATATAGCCCTGTCCGTTATTCAATCCAATTGACTTCAATCTTCTTGTCAATACAATTCAATGAAGGGAAAAAAAGAACTATGCTCAGATTGATTGAGGCACTAACCTCTGTGCCGGCATACGTGTTCCCACGCTGAATACAACGCTGTATACACTTGTTTGTGGTAAGTTGATTGTCAATGTAAAGACTTTCTCTTAATAAAAGTCTGTCTTTGCTGTCAACAAAGCATCCAACGTATGCTGAATTAAAAAGTAAGAGAACATGATTAAATATTAATATTTGTTCTGTAATTTTCCATAAACACAATGCTAAGAGGCATTTGCTGTCATACGCCAATAACACCCAGTGCCTATAACAGCAGTTGCCATTGTGACGTCATCAATCTCTATTGTTACGTCATCAATTTCATTGTTGTCTTCACTTGATTTGCTGTTCAAAATCGGTCCGAAGATATTAAATAAAGCACAATAATTCTATCAAAATGAAAATATAAGTAATAAACATTTTAGCAAATATTGTTACTGTCCTATAACACATTTGGCTGTTGCTGACAAACATACATAAAGCCCTACCGGACTTTGTTTAGTTTGTCATCAATAGCAATGTGTGTTATAGGACTGTAACAACATTTGCTGAAACATTCATTGCTTAAATGACAGGACATACAATTAACAAGCCAAAACGATATACCAAATGTATACTTAATCGTACATCTAGTAATTCTTCATATCGTAGCTATATATAGCTAACCCACGGCTCACGCTGGTATCATGGATACCGAAGATACATAAACAAATCATCTATGGATGTGAATTATCTGAATAGAAAAGCGATGTTTGGGTCCCTGAAGTCCGAAGGGTTCTGACTCTTTGAACCGATTGATTTTGGGGATGCTGGTGAATCCGAGAGTCAGATTCCTCGCGAAAAATTAACGTCTCGTCAATGGGCGGCTGATTAAGTAGTATTTTATGATATACAACGGTTTTTATACACATACAAATTAGGTATCTATGGAAAGATACTAACCTTTTCTACTAACCTACTCATGTAATCAAGTCAGAATGTCATAGCTAGTTAACCCTTTGGGCGCCAGAGGGGTCATATATGACCCCTATCGGTTAACTGCCAGAGGGGTCATATATGACCCCTGAAAATAACAAAAACAAAGCATTATTTCGGTTGATTAGGAACAGTTGGTCTTTCCAAACTGTTTTAACGGATAATTTCTGATCATTTCAACATCATATCCATATTGGAACATACTGTGATTTATTGGAGACAACGTCTCGGATTTTTCATTTTATGACGTTACATTTTCGCGGATGATTTTTACGTCATCGGTTGCGATTTTTACGTCACAATGACGGCATGGCAAATTAGCGGATTTTTTAGGCACAAGATGGGAAGCGAAAGTGATAGAGATGTCGATGTACTGGGATACGTTTAGGCAGCAGTAAGAACCACAAAAGACAAGGTTCCAGAATATGGATAACTATATGAAACCAGAAAGATAACAAATGTCAAATCCAGATTGTTGAGTCATTTAAGGACTCGTGATGTCATCGTAAATGAAAGCATGTGATAGGGTTCAAGGAAACGGAACACATTGTACAGTATTGTCCAGGAAAGAAGACTCTCCGATGGGGAGCCAAGTTATTTAAAATAGTAGAATCTGACACAGGGTACTTGTCTATCATCAGTTATATACAGGTGCCTGTTATCCTAATTAGTCAACATTTCAATCTATTGTTACGATAAATTCCCCAAAGCCTATCCGAAATGATTATGAGAGAAATATTTCATGGTTATAAATTGTAACCGTTGTACCGTTCAGATAAATACTTGTATTGCAATCTAGGTAGCATATTAAATCTTTGTTAATTCATTTCTTTTTAAAGGCGCCAGTTAAACCACTGTTAATTTGCATTTGAATATGATTTTATGTTTGAACACATATTCAAAATTTTATCTGAGTTCCCGCTGAGACCTTAGGGGGCCGAGGTGGGCGAGTGAATAAGGTGTTCCGACATTCTACCACTAGCCCTTCACCTCTGGGTTGCGAGTTCGAAACTCACGTAGGGCTGTTGCGAAGCACTGACCGTAGGTCGATGGTTTTTCTCCTCGTGCTCCATCTCGGTGTTCAGGGATTACGCTCACCTACGCTAACTACACCCCTGGAATATGTCATGACAAAACTGAAGGCTCCTTATGTGCCAACTTGTTGATGAGGCAAGAAGACCCTTTGATGTACATCGAAAGAATCTCGAGGTCACATTACGCTAAAAACTGACATGCTTTGAAGTCGGTTGCGGCTCCATTGTAATCTTCAAAGGACAGGCATGCAGCTTAGCGATTGGTCAGTTTTCTTTTACCTGAACATGCCTTCAGTTTGTCCATGACATATGCCAGTGTTGTAGAGAGCGTGGATAATCTTAACCCCTGGATATCGAGGATGCGGGTACTCCGGCTTTTCTCCACCTCCAAAACCTGGCACGTCCATAAATGACACCGGCTGTTAATGGGACGTAAACACAAACAAACCTCCTACTTAGTTGGCTTGTTGAAATAGCGTGGTAAATATTAAGTTCGAAGCTCGGTCAGGGCAGACCTCAAACATTATTTTCCTTTAATATTTCTTTTACTATTAAGGAATTATTTCCTGGATTTCAAATCCATTTAATCTAAGAGATAAATTATGGAAAAAAAAATTTCGTCAACATCCTACTAAGAGTTACATGGCTTTACGATGACTTTTTGTCGGCTTTGAACTTATCTATGTATTACATATGAATCGCTTAAGGATAGCTGTTAGACATGGAAACGTTAGCGAAACAAATTTGCCGTGTTGAATTGATTGTTTAAGTATTTATACATGTATTCAAAATGAGCCCCTCTTCTTATCCCAGTTAATGCTTACATCATCTTCTACGCATTCACTCTTAAATGACCATGGCTGTTAAAAGGTCGTAAAACAACCAAAACAAGCCAATCAAGCAAAACAGAAGGTTGACGCCGGAAAAAAAAGAGTCATTTCGACTTCGTTGCTAAGCAACCTGTATATGAAGAGTTGATAGGAGACGTATACGTATCCTCCATCCTACAACCAGCTGGACGGTGCCACATGCATTTTTGTCAACGTCTTTCCGATCGACACTTTGCTTGTTTTACAAATGGTACGATATACCAATACGACAAATCAAATGAAAGCACGCATTTCAGGGTCTAAACAAAGTAATAACTTTATATTCAGTGACACGAACTACAATAGATTCAAACTAAGGTTGTTTGCTGTTTTAGATGGAATGCACCGACGAATTGTGTGCAAAAGAACAAAAACATCATCTGCATGGACTGTAGAGATCATATCTGTGTGTGATCTTGTTTCAAAACTGTCCACACGAAAAGAAATTATAAAGAAGAATATATTAGAAAGCTGTATATGACCGTTTGGGGTATAAATTTGACAAGGGGAAATTGATAGACTTGCTGCGGTGACTCCCTTATTTTATAATGACGTCACAGTTACTGTTGACGTCATCGAGAAAATGACGATATGACGTCAACGACATTTTGAAAATGTTATAGGCCTAGCTGAAAATGAAATATGACAGTAATGTTATTTGAATACAAGATTCAAATATTCGATATTTCTAAAAGCATGATGTAAACAACGGAATAATAAAATGAAATGTTTACATGTATATGTCAGTATTTTGTTTTAATCTGGCGTACGGATGGCAAAAATGTGACACTGGCGTGGCACCTAAAGGGTTAACGACTTTCGGTGACGTCTGTGAGTGTATAGGTTTTTAGAACAAAAAAACTGTTCTTTCCAATATAATTACACCATGAAACATATGAAACTCACGTGTTTACTGTACTTGAGTCATCCTCGATATCCAGGGGTTACAATCACCTATGTTATCTACACGTGTGTTTCCATACTTAATGAAAACAGATTGATTTCAAAGGCCCAATATACGTAACTTTCAGCAAAGCTTGATGTGAAATTCAAGCCTAATAAGTTTTTATACCGTGCATTTATGTTACGATTAACTGATATCACCAATATGCAAGATGAATTCTGACGCGGTTACCGGTACAGCAGTAGTTGTAACTCGGTATTTGTAAACACGCGTCCATTTTGAATTGTTTTCTAACTTTGGCTTGTCGTTGAAGTGGGTCACACTTGAATTACTTTCAATTCTTTGGATTTTTCTGTCAAGAGTTTCTTGTTAGTTACCGCTCAGGGTTTTTTTCAGAATCACGAAAAATGTCCTGAGGTTACGTATAATGGGCCTTTAGATAAATCACTAAAGTCATGCTTTTACTATTGAGTTAATTTATTACAAAAAACGTTATTCAGGATAACATATTTCATTTCAAATTAGAAATGAATCGTTCGTTGTTTTTGTATTGCTTTTGTGAATGGGAAAAAGTACTCTTGAAATTAATATACATAATAAATGTGTCAAATTAACTGAATGCTAATTCCACAAGTAGCAATATCTCAGATTTGCTTTATTCTACTTCATGATTTTCTTTACCCATTGATGGGTGATGCTGTCTAGACAGGGTAGTTCAGAAACGTTTGTTGTCTGTGGTCTCGGTTTAAAACCCATTTGTTTTAAGTGTTTACATTGTTTCATAAGAATTTTGTGAAATGAGTGATACTCAGGATATTTGTAGGCTAAAGGAAGAGATTGCGTACCTTAGTCACGGATTGTCGGCATATAGAATGGTTAATGACGAGGAAACAGTTAAGGATTCGGGTGTTTCAACCATGAGGACAAACCTAGGCCCTGTCGGTAGTAGTACGCCATATATCAACATACCATCTCAAGGGTCTGAGACTGAGAGAACACAAGATGACCAAAGAAGACTATCTTCTAGTCCGGAGAGATGGGTTTATGGGGAAACACCGGGGGTCAGTCGTATGGCAGGTATTGAAGATGTGTACATAGGTTCACCAATACAAAGTGCACTAGAACAACCAAGACAACGGGATGGAGGTGACAATCATACATTGGTAGTATACGCAGAATTTGCTGGATAACAAAAAGGGTCGGATAACGACTGATGGATCAATGCAGAACAAGTCGAATATTAAACCGGCATCGTCTGATGGAACAGGATCTTGGATCGACTACATCGCCCATTTTGAGGTTTGTGCGCGGATCAACTGTTGAAATAAAATGCAAATGGGGTTGTATTTGGCTGCCTCCCTTAGAATTCAGGCACAGACAGTGCTTGGGAATCTAATATAAGTTTAATATAGCTGTGTTTGTCACTACAAGGTAGTGACAAACACAGCTATATTAAACCTACAGAGGTCCTGGAGTCACGTTTTGCACCGTTTAACCAAACGGAACTTTATCGTTCTATGCTGAGGGAGCGACGGCTTAAGACCTCTGAAACATTGCCAGAGTTAGGCGATGGGATAAAACGCTTAACATATTTAGCGTACCATACGGCAACAAGGGACAGAGCGGAAAGGATTTCGAGGGATCACTTCATTGATGCTCTCGTTGAATTCCACATGAGGTTGAGGGTTCAGCAATCGCGACCAAAGACTCTTAACGAAGCTGTGGCACTCGCGGTTGAAATAGAAGTTTTTACTTTTACGAATTAAACTTGATGCCTATAATGATATAGTAATTGACTGTTAAATAGACACTCCCTGTATAATCTGAAATAAAGATCACTCCCGAGTGATTTCCGGTTTCCGGTTTACAGTCAGCATGGCCGACACACTGTAAGAACACCTCTGAAGTGAATACAAGGAATTCAGTCTTTAAAACAGACTTACTGATTTATTACATGGTGTCAGAAGTTAAACACGATGTCCAATAATCAGAATGAGTGATTATTTTCCTGCACCAAAGCAATTTTCATTGGATGGAAACGTTTCAGACAGTTGGAAGCGCTGGCTACAACAATACGATCTGTACATGTGTGGCACGGAAAAGGATAAAAAGGACGAAAAACTACAATGTGCAACGCTACTATCACTCGCTGTTATTGAACTGGTAGGTACATTTACCTTTGATGCGTGCGAAGATGATAAAATAGAGCCTTTGAAACAGAAACTTTCTGACTATTGCATTCCCAAAAAGAATGAAACGTACGAGAGGCACGTGTTTAATAGCAGGATACAGAAACATTGAGAAACATTTGACCAGTTCCTAACTGATTTAAAAGTACTCTAAAAAAATTGTGGTTTTGGGGATCTGAAGGAAGGTCTGATTAGAGATAGGATTATAGAAGGGATCGGCAAAGATCAACACGAGCACGTTTGTTACGGGAACCCCAGCTGAATCTCGATAAATGCATTTATTTGTGTAGAGCTGCGGAAAGAACTGAGGTACAAATGAAAGGTATCGTGTCTGAACACACCCCTGGAAAGAAATCCGTAGATTTTATAAAGAAACAGTATCAGAAGAACCCCAATCAAAGTCAGTACAAAGGAAAAGGCCCAGAAGTCCCGCAATATCATGCATCCCGAGGTCAGAAATGTGGAATGGACCATAAAGGTAGTCCATGTCCTGCAAGAGACAAAACATGTTATAAATGTGGTAAAACAGGACGTTACCAGAAACTTTGTAGGACAAGAACAAATAACCATACGAGAACGAAACAGAAACACCCACAGAAAGTGCATTCTGTCGAAACAGATCAACAACTGTTTGTAGATGCAGTTCATGACGATAACACGTCGTATGTTTGTTGATAGTAAACATTGATGTTAACGGATGTGCTATGCCGATGAAACTTGACACAGGATCAGATGTCAACATTATGGGGATCACTGATTTTAACAAGATCAATAGGTACAACAATAATATCAAGCTTCACAAGTCAACAGTTAGACTGACTGCTTATAATGGAGGGTGTATTCCTACAAAAGGACAGTGTATTTTGGACATAAGGTATAAAGGTTTTACTAGGAAAGCTCTGTTTGTCATCGCTAGCAGTGTAGTTAAACCTATCCTTGGTAAAAAAAAACCAGTGTGACAGCATGGGGCTTGTAAAAAGAGTACTGCTGGTGGACAAGGAGGACCGTGTACCAACACAGGACATTTTCACATAGTATAAAGATGTATTTGAAGGCCTAGTCGAGATCAAGCTAAAACCTGAGGCAGAACCAGTAGTAGAACCCTGCCTGTCGGAAGGTACCATTTGCCTTACACAACCAATTAAAACAAGAGCTAGACAGGATGGTCGGCCTTCAGGTAATAAAACCGATTGAGGAGCCGACAGAGTTTGTCAATTCCTTGGTAATTGTACACAAAGCCAATGGAAAGTTGCGTATTTGTCTAGACCCCAGAAACTTGAATAAGGCAATATGAGAACATTTCAAGCTACCAACGCGTGAAGAAATCATGGCTAAATTTGCTGGAGCTACAGTGTTTTCAAAGCTTGACGACGCTTCTAGTGGATTCTGGCAACTACAACTTGAGGAAGAAAGTTCCAAATTGTGTGCCTTTAACACCCCGTTTGGTAGATACCGTTTTCTCTGTTTACCATTTCTCTGTTTTGCCATGATGGAGTCATGGCAAATATTCAAGTCGCTGATCGTAAACTAGAAGAAATACGTGTTCAAACACAAAAGGATCATGTGCTCATCAGCCTTAAAAACACTATCATTGATGGTTGGCCCGAGAGCCGCAGTGAGTGTTCCTATGAGATACGGCCATATTGGAACTATAGAGATGAACTCTCAGTGATCAAAGGAATAGTGTTCAAGGGATCCAGAGTTGTAATTCCCAGGAGTCTACGGAAAGACATGCTGCAGAAAATACAAGCTGGACATTTGGGTATGAGCAAATGTAAACAACGAGCCCGTGAGGTGTTGTTTTGGCCTGGCATGACTGAGGACATTCAGAATTTGGTCATATGTTGTGAACCATGTCAAGGTCAACAGAAACAACAAATCAGACTTACTGATTTATTACAATGCCCTTTGGATTATGCAACAATCCAGCAACATTTGAAAGATTGATGGACACAGTTTTAACTGGACTGGCATGGGACATTTGCCTTGTGTACATCGATGAAGTCCATTTCCTGGGATATGTGATATCGGGTGACGGTGTGTCCACGGACCCAGAAAATGTAAGGTCAGTGAAAGAATGGCCTATTCCTATGGACGTCACCGAGGTCAGGTCTTTTCTAGGTCTATGCAGTTATTACAGGCGGTTCATTGAAAGATTTGCAATGGTAGCGAGACCTCTTGTACACCTTACGGAGAAAGGGACCGAATTTTTGTCGACAGAGGATTATCAAAGTGCGTTTGATAGCTTGAAGGAGAGGCTTGTAATCGCAACCTTTCTTGCGCATCCAGACTGATCGAGACCCTTCATACTGGATACAGACGCGAGTCATTTTGGAATAGGGGCCGTATAGTCTCAGAACATAGAGGGCAAAGAAAGAGTTATTGCCTACGCCAGCAGAGCGCTCACAAAGGCTGAGCGTAAGTACTGCGTAACACGCAAAGAGCTGTAAGCAGTAGTAATGTTTCTGAAATATTTCAGACACTACCTGTACAAACACACACCGGACGGACCACAGTGCACTGAGGTGGTTATTGGAGCCCAAGAACCCAAAAGGGCAAGTTGCAAGGTGGATACAGGTGATTACCTTCCAAGACAGAGACCCGCCATCGACTTGGGAAACAGCATGCAAATGCGGACGCATTGAGTAGGCTTCCGTGTAGACAATGCGGTTACCAGATAGAAAATGTAGACAAGGTGAATACTGTGATAACCGATGCTCCTGATCAAAGTAAAAGGGAGGACACCCTTGGAAATCAGCAAGACAAAGAACCGGATATCATGTTGATTAAGACATGTGTTAAAGAAGGGCAGCGTCCAGGGTTTGCGAAAGTAAAAGGTCAAAGCCGAGTACTCAGGTCTTTGTGGGCACAATGGGATGCACTATCAGTGAAAGACGGTGTTTTGTGCAGATTGTGGGAAGAGAAAAAGACTACCCTGTACCAGGTAATAGTACCACTGTCTAGTCGAAAGAAAATCTTAGAAGATTGTTACGACAGCAAAACCTCTGGTCATTTAGGAGTTTTAAGACTTTAGGTCGGATACGCAAAAACTTCGATTGGAAAGGGTTGAAAAGTGATGTTCGTCAGTATGTCTACGGGTGTCAAAAGTGTGCTTGTCGCAAGGAAAGGGCAAAGAGACAAGCTCCTATGCAGACTGAGGAGACCGGATATCCTATGGAAAGGATAGCATCCGCTATAATTGGACCCATACCAGAAACAGAAATGGCAACCGATACATCCTGGTTATTGTAGACTACTTTTCGAAGTGGACAGAGGCATACCAGATGCAGAACATGGAGGCAGCCACAGTGGCAAAGTTGTTTATGGAAGAGTTCATTGCCGGATTTGGTGTACCTGACACCTTACAGTCAGACCAGGGGAGGCAATATGAGAGTACCCACTTTCAAGAAATGTGCAAGCTGCTTGGCATTAGAAAGACTCGAACCACAGCATTCCATCCGTAATCAGACGGGATGGTTGAGCGGTTGAACCAAACGCTACGACAGATGTTGAGTGCCTATGTCCAGGATCATCAGGTACCATGACTCAAAACTTCATTTGGATAAGTTTTAAACGGGTGATATGGAGTATGTGTACTTTCCTATGAGGAAAACTGGGAAATCTCCAAAACTGATGAGATTCTGGAAGGGACCATTCACGATGGCTTCAAAATTATCTAATGTCACATACAAGAATCGCCGTGGAGATGGGAAAATCCTGGTAGTCCATGTTGATAGGTTAAAGAGGTGCAAGTCACAGGGGCTATATGAATCAGCTGGTGGGCAAGGTTCTGTCCAAGGGAATGGTGAAACGGGTGTTGATCAGGTTTCTGAGACAAGCGATGAAACACAACAGAGTGAGTCTGGCGTGGCTGTGTGTCCAGCTAGTGGTCCAGGCATAGGGGCTGTTGAGGGTTGTACAAGGTCAGGGAGAAACAGTAGAAAACCTGGCTGGCTTACTGACTATGTCCTGTAGGTATACTACAGGATACTTTGATAACACACGTACACTTTGTAAATATTTTGGTTTAGTTCCACGTGCAAACATGTTTCATCAATATCTGGTTGATATTTCTTGTATGTTTTCTTTCAGAAAACAATGCCAAACACCAAGGTCACCAGGTCTGGCCTGTCCCCTGTGTTTTGTAAGGTTTGCTACACAAGAGGCTTGGCAGGCTCACCTGACTGTGTGTGGAATGGAGACAAGACAGAAAAAGCAGTTTGAGTTCCCGAACTGTGAATTTGCAACTGCAAGACAGAACCTGCTGAATCGTCATGTTTCACGGAAGCATGGTCCATCTCCAAGGGATGAAACTGGAGAGGAAAGTGATTTGCTTATGGCGGACCCAGATTCTCTGAAACAGTTTACCTGTGGATTAAGTGGAACAGAATCCAACGACATCGAGAGTGGAAGGAATTACTCTAAGCCCACACGTCCGAATCTGGTAACAGCACCAAAACAGCGTTTGCCTGGTGACGAAGACATGGGGTTTCTGTCCAAGAGGACAATGATGTCGATGCTGTGTTCCACAGTGATGGGTGACACTGTTATACTTTTTTTGTTTACTGGTGATGGTAAAGTAACCAGGACATATATAAAGCTGTTGAACTAAGTGCCGTTTTGTTGGTTGTGTATTAAGGAAATGCGGGACGCATTTGCTCAGAGGCGTGGGTTGTGACAGAAAGTAGTCCATTATCACGTGTAATATGTTTATAATAGTTTCGGTTCGTTTGATAAACCCAACCAAATTATGTTTGGAAGGGTTCGGTTGGGGACCCATGACTCTGTTTGGTATAAGCAGAATGCAATGCTGCCTTCTGATTTGCTGCATTCTGATTGGCTGATGCTGTCTATAAAAGAGGCGATCCAAGCTCTCCAACATCATTCCTGCTTTGGCTTTTGAAGAGACAACTTCATTAACAGTAGTGAAACAAACTGAACATAGTAAGTAATAAAAGAATAGTTCTGCCAAGTACATGGTACAGGGGCACAGGTGTACAGGGTGCATTGTACGGGGAGCTGTCACATAGACAGGGTACGGAGGCACAGGTGTACAGGGTGCATTGTACGGGGTGCTGTCACACAGTACAGGGTACGGAGGCACAGGTGTACAGGGTGCATTGTACGGGGTGCTGTCACACAGTACAGGGTAAGGAGGCACAGGTGTACAGGGTGCATTGTACGGGGAGCTGTCACATAGTACAAGGTACGGAGGCACAGGTGTACAGGGTGCATTGTACGGGGTGCTGTCACACAGTACAGGGTACGGAGGCACAGGTGTACAGGGTGCATTGTACGGGGAGCTGTCACACAGTACAAGGTACGGAGGCACAGGTGTACAGGGTGCATTGTACGGGGTGCTGTCACACAGTACAGGGTAAGGAGGCACAGGTGTACAGGGTGCATTGTACGGGGAGCTGTCACACAGTACAAGGTACGGAGGCACAGGTGTACAGGGTGCATTGTACGGGGTGCTGTCACACAGTACAGGGTACGGGGGCACAGGTGTACAGGGTGCATTGTACGGGGAGCTATCACATAGTACAAGGTACGGAGGCACAGGTTTACAGGGTGCATTGTACGGGGGGCTGTCACACAGTACAGGGTACGGAGACACAGGTGTACAGGGTGCATTGTACGGGGTGCTGTCACACAGTACAGGGTACGGAGACACAGGTGTACAGGGTGCATTGTACGGGGTGCTGTCACACAATCCAGGGTACGGAGGCACAGGTATACAGGGTGCATTGTACGGAGTGCTGTCATACAATACAGGGTACAGAGTACTAAATCATTGTATTGGGTACTGGAGACTATAGCTCGTATAATAGTACTGAGTGTATGTTGAAAGTGGTTTTAATATTAGGTACAGACAGTACATAGGTAGTTGTATATAAATGGTCATTTTGAGGTACTTAGTGTCTAATGCTTTCTTAGTGTAACACGTTGTCTTGTGAACGCGGTTGTTTTATGTTTGGTCAAGGTAGGCCTGTGGTTTCTCTGTATACATTTGCTACACTTGGTAACGGACTCAACCACGTTACAGTAAGTTACCTGGAACTAATTGAAAAGGGGGATTGGGAATAGTTTGTTGACAAGAAGATTTTTTAACAGATTAAGAAAAAGACCAAGATATGAAAACAAATTCTATAATGTCATAATATTCAATATCAGTACTAATCAATTCAAAATATACTAAACAAAAAACGAAACGTAGGGTGAAGTTTCTTGGTCTGTAACTTATCATGATCAGTTCAACAATCACTATTTTATCAACACATTATCTCATTATATTCTGACTAGTTATTTGCGTTTTGTTAAAAAGGAATACAATGCTTGCTATTTATTTAGACATCTTGTTTAATCAAAGTGTTAGAAAAGGTAGGTTGGCTGATTGTTTTTACGTTCTATTAACAGCTAGGGTCATTTAAGGACGGCGTTAGAGAAGGTAAATTGAAAGTACAATGTAAACATTAAAAAAGGACATTGCAAGTTAAAATTAAAAAAAAAAATCATGGAAATTGTTAATAATTTTATACACTCACCTCCTTCAACGAAAACAAAAGTAACGCAAGCCACGATAGAAGCAAGCCACGCCGCCATGCCCCCTTGTGTTCTATCCTAATATATTATTCAAACTATTGTTAGTATGTTTTAGTACAGTGCACGCAACTTTCAAAGCGTTTTAAATCGTCTTTAAATAATTCATTGTCGACGTCGTGTTATACACCTTCAATCGAAGTATCTGCAATGATCCTTGTCGCTTTGTCTTATTCAATAATTTCGTTTCTAGTGAACACGAGCTTCCTTAATATCGTATGTGATTTGAGCTAAGGACAAAGGTAGCTCAGTCAGTCAAAACGATCAGGACACTGTGAATTTGCAACTGCAAGACAGAACCTGCTGAATCGTCATGTTTCACGGAAGCATGGTCCATCTCCAAGGGATGAAACTGGAGAGGAAAGTGATTTGCTTATGGCGGACCCAGATTCTCTGAAACAGTTTACCTGTGGATTAAGTGGAACAGAATCCAACGACATCGAGAGTGGAAGGAATTACTCTAAGCCCACACGTCCGAATCTGGTAACAGCACCAAAACAGCGTTTGCCTGGTGACGAAGACATGGGGTTTCTGTCCAAGAGGACAATGATGTCGATGCTGTGTTCCACAGTGATGGGTGACACTGTTATACTTTTTTTGTTTACTGGTGATGGTAAAGTAACCAGGACATATATAAAGCTGTTGAACTAAGTGCCGTTTTGTTGGTTGTGTATTAAGGAAATGCGGGACGCATTTGCTCGGAGGCGTGGGTAATGTGACAGAAAGTAGTCCATTATCACGTGTAATATGTTTATAATAGTTTCGGTTCGTTTGATAAACCCAACCAAATTATGTTTGGAAGGGTTCGGTTGGGGACCCATGACTCTGTTTGGTATAAGCAGAATGCAATGCTGCCTTCTGATTTGCTGCATTCTGATTGGCTGATGCTGTCTATAAAAGAGGCGATCCAAGCTCTCCAACATCATTCCTGCTTTGGCTTTTGAAGAGACAACTTCATTAACAGTAGTGAAACAAACTGAACATAGTAAGTAATAAAAGAATAGTTCTGCCAAGTACATGGTACAGGGGCACAGGTGTACAGGGTGCATTGTACGGGGAGCTGTCACATAGACAGGGTACGGAGGCACAGGTGTACAGGGTGCATTGTACGGGGTGCTGTCACACAGTACAGGGTACGGAGGCACAGGTGTACAGGGTGCATTGTACGGGGTGCTGTCACACAGTACAGGGTAAGGAGGCACAGGTGTACAGGGTGCATTGTACGGGGAGCTGTCACATAGTACAAGGTACGGAGGCACAGATGTACAGGGTGCATTGTACGGGGTGCTGTCACACAGTACAGGGTACGGAGGCACAGGTGTACAGGGTGCATTGTACGGGGGGCTGTCACACAGTACAGGGTACGGGGGCACAGGTGTACAGGGTGCATTGTACGGGGTGCTGTCACACAGTACTGGGTACGGAGACACAGGTGTACAGGGTGCATTATACGGGGTGCTGTCACACAGTACAGGGTACGGAGGCACAGGTGTACAGGGTGCATTGTACGGGGTGCTGTCACACAATCCAGGGTACGGAGGCACAGGTATACAGGGTGCATTGTACGGGGTGCTGTCACACAGTACAGGGTACGGAGACACAGGTGTACAGGGTGCATTGTACGGGGTGCTGTCACACAATCCAGGGTACGGAGCCACAGGTTTACAGGGTGCATTGTACGGGGTGCTGTCACACAGTACAGGGTACGGAGACACAGGTGTACAGGGTGCATTGTACGGAGTGCTGTCATACAATACAAGGTACAGAGTACTAAATCATTGTATTGGGTACTGGAGACTATAGCTCGTATAATAGTACTGAGTGTATGTTGAAAGTGGTTTTAATATTAGGTACAGACAGTACATAGGTAGTTGTATATAAATGGTCATTTTGAGGTACTTAGTGTCTAATGCTTTCTTAGTGTAACACGTTGTCTTGTGAACGCGGTTGTTTTATGTTTGGTCAAGGTAGGCCTGTGGTTTGTCTGTATACATTTGCTACACTTGGTAACGGACTCAACCACGTTACAGTAAGTTACCTGGAACTAATTGAAAAGGGGGATTGGGAATAGTTTGTTGACAAGAAGATTTTTTAACAGATTAAGAAAAAGACCAAGATATGAAAACAAATTCTATAATGTCATAATATTCAATATCAGTACTAATCAATTCAAAATATACTAAACAAAAAACGAAACGTAGGGTGAAGTTTCTTGGTCTGTAACTTATCATGATCAGTTCAACAATCACTATTTTATCAACACATTATCTCATTATATTCTGACTAGTTATTTGCGTTTTGTTAAAAAGGAATACAATGCTTGCTATTTATTTAGACATCTTGTTTAATCAAAGTGTTAGAAAAGGTAGGTTGGCTGATTGTTTTTACGTTCTATTAACAGCAAGGGTCATTTAAGGACGGCGTTAGAGAAGGTAAATTGAAAGTACAATGTAAACATTAAAAAAGGACATTGCAAGTTAAAATTAAAAAAAAAAATCATGGAAATTGTTAATAATTTTATACACTCACCTCCTTCAACGAAAACAAAAGTAACGCAAGCCACGATAGAAGCAAGCCACGCCGCCATGCCCCCTTGTGTTCTATCCTAATATATTATTCAAACTATTGTTAGGATGTTTTAGTACAGTGCACGCAACTTTCAAAGCGTTTCAAATCGTCTTTAAATAATTCATTGTCGACGTCGTGTTATACACCTTCAATCGAAGTATCTGCAATGATCCTTGTCGCTTTGTCTTATTCAATAATTTCGTTTCTAGTGAACACGAGCTTCCTTAATATCGTATGTGATTTGAGCTAAGGACAAAGGTAGCTCAGTCAGTCAAAACGATCAGGACACTGTGAATTTGCAACTGCAAGACAGAACCTGCTGAATCGTCATGTTTCACGGAAGCATGGTCCATCTCCAAGGGATGAAACTGGAGAGGAAAGTGATTTGCTTATGGCGGACCCAGATTCTCTGAAACAGTTTACCTGTGGATTAAGTGGAACAGAATCCAACGACATCGAGAGTGGAAGGAATTACTCTAAGCCCACACGTCCGAATCTGGTAACAGCACCAAAACAGCGTTTGCCTGGTGACGAAGACATGGGGTTTCTGTCCAAGAGGACAATGATGTCGATGCTGTGTTCCACAGTGATGGGTGACACTGTTATACTTTTTTTGTTTACTGGTGATGGTAAAGTAACCAGGACATATATAAAGCTGTTGAACTAAGTGCCGTTTTGTTGGTTGTGTATTAAGGAAATGCGGGACGCATTTGCTCGGAGGCGTGGGTAATGTGACAGAAAGTAGTCCATTATCACGTGTAATATGTTTATAATAGTTTCGGTTCGTTTGATAAACCCAACCAAATTATGTTTGGAAGGGTTCGGTTGGGGACCCATGACTCTGTTTGGTATAAGCAGAATGCAATGCTGCCTTCTGATTTGCTGCATTCTGATTGGCTGATGCTGTCTATAAAAGAGGCGATCCAAGCTCTCCAACATCATTCCTGCTTTGGCTTTTGAAGAGACAACTTCATTAACAGTAGTGAAACAAACTGAACATAGTAAGTAATAAAAGAATAGTTCTGCCAAGTACATGGTACAGGGGCACAGGTGTACAGGGTGCATTGTACGGGGAGCTGTCACATAGACAGGGTACGGAGGCACAGGTGTACAGGGTGCATTGTACGGGGTGCTGTCACACAGTACAGGGTACGGAGGCACAGGTGTACAGGGTGCATTGTACGGGGTGCTGTCACACAGTACAGGGTAAGGAGGCACAGGTGTACAGGGTGCATTGTACGGGGAGCTGTCACATAGACAGGGTACGGAGGCACAGGTGTACAGGGTGCATTGTACGGGGTGCTGTCACACAGTACAGGGTACGGAGGCACAGGTGTACAGGGTGCATTGTACGGGGTGCTGTCACACAGTACAGGGTAAGGAGGCACAGGTGTACAGGGTGCATTGTACGGGGAGCTGTCACATAGTACAAGGTACGGAGGCACAGGTGTACAGGGTGCATTGTACGGGGTGCTGTCACACAGTACAGGGTACGGAGGCACAGGTGTACAGGGTGCATTGTACGGGGGGCTGTCACACAGTACAGGGTACGGGGGCACAGGTGTACAGGGTGCATTGTACGGGGTGCTGTCACACAGTACAGGGTACGGAGGCACAGGTGTACAGGGTGCATTATACGGGGTGCTGTCACACAGTACAGGGTACGGAGGCACAAGTGTACAGGGTGCATTGTACGGGGTGCTGTCACACAATCCAGGGTACGGAGGCACAGGTATACAGGGTGCATTGTACGGGGTGCTGTCACACAATCCAGGGTACGGAGGCACAGGTTTACAGGGTGCATTGTACGGGGTGCTGTCACACAGTACAGGGTATGGAGACACAGGTGTACAGGGGGCATTGTACGGAGTGCTGTCATACAATACAAGGTACAGAGTACTAAATCATTGTATTGGGTACTGGAGACTATAGCTCGTATAATAGTACTGAGTGTATGTTGAAAGTGGTTTTAATATTAGGTACAGACAGTACATAGGTAGTTGTATATAAATGGTCATTTTGAGGTACTTAGTGTCTAATGCTTTCTTAGTGTAACACGTTGTCTTGTGAACGCGGTTGTTTTATGTTTGGTCAAGGTAGGCCTGTGGTTTGTCTGTATACATTTGCTACACTTGGTAACGGACTCAACCACGTTACAGTAAGTTACCTGGAACTAATTGAAAAGGGGGATTGGGAATAGTTTGTTGACAAGAAGATTTTTTAACAGATTAAGAAAAAGACCAAGATATGAAAACAAATTCTATAATGTCATAATATTCAATATCAGTACTAATCAATTCAAAATATACTAAACAAAAAACGAAACGTAGGGTGAAGTTTCTTGGTCTGTAACTTATCATGATCAGTTCAACAATCACTATTTTATCAACACATTATCTCATTATATTCTGACTAGTTATTTGCGTTTTGTTAAAAAGGAATACAATGCTTGCTATTTATTTAGACATCTTGTTTAATCAAAGTGTTAGAAAAGGTAGGTTGGCTGATTGTTTTTACGTTCTATTAACAGCTAGGGTCATTTAAGGACGGCGTTAGAGAAGGTAAATTGAAAGTACAATGTAAACATTAAAAAAGGACATTGCAAGTTAAAATTTAAAAAAAAATCATGGAAATTGTTAATAATTTTATACACTCACCTCCTTCAACGAAAACAAAAGTAACGCAAGCCACGATAGAAGCAAGCCACGCCGCCATGCCCCCTTGTGTTCTATCCTAATATATTATTCAAACTATTGTTAGGATGTTTTAGAACAGTGCACGCAACTTTCAAAGCGTTTTAAATCGTCTTTAAATAATTCATTGTCGACGTCGTGTTATACACCTTCAATCGAAGTATCTGCAATGATCCTTGTCGCTTTGTCTTATTCAATAATTTCGTTTCTAGTGAACACGAGCTTCCTTAATATCGTATGTGATTTGAGCTAAGGACAAAGGTAGCTCAGTCAGTCAAAACGATCAGGACACTGACGTTAACATTTTTTCAACCAAAATAAGCAATGATGCTAGCATACAATATAATAGGGAGTATAGTTTATTGACAAAATTGGATGACAAACTGAACACATGTTTTTGCTGGTATGTGATTTGTTAAATCTTATCAACTACTTAACAAAACATTTCCCGCACACAAGTATCACCTTCTTGCGTGAACTTATCAGTTATGTATTAGAGTTAACACCTAATTACTTAGAAGTAGGAGATAATTATCTGACTGTCTACAGGGTACAGCATTATTGATCTCATCACAGGGTATCGGTAAGCTACAATCACATAATCTATGGTGTATTAAGTTCACGTCTGTCGTGACATTACGTCGATGTTATACTGATACTAGTAAACCAATTTGTTATATTTTAAAACTTAAATGAAGTGATAAATAAATATGTTCACATCTCTCCCTTCTTCAGCTCAGTACATTATGCGTTTAAATCAACAAAAAAGGTTTGGCGGATAGATTTTTGATTCAAATATGGCGCCGTTCATTCTTCGCGACAATACCTATTGAATGATAGCCGTTGTATGATTCCTTTGTTCGGCTGTTAACTGGGATGAGCATCAAAGTTTGTATCAACATTTCAACCTCCCCGACCATTCTATTCTTTCCATGACAGTCCGTATTCTGGAAAAAATTATTACCCTACAAAAAATCCCACACTCAGCACTCCCTATCGTAGACAGCGTGAGGAATCCCATATAAGACTTCTTGGCACTGCTATGCCATATGGATGCAATGATCGTATAGATTCAGTGGGAAACTTATCGAGTCCTGGATGCAATCAAATAAATGTAATGTATTTGTTTACCCCTCAAAGGAGACGCAAGCGTAGTCATGGCCATCGACATTACAATAGTCCGACGGAATACAACGTGAAGTTTGAAGATCTGATGGATACTTTAACTGGACCATTAGGTGTACACCACGTCAGGACAACGTTGTATTCACTTCCCCGGGCTACATTACGAACTCTGCAAATGACTCAAATAAAACATGTTCCGGGTGACCTAAGACTCCATAAGATTATTGATGATGTGGCAGAAATTCGACTTTTCAAGCCTGTGCGAACGGACAGGCAAGAGGCACCGTCGACTCGACATTTCATGAAAGTCGAATTTGACAATAAGGGGATTGATGCAATATCTTGCTCCAAAAGTCTGTTCAAGCTAACATACCACCGTATTTCCGATATAAAAGTTCACCGATTATTTCCTACAGTTATTCTATACCTATTGCAACAAAGCTTTTCAATTACAAGCAAACATTGCAACAATTGAATATAGATGACCTTAGAATGAATCCTCCTTCAGCATGTTCATGTTCTTCATCTCAATATTGCTATGGTCCAGCTGGCCACATAGTAACGGGTAATCTGAATATTATTCCAAATATAAAACTCTGGGAGATTTTCATGAAAGGTCTTAAGTATTGAGAGACTCCATCCATCAATTGGCATGTGAATTGCACGATTCTTATGGACTCGGTTGAGGATTACGCCAGACAATCGACTAAACGTGAACATGCTGAATTGGATTCACTTTCGGAGTGGGTGAAGTCTATCAGGTCCTCTATTCAGAAAAAAATAAGAAATTTTCGTCACAAAATGAAAACTAAACACTGGTCGATATTTCTTGACCCCGATGTTCGAGCAACACTCAACGATCTACATGATAATATGTGGCTGTGTCTGCAGACAAAGCATCTAACAACTTGATCATTGTTTGCAAACGCTATTACATTCATTGCTTGCAAAAAGAACTAGGCCTTCATGATAACCAAGGTAACCCTACTTACACATTGACCGGTTTTTCGAAAGATGAAATACTGTCCAACCATGCTTCTGTATTACAATCTTTCTAAGTACCGGTTAATGAGCAGGAGGCTGACCAACCTTGTCTTTATTGGATACCGAGACTACACAAGGATCCTTATAAGCAACGTTTTATCGCTGGCTCTGCTAATTGCTCGACCAAGCCATTATCAAAACTTCTTACTACAATTCTTAGTACCATAAAATCAGGGCTTCAGTTGTATTGTGACACTGTATACTCTAGAAGTGGAATTAATGGGATAGAGATTTTGAAAAACTCGAAAGATCCTTTGATCAATCTTGAACATCCTCTCCTAAAAAACGTCTTTTCGGTCAAAACATTTGATTTTTCCACCCTGTACACTACCATACCTCATACAAAATTGAAGGAACGTGTCCGATTTCTTGTTATGAGAGCTTTCTTTTCTAAGAAAGGCGGACGGCGATACAAATATATGGTAGTGAGCTATCTCGGAGCATACTTTGTCAAAAACACGACAAAAGCTAAGAGGAAATATACTAAAGAATATGTAGTAAGGATGATTGAATTCCTGGTCGACAATATTTTTGTTGAGTTCGGTGGAAACATTTTCCAGCAGACTGTTGGCATTCCCTTGGGAACAAACTGTGCCCCACTCATAGCTGACTTGTTTTTGTTTTCATACGAGGCTGAATTTGTGGAGGAGCTAATCAGGACAGGTAACAAAAACCTTGCCAAATCTTTTAATTTCATTTTCAGATATATCGACGATGTGTTGTCTATAAACAACAAGAAGTTTGCTGACCACGTCGATCGTATATAAAAAAAGGACAGAACAGACTCTTCTCCATCAGCTGCTTACCTCGATCTCTACTTCAACTACGACCAACATGGACAGCTTACTATCAAGCTATACGATAAACGTGATGATTCCAATTTTCCGATCGTTAACTTTCCATTTCGTGATAGTAACATCCCTTCTTCTCCAACCTATGGTGTTTACATGTCGCAGTTGCTTTGATATTCTATGGCTTGCTCTAAATATCGGGATTTTCGTGATCGATGTCGACTGCTGACAAACAAACCAACAACACAAGGATTCGAGAGATGCAGGTTGATCAGAACTATGGGCAAGTTTTATGGTCGCCATCTTTGTCTCATTGAGAAATATTCTGTATCTTTAAGTGATATGAAGATGGACGTTTTTGAGTATGCTCATTAGTGTGTTTACTTGTTGTGATTGACAATGATACTCGGTTCTCATTTTGAGAACTTGATGTTTACTTGGATGTGACAAAGATGTACATGGCGGGTGTCGTCGATAAAGCAGAAGATGCTTACTCTCCCGGAACACCTGGTCTTATTCTCTTGTACTTTTTCAAGGGTCTCCTATGAATCTTTTCTTTGTTCAAATTTTGACCCTTGTTTAATCGATTTTGAGTTTGGATTATGATTATGTTGACGCTTCGGTATTTTCTTATTTATTTTCAACATCTTGAAGCATGGAACACATTTGGAATCCATTACATCAAAGTATATGATAAATAGATAGTGATAAACTGCTTATTCCATTGATGCACATTCGAAATTCTTTGACAGTAATGCGAAAGTAGCAACTTCCCGTTGCGACTTTCGACCGCGTCACTGCCTTACCATTTTGTCAATGCGAGTACACAACGACCGTTATAAGTGAATAAGTATGTTCGAAATGCTAGTATTATTATTTCATGAGAGCTTCACATAATATTATGATAAAAAAAAGAAAGCTATTCGCTTCGTATTTTCTTGATTAACCAATACATGTATATCGATGTAAATTCACTCGGACTACGTTGTCTTAGCAACCACAGCTATCGTATTTATATATTTTGTTTGTATACTATTTAAAAATTATTCATGGTGTAAATAAAAGGATTGTACATGTACATCATTTTAACGCGTACCATAGAATATGTTTGATGTACGTTGTCGAAATGGGGTACAATCCTTAAATGATAAAGACAGACGGCTTGTATAAATTATACAAACTAATAACGTATGTGATTTAACTATCAATCCGTGACTCGCGCATTGTATATTGTGAGTCACAATAGCCGTTCCCTATAACTATCTGTAGCTGTTTATCAGCAAAAACGGTGTGATTTCGTAATTATGTCTATCTTTGAAAGGCGAGCATTATAACATTTTTGATTAGCGATTGAACAGGATGGACATAATAACCTTATTTCAGATTGGTTACCAAAGGTTATTATTATTCAAAGCAGACAACATTAAGAGACTATTGATTTTCGATAGAAAAATGTTGGAGACACATGTTTAACAATGATTTTGGCTAGGGTTCATCATATCTATATTGGCAGTCTATGACCGTGATTAATAGGGTTGATTGCTGTATTTTAAAAGCGCTACAACACAGTTTTGATGCAATATGGTAATCATTTGGCTTTCTTTACCTGTGTTTTCGTGCAATTATGACAGAGGATTTGCTTTCAATAACTTCACAACATATCTATATCGATTATTTTTGTATCATGTGGTAAATATGTTGGCCACCACGATCTGCTTGTAGCTTCTATTACAACCTGAACGCAGGAAATGGTTCTGACGGGAAATGGTAACTATGTGTTTTGCGTTCATATGGAGGTTTATTTATTTGTCATCGATACTAGGATATTTCAATCTAGGCATTTCATACTACTTGAACTTTTTCTGCGACTCAAATTCACTCTATAGTAATTTATGTAAAATATATGAGAATAATATTCTTTTATCCCGATCAATCAAACCCTTGTACCAGGGATATTGTTGTAACTTTAAACATATGTTCGTTTTCAGAAATAACCGTTAAAGCCGCTTTCAAAGTAACGATTATTGTTTTGTGCAGAGAATGAGAGAATGCTATATGTTATCTAAACAAACCTTCAATTTCATTGTAAACATAAATATTTCAGAGACACTATCGAAGACAAAGCGTCGTATGTAATGGTTCAAACGATGAGAATAGCGTTTCCGGGGGCGGAATACCCTGATATAAACGTTGAGATCAATAATGTTGCCTGTGAATCGTTGACAGATCTGCTTTGTTTTTTCAACTGCTCCGCATATAGAAATAGTTCTGAAGAACAAGCGCTACAATATACTGGCTAAAAACATGGAACTATTATGAAAAATGTACAATAGACTCCCCGTATAACTATACTGTGCGGGTTGTTTGTGGGTGTCGCCTGATGTGCGGTTTATGTTTGTGGGTGTCGTCCGCTGTGCTGTTTGTTTGTGGGTGTCGCCTGATGTGCGGTTTATGTTTGCGGGTGTCGTCCGCTGTGCTGTTTGTTTGTGGGTGTCGCCTGATGTGCGGTTTATGTTTGTGGGTGTCGTCCGCTGTGCTGTTTGTTTGTGGGTGTTGTCTGCTGTGCTGTTTGTTTGTTGGTGTCGTCCGCTGTGCTGCTTGTTTGTGGGTGTTGTCTGCTGTGCTGTTTGTTTGTGGATGTTGTCTGCTGTGCTGTTTGTTTGTGGGTGTCGTCTGATGTGCAGTTTTAGTTTGTGGGTGTTGTCTGCTGTGCAGTTTGTTTAATGGTGTCGTCCGCTGTGCTGTTTGTTTGTGGATGTTGTCTGCTGTGCTGTTTGTTCGTGGGTGTCGTCTGATGTGCAGTTTTAGTTTGTGGGTGTCGTCTGCTGTGCTGTTTGTTTGTGGGTGCTGTGTGCTGTGCAGTTTCTGTTTGTGGGTGTCGTCTGCTGTGCGGTTTGTTTTTGGGTGTGGGCGGTTCTTCACTTCGCACTACTGCGGGTCTGTATATATTCCTAACCTTATTGCTAATTATCCCTTCATAATCTCTCTGCTCATACCTATCCCTTATGCATGTATACCTTGTTCAATTTATAGTGCTAGTTAACCTTTTGAAGAAACATAGCCTGATGACCCAGTCTGGAACGATTATATTTCCTATGATCGTTATTCTAGAATTGCAATTTTTTTTTATATAAGGATTAAAATTCATTTTTAACTTTCATAGTGCTATGAAAGGTCAGCCGTTACATCCATATTGTATAAAGCCCGCAAGTGTCTTTTATTTATGTAGAAAATTTATGGAAGCTTGTCATTCTATAGAGATTATGAACCCAGGCTTACATGTACATAATTTAAAGAGGGGCGTTGTGTACGTCTATGCAGAGAACTAATATGGGCTTACGGTTACCGAGTTGCTCTATATAAATTATCATGTTTATTGAGAGGATTCCCATAGGCTTGCATATATAATAAATAATTATACTCCCCGCAACGAAGTTAGGGGGGGGGGGGGTATACTGGAATCAGCTTGTCTGTCCGTCTGTCCGTAGAAAAATGTTGTCCGGACAACTCCTCCTAAACTACTGGATCGATTTCAATAAAACTTGGCAGTATTGTTGGGGACCATGTGTAGATGTGCATGCAGGGTTTCGTTTGTCAAAATTTTGGTTGCCATGGCAACCAGGTCACTATACACAGGTTTCCATAATAAAATGTTGTCCGGACAACTCCTCCTAAACTACTGGATTGATATCAATAAAACTTGGCAGTATTGTTGGGGACCATGTGTAGATGTGCATGCAGAGTTTCGTTTGTCAAAATTTTGGTTGCCATGGTAACCAGGTCACTATACACAGGTTTCCGTAATAACGTGTTGTCCGGACAACTTCCTATAAACCACTGGATCGAGTTTAATGAAACTTGGCAGCATTGTTGGGGACCATGTGTAGATGTGCATGCAGAGTTTTGTTTGTCAAAATTTTGGTTGCCATGGTAACCAGGTCACTATACACAGGTTTCCATTATAATGTGTTGTCCGGACAACTCCTCATAAACTACTGGTTCAATTTCAGTGAAACTTGGCAGTATTGTTGGGGACCATGTATAGATTTGCATACAGGGTTTCGTTTGTCAAAATTTTGGTTGCCATGGTAATGAGGTGACTATACACAGGTTTCCGTAATAACATGATGTCTGGACAACTTCTTCTAAACTACTGGGTCATTTTCAATGAAACTTCGCAGAAAGTAATGTTGAGGATTACTATACACAGGTTAAAATTTGTCCGTTTAGCTTTTAAAATTCTGCTGACTGTTGAGCTGCGGGGGGTATTAGTCAGCCATCGGCTTACAGTTCTAGTTTGTTCAGGTTTGTATGTTATGAGATAATCTAAACGAGGTTGCATAATTGTGTATAGAATTTATATTTAGAAAGCATTTTGTCGAGGTAATAAAAATAGGCATGCAAGTTTATGGGGAAAATCTATTAGATAAGCATGCTTATGCAGAATATATATATATAGTTTACTTTAGGACTTGCTTTATTTTTATTATGGGAAGAATGAATATAGAGTTATTATGGATAGAATGAATATCTAGTATGTATAAAACATTGTATTAAGGTTTTGTTTGTTTATGGAGAGGATATATGTATAATTTATATAAACACTATATTGCTTACCTGGCTTATGAAGACCATTTGTTTAGGCGTGCCTGTAAATGATTTGATTCTTTGCCATTTAAATGTGTTAAATCGAAACATACGACCCATGTGAATTACCTGTTTACGATTCTGTGGTTCCTTTAGTGGGATTCGTGAACAAACAGCCAGACCTATTTCAGTTATATCGATATTCAGTTTCTCAGTTCTGTCAGTAATAAAGCAATATATTAATCATATATGTTACAATAATGAAATCGAAGTAATGTTCCTGTTGGATCAATCTCATATTAAATATATCGTGTCTTAATATTTTTTTAATTTTACATCCTTCTATAATTGAAGGACATTAAACACATTGTACACATCCTTTTAGAGGTGCTTGTTTCCGTTTACAATGATACAGGGCTGGATGACAGTGTTATCTAAACATTGAACGCACTTGTTAAGCATTTAATATTTATAGCTTATTAATCATTCTATCACATTTTACTGGAACGCGTGTGTATCTATCGATATTTGTTACAATAAAGCAATTTAACCTGGGTATGGGCGTATTTGTTTATTTGATCTGAGGTAGTAAGATAATTGATTTTCCTACTGGTCTAAAGCTAATGCTCCGAGACGAAAACAGTCTATGTTAGTATGACTCCAGGCTCGTGATCGTTAGGTTGCGGGTTCGAATCCCCTCATATAACATGTTTTGTACACATGTATCCTTGAGGAAGATACTACACTCCGCTGCTTCATCGAGTCAAGCCACTAAGTACTGGCTGAGAACACTGGCTCCCCAGAATAAGAAAAAATTAAGAATACCAAAGAGTCAACAAAACCGTAATCCGAACTCATAAACTCAAATAACTAGGGAACAAAGGAAAGATTTATAAGGAGACCGTTGAAAAAGTACAAGAGAGTAAGACCAGGTGAACTAGAAGAGTAAGCGTCTTCTGCGTCATCGACGTGGTATTGGCTGCTTGCCAAGCCGAACCATCACGAGACAACCTAGTCTGTGATACATAAACGGTTCCTTAAAGTACTATTATGCGTTCCAGTAAAACAAGAAGTCGATCCCGTCTTTATTTGCCATCTCAGTCGGTGTTGTTCGTAGGTATATGTGTCCATGTGTAAAGATGAATTTTTCCATATCAGTTGAATATCTTATTTCATCATGAAATCATTAGTGCTTTTAATTGGTACGAAATGATAATTTGTATCTAATTGTACTGTATATTTGAAAATACATCACACAGATGCAGAATCGGGATATCGCAAAAACATGGAAACTCATAATTATCTATCTCCATGGGAACAAACCCATTAGAAAATATTCAACTTTATGTTATTACAAGTAGTAGCTTAAATTAAAACAAATGTGTCAGAAGGGAATTCTATATTGAACTTGAATATTTGTTAAGATTAAGTCAATTATATTCTCATAAATAATATATACTGAAAGCGAACAGAAATTGACTGTCTCAACTTTTATAATGACCGCAAATATGAAAAAAGATTTTTTCAGAATTAAAGTCTGTAGATTGCTCTGCCCCTTGAATTACCCGCGTACTATATGCCCATATATAAATCAAAGTACTGATAAGACTAGGAGTCTCCTATTGTAAACATAACCTTTGATGAGCTGATGATAGAAGTCTGGCGGTTCACTCAAGCTTTACTGAAATATATAGGCGATTCAGTCATGATACAGTGTAGTATCTTGACATCACATTTAATTTCATAGTCCATACATATAAGGTGACAGTATCCAAACAGGATCACCAAACAATCAGTTTATTCATACATTGGAATTTTTGAGGATGAATCATATTCATTTATGGTTGCGGAAAGTATGGATGGATGTTATTCAAAAATCTAGAGCTCACATGATATGCAACACTCTGACGTCACGGACCATTAATTCCAGTTTCAAAACCTTTGTTATTATTATCTTGCACATTTTAAAGGGTCTCAATATACAGCTTGCTTTTGTATATATTTTGCCCTATATATATTATTGTTTTGTTGACGTTTCGGTACTTTAAATTATTAATGTTTTTTTTTTAAATACCTCAGCGTCAAAAAAAACCTTAATCTAAACTCAAAATCGATTAATCTATGGGCAAAATACGAATAAAAGGAAAGATACACATGGAGACCCATGGAGACAGAAATATTTAGGTTTTCCCCACAGTTACTCCACCTGTAAACTACAGTAAAATGATATTGATAAATACTTCTTCTCACGAACAAAACTAAACGAACGAACACTCTAACATATCCGCTTTGTTGTATGTTAATGTAGTGGTTGCCATGCCTTATCGACTTTTTGTTCAATAAATCAGTAGAGGACTACTTCGTAGCTTCAACGACCTCATGTTCTCCATACTGGCAAAATATAGCACAGTTGTAATGTCTATTAATTTTAGCAAGGCTTTTCACCTTGTTGACAACAATATTATGTCTAAATATATAGTTGTTCAAAATATTTACATTTTACACGTACTATACAACACGTCAATTACAAAGTATTTCGTTAAAAACTCATTTAAGGACTAGGTACAGCCATATCGGTTGTTACCTGGATGAAAATGGTAGTATTGAAATTTTAATGTTTCCTTCCAATGCATGGCATAAGCTTTATACCATTGTGTTTAATATTGATATAAAACGGATTTCAGTCCCCAAAATTAGAAAAATCTGTTCTTAGGAAAAAAATATTCAGTATATAATATCCAAAAGGGAGTGCGCAAATATTTTTCATATAGTTATTTGAAACATTTCCAAAAAATAATATAAAGTTACTGCAATGTTCATAGAATGATAACCCAGTGTTAAAATTTCGATATTAGTCTGTAGTCTGTCAGAGTATCAGGGAGAAATACACAGGTACCCCCTCTAAAAAATGTCGTCCATTACATGCTATTTTTAGTTCAGGTAAAAACAGTTACCTGTATCTCGTGGAGGCAATATAGGGGCATTATTTTGAATTTGATAGCTCATTTATCATGTAAATGTAAGTTTCGTGTCAAATAAATGTATAAAATTAAAATAATAACATCGACATAACGTAATTTACATTTACAATACGGTTACCTAATTACTTATTAAGTTTGAGAAAAATATATTTTGATACCCATGTGCCTCAAATGCCATACATGTTTACAAATGCAACAATCTACGCTAGCAATGTTTGACAGGAGCGAAGCCGAGAATGAATCGGTATAATCAGTGAGTTAATACTGTTCGATCCACGCGAAAGTGTATTATATATACGAATTCCATTAGAATGTATACAACACAAATTAAATTTTGTTGACAATTCTTTCAAAATCATTAAATTACCTAAATAAACACTGCAGAAAGTATCGAAGAACATCTTTTCACGTGTTGTACATTCGCCCAAAAAAGGAAAACTGGCAATCGCTAAAAACAATTTATCGTGTTAGGAATGGGCAGTTTTCGCTTTGTGACGATATACCAAATGACATGTACCTTAACTGCATGCTTGAATCCAATTTAATCGTTAATTTTGTCGATGTTTCACCATGCCTCTAAATCAGGCGTATGAATATCTAAAAAAGTAAAAAGTTAAAATGGAGGACAGAGGAGTATATTTCCCTACATGCAACGGGAAGATGTTTGATTTAAGAGATCTGACATAATGTCATAGATTTTTGTTTTGGCTATGATGCGTGCCACATACATTTGTCGATCGGCAATGGAAATTTTAAAAAGATCCAGATGTGATTGGTGTTCAGAATGTGCGTACGTTGACGAGTACGCTCCCTTATTCTGCGGTTTTCAATTGAAAGAGAGATTGATTCAAAAATCGACGGCTCGTCTTTCATTCTGTGTATATTAAAGAAACAAAAAATGATATTCATTATTTTTATTATCTTTCCCAGTATTCTGCAAAGGTGCACGCGTTTTTAGGAATATAACACAAAATATCAGAAAAACCACCAAACGTACCAAAATATGGTTGAAATTATCGATTCTCCATCACAAAATGTACTTTGTGGTCTATTTTGGTCATGTATTTTGCAGTATTTAGTAAAATAACAAGTTTTGGTAAAAACATCTCCGCAATATTGAATTGTCCTGTACCTAGTACCAAGCAGTCCTTGAGAAATAACTGGTGTATCACAGGGCTCAATGATTGTTTATACTGTATTTGAATGACATGCCTCCCCACTCTACGCAGTGTCAATTGTACATGTTCACAATTGAGACACCTTCTACATGTACTGATGTTACTGAATCATATCTACATTCTGATATTGTTAATGTGAACAAATGGCGTGAAAGCAACACAATGGTTATTAACACAGAGAAATCTAAAGTAACGTTAATAGGGAACAAACAGAGAATGACAAGTGAATAAAGTATTGAATATTTGCCTTGCAGTAACGAGTACCAAAGGACGAAACAGCTGTATATTTGCCATGCTGTATCAAGTACCAAAGGACGAAACAGCTGTATATTTGCCATGCTGTATCAAGTACCAAAGGACGAAACAGCTGTATATTTGCCATGCTGTATCAAGTACCAAAGGACGAAACAGCTGTATATTTGCCATGCTGTATCAAGTACCAAAGGACGAAACAGCTGTATATTTACCATGTTGTATCGAGTACCAAAGTACGACACAGCTGTATGTTTACCATGTTGTATCGAGTACCAAAGTACGACACAGCTGTATGTTTACCATGTTGTATCGAGTACCAAAGGACGACACAGATGTATATTTACCATGTTGTATCGAGTACTTTAGGACGACACAGCTGTATATTTACCATGTTGTATCGAGTACCAAAGGACGAAACAGCTGTATATTTACCATGTTGTATCGAGTACTTTAGGACGACACAGCTGTATATTTGCCATGTTGTATCGAGTACCAAAGGACGAAACAGCTGTATGTTTACCATGTTGTATCGAGTACCAAAGGACGACACAGCTGTATATTTACCATGTTGTATCGAGTACCAAAGGACGACACAGCTGTATGTTTACCATGCTGTATCAAGTACCAAAGGACGACACAGCTGTATGTTTACCATGCTGTATCAAGTACCAAAGGACGACACAGCTGTATATTTACCATGTTGTATCGAGTACCAAAGGACGACACAGCTGTATATTTACCATGCAGTATCAACTACTTTAGGACGACACAGCTGTATATTTACCATGTTGTATCGAGTACCAAAGGACGACACAGCTGTATGTTTACCATGCTGTATCGAGTACCAAAGGACGACACAGCTGTATATTTACCATGTTGTATCGAGTACTTTAGGACGAAACAGCTGTATATTTGCCATGGTGAATCAACTACTTTAGGACGACACAGCTGTATATTTGCCATGCTGTATCAACTACTTTAGGACGACACAGCTGTATATTTGCCATGTTGTATCAACTACTTTAGGACGACACAGCTGTATGTTTACCATGCTGTATCGAGTACTAAAGGACGACACAGCTGTATATTTACCGTGTTGTATCGAGTACTAAAGGACGAAACAGCTGTATGTTTACCATGCTGTATCGAGTACTAAAGGACGACACAGCTGTATATTTACCATGTTGTATCGAGTACTTTAGGACGACACAGCTGTATGTTTACCGTGTTGTATCGAGTACTAAAGGACGACACAGCTGTATATTTACCATGTTGTATCGAGTACTAAAGTACGACACAGCTGTATATTTACCATGTTGTATCGAGTACTTTAGGACGACACAGCTGTATGTTTACCATGTTGTATCGAGTACTTTAGGACGAAACAGCTGTATGTTTACCATGTTGTATCGAGTACCAAAGGACGACACAGCTGTATATTTACCATGTTGTATCGAGTACCAAAGGACGACACAGCTGTATGTTTACCATGCTGTATCAAGTACCAAAGGACGACACAGCTGTATGTTTACCATGCTGTATCAAGTACCAAAGGACGACACAGCTGTATATTTACCATGTTGTATCGAGTACCAAAGGACGACACAGCTGTATATTTACCATGCAGTATCAACTACTTTAGGACGACACAGCTGTATATTTACCATGTTGTATCGAGTACCAAAGGACGACACAGCTGTATGTTTACCATGCTGTATCGAGTACCAAAGGACGACACAGCTGTATATTTACCATGTTGTATCGAGTACTTTAGGACGAAACAGCTGTATATTTGCCATGGTGAATCAACTACTTTAGGACGACACAGCTGTATATTTGCCATGCTGTATCAACTACTTTAGGACGACACAGCTGTATATTTGCCATGTTGTATCAACTACTTTAGGACGACACAGCTGTATGTTTACCATGCTGTATCGAGTACTAAAGGACGACACAGCTGTATATTTACCGTGTTGTATCGAGTACTAAAGGACGAAACAGCTGTATGTTTACCATGCTGTATCGAGTACTAAAGGACGACACAGCTGTATATTTACCATGTTGTATCGAGTACTTTAGGACGACACAGCTGTATGTTTACCATGCTGTATCGAATACTTTAGGACGACACAGCTGTATGTTTACCGTGTTGTATCGAGTACTAAAGGACGACACAGCTGTATATTTACCATGTTGTATCGAGTACTAAAGGACGACACAGCTGTATATTTACCATGTTGTATCGAGTACTTTAGGACGACACAGCTGTATGTTTACCATGTTGTATCGAGTACCAAAGGACGACACAGCTGTATATTTACCATGTTGTATCGAGTACTTTAGGACGACACAGCTGTATGTTTACCATGTTGTATCGAGTACCAAAGGACGACACAGCTGTATATTTACCGTGCAGTATCAACTACTTTAGGACGACACAGCTGTATGTTTACCGTGTTGTATCGAGTACCAAAGGACGACACAGCTGTATATTTACCATGTTGTATCGAGTACTTTAGGACGACACATCTGTATATTTACCATGTTGTATCGAGTACCAAAGGATGACACAGCTGTATATTTACCATGTTGTATCGAGTACCAAAGGACGACACAGCTGTATGTTTACCATGTTGTATCGAGTACCAAAGGACGACACAGCTGTATGTTTACCATGTTGTATCGAGTACCAAAGGACGACGCAGCTGTATATTTACCATGTTGTATCGAGTACCAAAGGACGACACAGCTGTATATTTACCATGTTGTATCGAGTACCAAAGGACGACACAGCTGTATATTTACCATGTTGTATCGAGTACTTTAGGACGAAAAAGCTGTATATTTGCCATGCTGTATCAACTACTTTAGGACGACACAGCTGTATATTTACCATGTTGTATCGAGTACTAAAGGACGAAACAACTGTATGTTTACCATGCTGTATCGAGTACTAAAGGACGACACAGCTGTATGTTTACCGTGTTGTATCGAGTACCAAAGGACGAAACAGCTGTATGTTTACCATGCTGTATCGAGTACCAAAGGACGACACAGCTGTATATTTACCATGTTGTATCGAGTACCAAAGGACGAAACAGCTGTATGTTTACCATGCTGTATCGAGTACCAAAGGACGACACAGCTGTATATTTACCATGCTGTATCGAGTACCAAAGGACGACACAGCTCTATGTTTACCATACTGTATCGAGTACCAAAGGACGACACAGCTGTATATTTACCATGTTGTATCGAGTACCAAAGGACGAAACAGCTGTATGTTTACCATGCTATATCGAGTACCAAAGGACGACACAGCTGTATATTTACCATGCTGTATCGAGTATTTAAGGACGAAACAGCTGTATGTTTGCCATGCTGTATCGAGTACTACATTTAAGGTGCAATCTCAGATTTGTGAGTTGCGTTTACTTTTTCGATGAACATAATTCGTATTCGTACTCGAAACATCATGGCTAAATCTCAATAGCTGCTCCGCCAAATCATCGTCTGAGGGCATCTAGAGATTCAGATTCCTTTAAATGGTTGATTATTATTATCCTATTAAAGTCTCGAAAAATAAAATCAAAGAATTGGGGAGCGTAATTAAAACGTTGATCTGAACTCAGAATTAATTCAACTAGGGACAAAAAATGAACAAAGGGTAATCAAGATCACATCCAAGTAAATGATGAGAACTTAGGCATCGTTCTCAAGCACAAGTACATGTACCGGTAGGCATTATAATGACCATAGTCACAATAGTAAGTTTTTCCGTCAACAACGTAGAGCAAACCTAGAATAACGAATCACCATATCAACTCCATAGGTTGAGGATGTTACTATAAAGAAAGGGAAAGTACACGATTTGAAAAACGAAATCATCACGTTTATTGTATAACCTGGTAGTAAACCAAGTGAATTAAATTTAAGTAAAAAATATTCTGTAATGTGTTTTGTTATTGATTTCAGGTTCAGGAGGTATATCTTCTTATTGTTGATGGACAATACTCTCTCTTAGTGACGTCGTTATCGTTATATAGGTACAGAATTTGATAACATATCCCTTGTGTAAATGTCAATGGAACAGTGGTTATATTACAAGCCTCTGTATACCGAATCATTTGTCAGAGAACTGATGTTGGCATAGTCTGTTGTTCAATTCCATCCACTGTACCATTTTCATTAATAACACTTGTTAAAATCAAATATAACATAATTCTTGTGGGAGCGAAATTGCGCTGTACATAAATAATTGGCGTATTTACTTAATATGGAACACATTTGATATCTGATCTAAACTATGGTGTCCTTAATTTACAAATGCATGTTATTATCTCCGAATTCTGTTTGAAATAAAATAGGATATAATTATTCCGTTTTATCTTACACCGTGCTAACGTTATACAGTTAATTTTGAAGGGATATCATCATACATGGACTGGCAAGACTCGGACTATTCGTCTATGGATCAATATACGTACACTACAGTCACTCTAAAAACTAATTCGATGCATGTTCAATAATTCATAAGCATGATGATAAAAATGAAAAAAATTTAAAACGAGTAAATTGTGTCACGCAACAACATTTCTTTATTTTTTTTATGATGTTTCTACATTACTAATAGCATGTAACCCTCACACAAGAGTAAGCTAGGTCATGCATCTTAGTTAGCCTAAACACACACAACAAAGCAAAGATACAGCAACAATAATTATTTAGCTTTAAGTATGGACGCACGTAGTCTCTATTTAGGTTGTGAGACAAAGGAATGCCTTCAACTATAAAAATAGCAACACTTTTATCTGCTTTTTTGTAAGTAAACGATTAATGTGTTTAACTTTCATTGAAGCTATTATAAACAAACTTAATGTTCATCATGAGATTTATAGATACCTTCTTCAGCTGTTTACGAGTAAAATTTTATATAAATATATATACTATATAACCTACAAACATAATTTTACCCCATTGAAGTTCTGGCGAAAAACAAATTCATTCAGTGAATTTTACTTAAACCCCATAAACGATTCAATAATAGTACATTTGTATACATAAACGGCTGTGGCTACCATGGCGTTAACTGTCAAACATGACGTCATTTCCCGCTCTTGAAACGTATATGTAATTAAAAACTTTTAGTTTTGTGTAAAACAATTATGAAACAAATTAATCACTCTTATTGGACTGGATATTGCCTCGCAGGGGGTCTTTTTGCGGGAGGAAATCGGAGCACCAGGTTTAAACCCACATGATGGGGCAGGTAACCCCAACGTGTACAGAAATACAAGCATAATTATTTAGCGGATACATTAGGCAACGATCAACTTTCCCTTCAATGGTAGAAATACGCGTGGAGATTTGTTTCCTTACACTGGGAAGGTTTGCTGTTGGCCCTTCACGTTTGATGATCGATTTTCAAGCCACCAATCTCGTTTTACATGCAGACGCTATCACTATTGGAATTGCCATAGTGCTGCCAACGACAGATACGAAATATGTTTTATATTGACGTAAAGATCATTTGATTCTGTTAATAGTGCCAAGGCCTATACCAAAACTGATGTTGGAGAGCACGCGATACAAACCTAAGCTGCCCAGTGCTGTTCGGTCCGTGTGACATGGCGACGTTTCGAGGTTTACTTGTATTAATTATGCTTATGGATTTTATAGAAGGAAGTAAGTTTGTTTTATTTTCAAAGTACGAATTATTTACTTTTCTTGATCCTTGTTTGTGTAAATAATATACGCAGGCGTATGGTTTGTGAACATGAACATTTTGTCAGTAATACATGTTCTTGCTACATTTTCATTTCGCTAATGATCGTTATATTTTATACCTTACAAAACACAAGCCGAATCATGTTATATGTTACTTTATACAAAGATATCATATACATTTAACAAAGTAAACTGTTAAAGGCTTTTTGATAATGGTAACTTTAATTACTGTTTACAATGTATTCCTTTAAACATGTGAAGTTTTGCACCTCTAATAGGTATTGAGCTCAAAGTGACACTTTGCTCCGAAATAATTTCTACATACTCCATTTGTTATGAATACACAACTTTATATAGTAGCCACGTAGAGACCGAGAGTGGGATGTAATGTAAACCTTCTGAATCTAACAGATATGTTGTTATTTTTACTTGAACTATTTAATTTAAATGTTTTGCAAAAACAGCTACGTCACTTTTTACATAAACATTAAAATCAACTGATGAACATTCATATTTTAATGCAGTACGATATGTGTTTTTTTTCCAAATGTCTGTGTTAAACATCAGGAAACTGATTCGGAATCCTCAATCTTGTATGGTTCTATTGTCTCCTCAACGTGTCTTGGGACACGAATGTGCATTGAGCGGAACCGGTTTCCTGAGGTATATCTTGACTGTACATATTGGGGAAATAATACATGTAAAGGTGAAGTGTGGGGTCTATAAACTGACCCTCCTCGCGACAGTATATTAGTGCACGCATACGCGGCTGTATTCTTCTATTGTCACCCGATATATATATACAATATAGCAATTCATTGGTAAAAACACGAACTGTGAGTTGTTTGTAAGGCATTAGTATATAAATCATGAATAGTTTATCACACGATGTTGTGACTCGTAGGTGGATAAACTTTCAAGTCCACCGTAGCGCTGTAAACACGGCGTGAGTATCTTTAATTAACTTACTGACAGGACAGATACGTATAATAGATAAACCTCCATCTGTAACAATGGTTGGGCATTATAATCTTTAATTAACTTATAGACAAATCCTAGATATGCATATGTTAGATAAACCTCGATTTGTAACAATGGTTTCTCATTATATTGCTTACAGTTTTTAACTTTTGGAAGTATCTGCATACAAGCAAACAAGCTGCTATCAAGCAGAAGGAATTGTTACTTGTGCCGTGCAGGCGTTTTCATTTCGACACGCTAATTGACAAAAATAAAGAAGAGAATACCGAAGCGTTAACAAAATCATAATCCAAACTCAAAATCGATTAAACCAGGGGCAAAATATGAACAAAGGAAAGATTAACATAGAGACCCTTTAAAAAGTACAAGAGAATCAGACCAGGTGTTCCGGAAGAGTAAGCGTCTTCAGCTTCATCGACGACAACCGCCATGTAAATCTTTGTCACATTCAAGTAAACAAGTTCTCAAAATGAGAACCGAGTATCATTGTCAATCACAACAAGTAAACACACCAATGAGCATACTCAAAAACGTCCATCTTCATATCACTTAAAGATACAGAATATTTCTCAATGAGACAAAGATGGCGACCATAAAACTTGCCCATAGTTCTGATCAACCTGCATCTCTCGAATCCTTATGTTGTTAGTTTGTTTGTCAGCAGTCGACATCTATCACGAACATCCCGATATTTAGAGCAAGCACTTGAATACCGAATCAAATGCGACATGTAAACACCATAGGTTGGAGAAGCAGGGATGTTACTATCAAGAATTGGAAAGTTAACGATCGGAAAATTGAAATCATCAAGTTTATCGTATAACTTAGTATTAAGCTGTCCATGTTGATCGTAGTTTAAGTAGAGATCGAGGTAAGCAGCTGATGTAGAAGAGTCTGCTGTGTCCTTTATTTCAAGTTCAGAAGGGTATATACGATCGACGTGGTCAGCAAACTTCTTGTTGTTTATAGACAACACATCGTCGATATATCTGAAAAACACCGTTTCTTCGCTACAGTTGCATAACATTGCAATTTTGTTGCTATGATACGCATGCCCATTGGGAATATTATGCACGAAGAACAATAAACCAATAAAGTGTTTATAACAGAAATTGATAAACAAATTGAACTGAAATATAATCTTATATTTCTTAACTTCCCATGTGACAAAAATGACCCATAATGCCCTACGTCCTTTGACTATGATCGGTGAGTCACCTTTATTTTATTGTGGTGTTAATTGGCAGTGTCTGATTTTACATGTATGATCTAATATCGTGCCTGGAGGTATGAATTTATGCTTTTTGTTTTCTTGCGTTAAACGTTCCATTATCAGCTAATTGTAGTCTATCATTCATGCCTCAAAGGTCATGAGAGGAAGTCATTTGGAGGTTTCAAACACCTTAGATTTATGAGACATTGAAAGTGGGCCAATGTCATTCATTTAAACAATTATTGAAGTCCTAATTACAGCATGATATATATTTATTACTTGCCTGATACTATATCCAATGTCTCTCATTTATTGAAAAGGGTCGATTGATGTTTTATTTTAACGTTTTCGACCCTACGACTTTGAAAGTTCGTCAAGGTTCATTCACAGAAATTTTAAAATGTTACAAATTTGGCGGCCATTTTGAAAATTGGTATTTCTGTTTATTTTTTCGAGCTTCATGAAAAGAATAGGTACTCTTTTTTGAAGCTTGATAGGTCATTTAAATCGTTACTGTGTCATTATTTTTAATATCACATCTTCATTTCTGCTGTACAACTCTAATCAATGTTCCATATAGCAAACACATTATACAACAAAGCTGAAAATTGTTCATTTTTATGTTTGTTGGATATTTATGCGACTGGGGCACTTTTAAGTTTTGACACTAAAATGGTAAAAAAAAACCACAAATTATAATTGGACAAAAATGAAGCACACTAACCACTACCCAATTTTAAAGGTTGTTTTAATTCGTTTTCTGTTGATATACTGAATATTTTTTTTTACGTTGCAGAGAGTAGTAACTACCATTGTTAGAGACTCTGGTATGTCTCGGCCTGAGGACAGAACCCTTAGTATCCCTCACTGATATGCTGATGTCATTTACAGTTTTCGTGTATTGTTGCCTTTGTATATTATTTTTAATTTAAAGTGGTGGGTGGTTATTTGTTGCCCGTCTTTTTTAAAGAACCATGCTTCAGGTTTTCTTAGCATTACAGTTTACCAGCCATTGTCAAGCCCAGGTACTGATTTCAGATAGGTCATAGATAAGGTTGACCTTACATGATCATCAACAATTAGAAGTCGTCCGCAAATAGACGTATGCCGCCACTGTTTAAAGATATCGTTAATAAATTAAATAAAAAGCAGAGGTCCGAGTATAAAAGCGTTTGTATTTGTGTCATCATTAATTTTAATAAAAATGTGTGCCAATGATTAACCGTAGTCATGTAAGCGTTCGACGCAGGTGCGTTTTCCGTTCAAGACTCTCATTGAACAAGGTTTACATATGACGTCATAAGGAAATCACGGGGTAAGTCTGGATAGTATTTTTACTTTCATTTAAGCATTTCACTGCATTCTGTGTCGAGTTACAGGCAAAGGTGCTTGGAATAAATTGTCGCGTATTTATGACGTCATACTGCGGAGGCATGTCCGCTGAATTCGAAAACGGAGTAATTTGGTCCACCATGGAAAAAGTTGTCAGCATCCTGTTGTTTGTTGGTTAAGATACGGCTGATATTTAAGCAATGAATGTTTTAGCAAATGTTGTTACAGTCCTATAACACACATTGCTATTGATGGCAAACTAAATAAAGCCCGGTAGGGCTTATGGAAGTTTGTCAGCAATAACAATGTGTGTTATAAGACTGTATCAATATTTACTAAAATGTTAATTACTTTTATTTACATTTTGATAGAATTATTGTGCTTTATTTAGTTTCTTCGGACCGATTTTGAACAGCAAATCAAGTGTAGACAACCATGAAATTGATGACGTCACAATAGCAATTGATGTTATAGTCTGAGACAATGGGTGTTATAGGCGTATGACAGCAACTGCCTCTTAGCATTGTGTAAAAGGAAAATTGCAGAGCAAATGTAACTATATGCATAAAAGAATGATGCATGCTATTTTTGGTAGACTTAACTGACGATAGGGATACGAATCTTCTTTCTACATACATGTATATATGGACGTGGTGTCAAAGAAGTGACAATGCCTACATTATTTTGACGATATGCCTGCTAAAACAATATCGTACATTCGAAGAATTAGGGATGGGGGCCCTATAATGTGATGGCGACACTTTCTTTTCAATGTTTTAGTATTTAATACGGTAATTTTAATGGAATAAATACAACCAAAACATTGTCTGTAATATCTCGACCAAACGAGTGTTCGACACGATTTTTGCATTGTTTTTAACCATTGATTATTTTGCATTTTTTTTAACCCTTGATTATCTCACGTTCGTTTTCATATTCGTTTCGGGTCAAAGTCCTTTGAACCGAAACGGCACATCCTTGGTTTTTAAAGTGTCACTGCCGCGAAAATGTAATGCATTTCTGCTCGTAATGTGCATGTAGTGGGTTGTAGCGTAAATGTTAATATAATAATAGAGAGTTATTACTGCAGATCATGTCCATTAAGTGGGCTGCAGCGCAAAAGTTCCACTGTATAATTTTGATACACAAACTTTTGATTCGTGTTCTGTTTAAAAAGATATACGAAAATACGAAACAAATTTTGCTATATGTAACAATAGTACAAACAACCCATCTTTATTTATTTATTTACATGGCGGGGAATAGAGAAACAAACATAAATATAAGAAATGTTCGGTTACCCATTGCACTGTGGACCAGAAAAGATGCCTCAAAACTGGGCCTCGAAAAGAGCCATATAGTGAAACAGATTGCTGAAATTAAACGTGTCATAAATTTAGCAAAATAATTACACCTATACGAGAATTGCACATAAGTCGAATGGTGTATTATATACCAGTTGAAAATGAATATTCTATGTTTTACTTCCTGCTCTGCTCTGCTCTGATGGAATACTACCTCAGAATTGTTTGTTCTGATTGGGGCAGCTTCAAACTAGAATAGTTATATTTAATGATCTACGGAAACATTTAAACACACTTCCTATTGTTTTTAGGATTCCCTGTAGCCTCGTAGCCTCCTGTTTAGTGCGTTCCTTTCTCAACATGGACAATCTGTTGTAGACACATGGTTAGCAGATTATTAATACATGACTACTTTCATGTCTACTATAAACACGACCATTATCATTATATAAATGTAGGTTTGACAGTCAGCTGCTCTATCAATTTTTCATTATGATATATCATTTTTCACTGCTCAATCGTAAAGCGCAGCCATTGAAATGTTCACATGGGACGTTTGTTTAAACAGTATAATGATTTCTTTAGACTTTGTATCGTGCAGTATCGATCGGTACGACCAGCTATTGAGTTATCTCATGTAGGCCTGAATGGAAAGAAATAGGTTTGAACATTTATTTATTACTTATTAAATTCAGTCAGTGTCGAGGGTAACAAAACAGTTTCCTGAAATAAAGTCGATATTTGTAATTAACAATATTTCATATCTATATCTTTTTTTTATTCAATCAATGATCATATGTATTTATCCTAACAATTTCATTCGATCATTATTCAAAGATGTACATTTTAAATATGTATGTATACTGAAAAAGCGGCAAACTATAGTTCCCTGTTATCTTCCATAGTTATTGAAGCATATCTTTGAAACATTAATGGAGAAAACAAACATTTTACTAGCAACGTATTAACCAAGGCTCGGTACTCTGAAGTATGACAATCATTTACAATCAACCTCGATGAATAATGTAAACCTATCTCAAAACATTTCGAAATTCCCGTTTTAATAAATAATCATGTGTGATTGATCATTCGTATATCAGAAATTCTTAACATATATGTTCGTTGAATACATGTACATAAAATCCTTTTAGCGAGAGAAAATATTTTTCAAATGAATTTTCAAACGTCTAAAGCATTGCCAACACTTCTAAAATAAACAACGTGATCTTGATGATATAATTGTTTTTATTTTAAATGTACTTTGGCGCGCATTATTTTATCGGAATGCCTACATGAACATGTCTTCATTTCCACAACAGACTGGGGGCGGGGTTTTTTAAAAAAAAGTGTTACGATTTTTGCAACTGTTCTGTTTTGTGAAGTTGAGCGGGATATATTTGAGAAGGAGCTTTTATTGTTCGACAGACAATAAAACAATAAAACGCTGACGCCATGTTAAAACAATAGGTATATTCTCACAGTTTGACAGATTTACCCACTCTTTCCAAGTCACATTCGCAGTCATTTTGGCTGGAGAGTACGATCTTGAACGTCAAAGGGGTAAAATGTCAAATATATTTATATATTTTTCTGCAATATGCAAAACAATAAACGTGTATTCCCTCATCCAAACCCTACCCGTTTGCTTACGTTGGACGTGTATGTTGTGTTTGCCTTTACTAGTTTACTCGTACATACGCATGGTGTATCTGTGTCGAATATTCGTTATTTGTTACAAGAACTTTGATGTGCTTACTATACGTATTGTTTAATTTTTTCACGCCATTCTATTCAGCATACATCGGCTGTTTCATTGACAACCCAGACCGACTTTTAAAACAGGACCAATGGCAAGATACTCAACTTACTACAGACAAGTGCATTCAACACTGTTTCCAGCACGGCAACACTTTAGCCGGCACACAGGTTAGTATGCCACCGTTCATTGAAATGCTTAATAACCACTAACATTGTACTAAGCCTGTACATAGCTATTCACAGACAAATGAAAGCAATTCCGAACAGTTTTAATTTAGTTTTTTGAGGTTCTGGCGAATTATCAGACGTTTAAGGAATTCTCTTTTATGAATTTCCCTTCAAATCCCGAACCCATTGAACAGTGCCTGATGTCTGCAATCAATAACTTGGTGTATTTTACTTACGAATATATTATCTGAGATTGTCTGTTCATTAAAATTGATTTAGATAATTAGAAATATATAAAAAGGAAAAAATATATATATATATATATTCCGGCGCTTCTTAAATAGTTTATGAATTGTTCCTTTGTTACAGTACAGAACACAGTGTTTTTGTGGAAATGACATTGATATGACTAAGTTAACCTCAGAGGGTGACTGCAGCCAGCCCTGTGGTGGGGACCACAGTGAGATTTGTGGAGGTACCTGGAGAATGTCAGTTTACAGTACAGGTAACCTGTCTATCAAATCAGGAACAAATACTATTTGAAAGGACAATCAAAATGACGTAACACACACATATGCTGCATCTTTTAAAGATGACGTAACACACACACATATGCTGCACCTCTTAAATTTAGTAATAGATACAGTATGCCGAAAAAATGAATTAAACTGCATCATACAGCTGTTTCGTCCTCCTAGGACTCTTCAGTGATGCTAGAGGCCAAAAGGTAGGATTCCGAAATTTCTAAACTAATGTAGAAGCAGAACGGTCAGGTGCGTAAAACCCCTTTAATTTAATTTAGAAGTAAAATTAAACTAGTTATGTATAATTTCAAATCGTGTTCTACGAAAATGTATATATCATGAACCGTGCCACTACTCAACTGAGATTAACTGTGTAATCAGACTATTGAAATTACTGTAGCCCTAAAGCTTTGGAGCTATCAAGTTACAACCCCGATTTGATTATGGATTGTGTCTGCTTAGAAACTGCAATATTAGGGATGTCATTATAGAAAGTTTCAAACTAGTATCTCAACTACAATTGCCCAGTATTTCAGTTAAATAAAAAAGCAACTTCTTTTCATTTGTATATCTATGTATTTGTTAATGACTATATGCTATTGGTGTGTTTACAAGAATAACTTATCTATATGCATTTTTCTAAGACACTTCCATTGATAAGGCATCAAAGAATCTGATATTGTTGAAATTTTATGCTACTGCAATATATTCTAAATCGTTTAGAGAGTCTCCTGTAGATACATAGACTGTTAATACTTTATAGGATGTGAATATGTGTAATACATTCCTAGCTGTACGAGCCGATTCTTATTTCCCTCAGAAAATGAAATCTTTTCATTATGTTACCATATTCTTCTATATCAAAATTAACTGGGAAGAAATATAACGTTTTATTTTTTTAATATTTCGATTTAACACTAATCAATATTACAAGACTCTTTCATGGCCAGGGGTGTAAGATAAGGAAATTCTAGTCGATGAGGTATTCAAATTTCCAAAAGAGCCGAGGCTTTGTCGAGAGTTTTGCCTAATTTGAAAATTCCTATGTCGGAATTTCACTATCTTACACATATGATCGTGAAAGAAGATTATTCTCACATTCCAGCTACAATGATTAGCCCTAAAATATGAATTTAATATTCGGATTGGCTATCATTTTCTTTTAAATATTAACATTTTCCTTGAACTATTGTGACGAAAACAATCAGACAGCGATATTTAAGAATATCCGATATTTGCAAACAATATTTGCTAAGAAAAAATAATATGATCTTTTTAACCTGTACGGAAACAAAATGTAAAATAGATTTCCATTTTTCCATAGCCTCTGCCGCACTGCGGAATGGGCACCCGTGACGTCGTCAAATCATTGATCAATCGTTTTTGACGTCACGTCACGTGAAATGGGGCGCAATATAGAAATGTCCTAGTCCCGTTGTTACCCTGGACAGCTGTTTCTTATACACACGGAACGTAGATAATTATATATGTCTGTATACTTTATAATTATATCAAACAAATGAAGCGTAAACAAACTACCCAAAGTGAGTGTCGAATTTAGCATCTACATTATGTACTTGCACATCTCTTATACTGTAATGTTATCATATAACCGACTAAAAAGAGTCCCACTTTGAGGTTGTTTTTCGTGTAAAATTAGCTTGACAGAGTGATCTGATGTTTGGGGGCCATTTTTTTATTTGATAAAAAGAACAAAAAACATCTTATTATTGAACTGTAATACTGCTATCAAATCTTAGATAATTTCTGTCTATCAGAAAATAACTAATCTTAATTAAATATAACCTTTTCTTCAATTCTAATAACGTATTACACATATAAAACAAATTACTTTCTAGCGTATCATTCTAAATAAAATAAATAAAACACACTCGATAGAACGTTATGGGAAAAGTTCAGCAGGCAGCAGGGTTTCATTTATACTTACAAAAGAAAAAAAAGATTGATTAACTTTCAAAAAAAGGTTCAAAGAGTTATTATGAATAGTGTATAGAGAAAATCGTTTATGCCAAGATGCACAGAACCATGACTAATGAGAAAGGGGATACGTTTGATGATTACACACTGAAGCTACAATGAAACTCTAATAATGTTGGTGTGAGTTGCTGTAATGTGCTTATCGATATATACAATATACTTATGTATTCATAACGAAAACCAGTCACATTCGTAAATATATTTGTTTATAATGCAGATAATCATGTTACTACGGAAACCATGGGATTGACAACAACACAGGTTACTACGGAAACCACAGATTTGACCACAACACAGGTTACTACGGAAACCACGGATTTGACCACAACACAGGTTACTACGGAAACCACGGATTTGACCACAACACAGGTTACTACGGAAACCACGGATTTGACCACAACACAGGTTACTACGGAAACCACGGATTTGACCACAACACAGGTTACTACGGAAACCCCGGATCTGACCACTGTAGATTTGACAATAACACAGTCGGTTCTTATTGTGAACAATTCATGTATTTGTTATTGTAATATGACCAGCTGGACATTTTCAACAAATCTTACGCAGGCACAAAAAGAGGAAATATTGTCTGAACTACAGACTCAGCTAACGGTTACGAAACAAACCACGTCTTCATATAAACGAAAGTTTATCAGCGAGTATGACTCTCGTTCAAGTAGTATGACAATGGGGTTTGTTGCGTCGGCTATCTTGTCCTTACTGACAGTGACGATTGTTGTCCCCGATATCATGCGTTTAGTTTTGTTCACACAAAAATGGTTCTATTGTCACAACCGGAAATGACGTAAGGGAAGTGAAATAAATCACAAAGTGTCGAACTCTCACGGTGACAATAGACAATTTTACGATAACAATATGTCGCGTTAATAGAAGGGAAATATTTTTGTCTGCAAACTTAAAAAACGGCATAATTTTCCTTCTGAATCAGAAGGATCCACTAGGTACAGAATCCTTTCGAAACTGATTTGATGCAGGACGATTGCGTGTGATGATGGTGATAACATGTCGCTCTTGATAATAATTATACATTGTTGATGATTATAATGACGATGATGTTATACAAATGATGACAATATATTGAAAAGGGGAGAACTAAGTGTATAATGTCACATGTAGGTCAAGTGTGGAAGATTTTTCCGCGACTTGGAAATATAGTCCTAGGAAAACAGCTACCGTACAAGGATTTTATTATGAAAATGTCTAAACTTTTTTGCACTGTTTCTGTATTAGGGTGCTGTAAAATAACACTTGAAATAATTTCCGCCATTATAAATGACAACGAGTATTTATGACGTCATACTCCGGAGGCATGTCCGCTGAATTTGAAAAATGAGTAAGATGGTACGCCATGAAAAATGTTGTCAGCGACGTATTGTTTGATGCTGTGTTGCCTTAGAACCTTAACGGTGTCTTTCTACATATATATTTAAGCATTAAACTGCATTCTGTTTCGAGTTATAGGCGATATGAACGCCCACTGTTTTACAGGAAAATAGCATGAACCGTGCTAGCGGTTCATTTTTTATTTTTCTGTAATGCAAAAGAATTTCGACCATAAAATAATACAAAATGTAGTTCCAAGAAACACTGGTATGTTGAATTGGCAGAACAGCCCGTAAGGCGTGCTCGTTTTCGAGCGACGGAATCGTTTCATGTGCTTTCTCCTGGAATGACGACTTGAAATTATAGTCCGTGGAAAACATCTACCGTACAAGGATTTTATTATGAATGTGTTGAAATCTGTTTCTTTCTTTTGCACTGTTTTACAATAACATTTTAAATAATTGTCGTCATTATAAATGACATTGCGTATTTATATCATATTATACGTATTTACGTCATACTGCAAAGGCATGTCCGCTGAGTTTGAAAAATGAGTAATATGACGTGGTCCGCCAAGGAAAAAGTTGTAAGCGTCGTGTTGTTTGTTACTTGTGATACTGCTCATATATGATAATACCATGCCTAGGAACCCGAAAACATGCATGCTATATTAAGTCGACCTCACATTGATGGTAGGGATATGAATCGTCTTTATACAAAATGTATGTGGTGCCAGATTAGCAATAATACTGACAATATTTTTCGGACGATAGGCCTTCCGCACATTCCAAGAATCAGGTAGAGGAGCCGTCTTCATGGCGGAGAATGGTTGATAAAAAGTTCAAATTTGTGTTGACGACGCTTCTTTTTCGATGTTAAAATAAGTTTATTCGATTTTATCTATTAAGCGATTTAAAAAGACTAAATTAAGCCAAGAAGTTGTCTATGATTTTTTCCCGCCCAAACGTGAGTTCGGCGTGATATGTATTGTTTGTTTTAACCTTCATCTCACGTTCGTATTCATACTCGTTCCGGGTTATGTATTAACCGGAACGGAAGTTACTTGGTTTATATAGTAACACTGCAGCGCAAATGTAAATATAAATATATGTACGTGATGTCAGATTGTTGACACTACATTATTTGGACGATAGGTCTACTGAATCAATACTGCTCATTCCGGGAATCACGGAGGGGGGGACCGTCTTCATGACAGAAAGTGAGTGATTAAAAGCTTATACTGTTGTGAAATCGAGTGGTGTAAATATACGTAGAGGGAGTTATCAGGTCTGTATGACGATACTGTCAGGCAGCGCAGCAACGACAGGTAAAAACGTCTGTGTTGCACGGGGGTCTCACGATAACTGACGGTTAAAACACTACTTATGGATAAGTACAAGGCCTTCCGGGTAACAGCTACCCGGAATCCTCGGGATCGTACCTTTGCTATAGTGCAATTTCACAACATTCCTCCCCGTTTACTAAAAGGATGTTACACTATAAAAGACAGCTGATAGAAAGGCAGCTTAAAATACAGTAAAAACTATTTCACAATAAGTCAGTTCACTACGGGATGTTTGTAAATGATTAAAAATATATCTAGGCGATCACATTCAGTTAGATAACTATAGAGTACAATCAAGTAAGCTTAAATGTCTTTAGGTGACGTATGTCACTCAAAATAATATGTTTGTACGTCATCATACATACATCATACAGGTACTCTCAAACTAACTGGATTTACTGTACTTTGCGTACATCATATCTGAGAGACATTCAGCAAGTAAAAAACACAAGGTTCTCTAAAACTGGGACTATGTATGATAGACTGCCCACAATAATATTTCTAAAAGAGAGGACTCCAAATATTACTGGAGTGCCTGGTACTGGAGGACGGGGAGGAGCCGACTTGACTGGTTCCGGAGGACAACGGAAATTATAGTGCTGGTTGTCAGAATGATGATGCTGCCTTGGATGACTATATGGGTATTGTTTGGTATGAAAGACTATATTATCTGCACATGACTTCTGACTTTCTTTGTTGGCATATATATGTTGCGGATGTATTATTTTCCCTTTTCTCCCCTTCCTCCTCCTCCTTTTCCTTTTTGAGGGTTCTTTATGTTTTCTGTCGGCCTTTCTCTCGTCTTCGCTCTCCTCCACTCTGTCTTTGGTGTCGTTTTCGGATGCGCAGTGATTGTCAGTTGTTTCCATCTCCTCTCGCAGTTGGTACGACTTTACGATGGAGATTGCCTCTTTTAATGATTTTGCCATGTTGTTATCGGCTACTGTATAGTAATCATCTTCCTCCAGTACCGTTTTTGTGAACACGTCTACAGCTCGACTTTTGATGTAATCTTTATTTGGACAATATACCGCTGCAGCTAGTTTTTCTATTCTGTCAGCGTATTCCTCCAGTGTCTCATTGTGATGTCTTGTAGCACGTCTGAGCTGCAGATCACAAAGTTCAATGAGTTTCGAATATGAAAACATGCTTGTTTTAGATGATAAACAAACTAAACCAAACTATGAGCACAAAATAATACAAAAAGATAGCTGATGATATCAGGTAAAAGCTGAACAAACTAGAACATCCGTCTCGTCAACAAAACCCGATTAGAATTAATGTACAATTGAACACCAACATGTTAAGAATTATTATACAGGATTTATATACACGTACACTGAAACATCCACTATACAAATGTACAGAAAAAAGTCACAACTCAACCAAACATGGCCTCGGTCAAAAGTTGCTACTAGTTGGCGTTTTTCACAATGACAAAAATTAAACAACAAAAGACAATGGATCTATATACATAAAAAGACTACAATATCTCCATGTGAATCCTCTCCCACCATAAGAATTGTAGGAGGAATACAGATTTTATAATAAATGTCAACAGGCGCACCAAAAAATTAAGCACATATATATAGTTCCCAACAAAAATAATAGTTTCTGAATCTTTCGAACAATTGTGACCAAGGAATTAGATTAGATCCAAGTCCGTGATTGTGACACAATACTGTCCTTATAATTATCTCAGAGCATCCGAAACAAAACACTGTTGTCACTGACACACACACAATAATGGACAAAATACATATGCAAAAATAACAAATGATGAAGTCTTTTCCTGACAATCCAACTTTTGTTTCAGAACATCCGAGACAAAAGTTCCCACGTATGTATATACACGTATATGATATATAGAAAACAGATGAACTGTATTCACTGTGCACACATACCATGCATGTACTATAGCTAACTAAGGTGCGAAACACGGGACAAGGCACAATAGTCCCAGCGAGCTAAATTTACAATAGTGAAAACAGTTCACAGAAAACTGTTCAGGCACTTATACATACGTAGTATGCCTCGGACACACGTACAGGTAACTCCAGTAATTTTTACAAAAAAGGCATTACAATAAGTACATAAACAATACATGAAGTTATATACAATGGGTCTAGATCTATAAGATGACATTCATACCGACAAAATAGTTACATATAGACTATATACAAAACATCGGGAGAACCATCCTATCCGCTCTGCCGTATGTGCTAATAAGTTACAAAAATGCAATACAGGAACGATGTAACAAACCTTATATGTACAATAGTTACAACTGATTTTGGAACATGGATGATGAGGTAGCCTCACCTATCCAAACCAAAACAGCATACATAAAAACTAAATCAGTAATCTACGACGATCGTCGTGAACTCAACGAAATAATGCATCGAGCTCAAATACAAATGAAATATCTCCACTCGATTTCCAGGTTCAAAAATAGAGCATCCCACTTCTGACACCAATGTTGTGAAATCGAGTGGTGTAAATATACGTAGAGGGAGTTATCAGGTCTGTATGACGATACTGTCAGGCAGCGCAGCAACGACAGGTAAAAACGTCTGTGTTGCACGGGGGTCTCACGATAACTGACGGTTAAAACACTACTTATGGATAAGTACAAGGCCTTCCGGGTAACAGCTACCCGGAATCCTCGGGATCGTACCTTTGCTATAGTGCAATTTCACAACAATACTTGTAATGACGACGCTTTTTCAATGTTTAATTATGTTAATTCGATCTTATCCAATAAGTGATTAACATGGAATAGGTAAAGCCAATAAGTTGTCTATAGTTTCTCGTCCAAACGGAGTTCGGCGTGATATGCATTGCTTTTTAACCTTCATCTCACGTTCATATTCTTACTCGTTTCGGGTTATCGTCCTATGAACCGGAACGTAACTTACTTGGTTTATATAGTGACACTGCAGCGCAAATATAAATATAAATAACAGCCATGCTGGCTAATCAGAAATCCGCTACGTAGCACAAATTCAGCTATATCAAATCATCAACATGTATGATTTGGGACGATCTTGATATCCACAACATCGTGTTCTGTTATGGATGGTAGAGACTAGAGCATGCTTGTCATTCAGCGGTAGGTTATGCGACATATATACATGTAACACCAAAAACCAAGGCGCTACGTCGATCTGTCTCAAAGTTTGGAATTGTGCGAATCCTTCTTGTAATCCTTCATAATGATAATTGATACGTACATGTGTTTAAAGTTTGAAATAAATAATTTTGACAAAGGACATTTCATTGCTACTCACTGTACATCCCGGCACAACATCTGAAGGAAAGCGTAGATAAGGAAGAAGACAGAGAACTAAAGGAAAGAGTAGATAAGGAAGAAGACAGAAAACTAAAGGAAAGAGTAGATAAGGAAGAAGGCAGAGAACTAAAGGAAAGAGTAGATAAGAAAGAAGACAGAGAACTAAAGGAAAGAGTAGATAAGGAAGAAGACAGAGAACTAAAGGAAAGAGTAGATAAAGAAGAAGACAGAGAACTAAAGGAAAGAGTAGATAAGGAAGAAGACAGAGAACTAAAGGAAAGAGTAGATAAAGAAGAAGACAGAGAACTAAAGGAAAGAGTAGATAAGGAAGAAGACAGAGAACTAAAGGAAAGAGTAGATAAAGAAGAAGACAGAGAACTAAAGGAAAGAGTAGATAAAGAAGAAGACAGAGAACTAAAGGAAAGAGTAGATAAAGAAGAAGACAGAGAACTAAAGGAAAGAGTAGATAAGGAAGAAGACAGAGAACTAAAGGAAAGAGTAGATAAAGAAGAAGACAGAGAACTAAAGGAAAGAGTAGATAAGGAAGAAGACAGAGAACTAAAGGAAAGAGTAGATAAAGAAGAAGACAGGGAATTAAAGGAAAGCGTAGATAAGGAAGAAGACAGAGAACTTAAGGAAAGAGTAGATGAGGAAGAAGACAGAGAACTAAAGGAAAGAGTAGATGAGGAAGAAGACAGAGAACTAAAGGAAAGAGTAGATAAGGGAGACGATATAGAACTAAAGGAATCACACAACTAAATCAGCCTATCACGAAGTGTTTCATACGTTTGTAGTCCCTACCGAAAATTTGTTCCGGCTAAGTACAGTGATTCTGAATAATCTAAATAGGTAATTGTTGACATATTCTGCATTGAATGAAATCTATAGATATTTAACTTTACAAAAATGTATACTTTTGGTAGATTTTGATATGTGATGGCGGATTGATATGGGGTCAAAAGTCAGAGGGTGTTCCCGTCCCATTTCACTGGTTTGATATGTAAATTTCCAGTTGTCCGCAGCAGACGCCCGTAGCGAGCTAAAATGCCACGAAACTTCTGATAAAATGTCATTTGAAGTCTTTGCCATGTATGTATCTGTGAATCCAGGCAGTTGTCACTAGTGTTGAACTTCAAATATTAAAGTTATTAGCTCTAAAGCTTAGTAATAACATATAGTAAATTATTTAGTTGTGTGAGTCCTTTAAGAGAACTAGCCATGTGCTCAATGAACTTGACCTCTATAACCTTTTCTGTGCTTCCGGTTTTTTATTTTTTCAAAGACAACCACTGTCATTAAGTGTTAGCGCATTTTTTCAGTATGCAGATATATTTAATTTGAAAAAAACCTTCAAAATTAGCTAAAATCTGGCTAAACATGGCCCTATGTTGAAGCCTATATTGTTGGACTGACCCTTATACTCCGGTTTTAAATAAAGTTTGTTTCAATAACCTGTAATAGTTGATATGCGTGTGTGTTAGAAGTACTTCGTTGATATATGTAGCAGGTTTTAGCATCCAACAGAGATCTAATCTAGTTTGTTGTCCTGCACAACCAGCACCCCCCCCCCCTTCCTAGTTCCAACTCTGGCCAGTCATTCTTAGGCTTCTTTATCCATACAAATTACAAATGTATGTGTTTTTTATAGCCAGAAGAAAGCAATAACTAGAACTAGTACGGAATAGGCTTGTATAAAACATGAACATATGTAATAATACATGTGTATGTGTCCCTTGTAGGTTTTGGTGGCTTAATCCAACTTAAAATTCCATATTTTCAGTTAATTGTAGGTATCTCTTTATTCCCGTCACAGTATATACCTTGTTCAACATCTTGTTTATTGATTTAATGTGTTTGTAATTTTTGTTTACTCATACAATAAGCTCTTTATGGCATTACATCTCCCCTACCCCCAATATTCTCCCTGTAAAGTGGCCGCACCCCGGGGAGCTATAAGTGTTATATGTAAGCCTGTGTAATTGATAGATAAACAGTTAAGATGGATATCTAATAACCCTTTATGACTCAAGTTTTCTGTAGAATTTCGGAGTTTTGTGTGAATTCTAAATGAGTTTAATTGTTAAAATTAAATAAAATTTACTTAAAATAAAAAATTAATTACTTCAGAGACTGTAAAATTAACAGAAAGTAAAATAACAAGATTTCTTTTCCAAAACTGTTGAGTAGTATGCGTATTTGATCTGTGGGCAAAAAAAATGAAATTGCTAATTGCGTGCTTAATTGAGGTGCTAGAGGTTAATGCTATGCAAAAGAAATGTAAAAAATCTGGTGCTAACTCTGAATAGTAAACGTACATCAGGTGCAATAACTTGTGTTATTTATTATAATTTAATTATAATTATAATTTATTATTCAATTTCAACCAAACTTCACCATTTTACTCGGAAATGTATATGCTTTCAAATAGTTAACTTTATTTCAACATCTTAAAGGTTTGGGACCCTTTAAAGGAATCACACAACTAAATCAGCCTATCACGAAGTGTTTCATACGTTTGTAGTCCCTACCGAAAATTTGTTCCGGCTAAGTACAGTGATTCTGAATAATCTAAATAGGTAATTGTTGACATATTCTGCATTGAATGAAATCTATAGATATTTAACTTTACAAAAATGTATACTTTTGGTAGATTTTGATATGTGATGGCGGATTGATATGGGGTCAAAAGTCAGAGGGTGTTCCCGTCCCATTTCACTGGTTTGATATGTAAATTTCCAGTTGTCCGCAGCAGACGCCCGTAGCGAGCTAAAATGCCACGAAACTTCTGATAAAATGTCATTTGAAGTCTTTGCCATGTATGTATCTGTGAATCCAGGCAGTTGTCACTAGTGTTGAACTTCAAATATTAAAGTTATTAGCTCTAAAGCTTAGTAATAACATATAGTAAATTATTTAGTTGTGTGAGTCCTAAAGGAAAGCGTAGATAAGGAAGAAGACAGTGAACTAAAGGAAAGAGTAGAGAAGGAAACAGACAGAGAAGACAAATAAAGTTTCGTCTTCTTGTTTCCCGTCGCTGAAAAGAAGGCAGTGGATAAATTGTAATAAGCTTCTCGGGCCATTATTTATGATTGTAGGTTGTCATTGAATGACAAACAGGTGTACTACAAGTAATTCATTTCATCCGGTTTTAAGCAACATAAGAAGCAGTTGGCACTATTTTTTACATTAAGTCGATTCAGTTGATGTTAGTGCAGTTCACAAGAATGTCACCGAATCGGACTATACGATGTATCAAACATTCATATGGCAATACCCATAAGGTGAAGATAAAGACACCATTATATCGATAACCATAGAAGATGGCGACAGACGATTTGCTGCTGTGGATGAAATGGAGCTCGTAACTTATAGCTCAAGGGGGACAATTCAGTCAGTATTATTTGGATAAGCAGTAACGAGACCAATTCACTTGCAGAAGCTTTTTAAGATGTATTCTCTTGGAATTTATAACCTGATTCTCATTAATAAAGCGTAAGAAAAAAATCAAAGAATACCAAAACATCGACAAAAGCGTAAGAAGTAAGCCTAGGGCAATGGGTACAGCAATATGTACATAACCTTTAACCTCGTTAAAAAATACTAAATTGTAGGAACGGTATTGCACAGAAACCAATTCACCAGCCGTAAGTTTGTAATCTAATTCACTATTGGTAAGATGTGACTCACAATGTACATATATGCAGTCAAACGCAGATCCAAACATGTAAATATGTATATTGGAGCCAAATTGTGGTGAAATCAGACCACATTGCTCAGCGTTTCCTCTAAGAAACTGAAACCTGACAGACGGATCCGAAGTAATATTCCCGTTTCTTCGAAAAGCACGACACCAAGAAAAACGAAAACAAACTTGTGCAAACTTAATATCTTTAATAATATCATCACCGGGGACTGAATATAATTTCCATATGTGATTTCGTCAGTCGGGTTTCTGTGTTGTATCTTTGACACAATGATTTCATTGGTGTCTGCCCAACATTGTCCTATACTGTAGACTGACGTAAATCGAGGGATCATTATTTGTATAGGTCGGAGACACCGTTGTTTAATTTATTGATATATGTAATTCATTTGTGAAGTTATGAATCAATCACGTCATTTACATTTTGTATATCAATATCTAGTTCCATAACAGTCTATCAAGGACCTGACACTTTATGTGGTTAGAGACCAAGGGATTATCGCCTAGTAACGGACGTAGCCTTGCACGCTGGCTTGCTTAATTTCGCCCTTTTCTGTTTAGTTCTGTATTCCGACAATTAAACTAAATACATTTTAGTGGACTCTTTACATAAGGTGTGGGGGAATTTTTGGAGTAATCGTGTTAAGCCCATAGATAAAAGATGCTTTCATCACACATTTACTGTCATTGAAGCAATTGAAGTATATTTTTTGAAAATCAGCATCATCTTGCCACGTGCATATGCGTAGAGTATCACCAAATCTACTTTCGCCTAACAGAGTGACATCAAACGTTTCCACCGGATACCAGCTCATGTCGGCTGTGAAATGTTTGTAAACTCCACTATTGGCTGCCCCTGTCGCACAGTCGTTGAAAAACTGCATATATCGATGTGTGGTCGCGTGATTATTCCCATCCAAATCACTGTATCGTACCGTAACGGTCACGTGATAAACAGCTTCGGGCATATCCGGTATCTTTGGCTTGGGATACGGAGGGTTGATATTGAAACCCGGTTCATCTTTGAATTTTTCCACATACCATTTCGGGAGAGGGCACGATTTCCTGGTTTCCATGTCCACGGTGACAAATTTTATAAAGAAATCACCGAGTTTCTTTTTCGTATTTTGATTAGACATGGTACTTAACATGCTGTATGAACTCGTGCCAAAGTTATAAATAGATGTTGACATGACTAATCTGGTTGATTTTTCGTACCTTGATATCAAATGGATATCCGGTGTTAAAGAACAGGACATTTGCACTACAAACAATAGTTGCTGGCGTGACTTTAACAGTTCTCGTTTCCTGGCGAACTCTTTAATGTTAGGAGGATTTCCAGCATTCAAAAAAAGTTCCACGATGCTCCAAACGGAGAGGTTATCTGCCAAAATAAAAGATAATACAATGAAAACATAAGAGCAGTGACGGATCCAAGAAGTACATTCTCGAGATTTAAGTTGTTTCTCCCTAACCATCGCTGTCCTTTGGAAAATCTTTTTACAAAATCGAAGGCATGCTGTTAGCTATGTCATTACCTCAAGGTAAGAACAAAGTCTTAATGGCTGAGGTGATAACTGTTCGGACCATATAGAGGGCAATACCCCCAACTTCATAACTGTCATTCTTCTTGTTACGAGGCAGCAAGTTTCTTTTGGTTTGCATTAAATGTTCAAGCTATCAACAAGTTGATACATTATGGGTAACCCTTAGAATTTTAAGGATGACGAAATGAGTATCAAGCTGTAACCTCTCTCCTGAAATCCTGAATCCGGAGATGGAGAGATGTATTGAAAAATCTATAGACCCAAATCTCTGCAGCGGATATCTTTTTGTAAATACGGTTCTTCAGCTTCAGCAAGGAACCTGACATTTTAAGTCTCTACACGTACTGTGTATAATACTGACTTTATTTTCAATTTGTATACGCATTGATTCAATTATATATTCCTGCTAAATGAATGAAGGTGATTGTAAGACTTATAAATGAATTATATGTTGTACTATTATCCACGTGTTCTATAGCGCTCTAGAGTAATGTTCTAAATTATATAGAGCGCTTTATAGATATTGTTTACTATTGTATTACTTGTTCTATCGAAGAAGTGGTTTGGTAATGCGTTGACATGGATATCCGCTCGTGCCGGAGTGTCGTGGACAATATCGTAGAAAGCCATCTTCTGTAAAAAATAAAATATCACAATTAGTCCTCAAAAAATGTATATTGGTACTGTAACAGGAGAGAGTTCCAATGTAAATTCTAAGTACTTGTAAATAAAACGTCCCCTGATATCGATTGCCTATAGTAAAGCAATAATAAAACGTCATATTACCACAAGGTATATACACATTTCGGTTAACCCAACCTCCCGGGTCTTCGCCTTACCATTTTATAAGCGTGACGTCAGCTTATTTTGTGATATGCTTTCTGAAAATGAAACTTCTAAAGATACACATTTGACACTGTCAGAAAGGTCACTAAGGGCTTGAAAGCCAGCGTTTAAACACAAGTAAAGCCTGATTAACACATTTATGAAAAGAAAACGACGCTTGCAATAGAAACAAACTTAGCAGGGGCTCACATAGATACACCTTTGATCTTGACCGATGGTCACCAGTGTGATGCTATGGCGTGAATATGAACCAGATAAATGTAGGAGTTCAGGAATAAGCTTTTTATTACCATTGTGATCAACGGTCACTTTTGACCCTTTAATATTGACCAATGGTCATCACAATCTAGTCAGATGTAGAACTTGATTGTGTAATGATATGGTGTTCAAGTTCAAGTTCTTTATTACTTTGAACCATTTGGTTCCTCAGTGATACAAATTACATAAACATGCGCTCTCTCTCACCCTCATCCTCACACTCCACACACGTACTCTCCCACACTTAACTAAATTTTACACAATAATTCATTACCTAACTAGTTCAGCAAGGTAGAATTAAAACAATAATATTGGAACTACATGATATTTATATATATTTACATTCTGTCTATACATTTGACAAATTACCCAAAACTTACGTAAAGCTACTGATACAAAAAAACTTAAAATAGGCGATCTCGTTTCTGATTACTTAAATAAATGAATTTTGCCAAATTAGCCAGATCTTTTTTTTGTTTTCCGTAGTCATTAGTATTATAAAGGTATACATGCTTGTTTTAGTAAACTATATTTTTATATACTTGCTTCTCAACTCCCTATAGCCTTGACATTTGATTATGAAATGGTGCTCATCCTCTATATCTCCATTATTACAAACATTGCACTTTCTAAGGTTAAATATGTGTGAATATGAATCAAATCTGTCCGGGGTTCATACGATATCTTGTACACCATTTTTTTTTTTATTCCCAAAGTAGTCAGTGATGATGTTTGACTTTTAACGTTCCCGATGACTACCGAAATATAACTAGGTGCGGCACTTGAATGTGGGATGTAATGGTGATAATATGAACCAAATATTAGCAGGGGTTTTAAGATATGTCGTCCACAAGGTACGTACGTAGTGATTACTACTTGTAGATACTCTTTACCCAATTGAGGGGTATATTAAAGACTGCAATATTGTTCAGAGTGTCAGCATTCAGCACAGCAAGTTCAATCACTAGATGTGTGTATGTAAACTATAAGTAAATGGCGCGGTATGTAAGTCCTTGATATATACGTCACCTTCCACTTTATTATGTATGTTATGAACATGTTATGTACCCAAACACTTACACGCCAAGATAACGAAGCAGCATTTCTTGTAAACTATGGGCAAGTTTTATGATCGCCATCTTTCTCTCATTGAGAAATATTCTGTATCTTTAAGTGATATGAAGATGGACGCTTTTGAGTATGCTCATTAATGTGTTTACTTGTTGTGGTCAACAATGATACTCGGTTCTCATATTGAGAACTTGATGTTTACATGGATGTGACAAAGATTTACATGGCGGGTGTCTTCGATGAAGCAGAAGACGCTTACTCTTCCGGAACACCTGGTCTTTTTCTTTTGTACTTTTACCAGAGTATCCATATAAATCTTTCATTTGCTCATATTTTGCCCCTGGTTTAATCGATTTTGAGTTTGGATTCAGATTTTGTTAACGCTTCGGTATTCTCTTATTTACTTTTAAAGTTTAAACTCCTGAGACTAGAGTCACGTATTTAGGAAATTTGACAGATGAATATTTATACAGTATAACAAAACTATTGCTCGGTATGTGTTGAAGGAAATCTTATAGAAACATAAAAATCATTGATGTGTTTCGATGCTGCATTAGAAATAATGACGTTCCCCATAGTCTGGTAAGGAAATATCAGAGCTTTGACTTCAAGATTATGTCCTTAAAATCCAAGCTCAAACGAATATATATTGTGTATTAAAGACAGAAAATGATCAAATAAATGTTGATATATGCTTCAGTTAATGCCAATGCATGATAGGGAACGGTTTTCTTCCAAACGTCAAAGATTTAGTTTTCCAAACGTAAAATGAAGTTTAGAAAGTGGTCAGCAACAAAATGCGGTTGGTTCTTTTATAGCCAGTTAAACGTTTTGTTCGTTTGTGTAATGCACAAACTATCAGTAAGTCCTTGATGCTACGTAATATGTGGCCTGGGTCGGTAAAGCGCCCGCCTAGAGCTCGGAGGAGGGTGCTACGCTGATGTCCCGGCTAACGTATTTCGTGTATCAAGTGCATCAATATCTGGAGGTCGCACAAGATACAAGAAACCTTCTTTTTCATCATATATGTGTGACATAAAACATAAGCTCTGTAAAGCTATTATTAGGACAAATATAAAACAGAAGTTATGACTGAGGGTATAAACGAAACAAACAAACCAAATATAACAGCACAAGATATTTAAAATAAAAAATATACAAAGATGAGGGAAGGAAAAACAAGCTCATGGAGCATAAACAGTTACTCTTAAATATTATATCGTGATTATGTTACAAGGTTAAGATAGAAAATTTTGGGACTAGAATTTAGACTTGAACTAATTACAATAAAATATAGTATACTAGGAATCCCCTACTGACCAAGTCCTCTGACCATAGAAACAGGGGACACGTGATTGGGAATCCCCTACCTACCAAGTCCTCTGACCATATAAACAGGGGACACGTGATTGGGAATCCCCTACTGACCAAGTCCTCTGACCATATAAACAGGGGACACGTGATTGGGAATCCCCTACCTACCAAGTCCTCTGGCCATATAAACAGGGGACACGTGATTGGGAATCCCCTACTGACCAAGTCCTCTGACCATATAAACAGGGGACACGTGATTGGGAATCCCCTACTGACCAAGTCCTCTGACCATATAAACAGGGGACACGTGATTGGGAATCCCCTACCTACCAAGTCCTCTGACCATATAAACAGGGGACACGTGATTGGGAATCCCCTACCTACCAAGTCCTCTGACCATATAAACAGGGGACACGTGATTGGGAATCCCCTACCTACCAAGTCCTCTGACCATATAAACAGGGGACACGTGATTGGGAATCCCCTACCTACCAAGTCCTCTGACCATATAAACAGGGGACACGTGATTGGGAATCCCCTACTGACCAAGTCCTCTGACCATATAAACAGGGGACACGTGATTGGGAATCCCCTACTGACCAAGTCCTCTGACCATATAAACAGGGGACACGTGATTGGGAATCCCCTACCTACCAAGTCCTCTGACCATATAAACAGGGGACACGTGATTGGGAATCCCCTACTGATCAAGTCCTCTGACCATATAAACAGGGGACACGTGATTGGGAATCCCCTACTGACCAAGTCCTCTGACCATATAAACAGGGGACACGTGATTGGGAATCCCCTACCTACCAAGTCCTCTGACCATAGAAACAGGGGACACGTGATTGTGAATCCCCTACTGACCAAGTCCTCTGACCATATAAACAGGGGACACGTGATTGGGAATCCCCTACCTACCAAGTCCTCTGACCATAGAAACAGGGGACACGTGATTGGGAATCCCCTACTGACCAAGTCCTCTGGCCATATAAACAGGGGACAGGTGATTGGGAATCCCCTACCTACCAAGTCCTCTGACCATATAAACAGGGGACACGTGATTGGGAATCCCCTACCTACCAAGTCCTCTGACCATATAAACAGGGGACACGTGATTGGGAATCCCCTACCTACCAAGTCCTCTGACCATATAAACAGGGGACACGTGATTGGGAATCCCCTACCTACCAAGTCCTCTGACCATATAAACAGGGGACACGTGATTGGGAATCCCCTACCTACCAAGTCCTCTGACCATATAAACAGGGGACACGTGATTGGGAATCCCCTACCTACCAAGTCCTCTGACCATATAAACAGGGGACACGTGATTGGGAATCCCCTACTGATCAAGTCCTCTGACCATATAAACAGGGGACACGTGATTGGGAATCCCCTACTGACCAAGTCCTCTGACCATATAAACAGGGGACACGTGATTGGGAATCCCCTACCTACCAAGTCCTCTGACCATAGAAACAGGGGACACGTGATTGGGAATCCCCTACTGACCAAGTCCTCTGACCATATAAACAGGGGACACGTGATTGGGAATCCCCTACCTACCAAGTCCTCTGACCATAGAAACAGGGGACACGTGATTGGGAATCCCCTACTGACCAAGTCCTCTGACCATATAAACAGGGGACAGGTGATTGGGAATCCCCTACCTACCAAGTCCTCTGACCATATAAACAGGGGACACGTGATTGGGAATCCCCTACCTACCAAGTCCTCTGACCATATAAACAGGGGACACGTGATTGGGAATCCCCTACTGACCAAGTCCTCTGACCATATAAACAGGGGACACGTGATTGGGAATCCCCTACCTACCAAGTCCTCTGACCATATAAACAGGGGACACGTGATTGGGAATCCCCTACCTACTAAGTCCTCTGACCATATAAACAGGGGACACGTGATTGGGAATCCCCTACCTACCAAGTCCTCTGACCATATAAACAGGGGACACGTGATTGGGAATCCCCTACTGACCAAGTCCTCTGACTATATAAACAGGGGACACGTGATTGGGAATCCCCTACCTACCAAGTCCTCTGACCATATAAACAGGGGACACGTGATTGGGAATCCCCTACTGACCAAGTCCTCTGACCATATAAACAGGGGACACGTGATTGGGAATCCCCTACCTACCAAGTCCTCTAACCATAGGTAGAGGGGGGATATAAAAAGGGTAAATAAAACAGCAAGCATGTATCACATACAAAAGCACGAAATATTATATCACAGGACAGGTGATTGGGCAGCTCCTACATGTCCTCTGACAATAATTGATTGTTTATCAAGCACATAGGAAAAAACAGATAATAAGACCTGATCTAATGCAAGTATATGGTTATAAAAAAATCATAACAATAACTGGCAATGTAATGGAAAAGTTATTCAGCAAGCAGTTTGGAACAGATGGTACAAGTACAATGGGGCCATCTCAAGTGTGAACCAGCCTACGGAATTACGGATAGTGTTCTACTTTCCGTAGCTCATTTGGCTAGGCAGGTCCACACCTGGGCCGACCCAAATGAGAATGATTTTTGTCCATACCTGGCAGAGTTTATTGCTGGGATGTTGACTGTCTTTTCATTCCTGAAATTATAAGATGTCTCTGTTAGTTTAATTAAATCCTGTTTATACTCAGGAGATATATACAGAAATGAGATAAACTCCACTATGGTAGAAGAATGGGCATATTATATGTTGTATTATAAAACTGGATTTGTGATCACCCTACTTCATACAAACAGCACGCCGTTTAGGTTTAACCCCTCTGGCGCCCCTGCAAAGTAAAAGTAGGATATGAAATATGTATGTATATACGTGTGGTAGCGTTAACAAGTTATCTATATATCAGTATCAACCTTTACAAATCTGTGTATCGTTGAGTGGCGAAATAGGTCACAAGGGTTAGACTTTGGCGATGACAGATATGGAAAGGCAGTAGCAGTATGTTATAAATGTGTGCACGGATATCATAGTATTAACATGGGAATGTCACAGCACACGGAAGATCAGCCGTTATTATAAATAATATATATATATATCATACGACGAACAAACAATCGATTTATGATTAATTTGCATGTAATTTATATTTGTTAATATTTAGTTTGACATCAGAAATCGGAATAAATCGCATCTTACCTATCGTCTAGATCAGGGTACCGTCACATCATGTGATTTTGTTTATTATCTGATTTCCATTTTGTATTTAGAGTTATCCCCCTTTTAAGGAAGGCCCCCATATGGGATGTTCATGATCAAGACCAATTTCCAATTCAAGATATTTTATTGGTAATCAAATGGATTTGACAGCAGGCTTAAGTCTAAATAAGTCTTTTCCAATTCCGGTTACAGAAATCTGATAATGATACGAAATATGTCGATGCAACAAGAGGTTTAAATATGATGGACATTCAGAGATTTCATTAGGAACATGATAATTAATTAATTAATTAATTGATGGAAGCAGTGAGTATATAGATTTGATATAATGTTTTTCGAGGGACTGCAGCATATAGAAAGATATTTCTGCAGTATAAATGTCACACATACTCTGTTTCTTACATGTATATGTACACAAATACAATAACAAAACCACATGTTACATTCAACATGAACACTTACACTACATGTAGCTACATGCATCCTTCAGATCTTGATATAACCAATCTTGGGCACAATTAATCAATTCTATCTCACAATGATGCCATCCATCCAAATTATACTAAATACCATACATACAAAATAGAATACACTCTCTGATCCAACTCATTCTCAACCATAATAACACAGCACGCATATACATAACATATATAAATTTTATGAATATTAATGTTCAATACAAATAAAACTACCGCATGAAACAGCCTCATAAATAAGGAAATACTTACATTGTGTATTTAAGGAAAACAACTAAAAAAATTATATAGCAACCTTTTAGAAGTAAGGATGTATGTTGAAATATTTTCAAGAATAAAATGATGATTTTTAGCAGAGAGCAAGTTTTTTTTTTTTCCTTTTGAGAAGATATTGGCTGAAATGTAGCCAATTCTATTATATATAAGTAGCAGATGATGGCGAAGATGATTATAGAGAGGTAATGGAAAATCCCCAGACTGGTGTCCACAGGTTCATTTAGAGTTATCAATAAGGCGATCACTATATTTATCATAATTTAAATTGCTTATCCCATTGCTAAGTTGGCATGAAATTCTATTTAACTTACGAGGTTGTCAGTTTTTAGAAATATCAATTGCATCATCACTGAAAGAGGAAAACCTATTTAATTTTAAAATTTGGCAAAGAAAGGGATTCTGTTATTTCTTAGGTTAACGATTCAGTTTGTTCATTGTGCTAGGCAAGTAACTATTTTGGAAGATGTTTATTCTAGCAAATGGAATATTAAAATATATTTGGTCTCGTAAATTATAAACATCATTTGGATTGGAGTCAATAAAAGGTTTTACAATTTCATAAACGTAACATGGTGTCATATGGTTAATTATTTTGTACATCGTTATGAGACTATGATTGTCTCTTCTAGTTTGCAGTTTTTCAATTTTTGTTTCATTATATATATAGTTTATTAAGTGAAGTACTTTTAAGAATTCCAGTAAGTATTCTTAGATCTTTTAACTGAATGTTTTCAATTTCATGAATCTGATTTTGAGAACAGTTATTTCAAACAATGTCAGCATATTCTTCTATAGATCTAATAAAAGATTTATCAATCATTTCAAGAGTTTGCCTTAACGCTTTGAATATTAACATCCGAAGAATATTCAATCTTGCATAAGCTGTTTCACATATTTGGTTAGATACAGCTATTCCATGTTTAATATTTATTAAACATTAAAACTAAATGCTTATGAGCTTCACTCTTTGTTATAATATGATTATTAAAGGTCACAGGTGGATGGGGACTATTTCTTTTAGAAACAGTGAATGAGCCCTCTATTGTTTTCTTCGAATTTTTAATTTGTCATTCTTCCGCCTATTTTTTTATTGATTCAAGATCGGTATTTGAGATTTCACTAGCTAATGTTAGATCTTTATCTACAATTACGCAATGAGGTGTATCGTCTGCAAAAAGATTTATATTAGAAGATACTTTACAAGTGATATCATTTATACATAAAAGAAAAACGACCTAAAACTTCACCTTGTGGAAAACCAGCTGTATCATGTTTCAGACTGGAACTATCACCTTCAAATATTATTTGTTGAGGTATATCGGTGAAATACTTTTCAAACCAATTATATAATTATATTACAACAGATGCCATATTTTTTTCAGTTTGTACAATTATCCTCTATGTCACTCTCTATCACAAGCTTTACTTACGTCAAGAAATACAAATCAACTATCTTTACTTTTATCTAAATTATTACCCTTTTTTTATTGTATATTGGGGGAAGTTGATTGACTGTAGAATCACCCTGTTTAAAATATGATTGATGTTTACTGATAACACTGAGTTTAGTAATAAAATTGAAAACATATTTAAATAGATTTTTTTTTCAGAACTGAACTGAAGTAATGGCTAAAGGCCTACAGTTACCAGGATCTGAGAAGATGACGTAACACACACATGTGTTGCACCTCTTAAATTTAGTAATAGATACAGTATGCTGAAAAATTGAATTAAATTGCATCATACAGCTGTTTCGTCCTCATAGGAATCTTCAGTGATGCTAGGGGCCACAAATTGGGAATCCAAAATTTCTAAAATAATGTAGAAGCAGAAGAGTCAGGTGCGTAAAACCCCTTTATATTATAAATTTAGAAGAAAAATTAAACTAGTTCTGTATAATTTCTAATCGTGTACGAAAATGTGTATACTATGTACCGTGTCACTACTCAAATGAGATTAACTGTGGCCATGGAGGCTCCAGCAAACCCCGGGGACTAAATCAACATTACCTTTATATAGTGCATTTCCATTAGCAATTTTCCAAGTATGGGTTATACTGCCACTACAAACAGTTTTATTGATGCTTTAATTTTCAAAGGTTTCACGGTACAAGGAAGTAAATATTTAATTAATGTTGGTGCTATGCCATCAGCACCTGCTGACTATTTACTATTCATAACCTGGGTTTGATCTATTATACCCGGTTTATTAATTATATTATTACTTATTTATATATGACTGAGGGGAGGTAAATCTTGTTGTTTTGTGTCATCAATATAATCTGATACATAAGTAAAAAGTAGTTGGAAGCTTCAGCTTTGTTAAATGGATGTACTAATATATTAATATTTACCTTAAGGGGGCGAGAAACAGATTTTGTATTGTTAAATGAAGATATTGATTTAGCTATTCTCAATCACTTACCCCGCGAGGTGTACTAATATATAAGTATTTACCTTAAGAGGATGAGAAACAGATTGTTTAATGTTAAATGAAGATATTGATTTAGCTATTCTCAATCACTTACCCCGCGGGGTGTACTTATATATTATTATTTACCTTAAGAGGGTGAGAAACAGATTGTTTATTGTTAAATGATGATATTGATTTAGCTATTCTCCATCACTTACCTGGAGGGATGGACTTGGCTGTTAAGCTATTTTGTAATTTTACTACGTAATCAGATCTATGGATTCATTTCTAATATTTATAAATTTTATCCAGCCACCTTCATTATCATTCCTAACCAGTAATTTATGTAACCTATTCTTTGTCCTTAAGATACATCTACGAGATACACATTACATTACTGGACATCCATGGCTTATCAGAAGGTCTGATAGTAACAGGTTTATGTGGAACGTGTATATTAGTAATATTAGTATTTTAACTGATGACAGAATTATTTATGTTATCAATATCATCTGATTGGTTAAGAATATGCTCCTAATCAACAAGAAGTAATTGGTTAATAATAATTTCCCAATCAGCACTAAGTTGGAAAAGAAAGTTTTCTTATAGCTCCTTTCTTTCAGTTCTTTAAAACTTTAAGAACAATTGGACAGTGGTCACTAGATTTAGGTGGTAAAACTTCAGTATTGATAACAGTATTAGTGTTATTAATAAAAATACATCAATGCTAGAAGCAGAGCTATTAGTAATACTAAATGGACATCTAGTAAGAGTTGTTTCAAGTTGATACTTTGTAAGTATTTTATGTAGGTGAGGTTACAAACACACTGATATATATCACCAGTTATGATTTTCAGTAATTACATTATTAAGAAGATTATCAAATACATTCCAAAAACAAACTCGTTAGTTGGGTGGTCTATAAACACAACAAATAATGATATTTTTATTTGAGTTTTGAACTTCCAGTACAATTTTCAATACCGCTGGTTTCTTAGTCAAAACGTCTATTAACTACATATGTACAATATTACGTTAGGTATATACCGTTATTCCACCACCAAAGCCACTACTTCTATCTTTTCTAAAAGGAGCAGGATGAGTGCTTAAAGTTATACTGTTATTTTGGATAGAATCATTGAGATGAGTTTCAGTAAAGCAAATGATATAAATTTCTCCTTTGTTCATAGTTCATAGCCCCTGGTTTAATCGATTTTGAGTTTGGATTATGACTTTGTTAAAGCTTCGGTATTCCCTAATCTATTTTCAGACAATCCCAAATGTAGATAAATTAATGTGAATGATATTGTATGCAAACTACATGTATAATTAGATGAGACTGTTGTTTCTGTTTACGTTGATAAAAATCATGGTTTCAGACTAAAACTGCCTATTAAAAATTCCCAACAACATGCCTTTCCGAAAGTGGCATAATGCATTTCAAACTTGAACTAATTGTAGTTAAGATCCGTTCATACAAAAAATGAAAGAAATAATCTCAGGATTATGTTTATAACATATTGCACAAAAACTTAAGATTTGAAGAGTTGTGTATTGGAAAACTACACAAACCGGAGATCCCCTGGACCATTCCGGTTCTCGACCAAACCAACAAAAGACATGTATTTTTACTCACGGAACAGAGACGTTTCTCTGCTGCTGGGATTTTAGATTTATTATTGATTAATTATTAATTTCTAAACTCCACATTATAAGTTACACATCATTCTTATTAGATCACTTTAAAATCTTATCATATGTTCATTTCATTTGAAAGCTATTTATTTCAATATTCTAATATATTTAAAAAGCAAAAGCTGAATGTATCACAAAATAAGAATAACAAACTTCATCTTATAACATCATCACAATTATTAAAAAATGGCTATTATTGATATTAAAAAAAAAATATATATATATATTAAATTTGATATAACGATTGAAATAGGTTTTTTTATTTGTTTCACAAATATTTGAAAAATCTTATTATGAAGTAAAATATTATCAGCTTCCAGCTTTGATATAACCCCAACTTAGATAGAAGGGTTCTCCATAGATTAAACCACGGGTAAACACACAGGTAACTACTATCAGTGATACTCAGAAACAGACTTTCTAACAACATTCTTCTTCCGATTTGTTTTTTTCAGTGGGGAACGTGGGATACAGCCAACGAAACAATACAAACCCCTTCATTGACTTAAACACTGACTTTCACACCTTATTAACAAAGACTTTTGTGCAATACGTAACCAAAGGATCGCTGGGTCTATAAATATCTTCTATGTAATTTAAACGGTGCAGCATATGTATGTGTTACGTAATCTTTCATTCCAGTAGGTTAATGACCTTGTTTTGAAAGCAATGCGAAGGTCGATCACGGTTATCCAAAAGCTTTTTTGTTTTTTTTTTTGGCCTACATGCATAAAATCTTCATCGACATCATACACCCAAATGATCATCACTTGAGATTACAAGTCACAACTCCGTAAAGGTAAGTACCAATCGTTCTATCTCTTTAGAGACACGACTGAATAAAACTCGCGAATTAGGGACCAGGTTGTATTGTTAAAGATCTTTTAATATTTTAAAACGTGTGTCATCTGTATTTTTAACGGATTATGACAGAAGGAAATTTGGAAAGGTATGCATGGTCGGTAGGTACACGGGTAGTTTCAGTACTACTTTGCCATACGTGTTACCAGGGACGTGCCATTTTTATTAGCTCATGACATATTTTGAACTTATACATTTACTTTTGTGATGATTTGAGGAATTGTTTCTTGCAATAATGCTAATACCTCTGATTGTTGAAAAGAACCGGATGGGAGATAACAGTGACGTGTCTGACACCGTTGCAAGTATAACAAGTCATAGTGTCCTATGTATTTCCTAGTAAGTCATTCATAGCATAAGTCGCAGCGATTAACTTTGCGAATTGGTTTTGATAGCAAAATTCAAGAAAGTAATTCGCACGCGAAAGAAAGTGGTTTACAGTATAACAATTGAGATATGTATTTAATCTATTATCTTTATTGTTGTACTTATACATGCTCGCTGTTGTATTTTGACAAAGTAGAAGAGACGCTTGAGAAAAAAGTTGGGGCTCTTGAAAACAAAATCAGAGAATACCACAGCGTCAACAAAACCATAATCCGAACTCTAAATCGATTAAACTAGAGGCAAAATAGGAACAAAGTTCAAACAATTAGCTGGTTCAGACTTTCGAAAAGAGAAAGTAGAATTAGGGTTTCAAGGAAATTGTTTCGTTTTACTGTTTTCTTGGAATCCATGCAAAATATTGAGGGAAATTAGTCAAGATTGATGTAAGTACAGTTAGAATTACGGCCAAGTATCCACCTTGGTTCCGTTCGTTCTGCGGTCGGCCTGCGTGCGGTAATCGTTAGTCCACCGTTCGGGAAGCGTTCGTTCTCCGTCCGTCATTTGCGTCTGTTTCGTTCGTGTCGGCTGAACCGTTCCGTTCGTTCGTTCCGACAGTCCGTCCCGTTTTATTTTTTCATTCGGCATCTCCGTCCGGCTGCTCCGTCCGGCTACCCGTCAGGCTGCTCCGTCCGGCCGTTTAGTTCGGTTAATCCGTCCGGTTGATTCGTCCGGCCGTTTAGTTCGGCTGTTCCGTCTTTTTAGGTGAAGATGCGCGCGCAGTTTATTATCTCGAAAATTAAAATGGCTGTGTAACAGAAGATCTCACGCTTACCTCCAGAGTTGAGAGCCAGTGGCGGATCCAGGGGGTTTTCAGAAACCCCCCAGCATTTTCACACACAAAACAAGATTTTGAAGTATATACAGTCATATTTTATAGTTTCATGAAACCGTCTATACAGTGCCTAAAAGCCTAGCCTGTCTGATCACTAACAATTAATTATGTTACCTGTGTTGTAAGAGCCAGTACAGGTAATATTTGCCCCATGACTAATCATTCATATCGCCCCAAAGCCACAGCATTTTGTTATTTGTGATCCAGGTGTGATAATCCTATCCCCACCCCAGCGTCTTCCAACTCAGCCAACATATCCTATTTTAGTATTTGTACAGAGCACAGGTAGTTACAGGGTGAGAACAATATAGGTACTAATTACAGGCAGAGACGTATACGTCTGTTACAGGTAAGGCTATAGTCTGTTTTTAGAAAATGTCTAATTCTAGGTTCTATCTAAGTCCGTGATATCACCAGGGACGTACATATACGTCCTTGATTTCACATATATAAGTTTGCCTTGTATAACCTGAATTTGAGAGCCTTGCAAATGTCCATTAAACACGGAATTATATTTACCTAAGTCTGTGATGAAATTGATATTACTTTGCTTTTCCAGTTAGTCTCAATCAGCACTACATTTTACCGAGTACTGAAATATGCTCAGAAGGCAAGTTTGTGCATCTAAAAGTTAAGTTTTCTGCGGATACCCCGTACCCTCCTTGCGAGCAAAACAAATTCAATATTTTTTCCCCTTAAATAAAATCATGTCTGACAATGTCTAAAGAATAAAAAGTTACTGAAATAATGTCACAGTGCATAATTTTCGTGTCTACAATTTCTGAGTTGGGGTGGGGGATGGGGGGCAGGTGGAGCAATACCAAATTCAAATTGATTTTATTTCCCTTTTTTTTCACAAGATATTGCATAGAGAAAATATATTTATGTACAATATAATACCAGGGACATATACGTCCCTGATAATACATACAATTACATGTAGTGTAGTGTTCGTAGTCGATACACAGCACAGTTTCAAAATATTTCATTTCCATTTGTATCAAGGAGGACAAATCATGTTGTTAATCATTCTTATAAAATAACACATTTTCATCAATGTTTTAATATTAGCTGTATCCATCAATACATGAAACTTAAAGACCCAAAATACGTAACTTCAGGAAATTTTTCGTAATTATGAAAAATTCTGAAAAAATCCAGTTAATAACCAGAGACGTATAAATATATATATACATCTCTGTAATGACCATGCAAAAATAAGTCTGAAACGAAGTAAACCTGAGCGGTTACTAACAAGAAACTCTCCACAGCAAAATCCAAAGAATCGAAAATAATTCAGGTGGGGCCCACTTCCAACAACAAGCCGAAGTTAGAAGTCAGTTCAAAATGGACGCGTGTTTACAAATACCAAGTTTCAACTGCTGCTGTACCAGTAGCCGCGTAAGAATTCATCTTTAATATTGCTGATTTAACTTAATCTTAACTAAATCAATAAATATAAAAAGTTATAAGGCTTCATTTTCGCTTCAAGTTTTGCCGAAAGTTACGCATATTGGGCCTTTAATAAAATTTGGTCTTGAACAATAGTATTTATCTATAAAGCATTCTATAAGCAGACAGTTTTGTACATTCAAGTAGATAATGAAAGTTGTCACTTTGGGCCTAAACCCCTTCCCGACAGGAGTCACACAGTGAAATTTTAAATAGTTAATTTCCTTAAAAAGGAGAAGAATTTTTGGTAATATCTAAGTACAAAAAATTACTGGGATATAGTCAGAATGCAGGATTTTTTGTCTACAGGTTGTATATCCCCTCAAAATTGTCTAGGGGAGATCCCCCACGCCCCCTTGTATGTGACCTCAATGCCTCCCTTTCAGATAGCAGTTAATATGATATAAGCTTTATTTATTTTACAACAATTATGAAACAAGTTATCCAACTTATATTATTAATCACTCTTGTTGGCCCGCAGTTAATGCAAAATAATTTAATGAAAAAAATAGAACCCCCCCCCCTTAGTGACAAAGGCTACGGAGTTGGAAAGATAAAGAAATCTATCGACCACACAATGGGAAAATATTGTATGCAAAAATATTTCAGTTTAAAACGGTGTTTATTCACCAACGTTGCAGTTTATATGAATTCCTATACCACATGTAATTTTTAGATAAATAAACGGAATAGGGAGGCTTTACTAGCATGGAGTTAGCATAACAATGATCGCTTTATATACAAATCGTTAGCCCTGTTGGATCAGTGTATTTTGTTTTATAAAATAATGTCGGACCAAAAGTAATCGTGTTTAACATGTTATATGCTTATAATGGTCGAAGTACACATATTTATACATGTAAGTCGTGATTTACCCCATGAGGTAGGACCTAGTACGATCTGATGTGAGGCATACACCAAATTTACAAACCGATAAGGCCCCTGCGCAAGTTATACCAGAGTGGTAAAACTAAGTAATACCAGAGTGGTAAAACTAAGTAATACCAGAGTGGTAAAACTAAGTAATACCAGAGTGGTAAAACTAAGTAATACCAGAGTGGTAAAACTAAGTAATACCAGAGTGGTAAAACTAAGTAATACCAGAGTGGTAAAACTAAGAAATACCAGAGTGGTAAAACTAAGTAATACCAAAGTGGTAAACTAAGTAATACCAGAGTGGTGAAACTAAGTAATACCAGAGTGGTAAAACTAAGTAATACCAGAGTAGTAAAACTAAGTAATACCAGAGTGGTAAACTAAGTAATACCAGAGTGGTACATTTAAGTAATACCAGAGTGGTAAAACTAAGTAATACCAGAGTGGTAAAACTAAGTAACACCAGAGTGGTAAAACTAAGCTATGCCAGAGTATTCGCAATCCAAGGGTGTACAAAACGCAACTCTCCAGTGAAAAGGAGATGTTGACCATGATGATATTACAAGACGACCGATATAATTACAAGAAGTAACGCAATTCAAATACCTGCAAAACGACGTTGATTTATTTATTTATTTTTATCTTCTTTATGTAATTTGACCGATACTCACATTGGAAATATGCTGATTAATTGGTTGGTTTTGCCACAGGGAAATGAGGATTAGTTGCAGCTTATTTTGGGTCTAAAGTAAGTGTGTGTGTGTGTGTGTGTAAGGGGGGGGGGGTGGGTTCGGTAACGATTATAAATGACAGACAGGAGAGGTGGGGGGGGGGGGGGCTTAATGAGACATTTTTATTTCGAAAATTGAACGTTACCTTTTCAAAAGTTAAAAATTACTCTAAACACCTCAGTTAGGGTCCAAAACTATCTGTAGCAAATTATCAGGTCCCTGTGGGTTTTACGACAATACAGGTAGCTCGGTAAAGTGAGTAGAAACGGTAAAGTATGGAGTGAAGGAATAAAAAAGGGAGACACAGTAGAGAAATTAACGTCTATCCTTTGTATCAACAAATTGATAGTAGTGCTATTTGAATCTTATTCTTACACTAGTCGCATAACAGCAATCCTGGGTTGAAAACGGAATATATTCCGTGGTAATACAATGTACATATTGGAATTCCTTATCACAGATAAAATATAACAATATCCTCTTTGTCGACGTTACCATTCGTAATTTCTTTGTTCGAGCAAAACTGAAACGGGGCTGTTATGAAGAGCCAAAATCTTATTGAAATGAGATAATATATATATATAATGTGGAATGAGATCTCAGTATGTTGTAGTTTGTTGGTGTTACTTATTTCGATTGTAGCGACACGCCCTTCGAACAAGAATAAAACATGAAAATGTATGATACTTTTATAATACCATCTCATATTGATACATTGGGAAACTGAACTAACTAACATTAAACTGTTTTATCATATAAATAATATTGATAATGCGTCACTGTGCCAAGACTTTTTGTGTTCGTTGCATTTATGTTTATTTTCTGTATTTTTTTTCACAATTATTACTAGTCTACATTTTTAGTGTGGGTCCGAAATGTACTGACTTTCTCTGGGTTCCCAAACTAGAAAAAATAGATTAAATATATATATATACGCTCAGTAGCTTTCGTAAACGCTGCATGTACTGAGATCTTTAACAAGGTTATAAAGTGAATTAACCATATATTAAACATCACCTCGTTTTTACTAATTAAACCGTCCAATCTATTTTGGGGAACGCATTTATATTGGTAACTTTTTCATTGATGCCGTGACGTTTATTCGTTTCTGTTGTATGTGATATAACGTGTGTACTATTGTGTCTTGACTAAGGCGTGTAACGCTTCAAAATTTTGACCATTTGTCCGTACTGCATGTCGTTAAGTTATAAAACATATCAGTGATAATCAAACCAGATACATAAAAGTCATGCGTAATACACGTATTATTCTTAATAAAATAAAGAAGGATCTAACCACAGAATTAGATAAGTCTGTGATTTTACAATTTTAACCTACATTGTCATGGTGATATCTGCTATTCCGTTGTGTACAAAGAAAAGGACGGATACGATGGTAATATTTTTTTTATCATTTTCTTATTATTTTAATATATATATATTTTTTAAATGACATACCGGTCAAGTTGTTAATTTAGAGTAATCTTCATAATATTTTGAAAAAATATATTGTAAAAATGAAATGTGAATACGTTCCGCCTTGTAGATCTAGATGACCATGGTGATAATTTGGCTGTGTATACCAGGTGTACATGTGTGACACGTACCCCCCGGGGCCATTACTTGTAACACCTGTGAGACTGACCACCCGTCACCGTCTCTACTTCTTTGTCTTGTCTGACAGGGAAGCCATACTACCGTAATGCTCGTATCCTCGTTATCAAATGTCCTTAACTAAATAAGTTTCTAGTTAGTGCAAATTAGTATGTTTTTTCTCCTGTCTCCTACTTTTTGGGGATCAAAAGAATTATATAAACACTTGAGAACAATGGCACACCAATTAAAGTCTGGTCAGGGAAAGTGCTTATGTACAGGTAGATATTTACCTGTATTTTCAGTTTAAACAGTCATTTATGTTACATGTACTTCATAGATCACAATATATTTTATCTTTTAAATGTAATAATAATATACTCAAGATTCCATTTACACAGTTCAATTAAAAACATCCAAATTTATAATTCTTAGGCTTAAATTGTTTTTGTTTTAAAATTAACAGCACAGTGCAATGTTTATATGTATACATTTCATGACATAATACAAAACATTTGAAGTATATGACCATTAATATATTATGAGAAAGAAAGATTTGTGTTACAATACTTGATGTATGCAGATATTACACTAGTGCTGAACATTTACATCAATCAGTTCAAATACGTTGTGCATGATATGCGCTTTAAATAAAAATACTAGAGTAAAAAGCATACTTAGAATATTTAGCTCTACATATTGGATTATTGAAAATTCAATGAAACACACAAATATTTAATAATAATTCGAAGGTTGCAGTAATTGATGAATACTTGACATATACACTTAGCACTTGACAATTGACGATAAATCATCAAAGAAATCTCACATCTAATAAACCATCGTTATCACTGTTATTATGTACATGTAACCTTATGTGATAGATTTCAAAATCATTAAAAAATATTTTTTATCATTTTATTTTGTTTCATCCTAATTAAAGGTAAACGACCCAATTCAAATTGTACCTTCTTGTTATTGACAGATTTCTTCATTTTCAATAGTTTCTTGAAAAAAAAATATAAAAAGCGCTTGTTCAATATTTGCAGCTTTGTGTTTACACCAAATTTCAATCGCATAGATACTTCCTACATGTGTACATCGAAAAGGTGGAGCATATATGTATATGGTTTAATGCTGAACACTTCCAAAACAGTGCAAACATAGCCTTTCGCCCTTGTACAGTTAGTTACTTTTAAATAAAACTGAACGTATTGTTGTAATTTAAAATAAATTATGCTAAAGATGTTCGGGTGCAAGTGTTCCACTTTCCTCTTTAGTTACTTGTGTGCTAACTTCAATGTTAGATTTATATCAACGGAAATACTAGCGATACCAACGATGTTGGTAAGGGTTATCGGATAGAAAACGTTAAATTTACAAATTAAACTATATTAAATATAGATATATAAATATATAAAATAATAAAATTGAAATGTCCTTGCGGAAGAAAATATATGTAAAAATAAAAAAACGACACGGACACATAACTTAGCGTTTTCGCTCCATCGGTGGGAGCACCTCAGACTGTTTATTTAAACAAAATAAAACAAATAAAAATAAATTAAAATAAACAAAATATAAAATTTATTTTATTATTTAAATAAACAGTCTGAAGAGCTCCCACCGATGGAGCGAAAGCGCTAAGTAATGTGTCCGTGTCGTTTTTTATTTTTACATATAAATATATATATAGATATAAAAACCGGCAAGAAAATCAGAGGGTACAAACAGAAATAATTGACACATGCATCTCATAGTTAACATATAGATGGACTAATTAGTCATTTGTGTATCATGGAAAGTAGTTTGTTTCAAACTCAGTCTGAATGTTTTTTTTTAATGTCATAACGTCAATTGAATTTCTAATTATTTCGTAGACGATTTCCACTATGATCATGTCAGAATACCGAACCGTCTATCACTGCGACTTCAAAACATCCATTTTGGGATGTTGAGTTGGCGCAATGGTAACGGCCGCAATTATTTCTGGCTATGCGATTTGGTGCCGGAGATCGTGAGTTCGAGGCCCGGATAGTGCACGAGTCAAAAAATTGTCTTCCTTCGTCATTTGTGTTTCCGTGTTACTTATAATATATTAAACACAATGTATCATATACACTTAGTGTTGTTGATCCGAAGGTTAAAATGTGAATTTCCTGTCGTAATTGTACCATGCTTAATATATATGTAATGTTGTACAATCCGTATCCATGTATGTATATGCATTGCGATCCAGGTGTTCACATCACTATAATAGACGATTTCCAATATGATCATGTCAGAATACCGGACCGTCTATCACTGCGACTTCAAAACATCCTTTTTGGGATGTCGAGTTGGCGCAGTGGTAACTGCAACAGGTTTTTCTGGCTAGGCGATTTGGTGCCGGAGATCGTGAGTTCGAGGCCCGGATAGGGCACGAGTCAAAAAATTGTCTTCCTTCGTCATTTGTGTTTCCGTGTTACTTATAATATATTAAACACAATGTATCATATACACTTAGTGTTGTTGATCCGAAGGTTAAAATTTGAATTTCCTGTCGTAATTGTACCGTGCTTAATATATGTAGACTAAAAGCGTATATATACGCCGTTAGACTTCGCCACTTTATAATTATCTGTAGCTTGACTGTACCCATAATAACCTAAAGAGTAACTGAAGTGCAAATAGAAATTAAAATGATCAGACTCGTTGTGCCGGCATTAATACATTGTCGAAAACCGCATCGAAATCGGCCGACCGGTTACAAAGTTACGACAGGTTGATTTTTTTTTTTTACCTGTTTTGCCACAATCTAATTATGCGCACCGCAAACCGCTTAAAGTTGTTCTCACATATTGGTGACGTCACAACGGGAACACAAGAAATTGGGTCCGATCTCTCTCTATATATATGTACGTCTGATTAATTGTTAATCCGAAATGTATTATACAGTGAAATTAAGTGACGTACCATGTTATGGGAGGGGGGGGGGGGGGGGGGGGGCTGAAATCGTCCTTGAAATACCTTTGTTTAATTTAGTGTTTAGATATTGACTGTTCAAATTCATTTTAATGAACCCATCTGCGCGATCAAAGTTAAAACTAACTGTTAATAGTATGTTGCGGTAATTTGCCCCTCTTTATAACTTCTAAATGTGTACTCTAGATCTGCAGTTACTTCTCGACTTTGAATGGAACATAGACTATCGAGTGTACCTTTTGAAATCTCCAGAACCCGCCGCCAAGTCACAAAGTTCATATGTACATGTCACTTTATAAAATTTCAAATTTAACTCTTATATTCAACTTGACAAATTCTATTGAAAACTTGCATGGTATGTCTGTATCACAGTTACCATTCATATTTTGTTTTAACATAAAGAATAAAATGCGGATTAAAACCAATTAATTAATCTTCTCATCATATTTTCAAAAGACGTTCCATGTTCATTTCTTGTCAGCAACACACAGTGATTTTCAAAGACATGATCTTATTTTTTCTCAAACATAATTCCAAATAAACTGTTCTTGATTTCTATTTCGATGAGTATGCCTGAAGACAGGTACATGTAGCATCAGGATTTCGCTCATGTTCCTTTTATTTTACAATATTTACGCATAGTTTTTTTTTTTTTACATATATATATACTGCATAGACATACATAATTATCAATGGATGGAAATCTGTTAACTTTAATACACACGTATAATTTCTCGAACATAGGATAAAAGATGTCGGGCAGTGCAGTGGATAGCCCACTTGCCTTTCACCAAGGCGGCCGGGGTTCGATTCCCCGACTAGACGAGAAAAGGTATTGGGTGTCACCTGCCCGATCACGTGGGGTTTTCTCCGGGTACTCCGGTTTCCTCCCACAATAAGACCCCTTGCGTTTTTATATATTTATATATAAGTTGTCGAAATGTGATACCCTTCAAAATATGTTATACAGGTCGAAAACATTGATAAAATCTACATATTTTTATTTTCCGATATACGTACATTGTACATGTAGATATAAAAAGGATTGTCTCATGATTCTATATGATGTAATTAAATGTTCTTCTTTGAAGTCCAATAAAATATATGGTTTTCGAAGTTCTGAGTCCATACACGGAATTAGATTATATCTAAGTCCGTGGTCTACAGTAACACAAATATCCTTTTTCTTGTGTTTGTTTGAGGTTGTTTCTACGAAGTTTTATATTTATACAGTCGACCAACATGCATAAATATTTGTCAGTGTGCATTTTACTGATGTAACGATCAGTTCCTGCTGATGCGCATACATATACCTGTGGAACTCCAAAACCCGGGCCCCCTCGCCACTAATTACCGTCCCCTTGGACATATAATACCTTGCAATTAACAGTAGGGTCATTAATGAACTCCGCACAGCCTTGATATATAATCAGTGTCTTATTCTTGAATATGGGGCTCTCCACAAATAACAAGTCGCGATACGATTCATACAAGTTTAATATAATGACTACTCAATTAAGTCTACCAGTGCGGTTACCGTTGTGACGACACTTCCGCTTGTATGGCAAAATCGGGGATTTTCGGATTTGCGTTCAGGTGTGAAATTTAGTAAAATGGTAAAAACTTCGTTATTTTTTTTTAACTTCTTATTTACCAGTCTTTCCATAACTAAATATGGTTCAGCACTACAGTTACTCTTTAAACATTGTTCGGGTAAGGAAATGTGATTTTTAGCGACATATCAATGAATTTTGCAATTTAAGTAACGCGAAATGTTTGTTGTGGTATGAATAAAACGCTACGAAAGGGCATATTTTATAGTTTATTTTATCATAAGAAGGGAAATAATATGGTTGTTTTCAGACCCAGTGAAGTGCTATGGTATACGATTTCCATAAAAAGAATGTAATGACAGACAATGCAGTGTTTTAAACATACATTTATACAACTAAATGTTGACTTTTGCAAGTTCTGATATCACTACCGTTGACAAATAGAACACTTGCTATTTATATCAAAATGTGACATTTTCTGAAGGATAATTATTTAAAACTTAAATGTTGGTTTTTTGAAAATGTTCCTCTGCTACAAAATTCGACTGGTGTGGTCTTCAATGTTTATTAAACGCTAGTGAGCACTACTGTCGATAACACTATATAGTGTCATGGCGAGTAGCAGTAGGAAAGTGCCGACATTGTAATGAGTTCAAGTTCAAGTTCAAATATTTCATTTTCGTGTCAAACACATATTTCACATAAAATCATAATAACATACCTATAAAAATTGTAATAAAATATGTGTCCAACCATATTGACTTTTTAGACACGTTATTGAAAGATGCAAATAATAAAAAAATAATGCATTACGCTAATTAAAATGAAAATCGATATATAAATATTTGCCACTCAACTTTTCTTAATGCTTAACAATATACAATTACATGATATATTATACCACCTGAGAATGCGAAATGAGAAAAAGTGGTTGGGCCAATCCCAACCGACGATTCCCCCATCCCCCATTCTCTTAAGACCTTTAAGATATTAAAGGGTATATATATAAAGTTATGCAGTTAATTACTTACAAGACATACATTTATTGCCGTGTGCTCTTGTGCACTGTGCACTGATATTAAACGATTATTATGGAAGAAACATGGATCTTCTCCCCCACATAAGAGAACGTTGAGTAGCCAATGTTTTTTAATGAGTAAATAACGAATTGCGGACAAACAATTGTACAGGTAAGGTAAAAGATAGACTATTGTATAAATAATATTGGGATATTTTATTCACAATTGTTTCTTTTGCTATTTGCGATGGTTGATTACCCCGTCGAAAACCAGATGTTCAAGGGTACAGTAGATCTATCAGATCAACACTATTTAAACAACACGGCTTTAAGTTACGGATTAAAATTTAGTTCTGGATGGCTCCTTATACTGGATGACACTAGGCCTATTATTAGGTCTACTAGACATTTGTTCGTTTTCCTTCATATTTATTACCGACGCTTAGACACGAACGCATGAGTTCACGGAATCAAATTATAATACATGTATAGATAGTACTAATACTAAACATTAATACCCGGCCTCCTACGGATCGTCGTTTATGAGTACGTTATCGCAGCTACGAGCTAGATAGCCTAAAACTATTTCATAATTATACACAGATTTGCATGCACACTTGATCGAGTAGTTTCGGTTTTACAGACGATAACATTGTACCGCTCGTTCCATTCGGGACGCTGCAAAGTTCGTTCGTTCGTTCGTTCGATACGCGAGATGGAACTTATCGTGCGGTAGCGGCCGGGCCAGCTTATCGGCCGGTAGCGGCCGCCCAGGTTATCGGCCGGTAGCGGCCGGCTATGGTTATCGGCCGGTAGCGGCCGGCCAAGGTTATCGGCCGCTAGCGTTCGTTCCGTTCGGGAATCGGCCGTATTAGCTGCGTGGGTCCAATAGGTAATTCCGTGCGGCTCGCGTTCGTTCTCCGGTCGTGCAGCGGTAAGCCTCCGTCCGGGAAGCGTTCGTCTTCCGTTCGTCTCAAAAAAAGTGGATACTTAGCCGTAATTCTAGCTGTACTCAAAACTAACCTATACCACAAAAAACCAGTATTTTAATTTCGTACCGTGGTGCAACACCTTTCTATTGACATATTGCAATATACCGGCATACCGGTATATCGTGACAGCACTATCTATGATGTAATTTACTATAGTATGCATCTCACCACTTTCTGTATCTAATTACTTTCAACTTTTAACTCAGCTGAAACTACATTATTCCACAAAGTACCTAAACAATCAATGTATCTTAACAATACACGTATCTTAACAATACACGTATCTTAACAATACACGTATCTTAACAATACACGTATCTTAACAATACACGTATCTTAACAACCTATGTATCTCAAAAATACATGTATCTTAACAATACACGTATCTTAACAATACATGTATCTTAACAACCTATGTATCTCAAAAATTCATGTATCTTAACAATACACGTATCTTAACAACCTATGTATCTCAAAAATACATGTATCTTAACAATACACGTATCTTAACAACCTATGTATCTCAAAAATACATGTATCTTAACAATACACGTATCTTAACAACCTATGTATCTCAAAAATTCATGTATCTTAACAATACACGTATCTTAACAACCTATGTATCTCAAAAATTCATGTATCTTAACAATACACGTATCTTAACAACCTATGTATCTCAAAAATTCATGTATCTTAACAATACACGTATCTTAACAACCTATGTATCTCAAAAATTCATGTATCTTAACAATACACGTATCTTAACAACCTATGTATCTCAAAAATTCATGTATCTTAACAATACACGTATCTTAACAACCTATGTATCTCAAAAATTCATGTATCTTAACAATACACGTATCTTAACAACCTATGTATCTCAAAAATTCATGTATCTTAACAATACACGTATCTTAACAACCTATGTATCTCAAAAATTCATGTATCTTAACAATACACGTATCTTAACAACCTATGTATCTCAAAAATGCATGTATCTTAACAATACACGTATCTTAACAACCTATGTATCTCAAAAATTCATGTATCTTAACAATACACGTATCTTAACAACCTATGTATCTCAAAAATTCATGTATCTTAACAATACACGTATCTTAACAACCTATGTATCTCAAAAATTCATGTATCTTAACAATACACGTATAACAATCCATGTATCTTAATAATACACGTATCTTAACAACCTATGTATCTCAAAAATTCATGTATCTTAACAATACACGTATCTTAACAACCTATGTATCTCAAAAATACATGTATCTTAACAATACACGTATCTTAACAACCTATGTATCTCAAAAATTCATGTATCTTAACAATACACGTATCTTAACAACCTATGTATCTCAAAAATTCATGTATCTTAACAATACACGTATCTTAACAACCTATGTATCTCAAAAATTCATGTATCTTAACAATACACGTATCTTAACAACCTATGTATCTCAAAAATTCATGTATCTTAACAATACACGTATCTTAACAACCTATGTATCTCAAAAATACATGTATCTTAACAATACACGTATCTTAACAACCTATGTATCTCAAAAATTCATGTATCTTAACAATACACGTATCTTAACAACCTATGTATCTCAAAAATTCATGTATCTTAACAATACACGTATCTTAACAACCTATGTATCTCAAAAATTCATGTATCTTAACAATACACGTATAACAATCCATGTATCTTAATAATACACGTATCTTAACAACCTATGTATCTCAAAAATTCATGTATCTTAACAATACACGTATCTTAACAACCTATGTATCTCAAAAATACATGTATCTTAACAATACACGTATCTTAACAACCTATGTATCTCAAAAATTCATGTATCTTAACAATACACGTATAACAATCCATGTATCTTAATAATTCACGTATATTAACAATTCATGCATCTTAATAATTGATGCATCTTAAAAATTCACATATCTTAACAATTAACATATCTTAACAATTCACGTCTCTTTACTATCCATGTATCTTAATGTTCCATGTATCTTAAGGATTCATTTATCATGATAATTCATGTATATGAACAATATACGCATCTTACATTTCACGTATCTTTATAATTTATGTATTTTTAAAATTCATATATCTTAACAATCCAGCCATCTTAACAATCCACGTATCTTAACACATAATGTATTCGAACACCTATAATGTATCGTTACACCTAATGAACCTTAATAGTCAATGTATCTAACGTGTAACATGTTATACATCTTATAACATTTATATATCTTAATACCTCTGGTATCTTAACACATTATGTATCTTACAGTATATCAATTATTATACCTTCATGCCTCATGTATCCTAATACACAATGCATCTTAACACATATCATATCTTAACCCCTCGTGTATCTTAACACCTCATTTGTCTTAACCCCTCGTGTGTGTTAACATCTTGGCCCAGTTGTTCAAAGATTGATTAGCTTAATCACTATTTAACGACATTTTTTAAACTTAAATAATTCTGTCAGTGTACAAGTAATATCTTGAAATTTTGCATGTGAATTGACACTATCATGTATTTGATATATGCGAAGTTGTAACTCAATCTATGGTTTCATTTTAAATTTACAGGGAAATTAAAATTTGCGCTAATCATCGATTAAGCGCTTCAACTTTTGAACAACTGATGTATATTTGCGCCTAAAAGCCGATAATTTCATGTAATTTTACACTTTCAAATTTCATAAAGTTCTTTGTTATTTTTTTATCTTACCCCCACAGCAGAGACCTTATAATTGAACCATGTAAAGACGTGATAATTAGACCTTAGTTAAGGCGATATATCCAACACCTCATGTTTCCTACCATCTGATGTATATTCACTCCTTATGGCCAGACAACTTACTATTTCCCTTTTAAAGACCTTCTACCTTCACGAGAAATGTAACTTCGTTTCGGGGACATGATCTCCGTTTCCTACACTCACAGTTTCCGAATTCAAAGTGGATCACAGTCATAGTGCGACATGTTGTATATCCAGGAGCGTGACGCCACGTAAACCACAAACCGAAACATGTCGTGCGACATACTGTATATCCAGGAGGTTGACGCCACGTCAACCACAAACCGAAACATGTCGTGCGACATGTTGTATATCCAGGAGGTTGACGCCACGTCAACCACAAACCGAAACATGTCGTGCGACATGTTGTATATCCAGGAGGTTGACACCACGTCAACCACAAACCGAAACATGTCGTGCGACATGTTGTATATCCAGGAGGTTGACGCCACGTCAACCACAAGCCGAAACATGTCGTGCGACATGTTGTATATCCAGGAGGTTGACGCCACGTCAACCATAAGCCGAAACATGTCGTGCGACATGTTGTATATCCAGGAGGTTGACGCCACGTCAACCACAAACCGAAACATGTCGTGCGACATGTTGTATATCCAGGAGGTTGACGCCACGTCAACCACAAACCGAAACATGTCGTGCGACATGTTGTATATCCAGGAGGTTGACGCCACGTCAACCACAAACCGAAACATGTCGGGCGACATGTTGTATATCCAGGAGGTTGACGCCACGTCAACCACAAACCGAAACATGTCGTGCGACATGTTGTATATCCAGGAGGTTGACGCCACGTCAACCACAAGCCGAAACATGTCGTGTTGACTGGCTGGTTGATTGTAGGTAAACTATTTGTGCGCTTTCAGGCATTCACACCAAGGTTTCGGCACAAGGTGTCGCCAACCTCATAAATATACAAAACTGGTTCTATGTCTGCAAAGAATTTTTGGTGCGAGTTTTGCTTCTGTCCTTTTATCATTGTGGTTTTAACAAAAAATGATGTGTATACCAAAAACGTGTAAAACAATCACTCACTCTTAACATTACCAAATATACCTGTAACGCTGTCCAAGGTCTCTGTTGTGCCCACCCCTTTCTTATAACATAATTCAACTTATATGTTCTTTTCACATCATGAAAGGTCATCACTTTATCTTCCTCCTTTAAACCACTTTATATACTTATGTCCTAACCCTCGCATTATATGATTGTTATAATACATTCTAACCAAAAATTGATTATCCCCAAATCGGAATTTGATAAATAGTTAAATAAAATATGTATCTTATAACCAGTGAATATTCAGACAATACGTCATGTGATGCAATGTATACATAAAGGCTAAATTGGCACCGAGTTAACATCAATAGCGGCGAGAAACCGATATGTGAAAATAGATGGTGAGCTAATGGATATCATCGTGTCATTGGTCTAATGGATTGAGGAATGGAAGTAATTAAAAATTAGTCGAAAGAGGATATTTCCCACCAAGTTTGCGTATGGAAGATACATAATCCCATATTGAAGTTCAGTGTTCAAATACATCGGTTTTGACCACAATTTGAAACCCTCGGGTGGAGTAAACATAAATATCAATACAGAGGTTAATGGTATTTCATAACCAGGTACAACTAGTACCTTAAGTACCCTAGTCGTCGGTAAGCCTAAGACTGCTTATAACATAGCTTAATGGATGTTAATGTGGATCTGAATGTATGGAAATGTAAAGGTGCCGCCTGATCACTTCACTCAGTCTGCTGGTATCGTCAGACGGCTTAGTCAGCTGGTTACGCTTGACTAATTGCTGTATTTCCAGTCTGCTGGTAACGCTTGACTTTCTCAATAGATCAAAGTATTTATGGTAGCGTGCAAAGATTATATTGAGACTAAGTCAAACTCACTTTTGTGTACCACATAGATTACGTTTATTATGACAAGTTATCAAGATATTTTAGTACATTACAATTACTTCTACTCTCATAAGCTCAGGCAAATTGCTAATGTACATATAGGCTAGAAAATCAACTAACCTGGTTCAAAGATGACTTCAATCAGCTACAACAGTAGTCCGTAGAAATATATATAAATAATCCACAATAGCCTTAAAAGTAGGCAAATATATTAAATAAGATAAGGATAAACCTTTCTTATAATATAGAAATATATTTAAACTTTCTTAAAACGAAAGGTAATAAATTATGAGACTAATATAACTAGTTTTGGGTTCCAATGGCCGAAAATGATATGTCTAGGTGTCTAAATGTATATTGTCTAAAGAGCAAGGAACGCTGGTCCTTTTATACCCCTACGGTGATCGATAACTAATCAAATCAAAGTAGTTCGACATAAGAGTTTACAACCAATCATATAACTGTAAATAAACACCAGGTTTATTTCTCGAACTTCAACATTCATAAACTCCCGCTATCACGACGATCGGCGACTCTTAAACATAAACAGGAAATACGCAACTCTCGCACATGCGCACTCTCACAACAATGGCAGCTTCCACAACATAAACAGACTACACACGATAATACAAGGTAACATGAATGACTAGAATTATATGATACTTATACAACTATGTCTTACATTCAGACGACATGACAAGCTCATTCTATCACAAAATACCACTTTACAAGCACCGCTCAACTTTCCACATGTTACAACATACACACATAAACACTAGTAAATCATACATATCTAACACTCGATCTCTCTGCCATTGCCAACGACTCACGCTATCAATAATAAATAGATATAATTATACGATATATACATGTACGAATTGTTGTTATTTACAAATAATCACCGATGTGGTACTAAACTATTAAATATGGAAACACAGTAAAACAAGTTAAAGTTATAAACACGAAAAACCCTGAGGGCGAGATAGCGGAGTATTTCCTATAACTGTTATATTTTGTTATCTTCACCTCTTACCCTGCTTATGAATATTGCTTGTCGCAATAACAACTCCTGTTAGCTAATTCGTATGTTAAATGTATGAGACACCAAATATATATTTAGAAAAAAGGAAAATCAGAGAATATCAGATCGTCAACAAAACCATAATCCGAACTCAAAATCGATTGAACTAGAAAAACAAAAGGTAAAATATGATGAAGCAGAAGACGCTTACTCTTCCGGAACACCTGGTCTTTTTCTCTTGTACTTTTACAAGGGTCTCCATGTAAATCTTTCCTTTGTTCATATTTTGCCTCTGTTTTTATCAAGTTTGAGTTCGGATTATGATTTTGTTAACGCTTCTGTATTCTCTAATTTATTTTCTACTTAACTTTAACATGGATGTGCACATTGCATTAAGTTTAATAAAACATCAGGTATATTAATTATCCAAATGAGGATTAAAATGCCATAGCAAGTTAATAAATGTTATTAAACACTAGGTAAGGAACTTGTAATTAACACATTGAATAATAACCTTAGACGTTATACTAGTATAAATAAAGTATCATGAATATGTTAATTTATTTACCATTTTAATAAAGTAATAATCTGAGTAACTGTAAACGTATCTTTTCTCCTATTCAAATGTAAGCACATGGAAACTTTTCGAGTTCACAATAGGACTGATTATATCAGCAATAATCATTTCGATTACCTTAAAATACCTAGTAGGGTCTTTGGAGTTCTAAAGAGACTAGTATGTTACATGTGGAGTTTTGTGATGAAATAAGGGTTCATTTCATCCTTATTTAGAAAAACATGAATTGTTTTAAAACCTATATTGACACGTGGCATAGATGTTGGCGGCCGGCTACGTACTTTGCAAAGATATAGATTTTCCTTCACTTATTTGTATGCTGAAGATGAACAAGAAGATGAGCTGTCGGCCAGAAACTGACATAGGCTGAATAACGCTATAGCCTTCGGTCAAATATCTCAGTTTAATTTGACCCTGGTTGTTTAAACATATATTGCATAACTGGTTATACACTGTACCCCAGCCAGTCAAATGGCATTTCTACCTTTAAACATCGAAAAAATGTTCAAGAATTAGATTAACGCATTAAAGTAGATGTTTGAAGCCACTAACAACTACAATGTACCTGTCATCAATTCCAATGTAAGTGAAAGATGCCTTTTTGTTACAAAGAATTTTGATATATCATCTAATCGCAGTAAGACATATTCTTATAACACTTACCTATGACATTATACCATTCCATAGCGAAAGTTAGTTATCTTCTGTTATAAGTTTTGAGTTGTTTTGTTTCAGAATGGGGACAAACTCTAAATTGCTGCGCCTCGTGTCATTGCCACGCCCAACTTGGGTCATGTTAGACAGATTTGGTAAGTGTGTATAATACATTTATAAGCCTTTTGATGTAGGGAAACGTGATGTTTTGTTTCTTTAACACACCTCTTGTTAAACGATGCTGTAGTTGGCCCACATTAGCTTCATTGACGACATGCCCTCACTTAGGAAAATATAAATAAGAGAATACCGAAGCGTTAACAAAATCGTGATCCAAACTCAAAATCGATCACACCAGGGACAAAATATGAACAAAGGAAAGATTTACATGGAGACTCTTGTAAAAGTACAAGAGAATAAGACCAGATGTTCCGGAAGAGTTAGCGGCTTCTGCTTCATCGACGACACCCACCATGTAAATCTTTGTCACATCCAAGTTAACATCAAGTTCTCAAAGCGAGAACTGAGTATCATTGTCAATCACAACAAGTAAACACACTAATGAGCATACTCAAACATCATTAACATATAAAACAATTTTGAACATGCGCAATATAAATCTATTCCATAAACTACAAATACATTGGAAGAAAAAACTTAACCTGACTTCCATATAAGACATATTCTTATAACACTATACAGTGTACCTTCGTTATACCGCCACATTTCGTCCAAAGCAATTATGGCGGTATAACGAGGGTGGCGATAGTATCGAGTTATGGAAATTATAACCATAAAATAAATTGCATAATAGATTGCATTTCCAACATCTTATCAAAAACAATCTTAGTATTATATCGTCGTATAGATCTACATTGGCGCAAATTTATATCTGAAAGAGTTTCTCGGTCTCCAAAATCAGAACAATATGGCGTTATCGTCGAGGGAAATATAAAGCGATTCGGGATGTTTATATTTTAAAGGGTGTGGCGGATGGCGGTATGCGAGGGTGGCGAACTTAAGGAGGGAATTATATAGGAGAGAAATCCGTTCTAGTTGTTTAGGTGGCGGTATGCGAGGGTGTCGGTAGATTCGAGTGGCGATAGGTCGAGGGTACACTGTATTCTTATAAGGTATAACACATATTCTTATAACACTATATTCTTATAACACTATATTCTTATAACATATATGTGTTCTTAATGCTATAACTTAAGTGCAATATTACAATAGATATTTGAACATTCTTATTTTACCCGTTAAATCAATAAGTAATAATTTAAAAGAAATGAAATGTCATGTGTTTCCAGGCCATCTTTCTTTCGATGGAACACTAAAGCTGATCTGGGAAGGCTATGCAAAGTTGATTAAGCAGGGATTTCCAACAAATTGTCTGCAGCAGGTTTTCACTATACGAGAGAAGGCTATATGTTCTCCTATACTTCACCACAAAGGTTTCACTGGGAACAACGATTTCCTTTTTCATCCTTCAGTTTCTAAGGTTGGAACAACCTCATTTTCTGTTTTCTATGACGTGTTAGATTCCTCTACAATGAAGCGAGTTTTTCGAATTGAAACAAAAAGTGTGAATATTGATCCCGCGACAAGGCGACCATCCAAACTCCCAAAATCATTTGTTGAAGAATGCAACGCCTTCGCAACTAATGACCCTTCGATGATGACGGATGTACAAGAAAATCTAACACCACAGAACGCCTTTAAAGCAATAATTCGCACTAGATTTAGCGATATGGATGCCAATTTTCACGTCAATTATATACAATTCTATAAATTCTGCGCAGATTGTGCTTCGGAAGCGTCCCAATCCGGGTACTATCGTCACTATGACGACGACATAGGCCGATTTCCTATTCTTGAGACCGACGCTTCTTTTATTGGAGAGTCTCCGCCGTGTGCAAATCTGGACGTGTACACTTGGCAAGACGCAAAGAACTTACAAAACATTTATTTTGCTATATATCTAAACTCTGACAAAATATTTCAAGCAGACTATATGTATGGTTATGAAAAATCAGAAAAAGAAGCCAATTTTGCAAAATGAATATTCAGCGATATCATAATGCCATCACTCTCACTGACAGTTCGTCACCATACCATTACATCTATTTTAGTAAAAGACTTTCAACTACAAAAATATAATGTTATTATATAATAATCAGACAACGTTTCGTACAATGTCATGTCCACTAATATCTAAGGTTTAACATTTACTTTGAATTCGGATTATGATTGTCTTGATGATTATGTATTCAAATCATATTTATTCCACTGTAAATCTATGTAATGCTAAACAATTCCATATGTGTAGTTTAACTGAGCTCAGAACCACTGGTGTGTTGAACAATTATCTAAAGTTTGGTTGATCAATTTTCTTTTTCGTAACCTGACCAGGCAAACAGTGTTTATCAATTTACGTTTCAACAAAACGAATTTAAAATATAAGGAAAACAAAAATTACACGGAGACTGAACGAATTAGCAAGCAGAAGGAAACAATTGTCTTCTGGAATGGTGAGCGTCTTTTGCTTGATCGAACATATCCACCATGTATATCATGTCATGTCGTCAAACCAAGAATAGTGGCAATTACAGTGAAAATATCAGGGCAGATTAGTGAGTATGCACAATGTCACGTTGAACAAAGAAATAGCATATCTCTTGTCAAAGATAAATGAATTCGTTATCACTACAAATACACGTACACAACTTTGATATTCAACCTCTCTAATGTAAAAACATATCAGTACATGTAATTGTATCTTCTATATCTGATATTTCATTAACCCGTGTTCCAAAAATCTATATCAGCTTCATAAAGTGGCTTTTCATATGAATATAAGATGAAATGTGATTTGACGAGGTTGACTTGCCAAAGAGGTGTGTTATTTTAAATGAACAATATTGTAAGCCTTTCAGATAAGTGATGCATGTACATCAGGTACCATTCATTGCAAATTTCAATTTCTTGGCACAATAAATATATCTATGAAAGTTGGTAATTGATTTAATGTACTTTAATTATAGAATGTATAATCATATGTTTGTGCACTTTGTATGTTGTACAGGCTCTCAGCCTTCTATGATCCATAAGTATATCATTACTGTTTTAGTAGGTTTTTCTGTATGACTATCATTGCTCGTTATTTTTAATCTATCACATGAGATAAGGGTGATTTTCACACCCTCCCGGGACCTTAGAGCGTACCTATGCGTGATCCGCATGTGATACGGTCACTTATACGCTCGACCAATCAGCGTCATACTTAAATCCCCCTTTTAACCAAACAGTGCACAGCGCACTGCTGGGAACTGGGCACTGTCCGAGGGCCCTTCCCTTAAAATCACTGGAGCAGCTTCATCGGGATGTGTTATGTTAAGAAAACCTCATTTCCGGACACCACAACTCCCTTCTAGCTTCCTTATAACTTATCATTGCTAAGCTTGGATCTTTGTAATCATTTTATTTGTCTTACAATTTGTGTTATGTTTGTGTATGCTATTTTGTGTATCCCATCTATTGATATGCTACTTATAAAAGCCATTGTACTTCTTATTCATATCATATTAAAAATGAACTTGAAATAACACAATATTTTCTTTGTCATTAATAAATTACCTTTTCAATACTATCTTATCTTGAAGTTGTCCTTTGGAACATCAGTTCGAGTAACAAAACAAGCCTCAGTCTGTGAAACTATACACGCTGACATAAAGATAATTACTGAATTGGAGGTTTCAACATTTTGACATATAATATATATTACAGTGTACACAACGTCACATTCATATTGCTTCTATGTCAATATAAGGTTTAAAGTAGGAATATTCTGTTACCGTCTTATCAAATATTTGAATTTCAATAGCATCCTAAAATAATATCTGAACAATGCAATAGATTAAATGTTCTGTCTATGATTAATAACTTTTATGAATCATATTGGTCAAATAAGAATTCATAATTTTTCACGTTATTAATAAAACTTTGTTCTAATAGTTGGTGTTTATCGATAAATTATTAATATTGCAAAAATGATTTTATGAACATTGCTATTTTTCTTTTGCGTCCAGTTCGATTAAATGCACACTTTAATATTTTCTTATTATCATTCAAAAAAATATATTTTAGTTTATGAATCGTAAATTGGAAATCTAGATGACTTTTGAACGAACCACTTTGAAGGTGACTCGGTTGAATTCTGGTGTCTGTCTAAACTTTTACTTGTAGTATAGGTCGGCGTTCTTCTGTATTTTAATCTGAAGAAATGACGGGGTTGAAATGCATCAATATCATCCCTAAATATGTAGGAAAATTACCTATCGGTGACAATTTCATTATTCCATTTATATCTCAGAATTCCAGAAGGTGTGAACAAGAGCTGCAGCAGTGTGTGTACGTTATATTTATTGCTACGACATACTGTATACGTAGGTATCCTTGATCTTCATGTATTTGTATCTATTATCTGCTTATAGTGAACACTTTCTGTTGATATTAACCTTAACCCGGACTGTTTACTTATTAAATAAATCACCAATTCAACAAATATACAATTACGTTACCATTATAATCTTGTCATGTCCGATAACCTATTATCTTTACCTTAAATACCGACAAAAATGTTATGTCGGAACTAGCACAAGATCAATTGTAAGCGCCAGAACATCTACAGGTGTTTATAAAGTCATTACCATCCACTATTACACGAGGGTTATAAAGTCATTACCATCCACTATAACACGGGGGTTACAAAGTCGTTACCATCCACTATTACACGACGGTTACAAAGTATTACCATCCACTATTACACAAGAGTTACAAAGTCATTACCATCCACTATAACACGAGGGTTACAAAGCCGTTACCATCCACTATTACACGACGGTTACAAAGTCATTACCATCCACTATTACACGAGGGTTACAAAGTCATTACCATCCACTATTACACGAGGGTTACAAAGTCATTACCATCCACTATTACACGAGGGTTACAAAGTCATTGCCATCCAATATTACACGAGGGTTACAAAGTCATTACCATCCACTATTACACGAGGGTTACAAAGTCATTGCCATCCAATATTACACGAGGGTTACAAAGTCATTACCATCCACTATTACACGAGGGTTACAAAGTCATTACCATCCAATATTACACGACGGTTACAAAGTCATTACCATCCACTATTACACGAGGGTTACAAAGTCATTGCCATCCAATATTACACGAGGGTTACAAAGTCATTACCATCCACTATTACACGAGTGTTACAAAGTCATTACCATCCACTATTACACGACGGTTACAAAGTCATTACCATCCACTATTACACGAGGGTTACAAAGTCATTACCATCCAATATTACACGACGGTTACACGAATTAAATCTAAAATTGTGATTATTGACTCTGGCACAAGGAGGCCATCAAAAGAGTTTTTAAAACAATGCTCAAATTTCCAAAGGAATGATTCTGTTTTAATGACGGATGCACCGGAAAATGGCATTCTAGCACAGAACACATTTAAAACAATAATTCGCACACGATTTATTACACGAGGGTTACAAAGTCATTACCATCCACTATTACACGAGGGTTACAAAGCTACCCCAATCCTTTATTACACGACGGTTACAAAGTCATTACCATCCAATATTACACGACGGTTACACGAATTAAATCTAAAATGGTGAACATTGACTCTGGCACAAGGAGGCCATCAAAAGAGTTTTTAAAACAATGCTCAAATTTCCAAAGGAATGATTCTGTTTTAATGACGGATGCACCGGAAAATGGCATTCTAGCACAGAACACATTTAAAACAATAATTCGCACACGATTTATTACACGAGGGTTTCAAAGTCATTACCATCCACTATTACACGAGGGTTACAAAGCTACCCCAATCCTTTATTACACGACGGTTACAAAGTCATTACCATCCACTATTACACGAGGGTTACACGAATTAAATCTAAAATGGTGAACATTGACTCTGGCACAAGGAGGCCATCAAAACAGTTTTTAAAACAATGCTCAAATTTCCAAAGGAATGATTCTGTTTTAACGACGGATGTACCAGAAAATGGCATTCTAGCACAGAACACATTTAAAACAATAATTCGCACAAGATTTATCACACGAGGGTTACAAAGTCATTACCATCCACTATTACACGAGGGTTACAAAGCCATTCCAATCCTTTATTAGACGAGGGTTACACAGTCATTACCATCCACTATTGCACGAACAGACCTGAATTTCCATGTCAATTTTGCAGAGTATTACGGATTCTGCACAGACTGTGCTTCAGAGGCGTCGCAATCCGGGTACTATCGTAACAATGACGACGACATTAGCCGATATCCGGTTCCAAAGACCAATGCTACATTTATGGGAGAATCTGGACCTTTTTCAAATTTGGATGTGTACACTTGGCAAGATACAAAAAACATGTGCATTTATTTTGCAAATTATCTAAAAGAAAGACATGATATATCAAGCACAATATATTTTTCATAAAGAATTTTATGAAAAATAGTGCTATTAGAACATTTAATTGAATTTGATCCTTTTCATTATTTTAAATTTCTACCTGCAAACTTTTCGTAACTGATATTCGCTTTGTGATAGTAATAACTCAAAAGCTTTATATATTTAATTGCATCCGTTCCATATACCTAACCTTTGACACTATTACACGCATTTCCTTTGATTCATTGTTGTTGGATTAGCTCATGCAATATTTATGTCCATTTAATTACCCTTTGAATTAATTGAATTATATAACTGGTCCTTTTCGCTATGACACTTAAGTACCGGACAAAGGAAATCTTACCTGTCCGAGTACTGACCAGTCATAATGAGTTATTTCAGTTCAGTTTTTATTACTTTAAACCGTTTGGTTCATCAGTATAGTGCATATATATACAGTGCAAACAAGTAAAACAATACAAATTATATACAGCCACACTACTCACAGGATATGTAGTGTAGAGAGACACCTCACATTACAGTTTTCTACATTATATAAATACTAACTATCCTAAAACATCTACAACTCATATAACATTATTGATCCAGCCTTTTTAGTATATCTATATAATAGTATACATGTATTCTCACATTATATCCAAATAATGTCATATTCTCACATTGCAGTTATCTATTACTCTCACAATATATTTATATTATAACATATTCTCACATTACATTTATCAATCATTCTCACAATACATTTACATAATATGATCACATTCTCACATTACATTTATCTATTATTCTCACAATATATTTATATTATAACATATTCTCACATTACATTTATCAATTATTCTCAAAATACATTTACATAATATGATCACATTCTCACATTACATTTATCAATTATTCTCACAATACATTTACAGAAAATGATCACATTCTCACATTACATTTATCAATTATTCTCACAATACATTTACAGAAATTGATCACATTCTCACATTACATTTATCAATTATTCTCACAATAAATTTACATAAAATGATCACATTCTCACATTACATTTATCAATTTTTCTCACAATACATTTACATAATATGATCACATTTTCACATTACATTTATCTATTATTCTCACAATATAATTATATTATAACATATTCTCACATTACATTTATCTATTATTCTCAAAATATATTGGCACAATAGTATCTTGTCACATTGCATTTAGGCCTATTTATCATTCTCACGATATATTCATATAACATCCTCACATAACATTAATCTCTTGTTTTTACAATTACATTCGAATATTACTCTCAGATAACGTGGTTCTCAAAGTACATATATACACGTAAGTATCATTTCCACATCTAAAACAATTTTATAATATTCTCTCAGAACATTTATCTATCATTTCCATATACCTTTTTATAATATTTTCAAATTACACAGTTGTAATATTCTCTCATTTTACTTTACATTAATCTTATACATTACATATTAATTTCACATGTCACTCATATCACATACATCTCAGGCATGGAGTTAAAAACAACTACAGTGCATTATATTAACCATTTCTTTTTGTGTTACTTAATCTTATGAACTTTGCTAAATTTGACAATTCTTTTTTGCTATTCGTTCTCATTAGTTGAATGAATTTGAACATACTAGGCTTTTTATAATAATATTTCTTTATAAACTTGTTTCTTATATCTTCAAAACATTCACACTTCAATATAAAATGATACTCGTCTTCAATATCCCCGCTATTACATGATGTACAAATTCTACGGCATCGTTCAGTATTGTTATAACGACCTACCTCAATATTCAGCTGATGTGACGACATACGAATCTTCGATATTTCTTTCAAATTTTGATAGCCTATAGGTTTCATTAAATATTTTTGTAAACCAAAACCTTCGTTAATATGTTCGTACAAAGAACACTTCGTAGATGAATTTATCTTTTCCGTACATTCTTGTCGAAATATATCATACATTCTGCATTTAATAATATCAAAAGCATTGCCAACAATGTATTCACTATCCCATATATACCTTAACCCCATTCTATATAACTAATTTCTTATATTTTCTGACCACGCACTTCCTTTCTCAAGCATTTCTTGATAACAAGCATTTAGAATACAGTTACTTGAATTTCTTAATTTTAACCAATATTTAAATATCCTCAATTTCCTCATAATAGTCATGGGGAATCGCCCTAGTTCTTGATATATCATAAAACTTGCCGTGGATTTTTTAACTCCTAATAATCTCTTACAAAAACTTAAATATAATTTCTCTATACCTGGTGCTTTATGAAATCCCCAGACTTCGCTTCCGTAATTTAAAATGCTTGCAACGTAAGTATCAAATACATGTAGCTGTGTCTCTATATTAAAAAAGTTTTTCTTACAAACGTTTGTTACTGCAAATAGTGCTTTTTTACCCTGTTCAGAAATTTTATCCTGCGCTTTTCTGAATTTACCGTTATAATTTAATAAAGTTCCCAGATAATTAAAATCGTTAACAGTTTCAAGCTCACAACCATTATAAAACCAAACATCTTCATCTCGTAGTTTACCACCATTTCTGAAAACTAGCACTTTAGTTTTATCAGTATTAATAGTTAAGTTCCATTTTTTAGTATACGTAAAATAATGTATCTAACATTTTTTGAAGACCGTCTGCAGTTTCTTCTAAAAGTACCATATCATCAGCGTACATCAATAAGAATAGGTTAATAGTTTGTAATTCAATTGTAGGACAATCATCTGTTAAAAAACTCATCTCACAATCATTTACGTACATAGAAAACATCAAAGGTGACAAAATTTCACCCTGAAATAAACCGTTCTTTCAATCGAAGAAATCAGACATTTTATTATTATACTTTACACAACATTTAACATCATTATACAGTGAACGGATGATAGTCAGCATTTTACCTTCTACTCCCTCTTTGATAAGTTTAAACCACAAATTTTGCCTATTTACAGAGTCAAAAGCTTTTCTATAATCAATAAAGCAACAGTATAATCTCTTTTTATTTTTAAGTGTTGCTTATTAACGACTGTAACACGAATATGGCATCCACTGTTGACATATGTTTCTTGAACCCAAATTGAGCGTCACTTATTTTTGAATATGTACCATCGAAATCAACGAGTCTATTATTCAAAATTGAAGTAAAAGTTTCCCTAAGCAACTAATACAAGTAATACCACGGTAATTATTAGTATCATTCCTATTTCCCTTCTTAATAACAGGGACAATGTTACCTATTGACCATGTAGCTGGATAATTTCCAGACTTAAAAACATTATTAAATAATTCAACAAGGCAAGGCAAAAGTATATCTTTACCCTTAATAAAATATTCATTGATTAGTAGATCCTGACCCTATGCTTTAGATGTGCTTAACTTATTAATAGCAGTAAGGATTTCGTTTCCACTTATATCAGCATCTAACTCCTGAAAAGCAGAATTCGTTATATGGTTATCATAATCTTTCAAAAAGTCAGATACCATTTCATTTTCATTAGGTTCAATGGAAGATAATTCATGAAAATATTCATAAAAAGCTTGTTCATCCAAATTACATTTGACATTATTATTTCTTTTTCTGAATTTTCTATAAAAGTCCTTCGGGTTATGTTTTCTCATATAATTCATCATATTACCTTGATATGCTTTATATCCAAGTTTCAATTTACATTCTAATTTTTTATATGCACGTTTTCTGTTTACGAGTAGATTACGATTTTCTCTCGATTTATCTTGACTAAAAATGAACAATGCTTCTTTGTACTCAGAATAGAGTTTTTGACATGTATCATTAAACCATGGCTTATCTTCCACTTTGACCTTTTTATCGAACCTGGAAGCACATGCATATGTGATAGCACTAAATGGCAATAATAATTCGTTTAATTTTTCCGTAAACTTATCAACGCATTGATCAATATCTTTTTGGTCACCATCAATACATGAACACGCATCGAATAATTCATTGCGATTACTTTCTAGCACACACCGCACACTTTCTGTATGTTCATCATTCCATTTTACATTTATACATTTACTAGTATCAATATGATTACCACTCTTTTTGGTCGGAATATCGTTGCTTATTACACGGGTACATAGTGTGATACAGACCGGCGAATGGTCCGAAAAAACATTGAATACTCCACTCTCAAATTTTGAAATATCATCCAAATCATCAGTGAATGTCATTACATAGTCGATGAGGCTAGTACCTCTGCTGTTAAAAAACGTAATGTTACCATCTGTATCATCTCTATGTCTTCCGTTCACAATTCGCAAAGCAGTAGTTTTACATAAAGAAAGTAGTTGTCTACCGAACTGATTGATTACTTGGTCCGAGTTGGAACGAATACATGGTTTAGAATCAGGAATATAACTTATGATATTTCCAATAGTATCTGAGGAAATTTCACTAATAATATCATTGCAAATGTAATCATCATGGCATGCCGTTCGACTATTAAAATCACCTAAGACAATCACTTTTCCTATGTCTTTATACATAAATACCAGTTCTTCTAAACAAGCAAATAGGTCATTTTCGCATTTCTCGTAAAATGTGCTCTTAATTGGTGGGAAATAACAGGCAAACATATAGGTATCAGTGTCATGGTTAGATAACTCTCTTGATAACTTCATTAATACAATATTATCATTAATATTATCAATTATTTGACAGTATTTAGATAATGACGATCTGATAAAATTACAATACCCCCACCTCTACCATACTGTCTAGGAAAACTATAACAATCATAACCTTCCAATTCCAAAACATTATCATCTTTCACCCAACATTCATACAGACAAACAACATCATAATTACAAATAATATTTATAAAATCTCGCGACTCTAATTTTTCGACAATGCCTCGACAAATGTTCCATGATATTATGGAGACTCCCTCCACACTATCCTAGTAGCTGCTATGGTGATGAGACAATCCATATTGAGAACCTGAAGCGGATGCTGGACCCATGATGTCGCTAGCTCCCTGGGATGCGGGTAAATGTTCCGGAGCTCTCATGCGCAGTTCATGATCAGCTTGTGGCCTGTGATCGAAACCGTTAAAATCCCTGGCACCCTGTTCACGACGGATGCTGGCGTCCTGCTGTTATAAACGTCAGCTGTTAATCTTTTGTAAAATGTATATTTAATACCATGTCTCATTTTTTGTAATCAGTTAGGATTAAGAGCTCGGACTGCACGGGTCGATTTTCGGATACTCCAGAAATCGCCTGCCGACTCTTAGAAACAGTAATTTAATAAATCTTATATTGGACCATATTTGAACATCTTGGAGTTTATACTTTAACAATTATCATAATTACAACGACCGGAAAATCCCGTTGTGATATATTTATGACCTTAAAAATTCATTAGGAAATTTGTCTAAGATTTAAATGCTTGCTTTGTTTGGTATTGCGGTAATGTATTCGATTTTTTTTTTATTTTGATATGTTGCATAATTGTGTACAATGAATAATGTTTTTAGTGACACGCAGTCGTTAATATTAACATTACCCGAACTACTTACAGAAATTATGCCATTGGTCGTACTTGCACAAGCATGAAACTCTTCCATGATCTCTACAGACTTTGTTTATCGATAAAAAAGACATATATAAGTGAAAACGTAGAAACATCATTGGGACCTTAAAACTAGCAGCATCGTGCACTACCAGCGTAAAGGACAAGACAATAATTAAAAACACTACGGGCATATGAAAACATGTACATTATTGTTGTTAGAAAAGAGGACGACGGTGACCCGGACGACGGTGACCCGGACGACGGTGACCCGGACGACGGTGACCCGGACGACGGTGACTCGGACGACGGTTACCTGGACGACGGTGACCCGGACGACGGTGACCCGGACGACGGTGACCCGGACGACGGTGACCCAACGACGGTGACCCGGACGATGGTGACCCAACGACGGTGACCCGGACGATGGTTACCTGGACGACGGTGACACGGACGATGGTGACCTAACGACGGTGACCCGGACGATGGTGACCCAACCACAGTGACCCGGACGACTGTGACCCAACGACAGTGACCCGGACGACGGTTACCTGGACGACGGTGACCCGGACGACGGTGACCCAACGACAGTGACCCGGACGACGTGACCCGGACGACGGTTACCTGGACGACGGTGACCCGGACGATGGTGACCCGGACGACGGTGACCCAACGACAGTGACCCGGACGACGGTGACCCGGACGACGGTGACCCGGACGACGGTGACCCGGACGACGGTGACCCGGACGACGGTGACTCGGACGACAGTGTCCCGACAATGGTGACCCAACGACAGTGACCCAGACGACGGTGACCCGGACGACGGTGACCCGGACGACGGTGACCCGGACGACGGTGACCCGGACGACGGTGACCCGGACGACGGTGACCCGGACGACGGTGACCCAACGATAGTGACCCGGACGACGTGACCCGGACGACGGTGACTCGGACGACAGTGTCCCGACAATGGTGACCCAACGACAGTGACCCGGACGACGGTGACCCGGACGACGGTGACCCGGACGACGGTGACCCAACGACAGTGACCCGGACGACGGTGACCCGGACGACGGTTACCTGGACGACGGTGACCCGGACGATGGTGACCCGGACGACGGTGACCCAACGACAGTGACCCGGACGACGGTGACCCGGACGATGGTGACCCGGACGACGGTGACTCGGGCGACGGTGACCCGCCACGCTATTATATAGCACAGGTATACATTTGATTGTAAATTATTGCACCGAGTACATGTAGAGATAAGTGATCATTGCAACTGTAATGTACAGGGTACACTTGATATACCTTATCATTTTACATTTGTATTCACTTCGCTCAACAGAACATGAAATTCTTATCTTGTTCTTTGTATGGGCACGGCCTTCGATGATATTACAGGCATACAGATCTAGACTGTAGCCATGTACAGGGAAGTATTGTATTCACTTATGATTATATAACAGCTGCAATTGCGAAACGATGCAGTAGCTGCAATTACTATGTCGATTATTTAAATAATAAAAAAAATTATGTGCTTCTCTTGATAACCAAGACTCACATGACGACTGCATGTTATCGCCCGACGTTCAATTAATTTACCTGTATTCCAATATTACCTACATACATGGACGCCCTTGACAGCTAATTATTGCAATTTATTGTTTTACGTCCTATTAACAGTAAATCGTCTCGTGATCGGTTTATGCAATATTATATTCTTATTCACTTCGTTCAAACGAACATAAAACATTTATCATATATAACTCAAAACCAATGTATGGGCGTGGCCTTCAACGGTCCAATAGTTTTAATTTTTCAGATGTATGTACATATAAAAACCACAAGCGCTAAAAACGGGGAACGACAAGTATCAATGACGTCTTTGGTGTCGGCCTCCCTTGAGCGCTTGACGCCGTCAGATCTTGTTCATGAGATACTATGATCTGCAATAACAATATTCCTTTTATTATTTCATATAAAGTTATGAAAGAATTTTTTTGGTGTATTCGCTTGGACCGTCAAGAGTTGAATGATCACTACTATCATTTTACTCATCCATTACAACTTTTGACACGCAAGTAATACGTAACTCACGTGCAGTCGTGTACGTGACCCTCACGTTCGTTTCAATTACCTGTATTACCTTGCTCCACATACCGGACACCGGTACGTGACACCACAATGTTTACAAACATTGGAATCACGTGACTATGATAAATTCATTTACTGTCTCCTGTAAGCCCCTTCACGATAGTGCGGAAATGATGCCGATTTCATGCTGCTCACAGAAGTGACCCGGCCCCGGTAGTTCACACCCTCGGTCACATTATACTGACAACGATTAAACCAGTTGTTCGACTCCCTTAGCCGTGGGTAGTGTTTCGAGACTCTGGTATGTCTCGGCCATGGGACGGAACACAAAGCCTGTCTCAACTAAAGGCTAAATGTGAGGCGCTGTACATAAAGAAAGAAAGAAAGAGATTGAAGATATTAAACAAAGCAGACATGTGAAAAGATAATTAAGATACCAAAAGTTAACTCTTTCGAATCATCCAGTGCATATGACAGCAGGTACAATTCTAACGTCCTTTCTGCAGGGCAGGTTTAAGAAAGATTTTAGTGAGTTTTTACCTATCGTTTAATAAAGAATCATTTTCACATTAGATTTAATAATATTTACTTAATTTCTCCTGAAACAACTTGACATTTTGAGTTCAATTAAGTACACCAAAAATTTCACAACTATGAAAAAGATTTGCAAAATGGAATTTTTGCAGATCTTTATGAACTCAAGTAAACCAGGGACGTATATGTGAGTAAACATAATGAATTTGTGGTCAAATTATATCGCAGTTCAATCAATTCAGATACGAAAATAAAAAGCTCCACAGCTAAAACAAGATGAAATATTATAGGGATGTCGCCTGAATGAGCAGACGGCATATATGCATCGGTACGTTACTGAACGAATTTATGCGAAGTGAGGTGATCTAGCTCATCTGTCAATACAGTATAACTTGCAGGAGCAATAAAAAAAAAATTATTCACCCAGTCATGATTTTACTTACGCCACGACATACATAAACATGTTACCAATGTGTTATCAGTATCATATGATTCAGATAGGCACGAGATATTTATAGCTCGATCTATATTTTGACCTGTCACCTATTACCGCGTCTGGCACAAGACGCGAGAATTCAGTGGTGTCTCGTTCCGGGTGAATTTGATCGGAAACACTAGGTAAGCAACGTTTGTCGTAGGGTATGATAAAGGCATGGCTATACCCAACATGATATGATTCTACATGCGATCATGCTTCAGTGTTGATATATTAAGTGTGATTCGATACCGCATATTCGTAACTGGAAAACAATTGAATGGCCAACTACATTACTAAATATTGAAACATGACTTCGTGTTGGTGTACTGGTACAATGCATACATCTTTTTTACTAGAAGTAGGTCGGCGTCGTTCCTCCAACACGAAAACCTGGCGTCCTTGGATGCCCGTACCTGATAATACAGAGCGAACTTTATACGGCGACATACCTTCGTATACATTACCGCTGTGTACGCGTGATATTGTGATTATCTTTCTAGCCTTGTCTGACCCTAAACTATGGTTAAACATTCCATTGGTTGTGTATGTATATATACAGTGTATATAAATCCATTAAACCACCTTAGGGGTCTTGCGCGCTAGCATTCAGGCAAGTGATCATTAGTTTGTTAAGAGTTTACAGCTTGCTATGCAACAATATCACCACTACGCGCTTTTCATGTGGAATATCACGCATATCACTAAGTGATTTCCATGGAATTGGTTTTTGATAACGCATTATAATACTATGCATACTATTCTGGCTGACCGGTGTCTTGTTTGGCCGAATGAATCAATCGTTTTCATTCTTATTTCAGATTGGATAATATGCAATCGAAGTTTGTATCCGACCACCAGGTTGACATATTGGTGCCATTCGTACCTATGTCCTATCATGATCGAACAGGTAACCAAATGTACATTTTTATCTCACCTGGACCGAAGGTCCGGTGAGCTTATGCCATGGCGCAGCGTCCGTCGTCCGTCGTCCGTTCGTCGTCTGTCAACATTTTCTTCAAATCGCTACTAGTCAAAAAGTCCTGATTGGATTTTAACCAAATTTGGTCAGAAACATCCTTGGGCGAAGGGGAACAGATTTTGCATAAATGGTGACTCTGACCCCCAAAGGGCCAGAGGGGCGGGGCCCAATAGGGAAAATAGAGGTAATTCTTTAAATCTCTTCTTGTCAAAAAGTCCTGATTGGATTTTGATCAAATTTAGTCAGAAACATCCTTTGGGGAAGGGGAACAGATTTTGCATAAAAGGTGACTCGGACCCCAAAGGGGCCAGAGGGGCGGGGCCCAATAGGGAAAATAGAGGTAATTCCTTTAAATCTCTTCTTGTCAAAAAGTCCTGATTGGATTTTGGCCAAATTTAGTCAGAAACATCGTTGGGGGAAGGGGAACAGATTTTGCATAAATGGTGACTCTGACCCCTAAGGGCCCAGAGGGGCGGGGCCCAATAGGGGAAATAGAGGTAATTCCTTTAAATCTCTTCTTGTCAAAAAGTCCTGATTGGATTTTGGCCAATTTTAGTTAGAAACATCGTTGAGGGAAGGGGAACAGATTTTGCATAAATGGTGACTCTGACCCCAAAAGGGCCAGAGGGGCGGGGCCCAATAGGGAAAATAGAGGTAATTCTTTAAATCTCTTCTTGTCAAAAAGTCCTGATTGGATTTTGATCAAATTTAGTCAGAAACATCCTTTGGGGAAGGGGAACAGATTTTGCATAAATGGTGACTCGGACTCAAAAGGGGCCAGAGGGGCGGGGCCCAATAGGGAAAATAGAGGTAATTCCTTTAAATCTCTTCTTGTCAAAAAGTCCTGATTGGATTTTGGCCAATTTTAGTCAGAAACATCGTTGAGGGAAGGGGAACAGATTTTGCATAAATGGTGACTCTGACCCCAAAAGGGCCAGAGGGGCGGGGCCCAATAGGGAAAAAATAGGTAATTCCTTTAAATCTCTTCTTGTCAAAAAGTCCTGATTGGATTTCGACCAAATTTAGTCAGAAACATCGTTGGGCGAAGGGGAACAGATTTTGCATAAATGGTGACTCTGACCCCTAAGGGCCCAGAGGGGCGGGGCCCAATAGGGGAAATAGAGGTAATTCCTTTAAATCTCTTCTTGTCAAAAAGTCCTGATTGAATTTTGGCCAATATTAGTCAGAAACATCGTTGAGGGAAGGAGAACAGATTTTGCATAAATGGTGACTCTGACCCTAAAGGGGACAGAGGGGCGGGGCCCAATAGGGGAAATAGAGGTAATTCCTTTAAATCTCTTCTTGTCAAAAAGTCCTGATTGGATTTTGACCAAATATGGTCAGAAACATCCTTTGGTGAAGAGAAACAGATTTTGCATAAATGGTGACTCTGACCCTAAAGGGGCCAGATGGGCGGGGCCCAATAGGGGAAATAGAGGTAATTCCTTTAAATTTCTTCTTGTCTTAAAGTTATGAATGGATTTTGTCCAAATTTGGTCAGAAACATCGTTGGGGGAAAGGGAACAGATTTTGCATAAATGGTGACACTGACACCAAATGGGCCAGAAGGGCAGGGCCCAATAGGGAAAATAGAGGTAATTCCTTTAAATCTCTTCTTGTCAAAAAGTCCTGATTGGATTTTGACCAAATTTAGTCAGAAACATCGTTTGGGGAAGGGGAACAGATTTTGCATAAATGGTGACTCTGACCCCTAAGGGCCCAGAGGGACGGGGCCCAATAGGGGAAATAGAGGTAATTCCTTTAAATCTCTTCTTGTCATAAAGTTATTAATGGATTTGGCCCAAATTCGGTCAGAAACATCCTTAGTGGAAGGGGAACAGATTTTGCATAAATAGTGACACTGACTCCTTAGGGGCCAGAGGGGCGTGGCCCAATAAGGGAAATAGAGGTAATTCCTTTAAATCTCTTCTTGTCATAAAGTTATGAATAGATTTTGTCCAAATTTGGTCAGAAACATTGTTGGGGGAAGAGGAACAGATTTTGCATAAATGGTGACTCTGACCCCTAAGGGGCCAGAGGGGCGGGGCCCAATATGGGAAATAGAGGTAATTCCTTTAAGTCTCTCTTGTCATAAAGTTATGAATAGATTTTGTCCAAACGAAACATCGTTTGGGGAAGGGGAGCAGATTTTGCATAAATGGTGACTCTGAACCCTAAGGTCCCAGAGGCACTGGGCCAATTAGGGGAAATACAGGTAATTCTTTTAAAATCTCTTCTTGTCATAAAGTTATGAATGGATTTGGCCCAAATTTGGTGAGAAACATTCTTGGGGGAAGGGGAACAAATATTGCATAAATGGTGACTCTGACCCCTAAGGGGCTAGAGGGGCGTGGCCCATTAAGGGAAATAGAGGTAATTCCTTTAAATCTCTTCTTGTCATAAAGTTATGAATAGATTTTGTCCAAATTTGGTCAGAAACATCGTTGGGGGAAGAGGAACATATTTTGCATAAATGGTGACTCTGACCCCTAAGGGGCTATTTTGGCACTTAAGGGTTACAAGTCAGAGATTAATTCCAGGTGAGCGATGCAGGCCCATTGGGCCTCTTGTTTAAAATCGGCATGTATTAAAATGTTTACAATTGCCAGCATACTGCCATCCGTTACTAGACGGTTTTCCTAATTTGATTTCATTAGTAATTTATATTTTACTGAAGTTTTATTTATTGCACATATTGTTATGGGCTCGGGATTACAGGCTATTACCCTGACAAGTTTGTAGTCAAAGCCCGTCTATTCCGGGCTGGAACACACATTTGGAGGCCTAGGTATTCTCTCCTCTCTTCATTAGCATTAAAAACTAGCAAATGACAAACACATATGCAGACACCAGATTGGAAATAGTTGTAATCGACAACATAATCGTAAAACCACACTTTTCTTTCTCTGTGGAGGGGCCTCCTCCTTCAGCTCATACTGTATCCTGCTGATATGACACGGTGTCATCTGTGTCTTTCATTTGGACAGAAGCAAGGTCTAACCTTACTGACTCTTGCTCCATATTGCTCAGCGTAGCCAGCTCGTTATCAACCTTGTCCATACGTTCTTGAGCTGTCCAATTGCTGTTCCTCATTCGCAACAGCCAATCACAAAGTTCCGTTCTTTGTTGATTTTCAGTCGGTCGTGGTACATCACTTGTTCCATTTTCCGTTGCGGATTCCTTAAAGGGACATGAGACAGACACTCCATCCCAAGCTTTATACCAACACAAGACACTTGAGCTTCGGATTCATGTCCACCTTCATGGAGGACCGCTTCCCGCATCCTGTAGCTCTTTTCTGTCTCATTTGGGCCTCAAGAATATTGCTTTTCTTTCCAGATTTATGATAGTCTCCCAAGAAGTCCATAAACGTGTTTTGGCACAAAATCATTTTTCTTAATTAGGAAGAGAATAGAGCTCTATCCATTCGATGAACTGGTCTATTACCACTAGGATTCACCTTTTACCCTACCTGGTCACGGGGAATTACCCTACCTGGTCACAGGAATTACCCTACAGTGTCCTAATTTTTAAGTCTCTTCAACGTTTTGTTGCAACCAAATTACTCAGCAGACATTGCATCATGACACTGTTGGGTTGCTTTATTGTTTATCCCGATCGAAAGTATGAGCAACCGTTTTTGGTCCAGCGTATCCTTTATAAGTAGAACATGGCGCCTTGTCTACTAATAAGCTGTGAACTACAGGACCACCAGTGGAAGATTGCTTGTCCAGAAATCTGAAGTTCCTGCTTAGTAGGGACTGTGTCCAACTCCAAAAAAAATCCACAAGGTACATAGTATAGGGGTTTTCGCTCTGTCAAATCTTCAAACTTCTTGGGTGCTTAAGCAGCTTACCAGTTTGTTTCAAGAAACTGGACTTCATCAAGCATCTCGATTTGGCGCACGAATAAAGAAAGAACGCAAACTATGTCTTCCTCAAAGACATGCTACAGTTCAAGAGTACGAATACATTACGAGCACCCCCACATGGCAGTTTGTTTTAGTTTTATCTAAAGTTACTGTCGGAGAATAAACCTCACCTTATATTATATGGCATCTTGGGCAGACCATAAGCATTCCCAGTTGTCTTTTAAGGGATAATTCGTTAATACAGTGCGTGAGTTGACCTTCAATGTGCTTGATATTTAGCAATAAGGTCAAGCTATTATGATCAGTTCTTTCGATGAAAGCGCCCCCCCCCCCCTAAAAAGTGGCCCAGATCCCTGGTAAATGTAAACATTGCCGGTAACCCCTTCTTGTTGGTAATTATCTTTTCTTGCTTGTGGTTGAAATATTTCTGGTTATATTCATCACCTTTTCCTTTTTATTTTGTGCCTGAATCTGACTTCATATAACCCTTTTTGGAGGAAATATATCCCTATTTTACTCATGCAAATGATCGTTTCGATGTATACATTTTTGTACACATAGAATATTTGACTCATTTATGACCGACAGATAACATCGTCTTTATCTTGCCATCATCACCTTTTTCCTTCAGTCTTTTTTCTTTGATACTGTAAACAAATATTCCATCACCTCCCCTTTCTCTGACGTTTTGTCTTCTTTAATTTCACGTTATGAAGTAATGGTCTGCTGTTTTCACCGACAAACTACCCATAATCTCCTCGAACACCTGTGTTCATTGGTTATAAATCCCCTACACTATGTCTGTGTTTATGTATCACCAATAAATACCGTAGTACTACAACATACAGTGTACTTGTACAATGAACATGTACTAGTAGTCCATACCACTTATGCAATTAAGTAAATATATACATTTGTATCCAATATAAGCATATACGTATCAGTAAGATAGATATTGAATTGTTTCGTACATGTTAAACAATCTGTTTCGTCAATTATTTTGATAGATTTTATAAAACTTAAAAGAAAAAAAAATTGTCAAATTAATTGTTGAATTTAAGAGTGACCAAATTCGAGCACATATATAGATGAATATATTTTTTTCCGATAGACACGAATAGTTAAATAAAAAAAAATGCAATGTTATTTATTCTTCTTTATCATTCATTCTTTTCGTAAGTTGCTGCATTCAAGTTAAATACTTGAAAAAAAAACCGAAGAAATAAATACTACTTTGGTTTTGTTTTCAGAACATCTGTCCTTTATTGGCATTTTCCGAGTCTGTTCCAACTGCTTCGTTGAGTCAGAAGAGATGGGATTTTTCACTAGCAGATTCAGACAGGACAACATGAGAGCATACACTGTTCAAGAAAACATCGTTTGTTCTCCAAAACTCTATCGCAAGTCTTCAGAGCGAAAAGGCGCTCTGCTGCATCGGGTTTCGCTTGCTTCGATAGGGCAAACATCGTACACCGTTGTACAAGAACTATTAGATCCGTCTTCAATGGAACGACTTGCGCGAATGGTAATAAAAGAAGTTTACATAAATCCAGAATCCCGGCGTCCGTCGAATCTCCCCTTATGGGTAAAGGAAAAATTTATAAATTTTGGTAAACATGACGATTCAGCCAAGTTACCAAAACAAGAGGACATCATACCACCAGCCAATGCCTTCAAAACACTGATCCGAACAAGACCTAGTGATATGGATAGCAACTTTCATGTTCACTTTGCTGAATTTTACCTGTTCTGTACCGACTGTGCTTCGGAAGCGTCCTTAAACGGACACTATCGTTACTATAGCGACGATATGTGTTGGTTCCCGGTCCTCGAGACCGAAGTCACGTTTCTAGGTGAATCCCCGGCTAATGTAAATCTTGATGTGTACAGTTGGCAAGACGCTGTTAATTTGCAAAGAATTTATTTTGCAATTTATCTGAAAAATAACAGGATATTTCAAGCTTCTTTTCTTTACAGTCTGGAGAAAAACCATAGTGTTTCAAAACTTTGAAGCATGCATACTTTTCAACTTTTTGATAAAATAATCGGATAACAAAATGTTTTTTTCTCGATGTAGATTCAGTCCCTTTGATTTACCTTTGTGTTGTCCAAATCGCCAATAAAAATGTAGCAGTAAGTAAAGGCGTGTGAAAACTACGGACAATCGATCGACAATTACGTAAATTTATAACCGTTCACGGGTTTTACATTGATGCATCGTTGTTATGTCTCTTCGTAATGTTTAAATTGCAACCAGTCGAGGAGCTACAATTGTGTATGTCCAAGGCTACCGGTAACAATCAACAAACAACGACGCAAGAGCTTATCAATGCCAAGGAAAGCAAATCAAAACTAATAAGGAATGGCACGCATTCATCACTGTCCATGTATACTACATGTACATATAGCTGTCATGTCAAAAAGTAGATTTTCACTTAATTTTCGTAGTTAACAAATCATTGGATTTTATTTTGTTGCTTTTAAATTCAGCAAAATAAAAAAAATTGCTTTCCGATGTTACTTAGTGTTGTTAATTAAGGACTACGTACAACCATATTGGTTGTTACTGGTTGAAAATGGTAACATTGAAATTTTAATGTTTCCTTCCAATATATGGCATAATCTTTATCCCATTAAGTTTAATATTGATATAAAATGCAGTTCAGCCCCCAAGATTAAAAAAATCTGTACTTACGAAAAAAATATTCAGTAAATAATATCCAAATGGGAGTGCGCAAATATTTTATTAAAAGTGGTATTTCACATTCTGAATTCATTACCTTTTTAAATGTTAAAGTTGTTTTTTACGGGGGCATCTTCAAATACCTGTTGATATAATGGCGTATTGCTTCTAGGCTAGACATCCATCAGTTGTCCGGGCGTCAAGATAGAATTAACGGGACAGGCATTCATCCAGTTGTTGTTGACTGAACGATTCAAAATCATGTAGTATTCTGTTTCTTTTCGATCAGATAATCTTTCAAACATACTTAGTTGCTAATCTGTTGGCCTTGTTTGTTTTCGAAGCTTGACAGTTCAGTCTGTTTTGTATTATGTCTGCTGCTGTCGTCTGTCACACCAAACTCGCAATTGCACACAAAATGCACATGGTGTAAGGGAAATAACTCTTTTGGTTAGCAATAAAGACAGCATAGGTGAACCGAAATTAACTTCACGAGGTTAGAAGCCATTTTTCGAAGGTAAAAGCTATTTGATTTCCGAAGCGATGGAAATTGCCGCCGCCATTGAATCAAACCGACCCTCCATAAAACATGTAGCTCCCTCTAACGTGACAAAGTGGGCCTCTAGGCCTATAGAAAAATAGAGTGTCACCAAGTGACATCTCTCAACCAATGATTTCAGGACATTCTAATCCGAGGTGCGAAAAAATTGTGTTTGCTCCGTTTCTTATTTCTTATTATTTTCTCCATGTTCTTTCGCTTGAGAGGTTTTCAAAAACATTTGTCAAAATTGTTTCCGACATCCGATATGGCCCCTTACATTTCGGTCAAAAGAAAATGACCTGAACAATTAACTCGATTCAAAATTTATCTGAAGCTGATGTGCACCTAGGGAGACAAAGTGGTCCTTTTCTTGCACCACTTATTATCTGGACGTGTACGAGCCTTTATTTCCGATTCACACATAGATTATTCAGATCGTCCAAACATGCAGGTCCCGAACCAATGACAAATGGGCGTAATCGAGCACGCGTGTACGTAGTCTTATTTACAACCACAATAAACAACTGGCATGACGTGAACGTGAACCATGATTGATAGATGTGACGAAAGGGATTAAGGATCAATGATCGGTAGAATTGTTTAATCCTTGCGAGTTAAAAATTCCATTTTGCATAACAGAATTGTCATATTCCTATAATAATATCAGATGCAAAACAAATGTCTTTGATAATACCATACCGGCTGATAGGGAATACGCGTAATGATAAATGGGTTTTCGTATATTTTAATCTAAAAAGTTCAATATTCTTATTAGCACATATGAATGATCACAACTGTAATTATATATTGTGCATATCCTGAACATTTAAAACATTGATAGGTTTATCTGGTTATCTGGCATATTTTGAAGATCAAAAGGGATTTTAAAATTGGCGGGAAAAGAACTCCTCTAGAGTTTTCTTACGAAATACATGGCGGAAACTGGAAAAATGAGACGGGTCACATTTTTAAATATCATTTAACATCTTTATGTCAAGCTGTTACGCCACCGGGAGGATAACCATGCCCAGAGACATACATCTACATGATGTAGTTTACTGCACCAATTTCAAACTAGAACTGTAAGCCGATGGCTGACTAATACCCCCCCGCTACCTCTTATTAGAGGCGTCTGACATGTTTTTGAAAAAAACATGATGTAGTACAAGTTGTATATAACATGCATTATATAATGTATTATTTTATATTACTATGTATCACCGCATATCTAAAAAACAAAAACAAAGAAGGCACCTTTGGTCTTACATACATTACAGTGTAGATTTCATATCAACAATGTGGATGCATATGTATGTTTCAACTTGTGAAACTCACTGAATGAATAAAGAAAGGTGATATACATATTAATAAGAAAAATTATGATGCTGATTGTTTCAATACAATGCATCTTACGTTTATATTAATAGTGGTGTAAATTAGCCCATGGGAAAGCCAGTGATATGAGAAAATGGTCCGAGTAGTGCTTTGGAAGAATATCGGCCAGGACACCCCTCATAGGAAAGTTGATGTAGATTTGGTCCAGCAGTCCTCCTCTACGATGTGTTGGTAGACTTATACATGGCTGAAATCCATAGTAGCGAAGCAACTTGGTAAGTTTATTTGAAGCAGGAGTTTGCTTTGAAAGATCAATGTTGAAATCTCCTGTTACAAAAGTGGGAATACCTAAAGGCAGGACTGAGATAATCTGTTCCAGCTGAGGTAAAAACTGTCCGGCAGTGACCTGAGGATTATGGTATAAAACCAGTAAACAGAAACGCACAGACAAGTCTGCTCGTGGAGAGAGGACAATAATCTGATGCTCAGTTGGTATTGCGTGTGTATGACGCTGCTGCACAACAATTAGACCTTCGTGGATATGTGTGAGGAGGCCACCACTCTGTCGTCGCAGACGTAGAGGACCATCATTGCGGATGCTACTGTAGCCTTTGTGATCTTCTATGGCATCGTTAGACTTGAGCCATGTTTCTACAAGACATGTGAGCTGTGACTGTGAAACAACATCATCTTTGAGTAATGACGTGTGATGAGCTCTGAGAGAGTTGATATTAAGAAACTGAATCTTAATATGAGTGTCAAAGGTGATCCCAAGTTGAATTGAGTTTTTCGTAAGTGAAATGAAAGGTGATGACTGCTTCATTCTTTTTATCTCTTCAAGGGCTCTAGTATTAACTTTGACTTTGTTGGGTGTAACATCTCCCAAGACATACAGGCCAGATAGATTCTTAGTCCGACTAATTGCTGTGTAGAACTGGCCAGCATGAAAAGTTCCTTTGCATGAAACAACCAGTGTGTCTTCTGTTTTACCCTGCTCTTTGTGAATGGTGACTGCCCAAGCTAGAGATAAAGGAAACTGCACTCTTTTTGCAGTAATCTTGGAGTATCTTCCAAGTCGCACCTGAGATTCCACAGTTGAGATTGGCGTGGATGTTTGATCTTCCAAGATACCACTGGACTGACTTCTGGTGTTTTTCCCCACTCTATAGTCGTCAAATTTAACCAACACATATTTAGGTTTAAAGTTTTCAACCGATTCATTGTTACTATCTGGCTGTGGGTGGAAGCCTGTAACAACTCCAGTTGCTGAGTTAACCAACCCATCTTGCACATTCAAATTTTTAGTGAGCATAACTCTTGCACCAACTGCAAGTGTAACAGTTGTTGAAAGTCCACCAGACATTTCCTTCATAGTAGAAGTGTCAACTTTTCCTGTTTGGTCATCCTTTTTTGAGTCCACACATTTGAATGTGTATTTTCTGTTGGACAGGGACTGAAGTTGGTCATGATTATGATCATCAACATCTTTGTTCAAGGCATATATATGAGGTGATTTTTTCGGATACTCTTTAGAATTCTCATCTACCTTTCTACTTCTTATGGTATCAAGGTCATCATCTGTCTGCAAGCCAACTCTTAATCGGTTCAGTAGCGAAGCAAAACACATGTCATTTTTCTGCCGTTGAACTTCTACCAACTCAACGATTTGGAAATGATTCTGCCAGAGGGATCCATACAATGCTGCTAATTCATCAGATGGCGAAGAAAACACAGCTTTCTGAGCGACAGGGGGTAACTGTAGAAGATCGCCAACTGCTATAACTGATACTCCACCAAAAGGGTCATCATTTCCCATGACATCACATAATCTTCGATGAATAGTAAGAAGCATATCTGCGCCCACCATGGACACTTCATCGATGATGACTATTTTAACACTACCGATCATCTGTTTTAACGAGGCAAGCTTCTCACCAGACAGTGGTATGTAGTCATCTGTCTTTCGAACATGAACTGGCAGTAAAAATGCAGCATGGAGGGTGTATCCACTGATGTTGTAGGCTGCTGCGCCTGTAGGGGCACAGACAAGGATATGAAGGTCCTCACTTTGATTATCCCTGGCAAACATACGATCTACTGTCTGCACAATGGCTCTTACCAGGTGTGACTTTCCAACACCTGCTCCTCCGGTTAAAAATATATGAAAAGGTGAAGGACGTGGTTGCTTATGAGAGAGAATCATCTGTGCACACCAGTAAACAATGAACTCATGGACTTGATATTGCAGTTTGTTGAGGCTATTAACAAGAGTGTACCATTCAATGACTGTCATTTTTTCATGACTAAACTCATATTCATGGTGTACAATACCAATGTCTCTATTCACAGCTGTATGATGGTCTGGGTCAAAAGCATTCATCACACTGTCAACTGGTTGGATTCCTTCTATTTCATCCTCAGTATTCTTTTGTTGATTTTCTGGAGCCAACACATTCCAACTCTCTTCTGGTGGTCCAAATTCGATCATATTCTCCATAATATCTGCAACTTCATCTGCATGGTGTTCAAAGTTTTTCTGGTGATTCTGTATAGTATCCAGATTGGTGATGTAGGTTTCTTGATATGATGAATCTACTTCAGAGAACATTTTCTCATCCCTCCAAGGACAGTATAAGAGGAGTTTAGCATGATAGTATTCCTCAGCTTGCTTCCTTTGTGACCACTGGTGAGATCGAATAATTGCTGGGGTTCTCCTTTTAATCATCTTTCCCAAACCGTTTTGGAGTTGGATAGTATTTGAAGGGCAATTACCAGGTTCTCCATCAGTACTATTTGCATTCTTATAAAATGAAGCAAACTCTGCAAGACAAATATCTTCTAGGGATTGTGGTCTAGCAGCGTAACGGTCAAGAAGGCCAGTCTGAAATGAATAAGAAATGAAGTTAGATAATGAATATAGTGGAGGTGGACATCTTTCAAAGTTCATCGACTCCCTTTATACATGTTATAAATTATGTATAAACCAAACCATCATACTGTTTTTCTTTTAGGTTCTGTTGCATATATTAAAAATATGATTTAATACTAGATTATGTATACTTACGATGAAGACATCAGGATCATCATCTTCCAGAGATTCAATGACTTTGACAGGCTTGAAGAGACGAGTTCTGTTCTCGGGAAGGTCGGTAGGAATGAAAACTATTTGTCTGGATCCTTGAGTTAAAGGTAGTGACAACAGTCTGTAAACTGCTTCCTGAGCGCTGACTTCTCTGTGGGTCAAGAACTTTTTGGCAACATTTTTCATTGATGACTTTGGTCCAAGATGTTCTGCTGATGAGCTGACAGCTTTCAAAACATCCCCCAATGTTTTTTCAGGTTTTGAAACATATGAAGCTACATACATTATGCATGCATATGTGTTGGTAATAAACTGAACGTCTAGATTTGCTTCCCAGGATTTCATGCATGTTTCATTGTAGTTATTTATGTTAACTTCACTTGGAGATCTTTTGAGTAGTATTGCTGGCTGTCCATTTCGCGTTTTTATCCACTTCAAAGCCTTCATATAAGTTTGTTCACTGACATCGCTTTTCAGTAAAAGTTGATCAAAAGTTATTTCTTCCTTTGGATCTAATGCAGACAGTTGTTCTTGCACAGCTTGTAGTGTGTCGTAGTAAAATGTCTGAACATCTTCCGCAGGTTGTTCATCAGGAGGTTTCACGGCTAAAGTATGCCTGATTGGTGGTCTTGGGAAAAGAAATCGACATTTTTGGCCATGTTTTCTGCAGGCAACAGAATGTGTGTGCTTTTGAACCAATGACAAAAGGTTATGAAGATTTTCATCATTTTCTGGTAGCTGGCATGTGATGTGGTTATCTATGAAGTCAGTAACTTCCAACTCTGTATTGTCATCAAAATTTGGTGCATTCCTGACCCATGCCAACATGTGAACATGCGGTGAACCACGATGTTGAAATTCAATCCGATACTTGTAATCAGTTATGTCCCCTAGAGGATTCAGGGATTTGTTGAGTAGGATGTACTTCATAAAAAGCTCAACTCTGTTATTGAAGTGCCTTGCTGCTGTAACAGGGTTGGATCGGAGATAATCACATCTTTGATCCCATGAAAGGTGTTCTATTTCCTCATCAGACAACTGTTTCCCTTGTTGCTGTGCAATGATTCTAATAGTGTCATACCATTTCATGTCTGCCGCAGATAAGGTAATAAACCAAGTACAAGGGCCCAATTGTCGAATCATTCCTAGAAGGTCATACAGCATCTTGTTAAAGAAAGCAGGAGATCCTCGAACCTTTTGTAGGAAATGGATGCCAAGATCACTCCTAGCGAAATCTGCCATTTTTTCCTTTAGTTGTCCAGCAGTAATATCCCCCTGTTTCCCCTTCCGAAGGGCAATAGATAAACAGTCACGAATTTCCTTTGCTTCGCATCTGTACTGAGCATAAAATATATATTCAATATTTTTTGCAAATCTTCTATCACTGTTTAGTAATCGAGCTTGAAAATATTTCTTCATAGATAACTTTCTTGTACGCTGCATGCTATATCCAAACCTACCAGAAGGAAAGAGCTGAGGGAAACTTAGCTCTTCTGAATGTTCATCCATTTCAATACTTTTAGGTCGTTTTCCTTCTCCTGGTGCAAAATTCAAGATGAAGTTAGTATCAGAACTAATGTCTTTTGGTTGAAGACAAGAATTAAATGGCAAACCACTCAATCTACTTCTTTCATCTTCCTCATTTTCCATCTCATCCTCTTCATTTTGAGTATCTGCACTAACTGGACTTGTAGGAGAATCTGTGGTTTCAATAGGTGGTGGTGTTGTTAATGAATCCCAAAAATCAGGATCTTCTTTCCTACAGTTATCGCACCAGTTGTCATTCACTATTACATCTGCATAGAGTGGATTACTCAGAGTATTTCGTAGAAGGTTGAGAGCCTCCATAATTTTTTGTGGTCTTACGTTTTGATAATATGCATGTCCTCTATACTGAAGTTTTCTTTTTAGTTTCACTGGTATCATTGATGTTGATGATGAAACTCGAGGGAGCACTGACACTGATTGTTCTGGATCAACAGGAATATTCACCACACACCCATGAACACTTCTTTGTTTTCCTCGTGGCAGGGCAAGTATTTTCATAAATGGAATACGTCTTGCTATGAAAGCTACTTCCAACGCATTGAGATCTTGAAGTTGGTGTGGAACCTCATCCAATTGAAGTTGATTTCCAACTGAGAGAAGTGGAAGCTCAGATTTCTTCAAAGAGGTTTTGCAACTGGTACAAATATATTCTTTATGGTCATAGGATAATTGCTTGGTCCTGCATATTTCAATCAATGTTTCATCACTGTCAGTATACTGGTCCTCAGAAAACAGAGACACTGTAGATTTATATAATAGTCTGTTGCATGACGTACAGATAAAAGATGGGCCCTGATTAATTTCAGACTTGAATTGTAATATCGCTTCCTCATAATTACCAGGAAGGGACCTCCTTTTCCGAGATGCTTGTCTGTCCCTAGTTCTCTCCTTATCCCTCACTTCACTATTAGCACGCCGACTTTTCCTTGCTTGTCTGTCCACAGTTCTCTCCTTATCCCTCACTTCACTATTAGTCCGTTTTTCCTTGCGTCCAGATGTATTTGAAATCCTTTCCCTATCCCTCACTTCACTATTAGCACGCCGACTTTTCCTTGCTTCTCTGTCCACAGTTCTCTCCTTATCCCTCACTTCACTATTAGCACGCCGACTTTTCCTTGCTTGTCTGTCCACAGTTCTCTCCTTATCCCTCACTTCACTATTAGTCCGTTTTTCCTTGCGTCCAGATGTATTTGAAATCCTTTCACTATCCCTCACTTCACTATTAGCACGCCGACTTTTCCTTGCTTGTCTGTCCATAGTTCTCTCCTTATCCCTCACTTCACTATTAGTCCGTTTTTCCTTGCGTCCAGATGTACAAAAAAAAAGTTAACTGCACATCTACACGTACCCACCAATAATCCTTCGAAGTTTCATTGGAGTGCGATTAGTCGTTTTAGAGAATAGTCCCGGACAAAAATGAGTGTAGGAATAATAAGAATAATAAGAATAACAAAGAAACGGAACAATAACAATAAGTCACCCCACTTCGTTGGGGGTGACTTAATAACAATAGAAATGGAAAGAGGACACATATTTGTAGACAGTGAAAAGTGACTTTCGCTAGAGACTGTGGTTAAGCACACGGCTTATTGTGAGGTAAAGCAAATGCTTTATGTGAAAGAAAGCGGTGAATCAGAAGATGACTTATATAGGAGAAATGATAGAAATGAAAGTACCAATCATGCAGGTTGTGAAAATATGCTTTACATTCACAGAATCAGAGAGTCAAGCTTTAGAAAACTAATCTACTAGCACAATAGTATATACGGTGCTACACCAATGACTCTACCCGACGCCCACCACGAGGAGGTAGTCACATTCCCATGCTGATTTTATGCAGTTTAAAACTTTAATAAGTTTTTGTTTGTCTTAATTCCAGTTTTTGTTTTTATGTATTGTACAGAAAAGTAAGAAAGTGTTATGAATGACAAAAAAGATGACTGTAATTTATAGAAATTTTTCAATTCATAAAGATTAGCAATAAAATCAGCATAGGGGGCATCATATACAGCAACACATGCTATATGAGCTATTACTACATACATACAAGTTATTACAACATGGTGCTATCTGCATGATTCAATAAGGGAAAATGATAGGTTATGTTATTGACTACTTACCTCTGATACGCAAATCGGGATCTTAAAAAACATACTGTTACCAATGATCAGGTTATGTGATTGACTACTTACCTCCGATCAACAAATCAGAATCTTCAAAAAATACGGCTACCACCAGCTCAACAGTCAGCAGAATTTTAAAAGCCGAACGGACAAATTTTAACCTGTGTATAGTAATCCTCAACATTACTTACTGCGAAGTTTCATTGAAAATGACCCAGTAGTTTAGAAGAAGTTGTCCAGACATCATGTTATTACGGAAACCTGTGTATAGTCACCTCATTACCATGGCAACCAAAATTTTGACAAACGAAACCCTGTATGCAAATCTATACATGGTCCCCAACAATACTGCCAAGTTTCACTGAAATTGATCCAGTAGTTTAGGAGGAGTTGTCCGGACAACACATTATAATGGAAACCTGTGTATAGTGACCTGGTTACCATGGCAACCAAAATTTTGACAAACAAAACTCTGCATGCACATCTACACATGGTCCCCAACAATACTGCCAAGTTTCATTAAACTTGATCCAGTGGTTTATAGGAAGTTGTCCGGACAACACGTTATTACGGAAACCTGTGTATAGTGACCTGGTTACCATGGCAACCAAAATTTTGACAAACGAAACTCTGCATGCACATCTACACATGGTCCCCAACAATACTGCCAAGTTTTATTGAAATCGATCCAGTAGTTTAGGAGGAGTTGTCCGGACAACATTTTATTATGGAAACCTGTGTATAGTGACCTGGTTACCATGGCAACCAAAATTTTGACAAACGAAACCCTGCATGCACATCTACACATGGTCCCCAACAGTACTGCCAAGTTTTATTGAAATTGATCCAGTAGTTTAGGAGGAGTTGTCCGGACAACATTTTTCTACGGACAGACGGACAGACGGACAGACAGACGGACAGACAGACAAGCTGATTCCAGTATACCCCCCCTAACTTCGTTGCGGGGGGGTATAATAATCATAACTCGCTCTAATTTAAAGATTTGTTCATGTTTTTTTTATGAAATAATGCACAACCGACATAACATACAGTTGTGATGGTGTAAAGTGAAGAAAAAAGACCGGCCGGTCTGTATATCAAGGGACGTATATATGTGACATGTGCTGACTGTACACAATACGGATTCTACCGAGCTGTGCCGGTCTCTACGGGGCTCTTCCGGGCTGTAATTTGTTTCACCTACGCCTGGTTAACTTCAGCCCCAGCGCTAGCCTGAACCATGGCTAGCGGAGAACCGACACTGGCGAGAGACATAAATCCATGCATACAGCATATCCGCGATGACGATGACAGTCAGCCTGTTAACAAGAAACGCCGTGTCACCAACTCTACATTTACAGACTTCCCAGGGCCATTGCAGCATAAACTAAGACTAGCAGTCGTATATTTGCTGGACACTCGCCTCACTGCATACGAAAAGACAATGCGTGGGATGATTCCCTCGGTAGTGGCGTTAAAACTGTTGAGTTGTAATGCGAATGAACCTTCTGCTTCCTTTGATAGGGCGACATGTAGGGTTGAGAGAGCGGATTGCGTTGACCCACTTGCTTTGCTCTTCAAACCTGGTTTAGATGCTTTAACAAATTATTTGAGAAATGGGACACCACCAGAAAATGCACAACTCCGATTTGTATTGAACAAATTACTGGATTTTGTGTTGAAGAATGATCCCGACGTCATTGGCAATGGTAAATGTTGACATTGATATTGTAAAAGTCAAGTGCCCTGTACTACGTACATGTACAAATGTATGTCACAAGGTCATTTTGACCTTGACCCGAAGGTCAAATTTAAGGTCAAATATGTGTTAAATTTTTAGTTCCTTCTTATATAGATCGTTAATTAAGTCCAAACAATCTAAGGTACCTTGATAAAATGTAAAACTGATAAAACGAGGACCATAGGATGTACAAGGTCATATCATTGGGTCATAGCATATGTGACCTTCACTGGAAGGTCAGATGTAAAAAGTCTGAATACTTCAAATATACCAACAGCTAGTCTCTCGCCGACTCTAATAACATGTAGGCTTAGTGTGTTTTTCGGGTTCTAGCCTCAAGAAAAGACGCCAAGACGTCGGTGCAATTGATTATTTATTTCCAGTAGAGGAACGTTGGGAAGAAAACCCCTAAAATACAAATAACATGTTGTAGACAATATGACGTATACAATGGACAACATTTTGAAACGAACGCACCTAACATTTACGTATTTACATTATTGACGATAAACGAACAGAACGAAGTTAAAAATATATATAAAGCATAGAAATATTAAAAATGGTATCCCTTTCATATAAATGTGGTTCATATTAGGACTATATATAATAAATAACTTTTACCCTGTGCCTTGACATACAGACTACATTGCAAAAGATGTGAAAAGTTACGGTTACATTAATATTTTATAATTTTGGTAAAAAGGTTTCTCATAATAATTCTGGTAATAATAATTTATTGTTTACATTATCACTTACCCTGCATGTGGTGCTGGGGGTCAATAGGTATAGAAGTAATGGCTTGGAATATACTATAAGCTAGCTGTCTGGCAAGTCGCCGTGGCTATGTACTACTTAGCTGGCATGGGACGTCCTGTCCCTTCGTCGCCCAAGATAGGAGTGAAGGGAAGGCAGAGAAGGGATAAACAAGAAGACAATAAGGCGGGGAAGAATTAGTATGTCGCATGATTTTCAGTCATTGTCTGCAGTCCAGGGAATACATGGGGACACGTGACAACACAGGTATACACACAAACATGTACACGTAACAGACACGCCCCTTACTATAGACAAAAAGAAAGTACAAATCACGTGACAACACGAAGGTACGGATCACGTGACGACACGGATGACGCGGCTAAATAATTCCGAACTTCGGTAGGCCCTAAATCTGTATACGGAGACGAAACATTATAACAACAAGGAAATATAAAATATAACAGGGTGTCACATACACCCCCCTGTTAGAGAAGATGTCGCCCTCGACATATGTAGTAAACAGTAATGTAAGTTAACTATGAATCTATTAAGACATTGTAATGAACACAGTAATAACATTGTAAAATTCTACTCAGATGCAGTCACAATCGCTACAATAGCAGCCAACAGCTTCTCAGCCCCGGGAACGAGCAGTCCATCAGGGGCTAACGATTGCAAATAATCTGCTTTCTGTTTCCATGGTTGCTCAACTACCTTAGTCGTCATCATGACGTAGTCCTTAAACCGTGCTGGTTTCTTCCATGTCCTTTCGGATCGTCTCGGAACAGGCGAGCTCTGTTCTGGAACCAACACGGCAGTGTCATTGTCCACCTCATCCTCACTAGATTCCTCCTCCTCAGCAAGTGGTCCACCTCCATCCCCATCAGGAGGATCCTCTAGGGCGTCTACCATGGTCGACTCATGGTTTACGGAGTCATCCCTAATGTCTGTGGCAACATCAGGGACCATCCGTCTAACTCGAGGCACCGTCACCCAAACATCCCCCTCCTCATCACTACTGCTCCCTTCCTCCGAACTGTCATCCACGGGTTCGCTCTGTGGAGGCGGAGGGTCGGGCTTAGGTGGGGGTTTTGGTGTCGGTCTTGACGTCGGCTTAGGCGTTGTTTCAACTGTCTGTTCAGAGGCGGGTTCTAAATATCCAATTGGTAGCAGGAGGTTACGATGTAAAGTTCGCTTCCTACCCTCCCCAGTCTCCTTCTGTACCACGAATACAGGCATCCCTGGGTTAGGTTGACTTAACACCGTATAGACATCTTCCTCCCATCTATCTGACAGTTTGTGCTTCCCCTCGAAGGCCACCATCTTGACAAGCACCCGGTCTCCAGGTGAAACACAAGATCCACGGACACGTCGGTCATATTCTGTCTTCTGCTTCCCCTGTGACCGAGTTGCCTTCGAGAGGGCAATAGCGTACGAATCTTGTAGTCTCTTTCTCAGCGATCCAATGTACTTGGTACATGACGCAGTTCCTTCCTCGTCCTTCCCGATACCAAATGCAAGATCAACTGGAAGTCTTGGCTCACGTCCGTACATCAGAAAGAAAGGCGAGAATCCGGTTGTATCATTCCTGGTGGCATTGTATGCGTGCACCAAAGGAGCAACATGCGTTTTCCAGTCTGCTTTCTGTGAATTATCCAATGTCCCAAGCATGCTCAAGAGTGTCCGGTTAAACCTTTCACATTGGCCATTTCCTTGAGGATGATAGGGTGTTGCCTTTGATTTAGAAATTCCAGTCAGCTTATAGAGATCCCTCATGAGACGGCTTTGAAAATTAGCACCCTGATCAGAATGCACTCTTCTCGGCATCCCATAGTGGACAACAAAGTTATTGAAGAAAGCTTCTGCTGTTGTTCGGGCTGTCTGATTTCGGGTTGGCACTGCTACGGCATATCTGGTGAAGTGGTCTGTTATCACAAGGATGTGCTGAAAATTTCCCTTTGATGGCTCTAAGGTGAGGAAGTCCATGCACACCAACTCGAGCGGTTGGGTCGTAGATATAGACACCAAAGGTGCACGTTCATTGGTGGCTGATTTCCGCCTCAGGCATCGTGAGCATCCAGCAATCCATTTCTCCACATCTAACGTCATTGATGGCCAATAGAATCTATCCCGGCATAATGACAAAGTCCTTTTAACTCCTAGATGTCCCATATTGTTGTGAAGGCTCCTCAACACAAAAGGTACAAGGTCCCGTGGCATAACTATCTGTTGTTTCCGCTCCCCTTCCATCTCTATCTCACGGTACAGTACTCCTCTGACTACCTTAAGGGAGTCATACTGCCGGTACAGATGGGGATTCCAAGCAAATGCTGGTACTGTAGTTTTGTTTGGTTTCACACCCATTGACACATACTTTAAACATGGCCCAATGATGGGATCTTTACGCTGAGCTATGCGCACATCCTGATGGCTAACATCATCAAAATCATCATAGGATTCCTCTGCAGCCACAGTAGTCAAACAAATGCTATCCATGAAAGGCTGAGCGACACATAGCTGACAAACTGCCTGCACCGCGTCCCGTGCAATGGATATCCGTTCCATTACTTCCTTGGTAGGAAGTCGCGACAATAAGTCTGCTGGTACATTTGACTTTCCAGGGCGATAACTGATGGTGAAGTCATATGCTGATAAAGCAGCCAACCAACGATGTCCGGTTGCGTCCAATTTGGCACTAGTCAAAACATAGGTTAGGGGGTTGTTGTCGGTTATCACAGAGAACCGGTGATTGTACAAATAATCCTTGAATTTCTCAGTGATGGCCCACTTCATAGCGAGGAACTCAAGTTTGTGGGCGGGTAAGTTCCTTTCTGACTTTGACAAACCCCGGCTGGCATAGGCAATAACCTTTAAGTCTTTTTCCTGCCTCTGGTATAGAACTGCACCAAGTCCTTGGTGGCTGGCGTCGGTGTGCAACTCAAAGGGCTTCTTATAATCTGGGTAGGCAAGCACGGGTGGTGAGGAAAGCATATGCTTCAGCTTGTTGAAGGCCTCCTCCTGTTCCGTTCCCCTGCTCCAATCCCTGGTCTGATTAGCATGTCCTTTCCTGCCCTTCTTGGGTGCTGGCATGACGTCGGTCAAGGGTCGTGCTATCTTGGAGAAGTCCTTGATGAATTTCCGGTAATATCCGGCAAAACCGATAAACCGTCTAACATCTTCTGGGCTTGTTGGAGTAGTCCAGTTGGCAATCTTTTCCACTTTTTCTGGATCTGCCTCAATACCCTGTGCCGTCACTATGAATCCCAAGTACTTCACACGTTGTTGGAAAAATGAACACTTCTTTGGGGACAATTTTATTCCATGTTCACGCAGACGCTGTAGTACACGCTCCAATTTTTCCAAGTGTTCCTCATATGTTGCAGAAAAGATGATGAGATCATCTAAATAGATGAAACAGTCAACCATGTGCAATTCCCCAAGACACTGTTCCATCAGGCGCTGGTAAGTTGCAGGGGCATTGGCAAGGCCAAAGGGCATGCGATTATATTCATAAAAACCCAGGGGTCCTACCGTGAATGCAGTCCTTTCCTTGTGTTCGTCCTGGATGTCCACCTGGTGGTAACCACTTTTCATATCTAAAACTGAAAAGAAGGCAGAACCGGATAATGAGTCTAAAATTTCCTTGATCCTAGGTAAAGCATAAGAGTCCTTGATGGTTCGCTGGTTAAGTTGACGATAATCTATGCACATCCGTAATTTTCCGTCTTTCTTTCGGGCTAGCACAACCCCGGATGCCCAGGGGAATGTGATTTCCTTATGATTCCACAAGTCAACAACTGTTGAAGGTGCTCCTTTACTTCCTGCACCATTCCAGGTGGTATTCTGCGATGGCGTTGTTTAAACGGCCTGTCGTCATCCAACACTATTCTGTGGCAATAGTCACCAGTGTGCCCAAGATCAAGTTCACCCTTCGAGAATACATCCAAATACTTTCCAATAACTTGTTTTCCCCGTTGGAGAAGGAGATCATCTAACATAGGAGAGAATGTCACTTCATCCATCACAGATGTATCTGGCAAGTTTTCCTCCATCACATCTTTTGGTGTAACAGATTGCTGAATGGCAACTGGCTGAATCTCACAAACTACAGATCTGGGTGGCACCACAACAGTTCTGGTGGTAAGGTTGGATACATTAACGTTTATGGTTCCATTCTGACGATATTTGTAGTTGAATATTGTTGGCGATATATCCAAGTCCTCGGTGAGGGATGTTCCAGCAGTAGTATGAATAAGCGCACACACATCCGGGTAAGGCAGTTCTTTATCCAGCTTGCAACAAATGTCTACCTGCCCATTAGGTGGTATGGTAACATTCCTATCTTCTGCATTCTTGACAACCGCTAAGCAATAACTGTTATGCTCCAACTGTTTCTCTCTGATAGAGATGCATCTGAATGAAAGATACCAAGGTGTAGATAGGGGCGCTTCCTGTAGGTATTTAGGACCAAACCATTCCTGACATTGACGCATGAAATAGGCGAGTACATTAGTTCCAAGAAGAATGGGAACAATCTTGTTGAAATTGTAGTCCGGGACGACGAGGAGTAAACATTTAGAGTCTTCATCATGCCGAATCCGGTCAACCTGCAAGTTCACCTCTACATATCCAAGATATGGTAGTAAATTTCCTCCCGCAACTTGTATCTCCAAAGCCCCATCACTGAGTGGATGTAGCGGTATGTGGTTCAGGTGGCTCCTATAAAAATTTTCACTAATACTGGATACGGTTGCACCTGTATCAAGCAAAGCTTTGGCTCCAACTCCCTCGACAAAAATATCTGCCACATTACACCTCCCTGTTAGGCCAGGTGGGCCCTCATCTGGTTGTTGTCTCATCTCATACGTGGGTTTCTGTCCCCGACCTACGGGTAACCCTGGTCCATAGGTCGCTGTCCGTTTAAATGATTCCTTGAATGATCCATAATAACCCTGCAGCCTAGTTGTAGATGTCCATACTGGCCACATCGATAACATTTTGGCTCCTCTCTTGGCTGATTAGCTGTATATTGTTGTGTCGCATTCTGATGTGGTCGAGCCTGATTATCACGTCTGTTTTCCTTCTTCTTGGCCTGCTTGTCTTTCTGCAAAGTATCGAAGCGGGACGACAGCTGCTTAATCATCTCCTTCAAATCTTCGATCTCGGGATTTGGTGGCGGCTTGTTTTCCGATGACATCATCTTCACATGTGCCTCCTTGGTATGATCCATTCCCCGACTAAACTCAATCCTCCGAACTGCTTGTCGCAGAGCATCAAACTCTTTAATGGTATCGAACTTATGACCGGAGACATCTTTAAGAGCTGGTCGTAGTCCTTCATAGAAAACAGAGCGCAACATGGCATCTCTCCTCTCAGCTTGAATTGGTACAACACCTTTCTCGGATGCTTTGGATAGAATATCCTCTAACCTCAGACCCCATGAAGACACAGTCTCACCATCTCTTTGTCTGGCACTATAGAATGAACCCAACAAGGTTTCCACAGATTCCATCCTATCATATACAAACTTCAGCTTGCTCAGTATATCTTCCAAACTGGCTTTTGGACCAAGTCGCATCAGCACACTCTTTGGTTCACCCTTCAGAGAGAGTCTAATAGCTTCACATAGACTGGCATTGGAATGCTTCTGATCTTCCATGTGGCATCTGACTTCGTAAGACCATTGGTCATAGGTCACATCTCCCTTGGATAAGGGTGGGTCACCAGAGAAAATAGACAATCTCGGCCGTGTAGTATTGATATGAGAGGCTAGCTCCTCAGCCCAGCAACCATTGACTGATCCATTTCCTGCTTCACCTTATGTACGGGTGGGCTGACATCTTCTTGGTGCTGTTGATCTGCATATTCCAGTACCCATTGTTTTAAATCAGCTGCGTTACCTGCTTTTGGAACCACTCCCAACTCCTGAAAGGCCTTCAGCAGAGCTGCTGCTTCTGCTGCCTCATCTGAAGGATCCGCCATAGTGTAAAGATATTTACACTCTGAAAATAAATTACTTACCAAGTCCTTAGTAAGCAAAAGAAGGTCCCGCGAATACTGAAAACAAAACTAGAAGTAACTTACCTCAGTCCCAATGAAGTATCCTTGCAAGGTATTCACTGTATAACCTTACAACTTCCAGCTAATCAAATATCAAATTACATAAATTTTACAAAATAAACAAAATATCAGAGTAAAATGAACAAGTCAACACGGATTTATATTATTATTGTATGTTTAACACTCTGCAGCAGCTACGAAACACGAAAATGACGCGATATATTCCGCAAAGTTAATGAAATCCTAATTATGCACTATAAGCGATTCACGATCAATAACATGGGGAAATACACTGGGATTCGTGGATATCAAGCAATGCACGGTATATATAACTCTCGGTATAAAGCAAATCACACAAAACAATCAACACATAAACATTTTTGATAATCACACAAATGGGAATAGGTAAAGTCAAATGTCAGGTCAGTATATGCTTATAATACTAAAGTATTGTTAATACCAAAAAAACAGGAGAAATACCAAAAGAAATTCTAAGATGATGTAGAACAGCAATTCAGAAAGAAAATATAGCACCAGGTAGACTACAAAAAAAACAACTATCAACTCCTAAGGATATATCTATCAGTACCACAAGCACAAAAATATATAAACTGAATGGAAAAAAAAAATCCAAACAAAAACAAACCAAAAAAAAAAAAAGTAAAAAAAAAAAATATCGAAGTTCAAATCCAAAAATTTCTAAAAAAAAAATATTGCAAAAAAAAAATCAATGGATGAAATTATCAAATAAATTCTATGTGGGATTAGATAACAAAAAAAAAAAATCGCTTCAAAAATAAAAGGAGAGAAAAAAAAATCAAGCTAATACAATGTAGCCTACAAGTCAAATTATACACAAAAAAACAAATTAATTTCCTATACTACACCCTACTTCCTGAACGGAATAACATGGCTTACTTCCTACTTCCTAGTTCCGGAACTACAGAAAGGGGTTGGGGGGGGAATAAGTACTTAAAAAAATGCAAGAGCTCTAACACATAATAATCACATAAAAATCACAGATCTATATAGCCAATATAATGGAAGATAATCACTTTTGTATATATATATAATATTATAAGTCAATAGGCTAATCACAGTTGGCATCAATCAATATCCAAATTATTCAAATTCAAAAGTGATATATAAACGTCAAAATGTCATCTCACAGCAGCTCCTCTTCGGCGACGAAATTAATGAAAAAACTGTTCTGCACAGTATACCACGCGTAGTTAGGCCTAACTCAAGAATACATACAGTTTGTGGTCATCCTTCCGAGGTGTCCTCCTTCCTGAATCCAGTGGTCCAGTAGAATACTTGTAGGAATATCAATGACAGAAAATAGCACTGAATCAGCACTTCAAACACACATATCACTACACACCGCATGGAATCTCCGGTGTAGCTTTATATAAGGTTAAATGCAGAGAGGTTCCGGTCGAACGGTCAAGGTGTTCCGGTACGCACTGTCGGCGAGTTCGGCAATGACGTCTTGAGCTTGAAGCTATCTACGTGGGCGCCATTGTGGTTTTCGGGTTCTAGCCTCAAGAAAAGACGCCAAGACGTCGGTGCAATTGATTATTTATTTCCAGTAGAGGAACGTTGGGAAGAAAACCCCTAAAATACAAATAACATGTTGTAGACAATATGACGTATACAATGGACAACATTTTGAAACGAACGCACCTAACATTTACGTATTTACATTATTGACGATAAACGAACAGAACGAAGTTAAAAATATATATAAAGCATAGAAATATTAAAAATGGTATCCCTTTCATATAAATGTGGTTCATATTAGGACTATATATAATAAATAACTTTTACCCTGTGCCTTGACATACAGACTACATTGCAAAAGATGTGAAAAGTTACGGTTACATTAATATTTTATAATTTTGGTAAAAAGGTTTCTCATAATAATTCTGGTAATAATAATTTATCGTTTACATTATCACTTACCCTGCATGTGGTGCTGCGGGTCAATAGGTATAGAAGTAATGGCTTGGAATATACTATAAGCTAGCTGTCTGGCAAGTCGCCGTGGCTATGTACTACTTAGCTGGCATGGGACGTCCTGTCCCTTCGTCGCCCAAGATAGGAGTGAAGGGAAGGCAGAGAAGGGATAAACAAGAAGACAATAAGGCGGGGAAGAATTAGTATGTCGCATGATTTTCAGTCATTGTCTGCAGTCCAGGGAATACATGGGGACACGTGACAACACAGGTATACACACAAACATGTACACGTAACAGACACGCCCCTTACTATAGACAAAATGAAAGTACAAATCACGTGACAACACGAAGGTACGGATCACGTGACGACACGGATGACGCGGCTAAATCATTCCGAACTTCGGTAGGCCCTAAATCTGTATACGGAGACGAAACATTATAACAACAAGGAAATATAAAATATAACAGGGTGTCACACTAGGAAGATGATAAAAGAGTCCTTGACTAAATGGCAAGGTCAACAAAACAAATATCAAGGTCATATTTTGCATCTTTTACCTCAAAGTCAATGAATTGGATCGAAAGTCAAGGTCAATGAATTGGATCGAAAGTCAAGGTCAAATCTTGTGTTAGTCTTGACCGCTCAATATTCTGTTATGATACATGTAGCTTAGTATGAGGTGAATTTTAAGCTGGTGAGAGTTGGAAACAGTACAAACTGACCCAACTCAAAGGTCTTCGGATCATTAAGGTCAAAGTAAAATTTTACATACATCTGCCAACTGTTTGTCTGCTATCAATCATTTTGGTATGACATCATGATTGTGAAGCAGTTTGACAGAATCAAACAAAGTGTAAATTAAAACCTTTGTCCTCAAGATCTTCAAATCAAAGGCAGCTAGTGATTGTTTTACATCTTCCTTCAAGCCCATGCCTATTTTCATAGGAAATTTTGCTGCGTGAAAAGTCGACATGAGAAATTGCAAAGATGCATATGATATTTTTATTTGTTATATAAAATTCATATGAGGGGGTATGATAACTAGTCCTACATTGTATCTGAGGCAGCTCTGGTCAAGCACTGCTGTCACCTTCACATAAATCATAACATGCAATATAATCAACAATATTTTAACTTGAGACAGAAAGAAGTATAAACTGACTTGCAAAGCAAAATAATTGTTAATAATCAATAGTCTTTTTTTTAAAGAATTAATTATTAGAAGTTGAATTAAAGCTGAGACCTATTAGGCTATTACTAGACACAACTTTATAAGAAAACTGCTCCCAAGTGAAAGGAAGGTACATTTATGTAATAGATTTAATTTAGCACATCATATTTTGTTAAGCCACCGTAAAGAATAATGTGCTTCCCTTGTACCAAGCAAAAGCAGAACTAACAGTTCCCCTTACCAGGAGGGGTAGAACTCTTAATGTTGCTCAATTTTTTTTCTTCAGGCCGAAAAAAAAGTATAGAGTATTGTCTGTCAACAGTTTCAGTCGTCAAGATAGGTATAAGATATAAACACCAAAAATATTAAACATGGTATAACCATACTAGATAATCCTGTAATGTACTAAACTCGTATCATATGACAGGAAAATTTTTGTGTTCATCATTGGTATTCATGGGAAAATATCAAGCTCACATGGTCTGTCTGTAGTAAACTTTTCACCTGAAACAAATTCTTTTGAAATAACAAGAGACCTGAGGGTTAAGACATTTAGGCGGTATATATGTACACATATTCTGCAGGGATGAAGGGCTACCAAGTTTGTTCAAATGAATGACCTTGAGCTGACTTATTTCAAGGTCACCCTCAGGCCAATGGTCAGATGTGTTGGAATATTCATTTAATGTAACTCAAACAATATTCCGAATAACCTAAAGGCATAATAGTTTTGATATTTGTCCAGTAGCATTGTATGACCCAGAACTACTTAGTTTGTTGATAAAAAAATCATATAATGTTGTAAATGAATGAAGTTTAACTTTAATTTCAGGCCATAGATGGTCACCTTAATCAAATGCAATAGAGTTAATGATATTTAGTCAATAGCATGCTTGGAAAAATGACAACCAATTTATTCAAATGATTGATATTGTTCAGCTTTCTAAGTCACAAGCCAAGGCCAGATGTATAAAGATTTCTTAAAGAGGTTGTATTGATCATGACAAACCTATACTGAACATTTCAAGTTTGAGATTCTAATCAGATGTGCAGGCCAATGGGGCTTCTTTTTAAGACTTAAGTTTTGATAAATCTCACATCCAAGATTTAAATATGTTGAGTTCCAAAATCTCGACATAATACATGTATATAATAACTAATAAAAGCTACCAGGTATTGGTTAAAATAATTAGAGAAATTGAAGATGGCAGTTGTGAATTTTTGTATAAACTTGATTTAATTTTCTGTTTCAGATGAATGCAATCCCTTTGAAAACCTGCATGAATATTCAGATGAGAAGGATCTAACTGTTGTTCTTGCAAATCACTTGTTTGGGAAACTGAGCACGTCAGAACATTTTGTGATAAATAATCATTGTAAGTGGAAGAGGAGTGAAAAATGCCCCTGTAGGAAGTCTACACCATGTGATTTAACTGGTGAATTTGGGGATACCAGCATAGGTATGTATTAATTGATATGAATATAGTAGAAATTAAAACCGCATAAATTTGCAACATAATTCATTAGTTTAATTCATTTTTTCAGCATACTGTATCTATTACTAAATTGAAAAGGTGCAGCATATGTGTGTGTTACGTCATCATTGTAGCCTACCATTATCAGATTGTGGGCTGTGTGGGGGTCTGTTTATTTTGTAAACAGTACCACGTGCTGACCTGTATGTTTGAGTTCAATGCACCCCTGTGCCGGTGGTCTGGCATCCCTCCTTATAAGACATTTGTTGTTTTGGATTTATCATTCTCAACATGAATTATATGCAAGTTCCCCATCTGTTGTGCCCTCTAGAATTTGGGACTGATAAAAATAAAATTGGCTAACACTAGTAACAGAGAGCCATCTTGGATTTTGACAAGGAAAACTTGTTTCTGTCATTGGATATCTTTCTCAAATTTCATTTTCAGGTTCCCATTGGTGTCTGGTTGTATCCTTTTGATTTTTGGACTAATCAGAAAAGCAAAATGGCTGGTAGGCATCCAACTGGGATTTTGACAATGAAAGTTTGTCGTCACAATTTGAGTTGAGTTAAATAAAATACATAATGTATGTGTATGCCTGATAGTTGGCCAACTTGGAATTTTGACAGTAATAGATCATCGTGATCTTGAAAAATACTGAATGGATCCTTTTGAAATTTCAAATGCAGGTTCCTCTTGGTCCCTTGTTGCATTGTCTTGTTTTTGAACTGATTTAAAAAACAGAATGGCCGACAGGCAGCCATCTTGAATTTTGCATTAATAGTTTGTTATCACTATTTCATGATTAGTACTTGATAGATCCTTCTCAAAGTTCATATGTATCGGTAGGTTCCCCTTGGTGCTTAAAACAACATGCCCTTTTAATGTTTGGTCTGATCAGAAAAAAATGGCATTAAGGCAGCAATCTTGGATTTTGACAATGAAAGTTTGTTTTAGCTCTTTCTTGCATTGACTCAATAGATCTTTCTCAAATTCTATATTTTGGTTCCCCTTGTAGTTGTGTCCTTTTGATTTTGGTACCGATCAGAAAAAAAAGGGCTGACAGGAGGCCATCTTGTATTTTCACAATGAAAGTTCTTTAGTTTCAAAAGTGGTTTCTTCTTGTTTCCTTTTAGTTTGGCTACTCTGTTTTTGGGACTGATCAGAAAAAGAAAATGCTCAACGGCTACTATCTTTCAATTAATAGTTCCTTTTCTTCAGAGAAACTACAAGATTTCATGTACGGATAACTAAAATTTAATCCAAGTAAGATAAAAGAAGGGAAAAGATCCAACTTTATAAAAACAAATGAAGATTGTCTGTGATGGGAGCCAAGATCCCTCTTGGATCTCTTGTTACTACTCCTTATTTAAAGTGCATATTTCAGACCATCTTCAATTTTGAAAAAAATCCAATATTTAGAATTATAGAATAGTTAAGATCAAACTTTCATAGGACTGATCAATGCAAATCTATCAACCGATTTAGTGGTGGGCACTAAGAACCTTTTTGGATCTTTTGTCTCATTTAGCATGATATATGTATTTCTTGAATATAATGAATGAAAGAGCATTATTTGAGCAAAAAAAATGTCCAGTTTGTTCACCTGGGATCGATTTTCAACCCGTTTGTTTAAGTTTGTATCTGCATAATGAGCACATGCCGATGATGTTACCATATTTACTTAAAAGGGGAACATTACAGAATTATTTATGCTAAACAATTGCTGAATATAATGAGAGAAGTTGACATATATGCTACCAGGATGATCTAGGGGTCTGGCTTCACCCTTGGGAGTCTTAATTCCTTGGTCATAACTTTAAATTTCAAATGGTTTTGACCCCCAACATATACATATGTAACCATCTATAAAGTTGTCTGGCATGAACAGATTTGGGTTTCCTTCTACTCTTAGGCACTCTGTTTCTGATCATAACATGAAAATATTTGTAATACCCTACTGGTGACATTATGAATACTCTACCCAGATTTGAATTTCATGCGGGTGTTATTTGCATTTTTCATAAAAATATAAATGTGCAATGTAGATTTTACTTAGAGCTTGTTTACTGGGGTCTGTTAAAATCAGGAAATTTCTAAAGAACACTACAGTAAAAATAATTTGGTATACAGTATATACAAAAGTGCTAAACATAATGAGTTTGATATAAATAATATATATATGATACAATAAATTGCCCTGTTCTTATTTGTAATGCTGCTTCATGAGAATATTTGGACATGATTGCTCACATATAATTATGTGAGTCTACTGGATCTCTTGTAGTAATTTAACACTAAAAACATTGCTCAAGGCTTATGATAACCATGGTAAATAGTACTAAGTACAAATGTTGATCATGATTAGGTTTAAGGTAATTCTGTAAAACTAATTTCAATTTTTAAAATACCTTATTAATAAGTACCTTAATCCAGGTACTGTAATGGTGACCGGGAGTTTTTTACTATTGGTCATCCTTATTTTGATCAGTGTTGAAAAAAGTGCACCATACATGAATTTGTTTCAATTGAAAGGAAAGTGAAATGGTTTTCTTTATCTTTACAGGGAATACAAAGGTTTGGCACGGAAATGTGGACGTCATTGTCAATAATTCAGTGGTGCTGCAGTCCCCTAATGTCGAGGAAGAATCATAAACCATATGTGGACAGGGAGCGTGGGAGTTTGCAGCTTAATCAGCAAATTATTGCAGAAACTATCGTGTTTTCTTTTCTTCAGAAGCAGAGACATCCAGAAAAGGACCATTTTCTTGTCCCGTGTGTGGGGATTTTAAGGTACCAACATGGTCGTTTACTTCTATGATGCGGAGCATGATGTCCTCCAGGAAAGTTCTCCGTTCAGTCTTTGGGACAATCACCAGTTAAACTTGGTTTCAGTCATAACTGTATGGCTGGTCGTGAATTACAAATACACAAGTAACGGTTTGAAAGATTTTATGTTGATGGGCAAGTCAGATTTCTTTTCACTGGCAAAGCAAACAATTGGAATTTATGAAAATGGTTTGAAGTTTGGGTCTGTTTGGAAATCAAGCTCAGCAGTAAAGCCTGTGTCTGAAATACCTTTTCGTCCAATTGGACTGTGTGAACTGGAAAAGGATAAGGATGTAATTGTTGGCCTATTTTCATAAGAATTATGTGAATCAGAAACAAATATCCTAAAAGCCTGATTCAAACTCACCTGCAGACACATTTGAACTCTTCTAATTCAAAGGATGGAATAGTTCATTATGAAATTTCAAGTGTGCATGAGTTGAAAATAATGGAAATTTGAAAAATAAGCCTTGGATACAGTCGTTTTTGAAAATAAACAGGCATTGGAAATATGCAGTTGATTCCAGTTACATGTAGGAGCCTCAATTTCTGAGACAACCCAATCATATTGTTTCAACAGTTACCATCACATCATATGATTAGATGTTGCAATGATATGGAAACAAGACAAAAAAAATCATTATTCAGCCTGTAAGTTAAAACACTGTAACTGACTTCATAAGCAAGAAATAGTTTCAAAGTACTGTAAATGAAAAATTAGAAGACTTGAGACTACTATATAGCTAATAGAAAATCATGATGGTCTTTTAATTTAATTATTTTGTTTAAATTTAGTTTTGATACCTAGGCCTGCTTATTGACAGGGAGGGTTAAGATTCACGATTGATATATTTACACATATAGTTTGTCTGGTCATCAGTTTTTTTGCATCCTGTGAATATATTTTCTCACTTTGGAGGGAGAAAGTAGGTGTCAGGGCTTACATCCTCCAAAGCAAAGTTGGAGTTATCTCCCCTCCACTATTAAATTTGGAAATGTTTGTGATAAAAATTCATGTACAGTGGAGCTAACTTAGATATAATTATACAATGTATATCAAGGAAGATGACAAACATACAGGGAATCGATAAGAAACATCTAGTCTTCTTTATAAATAGATAAAATGTCATATGAAATGTTTTTGGTAAAAAGGGTAAATTGAAGGTACCAGGGTATTTGCCAATGAAAGTTTTACTTGTCCAGAAATGAAAGTGTTGATCATGTGAATTTTGTTTGCAAGCAAATGAACGGCTGAATTCATCCTTGTTTCATTAAGTAGAGAAAAGTAGCATTATGTTGACATGACATCTGTTCTCATTTGAGTTGCGATGTCATTTTGAATTTCTGCTTTTTCCTGCAAAACATTACTCCAACCCACCCCTAAATGTCTGAGTATACCAGGTAATTAAAGTACATACATCTGTACATTGAACTACTTGATTTTATGTCTTTCAGCATAATAAGAAAGCATGTGGTGCTATATAGCTAAGAAAACCGTAGCAATGGAATATGTTGTTAACATCAAATTGATAAGTAAACATTTTAAATTAGTTAAAATTTATTATACATATAGGCTATTCAATGGTTTCCCGTTAAATATCAAACATATGTATTTCACGAGTACGGCAATTTTTTTTTTATATTTTCACGAGTGCATACAAGTATGGCAGATTTTTTTTATATTTTCACATGTGCATAGCACCGAGTGAAAATATATTTAAAATCTTCCATACAAGTGATATCTATTGGGAAACCATTGAATTTTCAAAATTCCAAAAAGTCTTGATTTCATTTATAAAATTTGCAGTTACAACCGATAGGGACGGAGTGTCTAAGGCTTATATAATATTAATATGCCACAGGATGAAGTCTTATTTTAGGTCTAAATATAGAGGATTTCAAGTCTTGATCTTCATGTAAAACTTACAATTAGACTTGAGTATATATATGCTACCGTATTGTAATGGTGTGTGTGCAGGTTTCAGTGTTCAAAATCAATTGAATTATATCGACATAAAGTCATGATTCTTTAATTTATAAAGTATTGAAGACGTAAACGTCGTTTTCTTTTGCTATATTTTAGAACACATTGTTCTTCACCTACAGAAGATGGTGTTAGTGCATTTCTCCAACAGTTTGCAGTTTATGTAGAAAAGTGACACTTTTAGGTATCTTGTGTTTATTCAGTTGGAAATAATTCAAGCTTGGTTGAAATGATAATCAAGAGCTGTCAGTTTGATAATGGGAACATTTCGACCCTGGCACACCAATGGGGCTCATAAAAGGGGCTAAAATATGGTGTTAAATTGGCTCAAAATTCAACAATTTTCTTCAGATTCAGAATGCTGGAATAAAATCTTTTTTTATAAATGGATGGGTCTGAATGTGTAATCAAAATTGTGAATTTCATACCCTCATGACATTGGGTTCCCCCTGGGGTTGGGGGTGAAGTGTGCTATAGTTTTTATAGGAACTTTGGGATAAATAAGGGACTTTTTGGGATAAATAAGGGACTTTTATCAGAGTTGCATGACATTTCTGAAGGGGTTAAGTTCACAGAAACAAGAAGAAAAAACAAGGGTCTAAGTCAAGGTCACTGTGTCAAAGGCCAGGTCAAATTTGTAGCTTTTTCACTGCATGATGACCATTCTATGATGTGAAGTAGAGAAGGTCAGAATTAAGCAAGGAGTCAACTGACTGAAAGTCAAGGTTTCTGGGTAAAAGGTCAAGGTCATATTTGTTAGTTTTCCTCTGATGAACATTGTGGAGCTAAGTTTTATGGGAATTAACAAAGAGTCAACTGATCACCAAAAAGTCAAGGTTGCCAGGTCAAGATTTTGTAGCATTTCTCTGAGGAACATTTTGTTATTATGACATTATGAAACAAATTTGGTGAGAATGAAACAACTAAGGAATCAACTGATCAAAAGTCAAAGTCACTGACTCAAAAGTCAACGAAAACGTTTGTAACTTCACTTTTGAAAAGTCAATAGATCAAATTCATTGAGGTTTATCATTGAGTTCAAAGCTCAAGAATTGATGATTTTGAGAGATATGTATAAACTTAGACAGGGTTCATACTGACATGTCAGTGTTCTAGTTCAAACTTAGCTGAGGTTAGTGATAATATCAGTGACAGGACACAACAACAAAAGTTATTGGTACTATAGTGCATCAAAACTTGGGTAAACGTTAAGTCCCTTGGGCCTCTTGTCAAAATTTTGAGCTTGTACAGAAAATAAATGAAAGAACAAAAATACATATAAAGCAGAGTCGGAAACAGTAATCCTCAAATACGTTTACTTGATCTATATTCAAGGTCATAATGGTCAAATATGTAAATCCGTTTAAGCATCGTCTACATGCATGTAACCAAGAGAAACCTTAAAATCTCTTGTCACGGGGGTGGCGTACCTCTCGCAAATCGAAATACGTTGTGTTTTTATCTTTAAAAAAAATCTTGTGTTTAACCATGCAACGGATTGGGATTAATGATCATCAGGATAGATGGCCCACAATTAGCAAGAAGAAGATACCAATAACAATGTTTTGCCAAGGGGTACCTTGTATGACGTTTTGTACCGTCCGTAGTTGTCCGCCTTAAGCTTGTGCTGTGTGCCATGCCTAAACTTTTTTTCAGGGGACTTCTTCTTCTCAACAACCGAAATGCCTTAGGTGCTTCAATTATGCATGTAGCATGCTCGGATGAGGGACTTCTTCTCAATAACCAAGGCACAGGGTGCTTCTATTATGCATGTAACATGCTTGGATGAAGGGCTACCAAGTTTGTTAAAATTAATGACCTTTACCCACTTTCAATACCACGGGGGTCAACTGTCTTAGAATCTTCAAGCATCTTCTTTTCAATTACAGAAATGCCCAAATTACTGATATTTGGCTTGTAGCATGCTTGGATGAAAGTCTACGCAGTTTTTTTTCAAATAAATGACCTTGACCCACTTTAAAAGTCAAAGGAGTCTAATGTCTGAAAATGTTCAGGAAACTTTTTCTCATTAACTACGATATTTGTTCTTTAACATGCTTCGATGAAGGGCTACCAAATTTGCTCAAATGAATGACCTTGACCCACTTTTAAGGTCAAATGGGTTAAATATATTATAATTTCTTAAGCAATAACCAACAAAAATTATACATAATCAGATGACTGTTAACGCCAATTGGCTCCTTAAACATCTTCTGTCGAATAACCAAGAGATCAAAACTAATGCATCCTCGATATACAGGGGTAATGATCACCAAACGAGCGTACACGTAGGCGATCGTTATCACTGGATATCCACGATATGAGAGTACTGATATTAGGTACTAGGTACACGAGACAGAGCTCTCAAACAAAAGGCCTGGGTCTACATTCGTGGTCACAAGAGACAATATTAAAGCGAAAACAAACTTAACAATTGCGTCTACATAATGACCCAAGATTCCAAGAGTATTACTGATGCTTGGCCAGTGGGTATCAGGAACACTCAGTCACAAGGGTTAAATACAGTGACGTGCCGTAAGTCGTTTTTTGTTTATTTGCATTCCTATATTTCCATTTTTTTTTCAGTGAATTTTCCTGATTTTGTTTATGGATTATTATCAATGAAATTATGTGTCGTTCTAGGGAATTGTTTCCCGTTTGATCTCATAATATTTTCAGTTTTCCCATGTGTAGGACCAGGGAAATTTATTTTGAACATCCAATTTTCGTTATTTTGGTAGCTTTACTTAGAGAAATGGCGTCACATGGAAATCAGCAGTGTATGTAATTTTGTATTGCTCCAGAAATGCGCGATAAAAAGCTAAGTTCATGTTATGGTAAGAAATTATGAATTACCAAAGAACAACAGAAATGTAGGTACGTCACTGCATGTACATGTATGTTCAGCATTACCAGAAGGCCCTTGGTGAGATCAAATGACAACTAGCATGCTGGGATGAAACATAAAAGTATCAACTGTTTCTTGGATTTCTAGGCCGTGGACACCAAAGGAAAAGGTACATTATCAAGAATATGTTTCCAATAATATAACTACTTTTATAATTAATATCCTATTTAACGATACAGGCCCTTTGGGCCTCTTGTTTATACACATAATGCACTTTATGCTATACACTGCACCAGTTCAATGGATGTCTATCTTTCATGTACAAAACCAACAGACGTTACGAAAGACATTTATTGATATGTTAAGTAACATTAAATTTAACCAATAACGCCAATGGTTGTAGTATGGTGGTGATGACGTGACACGACGAGTACGTCCTGACCTGCGCACATGCTCTCCACGTGCGTACTTAAGTCGTTTAGATCCTCATGACTCATCTGCGTATGGACACCCTTAGCTACGAGAAACATCAAGTTGTTCTGAAAATCAAACAATAAATATAAATTAAATCTAGCTAATAAGCCTTAAAGGCCCAATATACGTAACTAATCCAGGGGGCTGAGGGGCGGGGCAAGAAAGAAAATATTTCACTTCACCAGGGTTACCTAGACACCAATGTATCCAGGTGAGCGATACAGGCCCTCTGGGCCTCTTGTATCAAATTGGGCCTAAACTTGGTCGGAATTTAGATAATGTCGTACTCTGACCAAATTCGTTTAAAGGAGTTTTAGGGCACGTCGAACATCACTGTATAGATTTTGTTATCATGACAACCATGCTGAGACAAATTTTGGCCTCTGATTGGTCGAAATTTATATATCATCAGATTTCCACCAAAAGTGGGAGTAGAATGCTCATGTCACAGGGACTGAAACTAAAACAATTGATGCGTTGAAGCCGTACCCATATGTTTTTCAAGCATAGAAACTGATAAGGACCCCTCTAATTTTCAGGATTCCCATTAAAACTATGCAGAAGGACCCCATTTATTTAGGAAAGGACCCTATTTATAAAATACCCTGCGCAAACCCTACTTCTTATATTGGAAAATGGGAGCATCTCTGTTATCCGTTGGATAACAATTTTAGTTGATTCGTTCACATAGTTAAATGCTGGAACCGTTTGATTCAAAATTATAAGTGCCTACACTTAATGTGTCTACACATAACTAAAATGTTTAATTCTTTCAATGCAAAGATGTTGGTAAGAAAGGAAATTTCTGACAGTGCACATTTCGCCGTAGAGCGGTTCATGGTGTTGTGACCCCGGTTCATTCTACCATGCTTCACAATACCATACTGCACCGTACTACGATATATTCGTATAAGACTGTTTTCACAGCGGTAAAGTTGTGACGTCACAGATTCGTGTTAACCATATTGTGAAAATGGTGTATTTCTTTTTAAGAAATTAGCAATATCTTGGAAGTAGAATCAGCGGAAATGTATGAAGCAATTTTCTTTACTTGATATTGCAAAACGTTCGGGTCACACTTAAACGGGGCAATTAAGGGAAGTTTGTTGATGTTTTTGAAAACATCACCAAATATTTTATAAAATTGCAGTTTGGTAGTCCTTGTGGTTCTATACATACCGATATTTTGACAAAACTTTTCCATGCGTTTTTCAATTAATTATAAGGAAATCCTTAATCGTCCAACCCATGCAAATGAGACATATGTTAACAAACAACTGTGAACGTTTTGACCCCACGGAGCATGCTGGTTTTCAGGTTAACATATTTCCCTTCAGAGGACCCCTGTTTGTACGAACTTTCAATAATATCTCATTTTGGTTAGGTGTAAGTATACCGACACAATTTCTCATGGGATCTAATAATAATTATATATAATATCATAATTGTTGACAATGTATTCCGTTAACCAAACAGAAAGAAGTACGTGTTAAATCAAACTCCTCGTGTCCAATTGTTTACAATACACCTACATAAAATGTACATGCGGTCGCGCCAGCTGTTATTTTGTGCTATATTTTGCGCGGACTTTCCCAATAATTAAACTGACCACACCGGACATTGGCTACGGCCAAGTACGGATTCCTTTGTCTGAATATAGGTATTTTTTATTCTAGTTGAAAAAAAACCCCGCAGGTTCACTTAATTGCCCCTTTAAAACAATGAATGTTGCACGTGGTACATGTGTATATGATAAACATGGAAAACCTACCTCCATTTCCAGCAGTCCTTCTGGTGTGTGAACCTGTGGCCTTGATGTACCTTTCAGTTTTTCAATGTAGCAGTAATGTCCAAGCTTCATAACCATCTCATGCTGTGGAGAAGCCCGACTATGATTAGTATGTTGTGAACACGGACAATGTACGTAGCAATCACAGACAGTGAGTGTCTCTCTACTATTAAACTTGCTAGTTAGATTATAAAGTCGCCTCTCAAGACATATTGAAGATATTTCTTAATTAAGGTGTGAAAAAAAAAAAGTTTGAGTTAATCTAACTTATCTATAGCAATAGATGAGCAAGCCACAATTCCATTTCTTATTCATTCTTAATCATACTTCCGTCCTAAATCACGCTAGGCATCTGCATGTAGGCCGTGAGAATCATACCTGCGGCCAAATTTCATTATTTGTAAGAGGCGACTAAATTTTGGATCTCATCATGTTCATAGGGACCTTTGTTACCGCTAGTTTTGGGCCTAAACAGTGGTGTTGAGAGTAATTTGACACTTTGTGGAGGTTTAGATCAATTTCGATAAAAATGCCACCTCAATGTTCATAAAGGCTAAAGGGTGGAAAGCTTTCGAGGTCGAAACATTGACCCAACCTCCATTTCTTGCATCAAAAATCACGTTTCTAGTTGAGGTACGAAACACGCTTCGTATTATTTGAAAGATGGATATTTTTTTATTTTAAAACTTCTTAAATGCATGTCAAATGTGTCATCCTATGTAAAAATAACCCCAATTTCCTCCTAAAGCACGCAAAATTTCTATGTCGCAAAGTTTTGTCGGCTATCCGGCCACTTTTGCATAGCAAATGAGTTATGACGTCATTGACATTGCGTGCGCTTGCCTTTCGCTGTCATTAGATCCCTATATTTAGAGGAAGACCGCAATCCATTGACAGCAAAAGGCCAGCGCGTGCAGTGACGTCAAACTCATTTGCTATGCAAAAGTGGCAGTGTAGCCGACGAAAACTTAGGGACACGGAATTTCGCGTGTTTTTGGAGGCTTGACGCTCAGTATTATTGACGACTGGTTCACCCGTTGTCAGTATAATGTGACCAGGTGGGGTGTTCTGCTGAGGACCTTCAGCACCTTACTTCAGTGTGTTGGCATTCATTTCTGTTTACCGCTAAGTAGCTTTCACGAACATGTGCCGCCTCCCAATTACACACGCACTCGCCACACTCGCATTGCTTACACAAGAATACCGTCCATAAATGGCACTTTGTCTTAATAAGACATAAAACAAAATGAAACCAAGCCAAACCAGCCAGGGGTCTAAACATGATAGGGAACCTTGATCAGAATTACCCGAAAAAACCAAGGTAGTCCGTCAGGTATCTATAAAGCATATATTCGTCCGATCAGAACTTCGATGCCCTTCCCAAAAGAGTTTATATAAACGTTTGTTTATGAAATATTAAATCTCGGTAACTAGTTAACGATAAGATATCGTATAAATGATACATATTTGCCTATGTACACTGTTGTTTCCTCAAACAAGGTACCTACCGAATGACCGTCATAGTAGAACATGGCTTGGTCGAACTCGTTAGATTCGTGGGCATGGTGAGGGTGGTGAGTAGTCATACCCGATATCTGTAACAATAACAATACATTATATGATATAGCGCCCTATCTAGCACTCTCCCGCTAATGCTACTTGTTGCAATTTATACAATCAATATACATGTAGATTAGCACAAGCTGCTCTATGATACGCTAGCTATTGCTCTGTGTGTGTTTGAGATTTATTGTTTATGCCAATGAAATATTGGAAAATATCAGCTTTATGAAACTTGCATCATAAGTAGTGAAACTATAACTTAAAGTCCGATGTCATTTCGCACTACAAACATTTTGTGTACTGTATTATGGTTTAAAGTCAAAATGTATGATGAAGTCAAATTTTAAACCTCCGTAACATTATGGCAATTGATAAATATTGAATGAAATCTATTGGTGTATTTTTTCCTAGGAGGACGAAACAGCTGTATGATGCAGTTTAATTATTTTTTTTTCGGCATACTGTATCTATCACCAAATTTGAAAGGTGCAGCATATGTGTGTGTTACGTTATCTTTCAGGAATCCTGTGGGCTATTGATACGGCCAATTAGTTGTGAACGCTGATGGCCACTCTTAAAATATACCTGATATTCAATGGGAAACCATTGACGGTAGTGGAACCTAACTTTGGTCCCATCCTTGTCTCATTAAGAACTATTTTGTATCAATACGTAATATGAAGATGTAGGACGTGGAGTATGCTCATTAGTGTGCTTGTCTGTTGTGATTGAGAATGATGACTCGGTTCTCACTTTGAGGACTTGAGGTTTACTTAAATGTGACCGAGATTAACATGGCTGTTTACATTCGCAGAAGCAGAAGACGCTGACTTTTCCGGGACACCTTGTCTTATTCTCTTGTGCTTTTACATGGATCTCCATGTAAATATTTCCTTTGTTCATATTTTGCCCCTACTTGTATGCAGATTATTACAGTTATGTAACTTCTGTATTAAAAACGTTTTAATTGAATAATGTTGGCCTTAATTTCTTTAAAGGTCACTACACGAGATAAAAATACTGAACAACGAACACGTCGATATCAGCAAAATCATTTGATGGTTAAAAAATATTCATCATACAAGTGTGAAAACAGAAACATATGCCGTTAAGTTTATGTAAAAGAACAAATTAGAAATAAGCAGACTTCGAATGAAAACGACGAAGAATGTAAAAAGAAAAAAAAACACTGACAAGAATAAAGGCGAACCTATTTGTTGTAGATGGAAAAGTAAAATCCTGCTAACATGTAACTTTGGTGGCGGTGTTAATTAAAATAATTAAAACATACCTGGCCAATCAGGCACACAGCGATAACCAACGCACAGTACATCTTGCTGAGGTTAGTCTACGTGAAGCTAAGGTTCTTCCTCACAAAAATGACCTAGCTCAGTGAACACGTTATATAACAGTATACAATGAGGCACTTTAGGGGCAGTCGTTGGGAAAATACTGATAAAGGGGTCAAATGTTATGAAGTATAAATAAGGTCATCTATTCTAAAACGTGTTCACATGACTTTATTTAGTTTTTCTACTGGTTGATTTATAAGTCAGACAAGTACAAACCATGTAAGAATCACAAACTTTGAGGTCTTATTTCCGGTGAATACTTGCCTAACGGGCACTGTTTCTACTTGTTAGACTTATCAATCCACCAGGTTAGCCACAATACTGTATAACATGTAGCTTACGCTTATTCTGTCTCGGACTGTACGAATTTTTTGTATAAGAATAAACAATAAATGAAATAACAAATATTTACCAAAAGTCGGGAACTTGTAACGTGGTCTGAAGAATAGTCTGATATTGTTTCCATATCATCTGTTGTATGCAAGCCTACATAAAATGAAGTTTTAACTAAAGAAAATTATCGTCGGTTTTAAAGAATATTCCTTACATAGTTATTCCTGTGTTAACTATTAGTTTTATAAACGTTTTGTAGATATTAAAGAGAAGTGTACTCAATTAAAAATACGTTATATTTATTTTTGGATTTTTTTTTCATCGTTTCTTGTTTTCTAAAAGATATTTTTGTATAAAATTTTGGTCAAAACTGGAGAAAATAACTATGCATCTTTCTATGTTTTCTTCTTCTTTTTTAAAAAATTATATGTATGCTCATTACGTTTTCCTTTTGATTGTGAAGCTTATGCCCGTTAGCGTGAAAACATTAGCTATGTCTGATTTGAGGTTGGACATTACTCCCATGTCCAAACTGAGTGTACTAGATACTGAACATAGCTTTATTTAATCTGAGAGTATAGTCTTGTCACGATTTCTGTTTCCTAACGGGAACCAACATATGTCATTGCTTACACAATCCAGTGTTACGTGAATACGTTCTTTAGGCATTTCCCCATAGCGTGGTGTTTTACTGATAAAATCCAGTTTGTCTACTGATCAAAAAAAGAAAAGAAAAGTACATTGCTGAATAGTGTTATTAGAAATTAACACGAGTGCAACATTTGTTGTGACTTCTATCAAAATAACAGTAACATCATGATAACCCTTAGGTGCCTCATTGTCCGTTGGTATATAACCCTAGCGTAGAACTAGATCAGTCCTGTCGAGAAAGAGCTGGCTTCCCATTCCATATCTCACCAAGATGTACTGTGCTCTGGCTGTCGTCGTTTGTCTGATTGGGCAGGTATGTTATTTTTAAAAAAATCGATACTCAAGTTGCTTATGTGGCAATTCGTTCTCATTAATTAGCTGGCGTCGGCTTCTTCTATTGTTGTAACAGTTATACGGGTCCTTGCTGAATTTCATTTTTTTGAGTTAGATTAACTACTTACCAATTCTTCAATATTTCTCGACGTTGATTGTCCGAATAGAATAATGTCAAAGATGCTAAACATATTGCTAATTCCAATTGCTTTTAAAGTCCTTGTCATACCTTCTAGTACAAAAAAACGTAACATTTTCCTTTAGGGATGATCAACATTTGTGCACTTTGCACTTTGCATAAATCCGCGAAGCGGTTTATTCAAAAAGGTGTACACAGTTTTTCGGTATATACCGAATACCACTAAAAAAAATGTCGTACTTCTTTAGAAAATTTAATTTCTAAATAAACATATATAAAACATAGGTCTAATAAAATAGCTTGTTATTAATTATAATAAAAAAGGAATAGTTTTGCAAAAAACACAACCATGTGCATAGATTTCACCTCTAAACAACTTCAACCAATCAGAAGTTTGATAACAAAATATCGAGCCAAACATGGGGCGCAGTATATGACTTCATCACTTTTTGCGTTGTCTGTTTTTTGAAGGTATACGATATAACATGAAAAAAGTTTAACATTGGGGGAATAGACAAAATTAAATTATGTATTAATATACCAGGATTATTATTTATAACCCCCCTTTGAACATGGAACTAATCTTTATCTAAATCAGATGTCTTTATTTGGTATCATAATTCTTCAGTAACAGCGAGACATTTTTCCGCATTTGATGAAATGATATTTGTTAGATATAACTGAATGTTTGCAGATAGAATGCAAAAAAGAAACTATCAGAGATTTGACTATTGACTTCTATATTTTAAAATCGACACTTTAACAATGTAGCCATCCAGGAAAATACATTCAAAAGTATCAACCATAGACAAAAATCAGCAAAACATAGTAAGCAAACCTGGTTGCTTCATTTTCCATGGAGAAAGAAGATTACCCTCAACGGAAAGAAAAACAATATGGGAAAATAATCTAATTCGTACAAATCCGTAGACCTCTTAGGCGCTATGGGCAAGTTTAATTGTCGCCATCTTTGTCTCATTTAGAAATATTCTGTATCTTTAAGTGAAATGAAGCTGGACGTTTTTGAGTATGCTCATTATTGTGTTTACTTGTTGTGATTGACAATGATACTCGGTTCTCATTTTGAGAACTTGATGTTTACATGGATGTGACAAAGATTTACATGGCGGGTGTCGTCGATGAAGCAGAAGACGCTTACTCTTTCGGAACACCTGGTCTAATTCTCTTGTACTTTTACAAGAGTCTCCATGTAAATCTTTCCTTTGTGCATATTTTGCCCCTGTTTTAATCGATTTTGAGTTTGGATTATGATTTTGTTAACGCTTCGGTATTCTCTTATTTATGTATCATCTAATGCAGGTAATGTAAACATCCGGGCCAACAAGAGTGATTAATATAAGTTGTATAGCTTGTTTCATAATTGTTGTAAAATAAATAAAGTTTATATTTATATTTAGGTAATGTATTTTTCAGATATGTTGTATGACCACAATACCAGCATCTACTCACCATCCCCATAATCACGAGTCCAACGAGTTTGACCAAGCTTTGTTCTACTATGACGCTCTGTCGGTACGTACGGTTTGGGGAAATATATCCTTAATTATCTTATATAAATTAGAATATATGTTATTTCCGAAGAAACAGAACCATACAAAGTTTAAAATGGACACTTTTCGAGATATTGAATGAACTGTCTTCAATTTGAATTTGGCTTTGCTACGGAATTCAACACTCGGAATTGCATATCTATTATATTGAGTTAATGATATATCAGATTTCTTCTTGGTCTTTTCTCTTGTATTTTTCACAGTTCTTTGTTTATGTTAATATGCCGTAGATTTATTGATTTTGAGTCAGATTATGGTTTTGTATAATCTCTAATTTGTTTTTGGCCTTGATTATTCACATGCAATGAGTCTGAATATATTGTTATATTTTCTATAAGCGCTACATTAAAAATTGAATATCGTGCTTTCTTAGACATGTTTTGTGATAGAAGATTCGTAAATGTAATCTATTGATAAATATATGATATTAACTGCAGCATCAAATGGTTATGAAGCGAGGAACCATCTGCTATATAGAAAAGTTAAACATTCACCTACGTCCACAAGTCCATACCACAGACGGGATTTTAAAACTCGAGGTGAATGAATTTCCTTTCTTTTTTGATGAAGCTGTCCAAGTTATCCATTTTCCAAGATCGACGGATTGGTTTTTGTCACAAAAGCTCAGGAGTAATCTATACATATTTTTTAATTCAAGATGTTTTATTTGTAAACAAAAGGATTAGACAATAGGCTCAAGCCTATATCAATCTTCTGCAAAAATAATTTTTGTTTAACGGCCGCCAGACATAATGCAATGCTTATTATTTCTGAACTTATTCTGGTATTTAAAATAAGAGACAGATACTTGTAGTTCACCCAAGAGAGGTTCAAATTTGTCCAAACCCTTCGCAAAGCCCTCCGGTGGAAAGTCCCTATTAAACACTCCTTGGTATAACATACTTTCCTGATCAACTGACAATTGTTGATGTATCAATCAAATATAAAGAAACTCTTCTCATTTATAAGTGATTGTATGTTTGATTTGTTTAATATTGTAGTACTCTTTTTTATTTTTAGAACAACTTAATGTTCCTTGTAGCCAAGGGTACCCATACACAGATGTCCCATGACGATGTTTTGAAGTTAAGCAGACATGTTGAATCCATGTGCGCAGGTCAGGACGTTTTCGTCGTGTCTCATCCTCATCATCAACATAGTACAACAGCGATGCCAATGCAATAAACTCAGAATATGAAATCGGGTCTTTATTTGAAGTCATTCAGAACACACACGTATACATTAATTAAACTGCACTTTTCTTTTGATGTAATGTTCTTTTATAACAATAAAAGAAATGGAGATTTATGATATGCTGCTTGTTTACATTCCCAGTCGATACTGTCAGTTTGTACACTAGACAACAACATAACTCAACACAAAATAATGATTGTAATGGCCGTTTATAATAACGACATGATGTACCATTACATAACTGTATACACCAGTATATAAAAGTACCTATAATGACATTATATAACATGACATAACTGTATACAACAGTACATAAAAGTACTTATAACGACATTATATAACACTACATAACTGTATACAACAGTACATAAAAGTACGTATAACGACATTAAATAACATTACATAACTGTATACAACAGTACATAAAAGTACTTATAACGACATTATATAACATTACATAACTGTATACAACAGTACATTAAAGTACTTATAACGACATTATATAACATTACATAACTGTATACAACAGTACATAAAAATACTTATAACGACATTATATAACATTACATAACTGTATACAACAGTACATAAAAGTACTTATAACGACATTATATACAATGTAACATTACATAACTGTATACAACAGTACATAAAAATACTTATAACGACATTATATAACATTACATAACTTTATACAACAGTACATACAAATACTTATAACGACATTATATACAATGTAACATTACATAACTGTATACAACAGTACATAAAAATACTTATAACGACATTATATAACATTACATAACTTTATACAACAGTACATAAAAATACTTATAACGACATTATATAGCATTACATAACTTTATACAACAGTACATAAAAATACTTATAACGACATTATATACAATGTAACATTACATAACTGTATACAACAGTACATAAAAATACTTATAACGACATTATATACAATGTAACATTACATAACTGTATACAACAGTACATAAAAATACTTATAACGACATTATATATAATGTAACATTACATAACTGTATACAACAGTACATAAAAGTACTTATAATGACATTATATACAATGTAACATTACATAACTGTATACAACAGTACATAAAAATACTTATAACGACATTATATATAATGTAACATTACATAACTGTATACAACAGTACATAAAAATACTTATAACGACATTATATATAATGTAACATTACATAACTGTATACAACAGTACATAAAAATACTTATAACGACATTATATAACATTACATAACTGTATACAACAGTACATAAAAGTACTTATAACGACATTATATAACATTACATAACTGTATACAACAGTACATAAAAGTACTTATAACGACATTATATAACATTACATAACTTTATACAACAGTACATAAAAGTACGTATAACGACATTAAATAACATTACATAACTGTATACAACAGTACATAAAAATACTTATAACGACATTATATATAATGTAACATTACATAACTGTATACAAAAGTACATAAAAATACTTATAACGACATTATATAACATTACATAACTGTATACAACAGTACATAAAAGTACTTATAACGACATTATATAACATTACATAACTGTATACAACAGTACATAAAAGTACTTATAACGACATTATATAACATTACATAACTGTATACAACAGTACGTAAAAGTACTTATAACGACATTATATAACATTACATAACTGTATACAACAGTACATAAAAGTACTTATACCGACATTATATAACATAACATAACTGTATACAACAGTACATAAAAGTACTTATAACGACATTATATAACATTACATAACTGTATACAACAGTACATAAAAGTACTTATCATTACACAATCATTAATGTAAATAAACAAGTATAACTAGTGTAGGTGAGGGTATAACTGGCCACCGTGTTGTATGAAACGTCAGTAACCAACGACTAGCGATCTATTTGACTGGCGTTCAAAACGCATCCCCCACCCGCAGCAGTATGACTGATTGAATACTCACAATACAAAACTTGTGCATGGACTAGTTAGGAATTTGCGAATAGTAACTTATCTAAATAATTTATTAAAAAGAACCAAACAAACAAACAAAACGTATTTACGCCAACTAAGCAAGAACATTATTCTGCATTCCATCTTATCATGGTCAATGTTATCTGGAGTTGTGGAAAATTGTTCAACAGAATAATCCACATATTAAGATGCAGAGGTGCATCACCCCATGCCCCCGGCGTTTTTTTCCGCAGAATTTGAAAATTGAAGCACCAACGCAGCCCGCGGCAAATAGTTGGCCATTAGTTTGAAAACTAAATTCTGCATATCCCGAGGAATAAAATCAAAATTTATACGGACGGAAGAAGCTCCCAAATTTCCTTGGATACGCAGCTTTGATACTAGAGGAAACAATAACAGAGCAACACTTTGATTTCAGTTGGTGCCGTAAAGGCAGTTTTCGTTCTCATAGGCTTTAATACTAAATTCTGGTGTATTTATTAGAATTACCAGGGGCATAACATCATCGATAGCGAAGGGGTACGATCCCCTTCGCTCTCTATACCCCTGAAATATATCATGGAAAACTGAAGGCTCCATTGTGGCCATCTTGCTGATGAGGTGACCACTGGTTCGACCGTTTGATGTACATCAAAGATGACGAATATGTAACACACACATGACACATGCTGCACCTTTTGGATTTAGTAAAAGATACAGTATGCCGAAAAATTGAATTAAACTACCTGGGGTACATAATACAGCTATTTTGTCCTTCTAGGACTCGACAGTGATGCTTGAAGTCAAAAGTTATTGGGTTTTTTTTTTTTGTTTGTTTGTTTTTTCCATACGAGGTTGAATTTGTGTAAGATATTATCAGGACATTAACAAAAACTTTCCCAAATACTTAAGTTTTACTTTCACACATACATATATTTATCGACGATGTATTGTGTATAGAAACAAGAAGATTGTTGACAACGTTGGTCGTATATACCCTTCTTAACTTGAAATAAATGACATATTTAACTCTTCTACATTAACTACTCGATCTTTATTTAAACTACGACCAACATGGGCAGCTTACTACTAAGCTACACGATAAACTTGGCGATTTCAATTTTCCGATCGTGAACATTCCTTTAATTGATAGTAAAATCCCTGATTATCCAACCTATGATGTTTACATGACGCAGTAAATTCGTTATTCTAGGGCTTGCTCTGAATATCGATATTTTCATGATAGATGTCGGCTGCTGATGGACAAATTTACGGCGCATGGATTTAAGAGATGCAGGATGATGAAGCCTATGCGATAATGTCGCCTGTGTGAGACCTCACACTCGTTGACATTTTAGCTGTTACGGCTGGTATGGCTGCTTACCTGTCGACTAAGCGAAACCTTTCCTGTTACGGGTCCAGGAAGAAACCGATCCCGAAGATGATACAGCAGTATTAGATGGTCTTCACGAAGGGAGGTAGCTCGAGACCGACCCCTCCTGGGATGGTAGGATGTGGAAGCGGTTGCATAAAAAATTGCGATAAATGACATACCGTCTTCTGGCTACACACAAACCCTGAGTTGCCTTCCGCCGCCAATAATCATTTTCCTTTCTTCTTTCGACAGACGTTATCATTTAAAACCAAATGATGATTTTTCAAGCGATAAAGGTTTCGGGATGAAGTACATAAAGTGTTTTACGAACATCTCGAGTAAAGTGAAAGAACTTGTTTGTTCTATAAGACAATCACACCTGTATGATTGCAATAGCAAAGTTGGAAATGTATCCACAGATCCCTTCATTACAAATTAGTAGCTGACAAATATCTGTATTATCAACCAACGTTTAGCATACCACATAGTTACTAGATACCCTTTCTCCATTTATATATACATGTATATATGTAAAATGAATAGAACTTTTATAATACAATTTTGTAACCTTTCAACTCAAATTTTTAAATACATTTGCTTACATGTTATTGCTAAAATGTATGAATAATATATCGAATTAAACGTTTATCTTGGTTCATTATATGGTATCTACGACAGAAGATATGGTTTGACCGATATAGCTAGGTCAAACCTAGTCGGGAATTCTTTGCAGAGCTATAGAGAGATAAGAAGCGTCATGAATCGCTCCACTTTCCGTGCTTTATCACATCTGTCGTTTAATGAGGACAAAACACTAGACTTATGCAGTGCTGCAAAAATGTACTATTAATCCATTTGTGCATGTCAACATCAACATTATATATAGTTATAACCATATTTTATAAATTTCACAAAGGTTGATCCCCCCTCTGGAAAGTTCAATTTTTGAGATACAAAATGTAGGCTGAATACATTGATGTATACTACAAGGGGAAAACCATTCTTCTGAGTATATTCCAAAACGTCAATGGCGACCCAAAAATATTGAAGTTTGCAGCCAATGAATTATAAATTTATAAGTTTCAGAAAGTATTACTGACATTATAATAAACCTTTTTGCACATGCCCCTTACTTCTCTGATTGGGAATATATCATTGATTGTATAAATGTTGCGTTGAAATATATAATAAAAAAATTCTGTAGTTCAAAAAAACAAAAACATCCCCGATTTGAGTCATAAAACACTATATAACATATCACATGAACATCTCAAAATCCCTTGCGCAAATTCAAAATCAATTGATGAATTTGAAGCAAACCATGGTATATATATCACAAATAGAGGTATAGTTTAAGTAGTTCTGGCAATTAGTTGATTAAAAATAAGAGAATACTAAAGTATCAACAAAACTGTGATCAGAACTCGCAATCAATAAAAAAGGCACAACATATGAACAAAGGAAATATCTACATAGCCATCCTTGTAAAAGAACAAGAGAATAAGACCAGGTGTTCTGGAAGAGTAAGCGTCTTCCGTTTCATCGACGACACCCGCCATGTAAATCTTGGTCACATCAAAGTAAACATCAAGTCCTCAAAATGAGAACCGAGTAATCATAGTCAATCACAACAAGTTAACACACTAATTAAAATACTCAAAAACGTTCAAAAGTATGTTGGAAAGGTTTCCTTCCTAGCTGAAAAAAAAGATATTGTCAACTAGGAATGTAATCATTGGTACTATCATCAGTATATTTCATACTAGCTTCTGTTGTGTTTTTACAAAGAATGCTCCATGATAGCTCAAATCCCTACATTTGTATCGTCCAGGGACGTAGCAATTATATATAATTTTATGCTTAAGCATACACTCTAAAAAAATCAGAGAATACCAAAGCGTAAAAAAAACCACTATTCGAACTCAAATTCATTTAAACTAGAGGCGAAATAGGAACGAAAGAGAGATTCACATGGAGACTCTCGTAAAAGCACAAGATAACAAGACCAGGTTTTCCGGAAATAAGCGACCCCAGCTTCCTCGACAACACCCGCCATGTAAATCTTTGCCACGTCCAAGTTAACATCAAGTTCTCAAAAAGAGCACCGAGTATCATTGTCAAACACAACAAGTAAACACACTAATGATCATACTCAAAAACGTCCATGTAAATCTTTCCTTTGTTCATATTTTGCCCCTGGTTTAATCGATTTTGAGTTTGGATTATGATTTCGTTAACGCTTCGGTATTCTCTTATTTTCATATCACTTAAAGGTACAAAATATTTCTCAATGAGACAAAGATGGCGATCATAAAACTTGCCCATAGTTCTGATCAGCCTACATCTCTCGAAACCTTGTGTTGTTAGTTTGTTTGTCAGCAGTGGACATCGATCAGGAAAATAACGATATTTAGAGCAAGCCCTAGAATATCGAATACACTGTGACATATAAACACCATAGGTTGGAAAAGCAGGGAGGTTACTATCAAGAAATGGAAAGTTCACGAATCGAAATCATCACGTTTATCGTATAGCTTAGTAGTAAGCTGTCAATGTTGGTCGTAGTTTAAGTAGAGATCGATGTAGAAGAGTCAGATTTGTCCTTTATTTCAAGTTCAGAAGGGACCAAACTATTAGATGCCTTGTCTGCAGACACAATCACATATTTATCATGTAGATAGTTGAGTATTTTTCCTATATAGGGTTCAAGAAACACCGAATGGCATTTATTCTTTCATTTTGCATCGCAAATTGCTAATTCTTTTCTGGATAGAGAACCGATAGGTTTCAACCCCACTAAAAGTGAATCTAATGCAGTATGTTCACTTTTAACTCATTGTCTGACATAACAAATCAGACTGAAAATTAGTAAGAACTTATTACGATATTCACTGCATTGATATGATCTTACATAATAACGTTTATATGTAAATGACTCAATGTTTTTATATCAGAAGTAATATGCCACCAGAGGGTTGTACTTTGGATGAGTGCCCTTCAGATTGACCGTAATATGTTAAAGCTACATATCCTTTATAAAATATAAACCAGTGTTGTAGCCAACACGTGTACTTGTTTAATGTTTAAAAGAACACTTTTCCTTTTGGTGTATAATAAAATAAGAGCATACCGAAGCGTCAACATAATCATAATCCAAACTCAAAATCGATTAAACCAGGGGCAACATTTGAACAAAGGAAAGATTTACATGGAGACCCTTGCAAAAGTACAAGAGAATAAGACCAGGTGTTCCTGAAGAGTAAGCGTCTTCTGCTTCATCGACGACACCCGCCATGTAAATTCTATAATATTATTGGACCATATCCGACATGAATTTTTTTTTTTATCCATGTACATACATTGCAAGTTCAATTAAGGCGAACAAAATGACAGGCTGACTTTATTGGTCACAATGTGAATAAAATCTATTTTTGTCCGTCTCCATTACTGTCAAACGGTTGTTAATGGATGTTGGTGCGCTATATGTTTTAATCCTAGTTACCATTGTTATCAAAAATATAACCTATTTCCTAGATTTATATTTTTCATATTGTGTTTATGTCCTAAATACATCAAATATGTAATCGAACTTAAATTATTACTTTTAGCCAGTCTATACATCTACAGAACCGTTATCCGATAAGGAACAGGGGCGCGACCAAGGAAAATCTCTTTGGAATTGTTAATTGTTAGTAACACAATTTTTGATAATCAAATTTTACATTTTTAAGACATTTAGAAGGCAATTTCTTACATCAGTTTTGTTTGATTGTTTCCATTTCCCCCCAATATCTTACTAGTTCTTACAGGAATCAACGTAAGATATCAGTCAGACCCTCTCTGGAATTGTTTAACGTCGTTTAAAAGGGTTATCAATGAGGTGAGCACGACCAGTCGATTTGCGCTTGAACAACATGTACACGGTTACAGCAGTGTTCCTGCTTTTTGTGGCATTGGTAAGTGAACTTGAATTGACACTTAGACAATAATTCGTGTCTATTATTTTGTATAATTCAATGTAGTATTTTTTTTATAAATTTTATAAATCAAAATTAACGACTCAAGCAGCAATCTATAATGTACATGCTGTCTTGAAAAATATGTAAGTCAGGCCGCGTGGTAATTGGTTTGTTACAGGTGTTTTGAATGGTATACAAAACCGTCAAACAAACAACATGCATTGTCACCCCGCAATTTGTAACAGCAACGCAATTTGTAATAAAATAAAATGTAATAAAACAATTTTATTACAAATTGCGTTGTTATTACAAATTGCGTTATTGTAAATTGCGTTGATTAGTATCAACGTAAAATGTAATAAAACAATTTTAATACAAATTGCGTTGTTATTACAAATTCAGGGATGACAATGAAGGAAATCAATTTTGACAAGGTCACTTTCCATTAATTCTGACACTCGTTAAAGCAGGTAAAGGGACAACAGTGGTAATTATGGATACATTATACACATATATATTTATGTATCTGACATGAAAGTATCTAGGTGTGCATTATATGCTGTATATATAGGCATGTCCCAATTACGTTTGCTCGTCAATAAACCTCGTTTTGGTTTTGTATGTCTGCTGTAACTAATAGACGTACGTGTACAAGTGATAACCTCCCGAGAGACTTTTGAATGTTACATGTACACTTTTCTATTTCAAAAAGGGACAACCTCTTCCACAATGGCAACAAAAGAATGGTACCGGATATATATATCCCGAATATGTCAATTACACATCTCATAACAACCACAATCAACACGGAAATTACACCTTTCAAAATCATAACGGTACACATGGCAACCACAGTTACCCACACTACAACGGTACCCATGGTAACCACAGTTACCCAAATCACAACGGTACTCATGGCAACCACAGTTACCCAAATCACAACGGTACCCATGGCAACCACAGTTACCCACATCACAACGGTACCCATGGTAACCACAGTTACCCACATCACAACGGTACCCATGGTAACCACAGTTACCCTTATCACAACGATACTCATGGCAACCACAGTTATATCGACGGAAACGGATCTCACATCATCTATGATGGATCTACATTTCTTTACGACAAGTGGACGGTACGTACTAATTCAACAAATCTATATATGTTTGTATCTGTATAGATATCAATATTTTGTTACTTCATGCGTAGCTTTTAATGGACATACCGATTATAATTATATGCATAGCAAAAATGATAACGATATTTTAATACAAGATCCTTCCCAATTAATTTGTTGTATGAATGCAAATACGGTGGTACCATATAAATTGGTTATCACAAAGGTTTTCTTAACGTCTATTAAAACATTAAAAGACATAAATATTGTACATAGACCGTTTAATAGCTCATGGTTTTCAATAACAGAAGTCTTCTTAATTTATATAAATATGTGTTTCCGGTAGTTTAATGTTTGTAGTTTTTGCCGAATGATATTGATAATATTGGTCCATGTGAAGACATAAGGACATAAGCAAGGCACAAGCTTAGTAAAGCAAAGCTCGTACAACGAAAACTGGTAAACATAAATATTTGTTTCGCAGCACGCTATGGCCATGAATCTCGGCAATTCCTGCTATATCATGAAACTGACACCACACCAACAGAACATGCTGCACACGACTAATGGCCTAACATCGGTAGAGGTATGTACATAATTATATCGTTCTTACATCGGTAGAGGTATATACATAATTATATCGTTCTTACATCGGTAGAGGTATGTACATAATTATATCGTTCTTACATCGGTAGAGGTATGTACATAATTATATCGTTCTTACATCGGTAGAGGTATGTACATAATTATATCGTTCTTACATCGGTAAAGGTATGTACATAATTATATCGTTCTAACATCGGTAGAGGTATATACATAATTATATCGTTCTTACATCGGTAAAGGTATGTACATAATTATATCGTTCTAACATCGGTAGAGGTATATACATAATTATATCGTTCTAACATCGGTAGAGGTATGTACATAATTATATCGTTCTAACATCGGTAGAGGTATGTACATAATTATATCGTTCTTACATCGGTAGGTTATGTACATAATTATATCGTTCTTACATCGGTAGAGATATGTACATAATTTTATCGTTCTTACATCGGTAAAGGTATATACATAATTATATCGTTCTTACATCGGTAGAGGTATATACATAATTATATCGTTCTAACATCGGTAGAGGTATGTACATAATTATATCGTTCTAACATCGGTAGAGGTATATACATAATTATATCGTTCTTACATCGGTAGAGGTATGTACATAATTATATCGGTAGAGGTATGTACATAATTATATCGTTCTTACATCGGTAGAGGTATATACATAATTATATCGTTCTAACATCGGTAGAGGTATATACATAATTATATCGCTCTAACATCGGTAGAGGTATGTACATAATTATATCGTTCTTACATCGGTAGAGGTATATACATAATTATATCGTTCTTACATCGGTAGAGGTATGTACATAATTATATCGTTCTAACATCGGTAGAGATATGTACATAATTATATCGCTCTAACATCGGTAGAGGTATATACATAATTATATCATTCTTACATCGGTAGAGGTATGTACATAATTATATCGTTCTAACATCGGTAGAGATATGTACATAATTATATCGCTCTAACATCGGTAGAGGTATATACATAATTATATCGCTCTAACATCGGTAGAGGTATATACATAATTATATCATTCTTACATCGGTAGAAGTATATACATAATTATATCGTTCTAACATCGGTAGAGGTATGTACATAATTATATCGCTCTAACATCGGTAGAGGTATATACATAATTATATCATTCTTACATCGGTAGAGGTATATACATAATTATATCGTTCTAACATCGGTAGAGGTATATACATAATTATATCATTCTTACATCGGTAGAGGTATATACATAATTATATCGCTCTAACATCGGTAGAGGTATGTACATAATTATATCGTTCTAACATCGGTAGAGGTATGTACATCATTATATCGTTCTTACATCGGTAGAGGTATGTACATAATTATATCGTTCTTACATCGGTAGAGGTATGTACATAATTATATCGTTCTAACATCGATAGAGGTATATACATAATTATATCGTTCTTACATCGGTAGAGGTATATACATAATTATATCGTTCTTACATCGGTAGAGGTATATACATAATTATATCGTTCTAACATCGGTAGAGGTATGTACATCATTATATCGTTCTTACATCGGTAGAGGTATGTACATAATTATATCGTTCTTACATCGGTAGAGGTATGTACATAATTATATCGTTCTAACATCGGTAGAGGTATGTACATAATTCTATCGTTCTAACATCGGTAGAGGTATGTACATAATTATATCGTTCTTACATCGGTAGAGGTATGTACATAATTATATCGTTCTAACATCGGTAGAGGTATGTACATAATTATATCGTTCTTACATCGGTAGAGGTATGTACATAATTATATCGTTCTAACATCGGTAGAGGTATATACATAATTATATCGTTCTTACATCGGTAGAGGTATGTACATAATTATATCGTTCTTACATCGGTAGAGGTATGTACATAATTATATCGTTCTTACATCGGTAGAGGTATATACATAATTATATCGTTCTAACATCGGTAGAGGTATGTACATAATTATATCGTTCTAACATCGGTAGAGGTATATACATAATTATATCGTTCTTACATCGGTAGAGGTATGTACATAATTATATCGTTCTAACATCGGTAGCGGTATGTACATAATTATATCGTTCTAACATCGATAGAGGTATGTACATAATTATATCGTTCTTACATCGGTAGAGGTATGTACATAATTATATCGTTCTTACATCGGTAGAGGTATGTACATAATTATATCGTTCTAACATCGGTAGAGGTATGTACATAATTATATCGTTCTAACATCGGTAGAGGTATGTACATAATTATATCGTTCTTACATCGGTAGAGATATATACATAATTATATCGTTCTTACATCGATAGAGGTATGTACATAATTATATCGTTCTTACATCGGTAGAGGTATGTACATAATTATATCGTTCTTACATCGGTAGAGGTATGTACATAATTATATCGTTCTTACATCGGTAGAGGTATGTACATAATTATATCGTTCTTACATCGGTAGAGGTATATACATAATTATATCGTTCTAACATCGGTAGAGGTATATACATAATTATATCGTTCTAACATCGGTAGAGGTATATGCATAATTCTATCGTTCTAACATCGGTAGAGGTATATACATAATTATATCGTTCTAACATCGGTAGAGGTATGTACATAATTATATCGTTCTAACATCGGTAGAGGTATATACATAATTATATCGTTCTAACATCGGTAGAGGTATATGCATAATTATATCGTTCTTACATCGGTAGAGGTATGTACATAATTATATCGTTCTAACATCGGTAGAGGTATGTACATAATTATATCGTTCTAACATCGGTAGAGGTATGTACATAATTATATCGTTCTAACATCGGTAGAGGTATATACAGAATTATATCGTTCTAACATCGGTAGAGGTATATGCATAATTATATCGTTCTAACATCGGTAGAGGTATATATATAACTCTATCGTTCTTACATCGGTTGAGGTATATACAGAATTATATCGTTCTAACATCGGTAGAGGTATATGCATAATTATATCGTTCTAACATCGGTAGAGGTATATATATAACTCTATCGTTCTTACATCGGTAAAGGTATATACATAATTATATCGTTCTTATATCGGTAGAGGTATATACATAATTATATCGTTCTTACACCGGTAGAGGTATATACATAATTATATCGTTCTTACACCGGTAGAGGTATATACATAATTATATCGTTCTAACATCGGTAGAGGTATGTACATAATTATATCGTTCTTACATCGGTAGAGGTATATACATAATTATATCGTTCTAACATCGGTAGAGGTATATACATAATTATATCGTTCTTACATCGGTAGAGGTATATACATAATTATATCGTTCTAACATCGGTAGAGGTATGTACATAATTATATCGTTCTTACATCGGTAGAGGTATATACATAATTATATCGTTCTAACATCGGTAGAGGTATATACATAATTATATCGTTCTTACATCGGTAGAGGTATATACATAATTATATCGTTCTAACATCGGTAGAGGTATGTACATAATTATATCGTTCTTACATCGGTAGAGGTATATACATAATTATATCGTTCTAACATCGGTAGAGGTATATACATAATTATATCGTTCTAACATCGATAGGTTATGTACATAATTATATCGTTCTTATATCGGTAGAGGTATATACATAATTATATCGTTCTTATATCGGTAGAGGTATGTACATAATTATATCGTTCTTACATCGGTAGAGGTATATACATAATTATATCGTTCTAACATCGGTAGAGGTATGTACATCATTATATCGTTCTAACATCGGTAGAGGTATATACATAATTGTATCGTTCTAACATCGGTAGAGGTATATACAAAATTATATCGTTTTTACATCGGTAGAGGTATGTACATAATTATATCGTTCTAACATCGGTAGAGATATGTACATAATTATATCGTTCTAACATCGGTAGAGGTATGTACATAATTATATCGTTCTAACATCGGTAGAGGTATGTACATAATTATATCGTTCTAACATCGGTAGAGGTATGTACATAATTATATCGTTCTAACATCGGTAGAGGTATGTACATAATTATATCGTTCTTACATCGGTAGAGGTATGTACATAATTATATCGTCTTACATCGGTAGAGGTATGTACATAATTATATCGTTCTAACATCGGTAGAGGTATATACATAATTATATCGTTCTTACATAGGTAGAGGTATATACATAATTATATCGCTCTAACATCGGTAGAGGTATGTACATAATTATATCGCTCTAACATCGGTAGAGGTATGTACATAATTATATCGCTCTAACATCGGTAGAGGTATGTACATAATTATATCGTCTTATATCGGTAGAGGTATATACATAATTATATCGTTCTATACTAATGCCTAACATCGGTAGAGGTATGTACATATATCGTTCTATACTTAGGCCTAAAACTGTAAATATATTGGTGTATACGCAATGAAAAAGGCTCAGCGGATTGATATTTGTTCAAATATAGCGTCGTTCACGTTTCAGGACAATAACTACTCGCTGATGGCCATTGGTTGGTTCCTTCAAGATTTTGAAACGTGGAACATATATATAATCAATTTCATGTGATTATACAATAAATTGTTTCTAGCAAATTTTTGAATCCAAATGATGCGCATTTGAAATTCTTTGACGGTAACGCAAACATGGCGCCGCCCTGCATTTGTGACGTCCGACGTTGGACCTTGTCACAACCAGATCACTGTGTCAATGCGTGAATATAACGACCGTTATAGATAAAGAACATATATTCACTATGTAGCGCTAACACGCACCATAGAATATGTTCGTTACCAACTGCGGTTCCAAGCCTATTTACGTCGTGTTTATACTTATTTTGTTGTAGCTGCAATTGATGAAGATGCTGAGTACGGGACACAAATACGCTATAGATTTCCCGACTCTTCTGTCCCTCGGAGACCAGTTCTCTCCCTTGTGTCACGGAACCAACTACCTCCTGCGCGCTTACTAGGCCCGTTCGTAAGTTATCTATTTTGGTATATCCGTGTTATCTCCCCTTATAATTACATATTTTGAATAAAAGACGATACTACAGGCATATGTAAGCGTACAATAAAAAGAAATATTGTACTTATCAAATACATTCTACAATTGTGTCTGCCGAAACCAAGGTAAATAATTAGGTGGCTTCTGAAATGGACATTAAATATACACCAACGTGGATTTAGATACTTAGCAATGGTGTGTGTGTATGATGTCGCCACAATGTCAATAGTTGCCTTCGCGATGATTTATTTATTTTGAACGCGGGCACATATAGTAGAATAACCATGTTTATAAAAATAAGTCGTTTACGTTTTTATTGATTTAATTTCAGATTGTGCTACCTATAGCTGCATTGTAATTTCGTCTTGGAATAAAAGACCCAATGAAAAACGTACAAAATGCTTTCGAGACTGCTTATATTTATTTGTATGACCATATGAGCGAATTTTGACTCTCCGATGATGAACTTTCCTTGCTCGGAAGTAACATCTACTGCTGTTTATATGTAAAGGATCTGGCCCCGGTTTCATCAACATTCCATAACTTTAGGAAACTCCTTAACTTAAAAATCTCCATAGGAAAGCATTACAGAATTTAAGGGGAAAATCTTAAGTTAAGGAAATTTCCTTAAATCCTGTAATGCTTTCCTATGGAGATTTTTTATTTAAGGAGTTTCCTAAAGTTAAGGAATGTTGATGAAACCGGGGCCAAGTACTCTAAAGCTCGAGGCGAATATCATGCATTCTGTAATAGACGGACAAATTTGCAATACAGAGTTAGGCAAAAGAAAGGCATACCTTAGCGTCAACAAATCTATTTAACTGTACCATAACACAAAATAGGTGACACTAAGTACAACATATGAACAAAGGAAAGGTTGACAGGGTGGCCATTGAAAAAAAACATACGTCTAGGAGAATATGACCATGCGTCATGTGCACATGAATACTTAATAAAAGATAGCATCGATGAGCATCTCCCTGTCAAAACTAAGAAGCCCAAACTGAACAAACCCCCTTATTCCAATGGTCAACTTAGAAAAGCGATATACAGGAAACGTATGTATAAAAGGGTCAAATCTACAGAAAACTGTGAAAATTATAAGAAACAGAGAAATCATGTCACTAAAATCAAAAGAACATCTATCAGAAATTATTTTATTGAACGTTGTTCTGGAGGACCAAGCTCCAAAGATTTTTGGCCAACTGTAAAACCCTTTTTATCTAAATGTAGAAATATAGAAAATGCAGTACTGCAAGAAAACAATGAAATCATCTCTGATCAAGAAAACATATGCAATATTTTTAACAATCATTTCTCCACTGTAGCCTCGGATATTGGTACAAACTTAGAACAAGATCCTAATACTGACCTGTCTAGTCACCCTAGTATATGTTGGATCAAAACAACTATGGAATATAGTACCCATTCCCCATTTTCTTTTAACAAGATAGAGACAATACAGGTCAAAGATATCATCTCGCAATTAGATATAAAGAAGTCATTCGGACTTGATGGAATTTCTGCAATGTTGAAAGCTGGATGTGATCCTTCAGGTTTGAGGCGGCCCGGGTGTGGAACAGTCGATCGAATGACCTTAGAAGTGCAGAAAACTATGGAACCTTCTGCAGGCTGCTCCGCACCTGGGACGGCGACCTGTGTAAAAGCAGGATCTGTTCCCAGTAGTCTTTTGTTCAGTTGTTTGCTTCAGCTAATTATGCTTTTTTGTGTATGCTTGCTATTAAATCTAAATTCTAAATTCCTTAATCCTGAAATTAATTTTTTGAATCTGCTGTCCTGTCCCCCCCCCCCCCCCCCCCCCCCGTATAATTAGTGCTAGCTTGTGGAGGATAAGAGAGGTTAGGGCAAGTTTAGTAGGTAGGGGCTGCCCAATCACTTGCTTGCTCCGGACTCTTTTTTCTAACTCACGTCACTTTGTAATAAAAACCCCAAACTACTAGGGGAGGTAATGTGTAACCCCCCCCCTTTTTTTAGAGTTCTCTCCCTTTTACCATTATCCTTGTTATTTCTTTTCTTTTTACGTCAAATAGTTATTTATGAATATCTTAACTATAATATCATGCAGCACTTTTTACATTAAACGTTTCTTGCTCCAATATTCTTACTTATAACTGAAATCAACATCCCATTTTAATTCACACTATATTAGTGTATATATCCGGTCAATTTTTACACTTTGCTATATTAGCATGTATGTATATTACACTATCATAGTGCTTTAAAATCTTTAGTAATACTTGTGTTTAACTATACCAGTATTCATTTATTACCTCCTTTTCATACATTTATATTCAATACTTCTGTCTGTGATAACGTATATATATATGTGCTGCTGTCTTTCCTTTTCCTTTTTAGCATATAACTTAAGCAAAAGTTTCTAATTTCTGTGATATCTACTTACTGTTACTCGTCTTGTTTTACTTGCATGTTTGTTATCCATGTCATGTTATATATTAGTTTGTACCGTTTAGTTTGTCGCAATAATAGCACTACAGTGCTAACATTTATTGTTTAAATATGCGACTTTAAATAAAATTCTTGTATCTTGTATGTGTTTCCGAAGAGTAAGCGTCTCCTGTTTCATCGATGACACCCGCCATGCAAATCTTGAACACTTCCAAATAAATATCACGACCTAAAGAACTAAAGACCCTGTGTGTTATCGTGTGTGTTATCCTGTGTGTTATCCTGTGTGTCATCCTGTGTGCTATCCTGTGTGTCATCCTTTGTGTTATCGTGTGTGTCATCCTGTGTGTTATCATGTGTGTCATCCTGTGTGTTATCATGTATGTTATCGTTTGTGTCATCCTTTGTGTCCTCGTGTGTATTATCATGTGTGTTATTCTGTGTGTTTTTCTGTGTGTCATCCTGTGTGTTATCATGTGTGTCATCCTGTGTGCTATCCCGTGTGTAATCCTGTGTGTTATCCTGTTTGTTATCCTGTATGTTATCCTCTGTTTTATCCTGTGTGTTATCCTGTTTGTTATCCTGTGTGTTATCTTGTGTGTCATCTTGTGTTTGATCCTGTTTGTTATCCTGTGTGTTATCCTGTGTGCTATCTTGTTTGTTCTCCTGTGTGTTATCATGTTTTTATCATGTGAATTATCCTGTGTGTTATTCTCTATTTTATCCTGTGTATTATCCTGTTTGTTATCCTGCGTGTTATCCTGTTTGTTATCCCGTGTGTCATCCTGTGTTATATCATGTGTGTTATCCTGTTTGTTATCCTGCGTGTTATTCTGTGTGTAATCCTGTGCGTTACCATGTGTGTTATATCATATGTGTTATCCTGTTTGTTATCCTGTGTGTTATCCTGTTTGTTTTCCTCTGTGTCATCCTGTGTTATATCATGTATGTGATCCTCTGTTTTATCCTGTGTGTTATCCTGTTTGTTATCCTGTGTGTTATCCTGTGTGCTATCCTGTTTGTTCTCCTGTGTGTTATCATGTTTTTATCATGTGAATTATCCTGTGTGTTATTCTCTATTTTATCCTGTGTGTTATCCTGTTTGTTATCCTGCGTGTTATCCTGTTTGTTATCCTGTGTGTCATCCTGTGTTATATCATGTGTGTTATCCTGTTTGTTATCCTGTGTGTTATCCTGTGTGCTATCCTGTTTGTTCTCCTGTGTGTTATCATGTTTTTATCATGTGAATTATCCTGTGTGTTATTCTCTATTTTATCCTGTGTGTTATCCTGTTTGTTATCCTGTATGTTATCCTCTGTTTTATCCTGTTTGTTATCCTGTTTGTTATCCTGTGTGTTATTCTCTATTTTATCCTGTGTGTTATCCTGTTTGTTATCCTGTATGTTATCCTCTGTTTTATCCTGTTTGTTATCCTGTTTGTTATCCTGTGTGTCATCCTGTGTTATATCATGTGTGTTATCCTGTTTGTTATCATGTGTGTTATCCTGTTTGTTATCCTCTGTGTCATCCTGTGTTATATCATGTATGTTATCCTCTGTTTTATCCTGTGTGTTATCCTGTTTGTTATCCTGTGTGTTATCCTCTGTTTTATCCTTTGTGTTATCCTGTGTGGTATCGTGTGTGTTATCCTTTGTGTATTTAGGTTGTCGACATGCTAAACACGATGATATAGTGAACCTTGTAGTTGTATTGTAACTGCTAAAATGTAAGGATGTGACAATACTCGAATTATATGCAGAATTCCATCGGTGTTACCATCGACGAGCAGAAGACGCTCTTACATAATTCCAAATCACATAATCTTTTTTCTTTGTATTTATACAATGTTATCAATGTGAAGGCATTTAATTTTGTGGTAAGTCTAGATACGCGTCCCCTTCTATAACCCCTGTCCCCTCCACAACAAAGAGTCGGCTCGTTTTTTATACTAATAGAAAACTATTCATAGGAGGTAACAAAAATAAAAAGTTTAATAACAAGCTGCAAACTAACAGATATTAACAATGTCTGAATTATAGATTAATATAGTTTTTAACTTCGGCCAATTAAAAATACGTACCTTAGTCTTCACATCGGTGACGAAGAATGATTATTACCAAATGACCTATACATACCACCATACAATCAGTTGATTATTCAATCGCTTTATTGAAACGGGTGTCAAGCTTTTGTGACGGTATGAAGCATCGCTCTGATTTGAATATCAATGGCGACAATAGAACTTGCAAAAAAAAAGCTTTAGTAAGAGGATTATAATACGTTATTACAGAGATATTTTAAGTTCCTGCGTCGCGGAGTTCAAGGGTCATTTGCTGTCGCTCCTTTATTAGTGTTCACTGTGCTACCTTTAGTATATATCTTAAACGTATCATTACAGGTTACCATGTTTACCTGGCCGTATGTTTACGGTCAGAGGTCAAATCTGTTGCCTTATTGGGTAATTAACAAGTCAATTGTAATAAACAAATCAATTGTAAATAACAAGTCAATTGTATATAACAAGTCAATTGTAAATAACAAGTCAATTGTAAATAACAAGTCAATTGTATATAGGTCAATTGTAAATAACAAGTCAATTGTAAATAACAAGTCAATTGTAAATAACAAGTAAATTGTATATAGGTCAATTGTAAATAACAAGTCAATTGTAATTAACAAGTCAATTGTAATTAACAAGTCAATTGTAATTAACAAGTCAACTGTAAATAACAAGTCAATTGTAATTAACAAGTCAATTGTAAATAACAAGTCAATTGTAATTATATTGTAATTAACAAGTCAATTGTAATTAACAAGTCAACTGTAAATAACAAGTCAACTGTATATATCAAGTCAATTGTAAATAACAAGTCAACTGTAAATAACAAGTCAATTGTATATAGGTCAATTGTAAATAACAAGTCAACTGTTAATAACAAGTCAATTGTAAATAACAAGTAAATTGTATATAGGTCAATTGTAAATAACAAGTCAATTGTAATTAACAAGTCAATTGTAATTAACAAGTCAATTGTAATTAACAAGTCAACTGTAAATAACAAGTCAATTGTAATTAACAAGTCAATTGTAAATAACAAGTCAATTGTAATTAACAAGTCAATTGTAATTAACAAGTCAATTGTAATTAACAAGTCAACTGTAAATAACAAGTCAACTGTATATATCAAGTCAATTGTAAATAACAAGTCAACTGTAAATAACAAGTCAATTGTATATAGGTCAATTGTAAATAACAAGTCAACTGTAAATAACAAGTCAACTGTATATAGGTCAATTGTAAATAACAAGTCAATTGTAAATAACAAGTCAACTGTAAATAACAAGTCAATTGTATATAGGTCAATTGTAAATAACAAGTCAACTGTAAATAACAAGTCAATTGTATATAGGTCAATTGTAAATAACAAGTCAACTGTAAATAACAAGTCAATTGTATATAGGTCAATTGTAAATAACAACTCAACTGTAAATAACATGTTAATTGTATATATCAAGTCAATTGTAAATAAGTCAATTGTAGATAACAAGTCAATTGTAAATAACAACAAACACACAACGAAGGAGATATCAAACACTAACATGAATTAATCAAAATGTATTCGATATTTGCAACAGTAAAACCCCGGAGAATATGTTGACATCATTAACATTATAACAATGCTTCACAATGTAACTCCTCACATCCATGTGTTTGATCAACGTCGAATATATACACCATGTTGAAGTGACTTTACTGCTAGTTACTATTAGTTACAGACGCACAAACTGAAATGACCTTAGCTGCTCATGGGACGATCAACAATATAAAACCTCACGACTAGAGTGACAGTAAACTCAGGTTTCAATAACAATTCCAATACACAATTACAATTTTTGTCAGAGGTGCGAACACCCTTTATTATGTAAATGCGCTTCACCGAGTAAATTTATGTCAAAAGAACAGGAAAAAATAGCAGGCATTGTGCAAACAGATATATAAATAAGTTGTCGAGAGCAAAAATAGTGACCATATATGGACATGAACTAGTTATAGGCTCGCGGGGATCACTGTTTGCTGTGTCGATAGCTTAGCGTCATCTTACAAAATAGCTCTAACAAATATAATTAATATATATTTTACCAATGACAACACAAACTTTTCTCATAAATACTACTTAATCAACCTTACAGAACCAATCATCAAGCGGCTTCAGTAGACAGAGGAAACCAAACAGAACAATGTTTATCATTACCCCTATATGAGAAAAAAATGGAGAAAGTGTTGAAAACCAACCCTGTAATCGCTGTCAACAAATAGCCAATGACAGCTCTAACAGTTATGTAATAAACAGGATGTTTATGTCTATATAAGGCAAAGAAAGAACTGCTTTATGCAAGGCAGATCTTAAATTACGTAGATCGTCCTATTTAACAAACTGTGACCCTTTCCGTGTACTTATGTAAATTACATGTATATAGTGTAAGTATTGTGAAATATAGATGGAACACCTAGTTAGAATGTACTGGTGACTCACCTTTGTGTTCATTACTATAAATACCTTAAAGTAAAAATAGGTGATAAATACATCGATGTTAGAAAACGACGCATATTTTTGTCGAATGAACTAAGAACTAAATGATTATAATGTAGAAAGATTTATAGTAAAAACACTTTTTTTTGTTCTTTGGCAATTTTCTTATATATTCGTAATGCGATTCATTTGGCTGTTATCAATAACGTTCGCCGTATATATGTTTTACTTCAAACAGCAAACGAAAATATATATTGCAAGCTTTTGATAACATTTGTTTCCTTTTTCAGACGTTGTATTTTTTGCTTGCCAATGAATACAGATTTTTCTCTCAAAAAGCTGACAAACCTTGTGTGTTATTACAATAAGTTGTCTTTGGAATGTCTTTGAAACCTGTATAGCATAATGAGAGACACACATTTAGCTGTTTTATTGGTCTCCGGTTAGAATATATGACAATTCGCTAAAATGTTTATTTCTGGAAGAATAAAGGCGACAACCGACATAAAGCAAACCTTCCTGATATTCTTAGCGTTCAGTTCGTGTTACTGATCCTTCTGAGTTGCATTTCAAATATCACCCTAGTGAACTATCTGTTTTACTTTTTATCCTGGTATATTGTCGCTGTCTTTTTGTGATTTCACTGCTTTACATTTATACCTTTTATTTTGTTTTGCTTTTTGCTGATTAACATTTTGTTTTTGTTTTTGTCCAGTGTACCTCAGTTTATTTTTTCATTTTCTTTCTAGTGTATTGTTTGCTCTTGTTTTTCTTCTGTTTTAACATATTGTCACTTTTTTACATTTTGACGTAAAAAGTTGTCGCTTTTTACATTTTTTCCTTCTGAGTTTTTTCTGGTTTATATTTTATCTTTTGTCCTTGTGGAGTGTCGCTATGTAGCATTTTACCATTATGTGATGTTTTATATTTTGTCTGGTCTACTGTTTATTTGTTGTTTTTGTTTATTTTGATATAGTATATTGTTGCTGGTTTGATTTTGTCCTGTTGAATTGTCGATATTTTTAACATTTAGTCGTGAAGAGTTGCCGCTGCTTTACTTTTTGTTGCTTTTTGGTTTTTCAAGTTTTAAATTTTATCCTTTTTTCCCTGTTTTAACTTTTTTTATAAACCGTCGTTTTCAATTTTGTCATAACGAGTTGTCGCTTTTTAATATTTTGTTTTTGTATTGTCGCCGTTTTAATTTCATTCTTGTTTATTGTCGCTGTGTCATATTTGGTCTTGAAAAGTTGTCCTTGCTTGTTTTTCGTTTTGTCCAGTGTGTCTCTTTAAAAAAAAAATCCAGAGTATTGTCGCTGTTTTACTTCTAACGAATTTTCAAATATTACATTTTGTGTTACAGAATGTTCACTGTCTACCTGATTGTCTTTGTAAGTTATCACTATTTTCCATTTATTATTGCTGCGTTATTCAGAGTCGACTCCGTTTCTATCATATCTTGGTAAATGCCGATTTTTTGTTTATTGGAGCTGTAACAGGTACTGTCCTTGTGAAATGTCGCTCTTCGATTGTTAGTCGTTATGTATTGTCCATACAAATATAACTTTTACATTCCTCCTGGTATTATATGATTTGTAATATGTTATTATGAAATATGGCTTGATGATTAATGTGTTATTTCTCAACTTTACACAAGGACAGAAAATAGGACGCCTGTCAAAAGCTATACATCAGACCAAATTATAATCAGATGCTTTGAGTACGTCTGAACATATTGCACACAGTTTAATAAGTAAACATACACCAATCACATCTCAAGTGGAACCCTTTGAAGCAATATTTGAACAGCCTTTTACGACCTTGAACAGTTCTCCTAATGAGATGACATAGAACAATCCTTTATGTGACACACGCTCAGGCCTATGGAACAAAAGTTTTGACGTGATTGTTCAAGTGACCCTTACTAAAGGCAGCATATGATGCAATCGTTTTAACCTATTAACTAAAACCAAATTTGATCATGATTTAAGGCGAATACAAATAAATATATAATATGTTTTTCAGTATATTACTTTGAAAGGGCAGTATTAAGACACTTTGAAAAAGTATGCACTTCAGATTTGAAAAGAGGAAAAAAAGAGATTACCGAAGCGTCAACACAACCATAATCCGACCCTCGTAAAAGTACAAGAGAATAAGACAAGAGTTCCGGAAGAGTATGCATCTTCTGTTTCATCGACGACACCTACCATATCAATCTTGGTCACATCCAAGTATACATCAAGTTCTCAAAATGATAACCGAGCCATCATTGTCAATCACAACAAATAAACACACTAATGATCCTACAAAAGAACTCATATCAGACAAAGATACAGAATATTTCTCAATGAGACTATAAAACCTGCCCATAGTCTTCATCAACCTGCATCTCTCGAATCCCTGTGCCATTAGTTTGTTCGTCAGTAGCTGACATCTATTACGAAAATCTCGATATTTAGAGCAAACCCTAGAATAACGAATCAACTGCGACAGGATGGAGATGGGGAAGCAGGGATGTTACTATCAAGAAAGGGAAAGTTCCCGATCAGAAAATCGAAATAGTCACGTTTATCATAAAGCTTATTACATATAATTGTAGTAAGCTGTCTGTGTTGAAGAATTAGAAGACAACAGTTAAAAAGCTTGTTACAAGTGGACACGAACAGAAATGAATCAACAAATAATAAAATAAATTATCAATGTTACGTTGGATATGCAATTATATTTCATATTTCTCACTTATTCGAATTCGCCAATTCTTGATCTCAGTTTCGCTGATATATAGCATATTGGCTCCTTGTTTCTATATCGTCTTACAGAAGACGATATCAACCTCATGTTTCTAATTATAAATACGGACATTTATTTTGTTAGATGTACAATTACGACGTTTTGATATGTTATATACAAATAAGGACACTTGCCTCGGTCAGTTTGTTGGTATATAGACTTGACATAATGATATCAACCTCTGATTTCTCTATCGGTAAACATCACTCTATAAGGTCCATATAACAACGTATTTGCCTCGACAAAAGTCAGTACATATGCAAAGTCCATGCCAATATCTTTTTTTTTTTTTTTTTAATTTTTATTGATGTGGAGGATGAGGATGATATGAGGATGAGGATGATGTGGAGGATGAGGATGAGGATGATGTTGAGGATGAGGAGGATGATGAGGAGGATGAGGATGAGGAGGAAACTACGCCTCTTTAAAAACACCGATTAAAATGAAAAGTCAGTACATATGCAAAGTCCATGCCAATATCACTGTTTATGTACATTGTACATATAGTGAACACGCGTAATTCTAAACCCAAGAGGTTTTTAAAAGTGTCTGAAACACTGCTACAACTAGCATTCCGTCACTTGGTCGTAGGTTCCAGGTTTACGTTGGGCAGTTTTCAGGTTGGGGGTTTCTTCCTCCGGGAACTGAGACTTTTCTCCGCCAACCTGACACGTCCTTAAATGACTTGCTCTATCAGGTCCATATAATAACGTGTTTGCCTCGACAAAAGTCAACAAATATACGAACTCCAGGTCAATATCACTGTTCATATACATTGTATCCCTTTATACATGTATTGGGAAAAAAACCCAAAACATACCAAAACCTTGCAGTTGTAATAAGACATTTTTGTACAGATTAGATGATACTTTCCCTTTTTCTAGTATAGACAGCAAGATTACCAAGCCCCTTTATAGGCAATTTACATTTTCGTGTCTCTTTACGATATCTTTCTTTTAGCATGGACTTGCATCACATTTATTTACCCCTGTTTGTTCCAAATAATCAGCTATATACCACTGCATGTAATGATTGACTAAAACGTATGGATGCCTGTAATACATTGTATGTATTTCATGTCTTCTGTGTAGGTAATACTGAAGCGACCTTATTTCATCTGCTGAATCACTAAGAATAAATATTTAAATATATTCTTGCAGAGTTTCCATTTCATATCGTGTTTATTAAACGAGTCTGATAATGTTTCAACGTATCAAACCCCTGGTGACCTACAATGTTAAATGAAAATTTCACACTTATTTTATAAATATCATATGTATAGAATCCAGCCGAGTAAACTGACAATCATAAAACAACATTAAAACGTAAAACGCCGCTATTTTGATATCAGTGCTGGTGTCGATGACGTCATGTAATTTCCAAGGTGTGACGTCAAAACGAGAACATCTACAACACACAAGTCATTCTGGGGAATGTAGATCATATTTCAAATGTGAAAAACGCATCTGACAAATTTTCATTTAACAATAAAATCTAATTTTGTTAGTGGTTATGCCTGTACGTACCATTCGTCGGTTGGTCTCGGTTCTCACGAGAATATTAAACCATTAACATAAAAAACATGTATAACGATATAATCCGTCAACTCGCAAATAAGTATATCTAATGTGTGGAACACACCATATTTAGTAATCAAGGTATTTCATAAATGTAGATAAAAAAAACTGACAGACAAGGTCAACATACCAACCTTCGTCTGCGCACGCTCATTCTGTTAATTTCTAACACAGGTATGGCAAATTTAAATGACAATCATGAAAGCACACAGGTGAGGTACAAAGGTACCGGTGTTCTCCACAGCTTTGTTAGCATTGATATCCTTATGAATTTAAAGATTTCTATAACAACAAACAAAAAAGAAAACACCATTAGCCTCATTAACTGCATCAACATTCCCTTAATAAACATATAGGACAGAGTCAAGACAAGTCAAACATATACAATTACATTCCATAGCGTTTAAACCAAGCTGACAAAACGTGACAGGATTTGGAGATTCATTTCAAGTTGAGGAGGTTTATGTATGACGTCAGATTACAACGTCAACAAGAGCTTTATAAGGCCGAAAAGCTGGTGCTGCGCCAGTCCTCAATATTAAGTTGAGATTCAAGACACGTGGATTTTTCGAAATCCATGAAGATGAAAATGACTCGTTTCAAGATGTTCGCGTTAGTACTGATCATTACAGTGTCAGTTACAAACGGCCTGTACTTTAATCAGGCTAATGCCACAAACAATTACTTTCCAAAGGATTTATACACACAAGGGGTTGTGAGTTTTGCTTCTTCCATTTCTGGTGGTGTGAATGCCTCTGGTTACCTGCAGAATGTGTTTGCCCTTTTTAATGCAACCTCGAACATATTGGACAACATCGGTTTCAATGCTACTTTCAAACTCATTGAATTTGCCCAATCTAGAAACGTCTCATTTCTCGGAGTTGATTCTGAAAGTCTAGATATTTTGTACAATGTCTTAAAATTTCTCCAGTTTCTCTCCACTATTGACAATTCTTCATTATCCTCGCCTGGTGTAGAAAGCATCCTTACTGGAATGGAAGCTGGACTGACGGAAGTGACTCGAGATTTGTTCGACAGCGTCCTACAAAATTTGACGTTAATCGCTGGTGAAAATGTCCCTGAAATATTGAACCAGGTTCTCGGTACAAGTCAAAATGATCTTCTGGCATTCCTTGAATCAGCCAATTTAGACGTCTTTAATTTCAACCCAGCAGCTATGGTATCGTCTTTGGGTGTTTCGTCGCCATGTCTCCAGGACCTTGGGCTAACAATGACTTCACTTACCCAAGGTGAAATGTGGGCCCTCCAAAGTAAGTTACAATTATATTGTGTGTGTAACGTCATCTTTATTATACAATGTCATTTGAATCTTGTATCATATATTGTATTTTTTCACTTTTTATTAATATCTTTTTTCACTTTTTATTAATATATTTTTTCAACATCTGCCTTATTGTAATATACATACAATTTATATTAGATGCAACAAAATAATTTCACCTTCTTTATAATTTCTAAATAATATCTATAAAACAATGAGAGTTAGAAATCTACAGTAAACAAATAGATACAAACTATTTACGCACTTTTGAGAAAAAAATTCACTCAGTTATTTTTTTTTGAAAACAGCATCGGGTTAATATGCATGAATAAATTAACAACGAAAACCAAAGTGATTAATACACAAGTACGCAATTTAAAACCTGACAAACAAGCAATAGTATTAATATAAAATAATTATTTAGAATTATGTCAAAATCAAGTTGTATCTTTATACACAAAAAATAAACATAAAGATCAAATATATCTTAGCTTTGAGAAATAAATTTTGAAATTATTTGAAATTATACAGAACTAGTTTAATTTTACTTCTAAATTCATCAATTAAAGGGTTTTACGCACCTTACCCTTCTGCTTCTACATTAGTTCAGGGACTTTAGATTCCCATCTTTTGGCTCCTAGCATCACTGACGAGTCCTAGGAGGACGAAACAGCTGTATGATGCAGTTAAATTCATTTTTTCGGCATACTGTATCTATTACTAAATTTAAAAGGTGTAGTATATGTGTGTATTACGTCATCTTTACTCTTATTATGCATAGTAGAATGAATACAAAATAAATTGCACCTTAAATGTCATTTTAATGTTTGGGTACTATGGAAATGTATACTGTCATTCTTTGCAGTGTTTGACGCCATGGGCAAGATTCGGGAAGGGATCTTCGAAGGGAACCTATATTTCCCCGGGTCCTATGACGAGTGTCTTAATACCGTTCCCTCGGAGTTTTCCACGCAGTATTGTCTCATTGACATTGGTGTCGCAATAATGGTATATATGTTTTCACACAGCATTCTATTTTGAAAACAAAATGTTACTTCCGCAGTACATGTTGTAGTTTTTTTTTTCGTAAAACCTGTTTTAAACACATATATCGTACGATCCGTTACCAAAATGCCACAGTTTTAGCAAAGCTCGTCCATTTAGAAGTTTTACAGTATTTACATATAAGCCGAGTCCGAAAATTGACTCATCTTTCTTGTTATATAGACCATTCAGTATTGAATTGTTACCAAATGGTAATAGACAGTCGATAGCGTGACAGATAATTACATATATATATGGTTTTTATCTGACACACAAATTGTATTCATATCGACTGTATATTACCATTTGGTAACAATTCAATAAATTCTTCATACTAACAATGCTTCTATAATAGCGATTTTATCGCGCATTGATATTAATGTGTTAGGCATGACGTGACCCCTGTATTCATACACTGACGTAATAACTTCACACTGTAGTATTCAGTTTATGAATACAATATGGTTTACAAACGGCATATTGACAAATGCAATACAGAACGTAAATGTAGATTAAAATCTTTTAGAAACTATCATGGTCTCAAACCAAATAATTTTTCAATTGATAATTATGAACTCCATATAGTTCCCTTTCTCACGTTTTAACTAATTTTAGTGATGATGTTTTCAACTTTATCACTACAGTTTGTATGCATCGGGTTTTTAACATAATCACTGTAAGCTTCTGTTCAATGCTACTATACCTATATCATCAAGCCATATCCAAAAACAGATTATTCCGCCACATTCATCCCCAGTAGATAATCTAGTGAGATTCGTTCCCAATAAATGATCTAGTCACATTTACTCTCAGTAGATAATCTATTGACATTCATTCCCGGTAGATAATCTAGTCACAATCATTCCCAATAGTTAATCTAGTCACATTCATTCCCAATAGATAATCTAGTCACATTCAATCCCAGTACATAATCTAGTCATATTCATTTCCAGTAGATAATCTAGTCACATTCATTCCCAAATGATAATTTAGTGACATTCATTTCCAGTAGATATGTAATCTAGTCACATTCATTTCCAGAATATCTAGTCACATTCATTCCCAGTAGCTAATCTAGTCACATTCATTTCCGTGAGATTGTCTAGTCACATTCATTTCCAGGAGATTGTCTAGTCACATTCATTCCCAGTAGATAATTCAGTCACATTCATTCCCAGTAGATAATCTAATCACATTCATTTCCTGATTGTCTAGTCACATTCATTCCCAGGAGATAACCTAGTCACATTCATTCCCAGTAGATAATCTAGTCACATTCAATCCCAGTACATAATCTAGTCACATTCAATCCCAGTAGATAATCTAGTCACATTCATTCCCAATTGATAATTTAGTGACATTCATTTCCAGTAGATATGTAATCTAGTCATATTCATTTCCAGAATATCTAGTCACATTCATTCCCAGTAGTTAATCTAGTCACATTCATTTTCGGGAGATTGTCTAGTCACATTTATTTCCAGGAGATTGTCTAGTCACATTCATTCCCAGTAGTTAATCTAGTCACATTCATTCCGAGTAAATAATCTGGTCACATTCAATCCCAGCAGATATTCTAGTCACATTCATTCCGAGTAAATAATCTGGTCACATTCATTCCCAGTAGATTATCCAGCCACCTTCATTCCCAGTAGATAATTTAGTCACCTTCATTCCCAGTAGATAATCTATTCACATTCATTCCCAGTAGATAATCTAGTCATATTCATTCCGAGTAGATAATCTGTTCACATTCATTCCCAGTAGATAATCTAGTCACATTCATTCCCAGTAGTTAATCTAGTCACATTCATTCCCAGTAGATAATCTAGTCACATTTACTCCCAGTAGATAATTCAGTCACATTCATTCCCAGTAGATAATCTAGTCACATTCATTCTCAGGAGATAACCTAGTCACATTCATTCCCAGTAGATAATCTAGTCACATTCAATCCCAGTAGATAATCTAGTCATATTCATTCCCAGTAGATAATCTAGTCACATTCATTCCCAATTAATAATTTAGTGACATTTTCGGGATATTGTCTAGTCACATTCATCTCCAGGAGATTGTCTATTCACATTCATTCCCAGTAGATAATCTAGTCACATTCATTCCCAGTTGATAATCTAGTCACATTCATTCCGAGTAGATAATCTGGTCACATTCATACCTAGTAGATAATCTAGTCAGAATAATTCCCATTAGATCATCTAGTCACATTCATCCCCAGGAGATAATCTAGTCGCATCATCCCGATAGATAATCTAGTCACATTCATTCCGAGTAGATAATCTGGTCACATTCATTCCCATTAGATCATCTAGTCACATTCATCCCCAGGAGATAATCTAGTCGCATTCATTCCCGATAGATAATCTAGTCTCATTTATTCCCGATAGAAAATCTAGTCACATTCATTCTATGTTAGTAATCTAGTGTCAGTTAGTCCCAGTAGATTATCTACGTTGTAGTCACATTCATTCCGAATAAAAGTTCAGCCTCCTTCATCACCAGTAATTAGTTAAGTCACATGCACTCCCTGTTGATACCGTAGTCACATTTATTCTTAGTTGTTTATCTAGTCACATTTATTTGAAGTAAATAATCTAGGGCATTAATTCCCTGTATATAATCCAGGAATTAATTTTAAAAATTAAATTACATTAATCTACATTGTCTTTAATTCTAAATTTATAAATCAGCCAACGAAGCTAATCAAGATACCTTCATTATCTATAGATAATCCAGGCATCCTTCGTCTCTAGTAGTTTATCCAACCACATCGTTGTTAGATAACCAGCCACCTTCATTCACAGTAATTATTCAGTAAAAATCATTTTAAAATTAAAAACTAGACTTTTCTATTTTCTTTACAGAGTTATCCTGCCACTCTCAAACAGGGTGTATGTGTTCCGAATACGTGTACAGATACCGATGTGTTGTTTTTAATCAATGGTCGTAAGTATTTTGGTTGAAGTTTCCACAATGATACAAGCAAGAATCAAATGTTATCGGATTTTTGAACATTGAGTTTATCCCCAATAGTGTCCATGTATTTTGGAATAAAAGAAAATCGGATGTTTTTGTCTTACTCGAAATATTAGTAAAAACCTTTATACTTTATTGTCCAAATATACAAATGTGCTCCTTATCACACATACAATGTTGCTCATGCATGTCTTTTCATTGCTAAGGCATGGACAGTAATATTAAGATATATCATATTTTTCATATAGCATTTTTCATCTACGTTGTCGACATGCGTTTAATGTTCTATTTAACAAAGTTATAGCTCCACTATCATTTCCATAGACTAAATTATAACGCCAGGAGGATTTGTTTAATTGCAATTCATTAAACGAACCGGTTTAAAGATAAATAAGAGAATAACGAAGCGTTAACAAAATCATAATCCAAACTCAAAATCGATTATACCAGGGGCAAACTATGAACAAAGGAAAGATTTACATGGAGACTATTGTAAAAGTACAAGAGAATAAGACCTGGTGTTCCGGAAGATGGTGATTTTTAAAACAATATCTTTCATGAACATTATATCTTAATACGAAATTTTGATTACAGATGACGACATATATCTTTTGTTGATGTCATGAACGTAGAGACTATGTCTGCGTGTTCCTGTAGGATAGGTTTTACGTTATGTTATAACTTTAAGTGAGAATTTTATCATGTCAACATGTATGATAAAGTTCATATCCACCACCTAGAATCGGCACATATTTTGACTTTGTTTATTTAAATAATATTTGCCGTATCTATGATATTTTTGGAGACCTGACCGGTTGATGTTTAATGTGTAACGCTTATATAAACTTAAGAGTGGTACCGTTGTACTAGGTCACCACTTGAATCTCAACTGTTTGCAAAGAAAGCTTTGCTTATCACGCTTTTAATTTAAAATTCCAATATGTCAGGAATTGTATCTTATTTAGTCATATAATTGACGAAGCATTATTCTCTTTTTTTTTTGTATTTTTGGCGTGGATGTAAATGAAGCTGTATTAAAATAAAACCGAATCACTTTATTAAAGGCCCATTATACGTAACTCTCGGCAAAACATGAAGCGAAAATCAAGCCTAATAAATTTATGTATTTATAGATTTAGTTAAGATAAAGTGATATCAGCAATATTCAACATGAATTCTTACGTGGTTATCGATACAGCAGCAGCTGAAATTCAGTATTGTAAACATGCGTCCATTTAAAACTGTCTTCTAACTTCGGTATGTTGTTGAAGTGGGCCCCACCTGGATTATTTCCAATTCTTTGGATTTTTCTGTCAAGAGTTTATTGTAAGTTACCGCTCAGGTTTACTTCGTTTTAGACTTATTTTTCCATGGTTATCAACTGGATTTTTTTTCATAATTTTTCAGAATCCCGAAAAAATTCCTAAAGTTACTTATATTTGGCCTTTAAGTAGTTTATTTATATCAAAAATCACTTCATTATTTTTATGGAAATGAAATGTCACTATTCGTCAACTAAGATATGTACATTGCTGTCAGTCTGTCGATTTCTTAATTTTAATTGAGCAACTGACGATATATTTCGGCTTATACATGTTAATACGATACTAAAGACATTAAAATAAACCTATGATATTTTCATTTCAACAACTTTTATTGTAAAACAAAACGATTGGACAACGGGCAACTATATTTTTTTGAAATTGTACATATCAAGACTCATGCGTTAAGAACGAGGAAGTTTCGATATTGGTGAGATACACATGTACAGTTTTACTCAATAACTCTAGGGAACAATGACGCTACTGTCGGACGGTATATTCGGGCTTTATTTTGTATCATATGCATTCTTGTTCATTACTCTGATGCGAAACACAAACGGGCGACGGTGACTGAGGGATAAGCTTTCTGACTGCTAGCCCTCCGCCACAGTCAAACATATGCTGATTTCTTACATTCACTAAAATCTATATTACAGGTTATTTCCCCAGTTTCACGAGTTTACGTTACAGTCTGTTAATGTCTCTACTGTATATAAGTGATGCGTTACTTAAAGCTTTCTGTATCTTTATCTTTCATTTTTAAGTATTGTCCACCATACCTGTGCAAGGCTCGCCGACATATGCCTCTAAAGCCACTTGCAGCCCTACGGAAACAAAGTTTGACACAAAAGCTATTGTTGCTTTGTAAGTTGATTTTTATTGCATTTACAGTCGTTTTATTCTCCCCCAAACGTTATGGTTATTCCACAGTAGCACATTCAGAAAATAGTTACGTATTGTATTATTTCTGCATTATCTTAAGCACTTCTTATTGCGAGTAATCGACATGACTTTCTGACAAAACTATTCTGAAACAATACGTCGAGCTCTCGAGACGAGTCTGTTCTGAAACCATCGTATAACCCTCTTGATAGGTACCTGAACCCGCAGAATTGTTAAGCGAGGTGATGGTATGTAAACAATTCCAAAACCCTGTCCCCAACACCTGGTAATACAAACCTCATTATTACAGCATGGTTGACTTGTTCACAACTGGTTTTGAATCATTTTAATTTTAAAAGTATTGCAAACGTCCTCTTATTTTTATAAACATTGAAAATGTATCTTCCCCTAAACCCACTCTCTTTTGACAGACGTTGAGAATGTCCCTTCCCCTAATCCTCTTCTCTCCTGACAGACATTCAGAATGCCCCTTCTTTTATACCTCTTCTCTCCTTATAAACATTGAGAATGTGCCTTCCTCTCAACCTCCTATCTTTTGACAGACGTTGAGAAAGTCCCTTCCCCTAATCCTCTGCTCTCCTGACAAACATTGAGAATGTCCCTTCCTCTTAACCTACTCTCTTTTGACAGACGTTGAGAAAGTCCCTTCCCCTAATCCCCTGCTCTCCTGACAGACATTAAGAATGCCCCTTCCCTTTATCCTCTTCTCTCCTGACAAACCTTGAGAATGTCCCTTCTTCTAATCCTCTGCTTTCCTGACAGACATTCAGAATGCCCCTTCCCCTAATCCTCTTCTCTCCTGACATACATTGAGAATGTCTCTTCCCCTAATCCTCTGCTCTCCTGACAGACGTTGAGACAGTCCCTTCCCCTCATCCTCTGCTCTCCTGACAGACATTAAGAATGCCTCTTCCCCTAATCCTCTGCTCTCCTGACAGACGTTGAGACAGTCCCTTCCCCTAATCCTCTTCTCTTCTGACATACATTGAGATTGTCTCTTCTTCTAAACAACCTCTCTATTGACTGACTTTTGCAAATGTCCCCTCCCCTACACCCATTATTTCCCGACAAACTTTGAGAAAGTTCCAATTCGTTTCAGTATTCTGATTGATTTGTAGGAGTATATGTGGACTAATCTTGGCTCTGATGATAGCATCGACAGCATTCGACTTACTCCGAGGACCGTGCACAACAACGCCCACCAAATCTGACACGTCAGACAAAGACGAACCGAAACCCAAAACAATCCATGAGGTCCACGCGCCGATACCCTCCACCATAGAGGGGGGAACATCAGTCGCATTCCCGTCTGTGATTTACAAAATTAACTCTGAAGAATATAAGGTTCCAGTAGAAGAGGACGAAGTTCCTAAGATTTACCCGACTACCCTTACTGATGAGTCACAATTCCCGACAAAACAGAAACAACTAGAACCACAACTCCCACCAAACCAAAAACAACAAAAGCCTCAAATCCCACCAAAACAAAACAAAGAAAGATTTGACGATGGTGAGTTTCCTGTATGATTTTTATCTTTCTTTACATCATTACACAGTATTTCCGCATTAAGAAGCTCAACTGTAATGTATATCATCTTAGTTTGTTAAATAAATAGAACCTCCTTTGGAGTAAATTTAATATTTAATATACAAAACTTTGATAAAGAGGCTTTACGCACCTGACCTTTCTGCTTCTACATTAGTTTAGAAATTTTGGATTCCCACCGTTTGACCCCCAGCATCACTGAAGAATCCTAGGAGAACGAAACAGCTGTATGATGTAGATTGATTAATATTTTCGGCATACTGTATATATTACTAAATTGAAAAGGTGCAGCATATGTGCGTGTTACGTCATATTTAATGATAGGGGGTGCCATTTCTGCTTGTAGATATTTTAGCCCTCGAAGTTTGCTGGAGCCTCCATAGCCACAGTTAATCTCATTCAAGAAGTGGCACGGTTCATAATACACCCATTTTCGTAGTACACGATTTGAAATTATACAGAACTCGTTTAATTTTTTTAAATAAAAGGGTTTTACGCACCTGACCCTTCTGCTTCTACTTAGTTTAGAATATTTTTTTGATTCCCACCTTTTGGCCCCTAGCATCAATGAAGAGTCCTAGGAGGACGAAACAGCTGTATGATGCAGATTAATTAATTTTTCGGCATACTGTATCCACTTTTATTTAAAAGGTGTGGCATATGTGTGTGTTTCGTCATCTTTCAAACTATTGTTCATCAAAATTATCAATTTATTTTCATATTTGATTTTTAGGACTTCTGGTAAAACTGTTTCTATCATTCTCCGTCTGGACAAATGGAAAGAAGCTGCTGAATACAGATCAAGGAGGAGCCCTTGGTGCTGTCAACGGGATCCGGTTCCTGAGCATGTCCTGGGTTATCTTGGGGCACACCTATTCATTTTCACCGACATACGTCCGTAAGTCTGATAAAGGAAATTGATTCAAAATAAGATTATAATCAAATATTTCACAAACGGATAACAAATAATTATAAATTCTAAAGATTTCGTCAAATACGTTGATACAAATTTTTCTTTGTTTACTTTTTACAGTTAACCTCATCCCGTTCATGACCGATATGGCCTCTCGTTGGACCTTTATGGTGATACTGAATGGACTTCTCTCTGTCGACACATTCTTTACATTGAGGTAGGAACATAAACTGATATCGTTATCATGACAATTATTTAAACGCATTGCTGGTACATTTTGTATTTGATGGGCTGACATGTAAGCTTAAATGCACAACCAAATGTTCATCCTGTAATTTAATAGATTAATGTTCGCATTTATTTACAAGAAAGCAAAATAATGTTTTAGATGTTAAATAATTTGCTATGTTCTATTTTTTTTCAACAAGAAAACTGGTTGAGGAATCTTCACCTTGATTTTTTTTTCTCATGATAGCAAACAAAGATAAAGTTATTCCAGTTTTGTTATTCTGTAAAATCATGACGATTACGCAACTTTGAAAGTTTTCTACTAATGTATCAATGTTTCGGTTTCGTTTATGAATACATTGCTATATAACTTTTTTTCACAATAAACGTTGTCTTTGTTTTTGTTTTTTGTATAGCGGACTCCTTGTGTCGTACGTCTTTCTCAAGGAGATGAAGAAAGAAAAGGGACGAATTAACTGGTTTATGTTCTACTTTCACCGATTCTGGAGGTAAGTCATCCTACCACTATATAAACGAGAATTATACAATCCACTTCTTCCTTTTTTAAAATGATTACCTTTCTTGATTCGTATTAATAATATCAATCGTACTTCGAGGTTCTTATATACTGCTTTATCACAAGTTGGAGGTGCACAAATTATTAGCCGTGGTTTAGGGCCTTAGCAACCAATTAATATCGTTATCAATTACATTGGGAGTATACAACCGCTGTTACCATCATCTGAACTTTATCGATCATAATTATCTCTGATCTATTGTTTCGGGACTAACTCTCCTCAGAACCATTTGTTTTGAGACTAACTCCTCCTCAGAAGCTGTTGTTTCGGGACTAATTCCTCATCGGGATCTATTGTTTCGGGACTAACACCTTCCCAGAACCTATTGTTTCGGGACTAACACCTTCCCAGAACCTATTGTATCGGGACTAACACCTTCCCAGAACCTATTGTTTCGGGACTAACACCTTCCCAGAACCTATTGTTTCGGGACTAACACCTTCCCAGAACCTATTGTATCGGGACTAACACCTTCCCAGAACCTGTTGTTTCGGGACTAACACCTTCCCAGAACCTATTGCTTCGGGACTTACCCCTCCTCAGAACCTGTTGTTTCGGGACTAACGCCTCCTCAGAAGCTGTCGTTTCGAGACTAACTCATCCCCAGGCTATGTTTTTTTGGACAATCTCCTTCTCAGAACCTTTCAGGAATAAATCATCCTGTGGTTTATTTTGTTGTAGACTAACTCCTCCATATATGCTGGTGTTGATGATTAGTGCGACTCTAACCCGTTATTTTGGTAACGGTCCCGAATGGCCAAAAGATGGATTTGAAATCGAATCCTGTGCAACGACTTGGTGGACTAACCTTTTGTATGTCAACAACTTCGTTCATACGGACAAAATGGTAAGCTATACATGTATCGACTGTACTTACTAGAATGATTGTTAAATCTAGACACGATTCATAAATCTCATGAAATGAACACAATCAGATGATTTTTTCCATCACATTCAAAAAAGGGGTATCAATTTTAGCCTCTGTACGGCCTACCGGTGTCCAAAAATTCGACAACAAAAAAATCATTTTCATCCCCTCCCTGCCCCGACTTTGACCCCAAGATATTCTATGAGCCAACACAGTATTGGATGTTTTCAATATTATATGCATCTTATTTTAAAGTATCTTTCTACATAGTATAATAATATCAGCCTTAAAACTGAATGGCAACCGTAATGCCCGAATGGCATCTCTCCACATTTGTGGCATTTATTTGTTCAAAGCGACAATTTTCATACAACAATGTAATGGTAAGCATTTCTATCTTTGATCTATTGCGGACTTACATGACAATTTTAAATGTAACCAGGGCACATAGGCCGCATTACATGAGTTGATTCGCAAACATATGACATGCGAAAAGCCACTGCAGAACCCGGAGATCATGTGATATAAGCTCATCATTATGTTGTTTCTCCTGGTATTTCACATATAAATTGAGAACTTTTAGTGTTGATTTACAAGTACAATGTTAGTAAATACTGAATTCCTTTCTGTTATCATCAGGTGAGCTAATAATAATATTCATAATTTATCATACAAAACTAGCTTAAAGACAATGCAACTTAAAAAGCTTTCAATTAATATTTAAAAAAAAATATTCAGATTGTGATTACTCAGAATACTTCCGAGATGTTCCCTACATTGACCATGTGTCTTCCGGTTTTCGTAACCAAGGAAGTGGCAGACATTTTTGATTTACCCTTGCTTGGTAACGTGTATAGACACCCTTGGGTATAAAAGCACCACAAGTTGCAAAACCAGTTTCATTCCGACACTGCCCTCTCGCTGTAGCACGTCTTTTACATGTACAGATAGTCTGTACACATTACGTTACGGCTCGTTTTCGTGTGTTTTTTTTTACGAATATGGATATGGATATTGAAAAGATATATAATGAATGTGAAATGAAATTGTAATAAAACCATCCATATCCCCATGAAACTTACAACAAAATAACACAACACAACTTTATGTAATATATGTTGCAAGTGAAACAAACAAATGGCTAATTAACGCTTATGCCTACTTTTTTGATATCCAACTAGTACAGCGTAGAAACCATAATAATTCCAAATATTAGAATGGTTCAACTATATAATTTCACATTGTTGACTACATACCCAGGTGTGCCGTGTTTTACACGTGTTTGCTTGTCAAGCGTCTACATGACCAAGACTAAGAGTGTGTACGTGGATGCGATTATATGCACGTGGAAGTTCGGCGATATATATTGGATTTATGGAAGTATTTTCAGTGATGTACCTTTTATTTCGGATACGCAATTTCAAGAATGTGTTATTAGTAACAACCAGCATGGCAGTATTGCGGTTCAAAGTCTACAGGTGAGTGCGTGGGATTTTTGACAGGGGTTGCCGAGTGCGCGGAGCACTGAATGTTGTGACGGTCAGGAGTACTTTGAAAACCGGTTTTACAGGCTATGCGCTTTATATACCCATCGGGACCCATACTCGTTACCAAGCAATGGCAAAACCAAAATGTCGGCACTTCCTTAGAAACGATGATCGGAACAGATAGGGACGATCTCAAAACCAGAAAAAAAAATCCATTTTTTTTAAGAAATATTAATTGAAAGCTTTTTAAGTTGCATTGTCAGCTTTAATGGTATTTGTTGCAGTGCTTTGGGGTTGCGTGGTACCTTGCCAATGATATGCAATTCTACATTCTGAGTCCACTCATGTTGGTGCCGTTATACTTGTAAGTAATTTTTAGCAGAGTTTAACATAATATCACTATATCATACGGTCATGCTATCAAAATTGTAGGACATATATTGAATATATAATAACACTGTTTTGACGTAACAACTGAATGACGTGTTTTTGACGTCATATGATTGACGTTAAAATCGTACTGTCAGAGCAGAAATCTACCTTTCTTATTGGAACATGAGTTGAAAACATGGCTATTTTTTTAGATTAATATACATTAAATAGTAGATACAATCTTACACTTGTGTTGATGGTATATGGAATTTATTGAACGAATTCAATATTTCATTTATCTAAAAACTTGTGACATCATATTGTTGAATTCGTTTAATGAATTACATACATCATATCATCTTAATGAATACATATTATTACCCAAACAGATGTAGAGGATCTGTCATGAGTTTCTTCATATTAAATTTATGATAAGAGTTTTGAGTTTTTCATATTTGCGAGCATCTTGCGAGTAAAATTGAACAATTATAATCGAGTATCCTCAATTCAATATGAAGAAAACGAATGACATATTCTTTTTATCATATGACGTTTTATCTTCTTTTGCAATCCTAAACAGATTTTGTCTTCGCCGTTCTCGCCAACTGATTTCAATGTGTCGAACCAAATAATCCAAATATTCGATGTAGGTCACATATGCCGGCGAACGAAGAAGAAGTCCAACACAATTGACTCTTGCAATTGATTAATTTTATAAAATAAAGACACTTAATCGCAAAATTTCAGAGAGTTTCAGCTAATATAATGACCCTTGTCTTTGTTGTCAACCTCTACTTCATCGGCAACTCCGAACTTCATCATTCTACTAGCAGTCGCAAGTTGTACGCTTCGTAGTAAAAAAAGTAGACCGTTCCCGTACGTATTAAGCCAATTTGCGAAGCGGGATGTGTTATTACACGTGTGTAATACAGAAAATTAATGTAATGGCTTTATTACACCGAATATAACGGTAGTCATTTGATAAATACGAAATATAGACATTGTCAGATAGAACAGAAAACGCTTCGATAATTGCTGTACAAATCCTATTTAAGCTGTTGTATTTCAATTACATTGAAAACGAATATAACGCAAATTCTACATGACATGGGCATTGGTCGACAATTACAGTACGTTATTCATACAAAATCAGCATAAAATCATTTTTAGGACCTGTTTTTTATATTCGCAACAATGCAACAACGATGTGTACCAAATGTAAAATAAAAAAAAATATAGCTTTTAAAGTTATAAGCTACATACCTTTTGAAAGTTTTGCAATATTCATTCTAAAATATCTACATACATGTGTATGGTTATAACTTATCTAATTGAAGGCATTAAATATTGGTACATTTGTATGTAATTAATATATACACGATGCTATGTTTAGAATCAAGATATATCGAGGAACAAAAATTATTCGTTTTTTTTTCATGAATTGAAGCATTGAAAAGTGGAGGTAAACGCTTGTGTAAAAAATGATAATCACATTTAAATCAACCTTGAATGAAACGATTGCATATACTGAATAGGCATCAAAGGTTATACTATGTAATTATATTACTCAATCTGTTTATTTTTTTCTACAGCTTCAAGAAGATAGGCGTGCTTGTGTGTGCTGTTTTCTTGCTGGGAGTGACAGTTACCACAGTGATTATCTCTGCTACAAATAACCTGCCGATCACGTTTATCGACATGTAAGTACTATTGATCACACGGGGAAATGATTAACAAATAAGGTAACAAAGTCTTATGTCCTTCCTTTTTATGAAATGATAGAATTATCATAAACAAATCTATATCTTTTCTAATATAAGATAACAAACCATAAATCAGCGGTTCTTTTCAGAACAATTAAGCAATTTATTCAAACAATGAAAAGTTTGCGTAATGAGCCTTTATATTGATTGAAGATTATTTCGCGCTGTGACCCTATTAATTGATCGCAGTGAGGAGTAAAGTGGTACCTAACATAGTCATGGCCCGTTATAGTTGTATCACATATTATGCTATTGAACCTGGTGAACACAACAACCTGAGTAATTATAATTATATGAATTTACAATTGGGGATTTTGGTATGTTTTGCATCTTATATTAATCAGACCTTGGATAAGTTTACAATATTTCTTCAATCTATGGATACATGTATATAGATGAATGATAAAAATTTGTATTAAGCATTAAATGTTTTTGGTGCATTCATCATATTGTTCTAATTATAACTATATGAACATGTTTTTTCCATGTGTCAATTGTATGAACGTGTATTCCATGTGTTAATTGTATGAACGTGGTTTTGCAGAAATGGCTCTGACGATTACATGTATCTATATTATATCAAACCTTACTGCCGAATGGGACCCTACATCGTCGGCATCATCACTGGATACGTACTCCACCACAAGGGACTGAACGTGAAAATTAATAAGGTTTGTTTTGACACGTAACTTGAGTCATTTCAAAAGAACTTCATGAAATATAAAGCCTACCGGAAGTTGTATATGGCACAACCAAGCAATATATTCAATACAATCCAAAACGTCATCAAAGCCGTGATAAAACTCAAAATCAATTAGACTAGGGACAAAATATGAGTAAATGAAAGATTACGGCGAAGATCCTTGAAACAGTACAAAATAAGCAGACAATGTGTTAAGGGAGAATAAGCGTCTTCTGCTAAATCGACTACACCTGCAATATAAATCTACGTCATATCCACGTAAATGTAGCATTTTCAAAGTGAGATCTGAGACATCATTCTCAATCAAAACAAATGGGCATATTGATGAACATCTTCAAAAACGTTCACCTTCATATCATACGAGAAAAACATATCCCAGTAAGACTAAGATGGCAACTATAAAATGTTTTTCGTCGACTTGTATCTCTCGCAATCCTGTGCCGTAAGTTTGTTCGTCAGCAGCCGATATCTTTCACAAAGTCTTTATATCTAGAGCAAGCCCTAAAATAACGAATTAACTACAACATTCAAACAGTCGAGAAGAAGAGATGTTACTCTCAAGAGAGAGAAACTTAACGATCAGAATATAGAGATCATCTTGGTAGTAAACTCTGCATGTTGGTCACAGTTTTAAGAAAAGATCCAGGAAAGCAGCAGAGGAAGAAGAGTTTGTTGTGTTCTTGATTTCAAGTTCATAAGGTACTATTCAATTAACTTCGTCCAAAAAAAATTCTTGTTATTTATAGACAACACATGGTCGATATAACCGAAAGATACGGAATTCAATGTTCATTATTACAACACCTTTAATGTAATAATTCTGTTTTTATTTTCAGTATGTCAATCTCTTTGTATGGACGGTTGCTACGGGTGTCGCTTGCATGGTTCTCTACGGCATCTATGAATCAGCAAACGGTAACCCAGTTGACGTTGGATTGGCCGCAGTTTTCAACGCAACCACAAGAACTCTGTGGGGCGCATGCGTTAGCTGGGTGATATTTGCATGTGCCACTGGAAATGGAGGTACAAATACATTTAAAATTGGCACCTTATGTAAACATTGAATTAAACGATTTCGGCGAACACCTAATTCCAGGATCATGAAACGTTATTCTAAATAGATCGACCTGCCACAAATGACGTCATGAAATGCGATGTTAGTCGTGATTGATAAAATTCTGTTATTACTGAATGATCTCAGGGCCAGGCGTATTCTCGTTAAAGTCCTCATCTTCTGTTTTCGTGTAATATTTTCCTCTGTACGTACTGTCTCGCCTTACGTTTGTTTGGCAAAATTCTCAAATATTTCATCAAAATATCGGTTTTCATTTTTAGTGTAATAATATATATACAATGCATAAATGTAATTTTGACTATTAGAATACTTTTGAATCATTTTGAATATGAGTATTACATGCAATCGTCTTAGTTAAAAAGTGTTAATATACCGGTAAATACAATTCTTACATTTTTAACAGGTTTTGTGAACACAATATTGTCATGGAAACCGTTCATACCATTGGGGAGGCTGACGTACTGTGCCTACCTGGTCCATTTAATACTGATATTCATGAATATATCTTCAGCGAGACAACATATCTATGCGACCGACAAAACGTTCGTAAGTACACACTTATAACTGCAGTATTGCTGTAAAGAAATGTTTTATTGCATAACAGTATAATGACTGGGAAAACTGCAGCAACCAAATAGTTCAGTTCAACACTTAACATAAACATCAAACAAATGGCCATTTCTATTTCTACCATGATAGCATGTGTACATGTGTATATATTTCTTTGTCTGTAGATTTACCTGTTTCTCGGATACCTGGTGATGTCTTACCTTGTTGCTTTTGTTACCTCCCTTGCTTTTGAAGCACCGATGATGGCGCTGGAAAAAGCCCTGTTTCGTAGAGGTGATGGAGGAAAAGCTAAAAAGTCCAAAAAGTGAAAATAACTATCATCTGCTAAAGGAAGGGCGATGATTACCGACATCAATATCATTTGTAATGTGGTATTGTATATGTGATTTACAAATATGTATTAATATTTTTAAATGTACTATAATGTTCAATTATTCAGATTCATTAATATTGGTAATTCATTTTGTATTTTATATCATAACAAGTGTTTCTTAGTCTCATTGTGATTCATACGGTATCCTTATAAAATGACAATCCGTCAACTAAACCCTAATCCGAACTCGAAATTGATTAACCTAGAGGCATAATATGAATAAAGGAAATATCGACATTGAGACCAGTCTTAACCTATGTTGGACCGTAGACGTGTACAGCTTGGTCGGTTTCAATACTTGTTTGCATCTAAGCTTACATTGTACAAATTCGACAATCTGCTAACGGCGTGTAGACTGCATACAAAATGTTCCGGTCCTTTCAGAACGAGCTATCTTAAATGCTGATCATATATATAACTTCTATAGATCTACATTCACGAAAACGTTTTCATGATCAAACATTGATATTGTGGATATTGTGTTAAAACAAACTTGTTCATAACCTTAACCAGTAATGTAAAAACGGGTCACGTTTTGACACTGAAAAGGACATTCGAGTCTCAATATCTCCAACATAGAAATATTTCAACAGATTAAACATTTTAAGAATTTATCTCCAGAATGAAAAATAAATGTTTGTGTCCAAAACGTGTATATGCAAAAACAAAATAGGTTTTTTTATAAATAATGTAACCGAATGCGAAAGTTAAACATCTTAGAAACAATGCGGAATCAATACTTGATAAGTGAAACTAGACTTATCCCCGTTTCTGGATTACTGTATAAGTATTCAACTAATTAGAAACATAATCATCTCTTATCATTTCAATCATGTAATTGACTGAATAAAGCTCTAGATAACCGAGACCAAATCTCGTAGTTAAAAGCATTAGAGAAATTCTTCGTAAACAGTTAAATAATAAAATAATAATATTAATTCGAGGTTCTTATATACCGCGTTATCGCAACTTGAAAGTCGCCCTAAAGCGGTTCACAAATTATTATCCGTGGTTATAGGGTCTATGCAACTAGCCAATATTGTTTTCAACTCACTCCTAATTTGTATTGTAAAAGCAGAAACATCAATAAATCAGGAAGTTTATTATCTTGACTTTCTTTTCTTTTTTATAAACTGTGCAATGAAACACGAGCTGTTGGAGAACAACATAACTCTCTTATTGGTGATGTATATTGTATGATAGCACATACCAATAGTAACACAGTAAAACATGCCCTTTAATACTTATATACACCACCTTGCGTGCAATGAACATACTCATAATTTCGTCCTTCTAGGATGACGAAACAGCTGAACGATGAATTTTAATCCATTTTTTCGGCATACTGTATCTATTACTAATTTTAAAGGTTCAGTTTATGTGTGTGTTACGTCATCTCTTATGGTCAAATACATTTCTACCTTAATTAATTGCACCTTTTAAATTTAGTAATAGATACAGCATGCCGAACAAAATTAAAAGAACTGCACTATAAAGCTGTTTCGTCCTCCTAGAACCAAAAGGTTGGAATCCAAAATGTCTAAACTAATGTAGACATTTTGGATTACACATAGACTAATGTAACTTTATCCAAACACTTTAACAAAGTCAACATACTATTTTTCACCCATACACTATAAAAAACGGTTCAGTTCATTGCTTACTCACAATAAAAATGTCTACGGCATGAAAACAGTGGTGTATGGTGTTGGTCCAACACTTCACAAAAATACTGGCCTAATTCAGTAACTTAAAGCTGTCCTCACAACTCTTCTAAAGTCCTATCTATCATTGCTCTGTCATTCAAAAGTGAAATATGATTCAAGACACTGCTTACGACTAACATTAGTCTAGGAATTGTATTAGAGACAACACCGTATTGAGACACACAACAGAAACACAAGATAAGAAATCCAATTTAATAGAACTAGTACATTCAAGCAAACTTATATAATTATGAATTGAAATGCACGCGCATCTGTTTCGTCCGTCGAGAACTCCTCAGTGATGCATAGTAATGGACTTTAAGTAAATCACAGGTGGCTACTGAAGAAACAACACTTGTCCAAAATCACGTAGGTTGATAAATAGACAATGAAATTAAATTTGTTTCATGAATTTCAAATTTTGAATACTTTCAAATGAGTATCAAGTTCATGTGAATGAAAATTACGGGACACCTTAAGGACGTAAAGTCAGTCAACCAGCATTATCTTCTCCCTGTGATCTCAAAGGATCGTACTAACACAAACAAGAGGATAACACCTTTACAATGGAGTGAAACGCTGACGCCGGCATGTCTGCACAAGGCCCAATATTCTCCGAGTAGGCGATCTAAATCAGTAAATGCTTTTATATTTAATAATTAAATGACATATTATTAATATCATATGACCAACCAGGTTTAACTTACATGGTTTATTTTGTCAGAACAAATAATGCGAGAAACACGAAATTAAGATTTCCTACTATGTGCTTTTAATTTCAATAAATGTATGTCTCTACTCACAAATACTTACATTCAAACATTCTGAGGCATGTCTTTGTGAAATATAGAGAATTTATTCACAGAAAAATCCATAAACTTTTTCAAATAAAATAAGAGAATACCAAAGCGTCAACATAATCATAATCCAAACTCAAAATCGATTAAACCAGGGGCAAAATTTGAACAAAGGAAAGATTTACATGGAGACCCTTGCAAAAGTACAAGAGAATAAGACCAGGTGTTCCGGAAGAGTAAACGTATTCTGCTTCATCGACGACACCCGCAATGTAAATATTGGTCACATCCAAGTAAACATCAAGTCTTCAAAATGAGAACCGAGTATCATTGTCAATCACAACAAGTAAACACACTAATGAGCATACTCAAAAACGTCAATCTTCATATCACTTAAAGATACAGAATCTTTCTCAATGAGACAAAGATGGCGACCATAAAACTTGCCCATAGTACTGATCAACCTGCATCTCTCGAATCCTTGTGTTGTTAGTTTGTTTGTCAGCAGTCGACATCGATCACGAAAATCCCGATATTTAGAGCAAGCCCTGGAATACCGAATCAACTGCGACATGTAAACACCATAGGTTGGAGAAGCAGGGATGTTACTATCAAGAAATGGAAAGTTAACGATCGGAAAATTGAAATCATCACGTTTATCGTACAGCTTAGTAGTACGCTGTCCATGTTGGTCGTAGTTTAAGTAGAGATCGAGGTAAGCAGCTGATGAAGAAGAGTCTGTTGTGTCCTTTATTTCAAGTTCAGAAGGGTATATACGATCGACATGGTCAGCAAACTTCTTGTTGTTTATAGACAACACATCGTCGATATATCTGAAAGTGAAATTAAAAGATTTGGCAAGGTTTTTGTTACCTGTCCTGATAAGCTCCCCCACAAATTCAGCCTCGTATGAAAACAAAAACAAGTCAGCTAAGAGTGGGGCACAGTTTGTTCCCATGGGAAAGCCAACAGTCTGCTGGAAAATCTTTCCTCCGAACTCAACAAAAATATTGTCGACCAGGAATTCAATCATCCCTACTACATCTTCTTTAGTATATTTCCTCTTAGCTTTTGCCGTGTTTTTGACAAAGTATGCTCCGAGATAGCTCTCTACCATATATTTGTATCGTCGTCCGCCTTTCTTAGAAAAGAAAGCTCTCATAACAAGAGATCGGAACATAGCTGAAATTGTTTATCGAATAGCCAAATTAAAACCAAAAATAAAATCGATACTCGACAAAACAGACTATTGTAAATGCAATTGGTCTATTTCCATATCGGAGACTTTGGAGAATTATATTAAATAAAAAACCTTAGACGTATCGAACGAGAGGTTACGCCCTTAAATCACTATATACAATATTTGGACATAAAAAGTACATGCTATATACTCCAGTGTGCGAAGGGAAAAGAATAAAAAGCAGCGGAAAATATTTATTTCGATGTATCGTCTGTACAAAAAAAAAAAATGTAGCATATCTTATTTCTTCAAATTCTTGGTTATTACTAATGTTTTCAAACTACAGGCGAACAGTTCATTGTTGAACATACGGCTCGATCCATGTATCTTTAATGCATAATATTTTTTTCGCCATAATTTCAGGTTTGAATAAGAATCATTGATACGATTCAACAGGCTGTTTGCAATCCTTTTATGATAACGAACTCTGACAAAAGGTGTTTATGAATGAAAATTTCATATTAAACAAGGGTTTTTATTAATATCATTAATGTTTACGTTCATTCCAGAGATCAAGTATAGAAGTAATATGATTATACAAAACACTGTCACAGTCATGTTTTTAAAATAGTTATATAACGTCAGTGGTCCAATATTCGTGATGTATCTACTGTGTCTAAAATATCACAACTTTACTTAAAGAAAACAATATCAGGGAATACCAAAGCGTCAACAAAAGTATAATCCAAACTCAAAATCGATTAAACCAGATGCAAAACATGAACAAAGGGAAGTTTTATACGGAGACCCTCGTAAAAGCACAAGAAAACAAGACCAGGTGTTTCATTAAATTAGCCATTAAATAGAATATTGTATACCGTGCCTGGTTCATTTCATTTTAAAACCGTATAATGCAAGGTAATGTATCTTCACATTGCGTTGTACTGAAGTAACGAGACTTCTGTTTAACTTGAACATGGCATGTTATCAACCAAACAAATGGACATGACGTAACCGTGATGAGGTCCGAACATATTAACATATAGCAATTTCCCAATTTTTTTTTCTGTAAATTCTCTTTAACTTTTTTGTTTTATTTTAGGAATGAGATTACATGATACAGTTACTCAAAGAAGGACATTGGAAACTATCTTATTCTGATAAATACGCTAAAATTCAACACTTACTTGTTTTGCTTAAATTTTACCTAATATATCGGTACTAATTGAAACTATAAAACTATTATGTTCTTTAATATATTTTGCATTTTATTACTTTCACTGGTACATGTATATTAAATTATTTAAAATATTCATATTGTAATTGAATATATTAATATGAATATGACAAAGGATATAATTGATCGCCTCTAGGGAGACAGAAATGTTGACAATTAATATCTATTGATTATGTTAACGCTTCGGCATTCTCTTATTTATTTTCCAAATAAAGATGTTGTATTAGCCTACTAATAAGATAATCATAGTTTATGGTCATTAGATAATCAAAGTGGGTGTCATTTTAGTACTACCTATCGTAAATCTGTAGTTAGTAGAAACTGATCATTACATTTCAAACTTTATCAAATAAGCTTTCATCAAAAGTGAACTGCTGAATCACGTCATACATCTGTTGGATCCTGTAGGACAGAGTGGTGTTTCTAGGGTTAAAATGCATAACATTACATGGGTTATGATACGATACATACACAACGCTATTAGTAACATACAAATGTAGTTTGTTAGTGATCTGATACGGAAAAATATATAAAATAAAATACTTGTATCAGGTGAGGCGAAGCTACACCTAATAGAAGTGTTTTTTTAGACCCGATATTTGTCCGTATTTGGTCACTAACAAACAGTTTTACGAACTTATCCTGCCGAAGGCTTATATTCTTGTAATTGATTAGAAGAAAAACATGAGCTGGTCTTATATTTGGTATCGTGTGCCTTGCGAATGTCAATATAGAAACGCCGCAACATTGCCGTCAACTAATAAAACGCTTCAAACGTAGTTTCCTAGGTCTTTGCACTTTTAAGTAAGCATCCGCATTTCTCATTCTATCTAAACGTACTGTCATAATTGACTTTCAGGCGTTCCTGGGCCAATTCATCATACCTAGTGTGGCCGAAGCGTTTATAAGCAGCCATGATTGTTATTGAACTGATAGTTCTTTCAGGAACGATAAATCGTTACTGACGTAATACGAAATGTTTAGTGATGTGATACGGATTTTAGTGACCCGATACGGGGTCTTTCAGGATGTCAATTGACGTTGATTTAACCAATGGAATAATGAGATATTTGTCATCAGTGCGATGAATGACATTACATAAGTCAAGCTATGATACGTACACAAAGTATCAAGATACATTGGTAACGATACCAAACGAAACAATGTATCACAGTACCTTTTTCTCGGTACGGTACATACACAATACATCAGAGTATATAGACCTCGATACGATACGTGCATACATATGTTAAATAGGTCACAATAAGATATATACACAATGTATCACGATACATAAAAACGCCTCAACATTGCCGTCAACCTTAACTAATAAAACGTTTCAAACGTAGTTTCCTTGGTCTTTTCACTTAAGTAAGCTTCCGCTTTCTCATTCTATCTAAACGTACTGTCATAATTGACTTTCAGGCGTTCCTGGGCCAATTCAGCATACCTAGTGTGGCCGAAGCGTTTATAAGCAGCCATGATTGTTATTGAACTGATAGTTTTCAGGAACGATAACTCGTTACTAACGATACATATATTACGATACGATATATACACAATGTATCACGATACATAGATTACGATACGATATATACACAATGTATCACGATACATAGATCACGATAATGTATATACACAATGTATCACGATACATAGATTACGATACGATATATACACAATGTATCACGATACATAGATCACGATACGATATATACACAATGTATCACGATACATAGATCACGATGCGATATATACACAATGTATCACGATACATAGATTACGATACGATATATACACAATGTATCACGATACATAGATCACGATGCGATATATACACAATTTATCACGATACATAGATCACGATACGATATATACACAATGTATCACGATACATACATGTATATCACGATACGATAGATACACAATGTATCACGATACATAGATCACGATACGACATATAAACAATTCATCACGATTCATAGATCACGATACGATATATACATAATGTATCACGATACATAGATCACGATACGATATATACAAAATTCATCACGATTCATGGATCACGATACGATGTATACACAATGTATCACGATACATATATCACGATACGATATATACACGATATATCACGATACATGATTACGAGACGAAAGCAGCGCGATACATGCTGTACAACCCGGTAAACATTGCTGTCCTTGATTTGAAACAGAAAAATAGCGTACTTGTTAACTGAATACATATAAAGAATACCAGTTTAATCATGGACAGTGGTACTACTGTAAACAGATTATGATCAGAAAACTTCGAAGTCAACTCAAGTGTTCCTGGAAATCTCTATGTTAGATACTTAAAGGTAATGATGAGTTGAGGTTTTGTTCAAGAACTCTTTTTACCATATTTTGACATGAGAAAAGTTTCCACAACAAAAACACCACATAAACGCAAGAAAAACTGTTTTGAAAACAGTCCAAACTGATTCAGATTAATTTACACAACCAATAAATGTTTTATGTGACGTTTTGATGACTAGTACGATATGTAAAATACACACTGTCCCCTTCATCAGACTAATGACCCACATTTACTGGTTGTGTTAAATTATCTTCACATAAATCATACTTTCCAACCCGAAAAAAAAGTTTTTTGAGAAAAGGTTAACAAATACCCAAAACTGTCCTCTGAAACAAAATTCATATTTATTTTTGAAAGAAAATATTTGAAGTAAACAGAGTCATCCCCTACATGTAGATACCAACATCAGTTCTGTTGTTTTAATATGATACATGTAATATTACAATAGTTATTTATTATAAAATATCAACCATGACCATCGTACGCTGTGGTACTATGCTTCCTAGGTAACCAATAGTATCTGTGTATTTACTGACCTATATATTGTACACAAAAACACAAGCGATAATAACAAGTTAATAATTTTAAAAAGATACGGCCAAGACAAATAATTAATTAAACTTCTATGATTTGTCAGTGATGCTAAGCAGGGGCCTAAAAACAAATTAAGTAGAACGAAATGTCCAAATCAATGTAAGGAGATGTAAACGCTCTGCAATTCGATATATTTCGTAATGATCAAATATTGAATAATTTCAAATGAATTTCAAGTACATATATTTGCTCTAAATCTTGTCACTATTCGAATTAATTAAAACGTGGCGTGGGGACATTTTGATAGATCTAAATTCACCAGCAGTTTCTACTACCAACAATCCCATCAAATATAGGCGGCCAAGTGCAACAGAAAGAGGTAGACACGACTATATTGGTTAAATTTTAATATACCTAATTATTCAGAAGTCATAATTTGTTTTTATTTTTCTCACATACACTGTATGATAAAGCACCAGGTCGACGTGTCTCGTCGCGGTCGCGCACACGTGCATGCCAAATTCATTGAGAAGTTTACATACCTGTGTCCCTTTTCGATGAATGTCTGTTATCATCGATATAGATTTTCTACAGCATCACATATAGCTTTTATGTAAGTACCCTAGCAAGTTCTCGGTGCAATATTTAAACTGTAACACGCTGCATGCCATGGTATATTTACTATACGATTCATATTCGGAACACTGAAGAGACCATACATGATCCTCTGACATCATTACATCATAAGGAAATGAAATACGCTCAAAAGTTTGCTGATACCTTTTTACATTGTAGCTACAGTTACCTCATTTTCGTAGTGACACGGTTTGTAACGTACACACTTTCGAAGTACACGATTTAAAAGTATACAGTACTAATTTATTTATATTTTTTAAATTCATAAATTAAAGGTGTTTAACGCACCTAGCCCTTCTGCTTCTACATTAGTTTAGAACATTTCGATCGCCACCTTTTGACCCCTATCATTCTCTTGTACTTTCCTTTATCCGTATTTTGCCCTAACTTTAATCGATTCTGAGTTCGGATTATGGTATTATTGACACTCCAGTACTATATATTTGTTTTTAAATGTACAGCATGTGTGTGTGTTATGAAATCTTTCATTTCCTTTTGAAATCATCTTTCTTGTCAGAGGTCTTAAGTTTGCATACATCTAAGGGATTGTTAACCTCCAAAAATATATAAATGCAAATAAAGAATATGCAAATAAGTCATCTCTCAAGTTACATTGTGCCTGTTCAATAACAGAAGGACACTGACCATAAGGTCGTATGTATGGTACACCCCTATTTAATAATACAGATATTTCATAGTGATTCGAAGATACAAAAGAAAATATGTGTACAAACACACCCAGCCAGACTGAAAGGTCATCGCACTTACTTTCACCTCCAAACGCATGTCAGTCACCGTATAAATCTCTAAGACACGTACTTCAAATTTAAATGACAAACATGAAACCACCCAGGGTTAGGTGCTCTCCACAGCATTGTTAGCATTAAGGTTCTCATGCATCTGGATACAAGATGTCTTGTTACAGGAATAGATAATAAAGAAGAAGAACATTAGTCCCTGCATTATGAACATCAATACTCCAAATGAAAATATAGGACGTAGAAAAAAACAATTAAAGAATACATAGTTCTCTCAGATTTAACCAAGCTGACAAATACTGCGAGTATTCGGGGTATAATGACCAGATATGCACGCATGTATTTGGTGTAATGACGTCAAGTGACATGTTAAAAAAACCCAGTCCTATATAAGGGCGAAATATCTGGTACTGCGCTAGTCCTCAATATTACTTTGAAAATAACAGAACGTGGATTTTTTTCTAATCCACGAAAATGACAATGACGCGATTCAAGATGTTCGCGTTAGTACTGATCATAACAGTGTCAGTAACAAACGGCCTGTACTTTAATCAGGCTAATGCCACAAACAACAACTTTCCAAAGGATATATACACCCAAGGAGTTGTGAAGTTTGCCACCTCAATATCTGGAGGGTTAAATGCTTCAGGCTATATACAAAATATGTTTGCCCTCTTTAATGCTACGTCAAATATACTGGATAACATCGGTTTCAATGCTACTTTCAAGCTAATTGAATTTGCCCAGTCTAGAAACGTCTCATTTCTCGGAGTTAATTCTGAAAGTCTAGATCTTTTGTACAATGTCTTAAAATTTCTCCAGTTTCTCTCCACTATTGGTAATTCTTCATTATCCTCGCCTGGTGTAGAAGAAATTATTTCTGGAATGGAAGCTGGACTAACGGAAGTAAATAGAGATATTGTTGACAGCGTTTTACAAAATTTGACGTTAATTGCTGGTGAAAATGTCCCTGAAATACTGAACCAGGTTCTCGGTACAAGTCCAAATGATCTTCTGGCATTCCTTGAATCAGCCAATTTAGACGTCTTTAATTTCAACCCAGCAGCTATGGTATCGTCTTTGGGTGTTTCGTCGCCATGTCTCCAGGACCTAGGTCTAACAATGACTTCACTTACCCAAGGTGAAATGTGGGCCCTCCAAAGTAAGTAACTTTCTAAACAATGTCTTGTGGGAATCATGCATTATATTTTTTTCTCGTTATGTTATTGGTAGATATTATCAAAATCTTTTTTTAGAATAGGGCATGAAATATTTACTCTGTCTTCAAAAATATGCTATATCGCTGGTATCCTGTGTTTAAAACCGAAGCGACATGATGAAAATAATGAAAACATGATTTGACCAATTAGAAGTAGCATTTACAGAAAATGAAAAAGGAAAGGCGAGATAAAGTGCCTTAATTTAACTGTACATAGAGCACTTCTACATCCTTGAGGTTTCAATCTTTTATGTCTTTATTTAGAAATGGAATAACTCAAATTGTACCTCGTTAAGAAATCTTCGACAGTTAGCATCCCTTGTTTCGTCTTACCAATAGCTTGGTTAATATAAGACAATATCACTTATCATTGTCTGTAAGTTCGTTAACTTGAAATTATAAAAAGAACAAATTTTAATTCCTACTCAAACAATAAAGTAAATATAAAATACAACTAATTAGTATCATGCATAGTCGAATACACGAGAGTAACTTGCATCTTAAATGTCATAATAATTTTGTTATTTGTATTGGGTTGTAATTTACAGTGTTTGACAGCATGGGCAAACTTCGGGAAGGGATCTTGGAAGGAAACATATATTTCCCTGGATCCTATGACGAATGTCTAAGTATTGTCCCTTCGGAGTTTTCAGCACAGTATTGTCTGATTGACATAAGTGTCGTGATAATGGTATGTATTACAAAGCGCAATAGCGATATACTGATTCAGCTACTTTCATTTTCTCCAGGTACACCTGGTATTATTTAACCCTAAAGAGTTGATAATCCATTCACCTTCATTTTCTACATTTTATCTAGTTAGCGTCACTTAATACAGCCAAACATATCATTTCTGTTCCCTACAGACGATCCATTCACTAACATGCCCCATTTATACAGATATTCTAGTTACTTACCTTTAGCACATATTTATCCTCAGCAAGTCATTAAACACATTCGCCTGCATTCACAGAAGGAAAAGCAGACATCTTCTTACTAAGTAACTAATTCAGACACTTTCATCTCTATTAGATCTTTCCCAATAGATGATTAAAAAAGTTCATGATGATACATCCTCAGTATGTATAGGAAATCATTTCAATATAATTCTAGTTGGATGTACATTCATTTCCAGGATATAATCTTAATGTTAACCATTCTCAGTTGATAATCCAACCACCATCATTCTCAGTAGATAATCCAACCACCATCATTCTCAGTAGATAATCCAACCATCATCATTCTCAGTAGATAATCCAACCACCATCATTCTCAGTAGATAATCCAACCACCATCATTCTCAGTAGATAATCCAACCACCATCATTCTCAGTAGATAATCAAACCACCATCATTCTCAGTAGATAATAGTCTTAGTGTATCGGCATTTGTAGTAGATAATCTGACAATCAGTCTCTCTCATTCTCTTTAAATACGAATCTTAACCTCTGTCCTTATTGTCTTTAAATAATAAAACCAACTTCATATGTTATGTGCAGTCAGTCTAGTCACTTTCATCATTTAGTTATTAGATATTCTAGCCTTATTCGTTTCCAAACCCGTTCTTTCCCAGTACGGTGGATAAACCAACTACCGCCATTCCCTAAAGAGTATGCAGTCGCTTGTAATTCAAAATTTAAAAAAAAATACTACTTTTTTATTACAATATTTTACAGGGTTATCGTGGAACTCTCAAGCAGGGAGTATGTGTTCCTAACACGTGTAACGACACTGATGTGTTACTGTTAGCTAATGGTCGTAAGTATGAGTTGTTATTTTTAAGTATTGCAAGTAACGTTTGATTGACAATGAAGTGGTATAGTTTTCAAAATGATTAAAAGAAACCTTAGTGTAATTAGATGCTTTGAAGCTCGAGTAAATCACATTGATGATTATTTAAATACAAATATCTATCTACCCCAATAAAATAATCATCCCCCATATACTATAGAATATAGAAATTTGATAAAGCAGTTTTACGTTTGGCTTCAATTTAATGTAAAATTGATCATTTGAAATATATCAAGTTAAATATTGGTTTACACCTTACTCTAAAAGAAATCTCTTTGATACAATTGTGTGTCCATTTAAATACATTTTGCGGAAATTAAAGCGCAATTTCATTAGTTTTACGTTCTGATTAAATAATTGATATATTTGACTTTCTGTACTGCTCTCGAAACCTTTTAAATCCGTAATTCTTAGTTATTTGTTGTTTCCCATGTGATAATTGCACGTGTTCGATTTACTATTGGTTCTGTCATTGAGGATATATATCATAAGTTGTTAAAATAAACATCATTGGAATAGGATTTCAGTGTGATAAATCAGTTACTAAATGGGAATGGAATTAAACTAGTGTTCCTACATTTATTAAGAAAAGTCGGAAATATTAAGAAATGTCGTGGTTTCCTCAACACCATTTTTGTCTTCGGAGCTGCCATCTCATCGATCATGTTCTGTTGAATAACGCTTTACTTAGCTGCCATGTCACATAGACCGGAATGTTTGTTAACAGCAAATATTATATCACGAAGTCTGTCTATGTGGAAAATAAACACTCACATGGCTCCCAACTTTTGACTTTCATGCTACCTTTGTCTAACATTGTCCTAGTAATGTCTCATTTATTCTTTGTACCTCTCATGCATAATTCTAACTCTTGTAAGTAGCTTTATCATTACGTGATATATATAGTTATCCAAAGAGGACTTAAATAAGTTGGCAAGACTTGTGTCCAATTCATTTCAGAAAGGTTTTTTTTCAATAAAATTTTTAGGTCAAAACATGTCAAATGTTTTAATGATAATGTCAATTAATGATATCAAAAATTCAAATACATTTACAAATCAAATGATATTGAATATTTTACTTTCAAGCATTAAATCATTCTTAGAGGATATATTCTCAGTGTTTAAGTCATGTACGAGTCGTACAGTACATCGTTGTGTTGTTGCGCCTGCGATGGTTGGTAACGGTAGGCACTTATCAGATGTGTTTGTTGTATGCCAACATATACTTTACATTGTCGTTCGTGCCCAATAACTGTGATCGGTACATATTTTAACCATGCATATCTAAAAGTTGTATCTATATGTCTATGCTATTCTTGGAGACGTGATCATCTAACGCTTTAATGTTTAAAACTTATAGACACTTTAGGCAGGTAAGGTTTAGGTCAGTTTTCGGAGAATTGTTTTGACAAATTATATTTTAGATCCTAAGCTTCTAAAAAGGAGAACGTTTTCGGTTTTTTGTTCGTTTTTTTTTTAATTTTGCATATGAGTCAGCTGTCGTCTAAGTCAAGCAAGTCATTAAGAATTCATTCACGCCCAAAATCACTTCAACATTTTTATGAGAATGAAATGTAAATAAAGTCTCTGTCATATGCAAATATTGCAACTCAAATATGTACGTTGCTGTCAGTTTGTCGATTTAAAAACTTTAAATGAGTAATTAGCAAGAGACTTTGGCCTATACATGGTTATGCTAATACGATGCTTAAAAACTGAAATCAATCCAACTATATTTCTGGCAATTGCGTATATCAAAAACCATTTCTCATGAATAAATTGCTAGACATGTTTGAACACTTTAAGCTATAAGATAAACTTCTAAAATCACATTGAAGGACCAGTGAATACGAACGGGAATAAAAAAATGCATTGTGAATTTGATCAAACTATTACGTCATCATTTTTATTATCTTTCCTTTGTGTTTTGCTGTTTTAATGCTTTGTAAGATATCAGATCAAAAACATTTTTAAACTTCAAAAAGAAAAAAGAAAAAACGCGAAAAAAGGAGGGGAAAGGAAGCCCTGTCATTTTCGTGAAGTCGTTATAAAGAATCTTCAAGTTAAGAATGTAAGCCGTCAAGGCAAAAGCTATATCGAATCAGAAATTCCGTCAGTGAAATTTGATTGCTAAACTCGAGTCGTTCCATGTGAACCTAGCCAAAGGTGATACAGATAATATATCAATTTTAATTGGAGAACAATTAGTTATAAATATATGGCAGTATACTTGCGAAAAACAAACATCGTTTACGATATTTATTTTTAAGTATAAGGTTCAAATTTCATATTGATGGTGTTACAGTGACAATTCAAGTTATGCACGTGTAAATAGCAGTTTACCTGGAGTGATAACCTCATTTCATCTTTAATTAGAAAAACACTCCTTATACTTACAGTAATTTTCTGTGAACAGTATGAAACTTGCTATCAGTGGCTAACTCTGCCCTTGCCGAGTGTTGATGGCCTCATATATGTCTCGATCCCGATAATTTTTGAATAGACCCGCCCACATTAATTGTTGTCGACGTCATGGAAATGTGTCACGTGCTGGGATATGGTAATGTGATGATAGCTCTAGTTTGTGTAGATGGAAATATAGATGAATATCACACCCCTTTTTAGCGGCAGTTGTCGCCAATAGGTTTCATTAAACGACGTACATAATCGGTAGACACTATATAAATCGTCTTTATCTCTCATTTGATGATACTCAACATTGATAGGGATTAGTGTCCTTAGTTGTCATCAAACAACACCCGGCTCACGTTCCCATGATAATCAGGAGAGGACGCTATATCAACATGGGAAGGACCCCTATAAAATAATCGTAGTTCTGTATCATTTCTGTACCACAAGTAGGTTGACTTCGTCGTACACAGATATCATCAATTGAAGGCAATCTACTATGTCACAATATTTTGAAGCGGAATCGTTATTAGCTAGTAGGAAAAAATGCCATTTTATTTTAGTAAGCTTCAATGTGAAAGTGTAAAAAACTAGGAATCTGACCAGACTATCGCACAAAAAAAAACCCGCAGGGTTTGGGATGAAAAGAAGCTTGGAGCACTAAGAGTAAGAAAAATGACAACTGGAGTTACCCACCTTTGATGCTGTAAAATTCGTATTTTCTTCTGCAGCGTTCACCTTAATTTTAATTCAATTTAATTCAGTTCTTTCGGGTTAAGTTCTTACGTATCATTAAAATGCTTGACAATAAAAAACACATGTTTGTGTGAAAGCAACGGGGGAAATAGATGTTAGAGTCAGAATGTTGATACGCGATATGGTTTTCATATAGCATTAGCGTGTGCTCGACAGTTATAAAAGCGTACACATATTCAAAATGTAGTTAACTGGCAAATAAACGACATAACGAAAGCGTCCAACTGAAATCAAATTGTCAAAACACGAAACAAATCAAACAATATAGTACAGTTATATTTCGTCACATAGCCTTACCTATGATTAAACACGTCATTGTTTCAAAATAGAAATGCTATCGGTTTATCAAAATTTTCAGTTTATAATTGTTTATTTTGCACATGTTTTAGGTGATGCATTAATTATGTTTTACCTTTTTTGTTTAAGTATTGTCCACAATACCAGCGGAAGATACGCCGACATATGTCTCTAAAGTCACTTGCAGCCCTACGGAAACAAAGTTCGACACTAAAGCTATTGTAGCATTGTAAGTTCCTTTGACGTTAGGAACCATTATTATAATGAGAGAAAGTTACATGTATCACTTAACTTGTGTTTTTTTTTGTGGAAATATTATATTGTCTGATGAGACATTTAGGATAGTGCTATACTATAATGTTATGCATCATCTTCATCATTTGATATACATGTATTATGTCGATTTCTTTTCTCGAGCAATTGCCTTTTTTCATCGCAATTACATTACAATACTGTTGTAAAGCAAGATACACTTTAAGCCTAAGATTAAGATAAACGCTCTTAATCATGATTAAGTCGAGCGCTGGAGGCAAGTAATAAAGATGTCCTAAATTACCACCGTACAACCCTCCTAGTCTTTTTCCTGAGGATTGTTTCGAAGACTTATGTTTTGTAAACACCATCACCATCTATTCGACTCCCAGCCCTGGCAAAAAAATTATCAGAACATGCTGAAACTATTCGGCATGGTATATACATTTATATAATTATTTTCATAACCGACTTGTCGAAAAATAGTAACAATGATTATAAAGGTATAACTGTCATCCTACATATTTTTTATAAACTTTGAGAATGTCCCCCCCCCCTAATCTCCTCTCTTTTGATACACTCTGAGAATGTCCCCTACATTATAAACTCTTTCTCCTGACAGATTATGCGAATGTCCTTCTATCCCGAAAGACTTTCAGAATTTCCCATCTAGTAAACCTCCTCTCGACTGATATACTCCGAGAAAGTCCCCTCCATTAAACCTCCTCTCGACTGACAACTCTTGTGCATGTCCCCTCCTGAAATCCTTCTCCACTTTACTGCAACCTTTGTCGATCTCTTTTGTCGTGTTTTCACCAAGACATCCACTGACTGAATAAGGAAATGTACCAATTAATAAAAAATACAAGGTAGAAAATATCAACCATAAGTTTCTTGTGCATTTGTTTAGGAATCTTAAAGGCCTAATATACGTACCTTCAGGATATTTTTCGGGATTCTGAAAAATTATGTTAAAAAAACAGTGATAACCATGCAAAATAAGCCTTAAACGAAGTAAACCTGAACGGTAACTAACAAGAAACTCTTGACAGAAAAATCAAAAGAACTGAAAATAATTCAGGTGTGGCCCATTTCAACAACAAACCGAAGTAAGAAGACAGTTCAAAATGGACGCGTGCTTACAAATATCGAGTTTCAACTACTGCTGTACCTGTAACCGCCTAAGAATTCATCTTGCATATTGCTGATATCAGTTTATCTGACCTTAATCTATAAATATAAAAAGTTATTAGGCTTGATTTTCGCTTCAAGTTTTGCCGAAAGTTACATATACTGGACCTTTAAGTCGAAAACGATGTTACTGCTTGCCTTTGGAATCGTTTGTAAGGCTTTTCATCTCGTCTTACAGTTTTGTATCTGGCTCTGACGGTTTTCTATCTCCTTTTCACAATAAATTGATTCAGTCATTCTTATGACATTTCATTTAATCTTGTTGTGAGCTCTTTCAATTCATTCTGGTGACATTCAATCCCCTATATAGGAAATATGTATTCATTTGAAAGACGTTTTATCCCATTTGTTTGACGGTTTGCTTCATTCGTTCAACTAGTCCCAAAGCAAAATAGTAGACATTCGTAGAGATTTGCTCTAATATTAACAATGCCTGAAACAACAAATATCATTTCAATTACAGTGTAAGTTTAATTTCGTCATAACCAGCCGTTTGTACACGTGTATTTTTGTAGGAGTATTTGTGGACTAATCCTGGCTCTGATGATAGCTTCGACAGCATTTGACTTACTCCGAGGACCATGCACGACAAAGTCCACCAAATCTGACACGCCAGATAAAGATGAACAGAAACTGAAAACCATCCATGAGGTGCATGCGCCAATACCTTTTACCATAGAGGGAGGACCACCAGTCGACTTTCCGTCTATGATTTATAACATCAGCTCTGAAGAATATAAGGTTCCTATATCAGAGGACGAAGTTCCTAGAATTTACCCTTCTGCCCCTCCAGATGAGTCACAATTCCCGCCACAACAGCAGCAACAAGGGTCACAAATCCAAACACAACAACAACAACAAGAGTCACATATCCAACAACAACAACAACAGCATGTTGGCGACGGTGAGTTTTATGTTTAAATTGTTTTATTCATATCAGCCACCCGCATTTAACAGCTTTATGCTGACAGTCATATACCCATGGACAAAGGTGTATAAACAAAGATGTCTTGCGCCTCATGTTGACTTTTCCATTATCCAGTTGGAATTATTTATGTCTGTGACTGAAAGTAGTTTCATACATTTGTTGCCGTTCATCTTATATCAATATGAACAGTTATAATTATCCTGCATTTACCTTAAATAATGCATGTAACACCCCTGGGGTATCCAGCATAACAATTATGATACAGGTCTGATGATAAGGAAATCAAATCTTGATAAGATAAAATAAATGTTTAAATGTACCATGCAATGCTTTGATACTAAGAATTACATCATTGCACTTTGAAATTTTTTTTCCAGTAGTTTTTTTTACCGACAAAATTTAATACTTTCAATTATTAAAAGAAGTAAATGAACAATGTTTACATCAATAACGAAAAAGATATTTTTTGTGGGTAGAGGACATTGTTAAATTATTATTTGTAAAATTTCATTAAACATTGCAAGGAAAATAAATCACATATAAACGAAATTGGTACAAATGTATTTTGAATACATATCTAAACATTTTCAAAAATATTTTAAAACATGAATGCATTTGATTCGACCGAATGTTAAGAAATATTATTGATATATCCTTTCTCAAATACTACGACATTGTCGTCAAAATCAAAGTTATAAATGGCGTTCTGTTTGATGTTTAGGACTTCTGGTAAAACTGTTTCTGTCATTCTCCGTGTGGACAAATGGAAGGAAGCTGCTGAATACAGATCAAGGCGGAGCTCTTAGCGCCGTCAACGGTATCCGGTTCCTGAGCATGTCCTGGGTTATATTGGGGCATACTTATTCATTTTCAATTGGATACGTCCGTAAGTAACATATTTGACATTAAAAAAAAAATTAAAAAAAATAAACATTTCATAAAGCGCCCTACCAAGCTAATCTAAAACGCTTTAAAGTAAATAGTTCACAGGAGTTGTATGAGCAGGCGCTAACTATTAGTCGTATGGCATCTGATGACTGATATCTCCCTCTATGCGTACATATTTAGGGGGGGGGGGGTGATGGAGACGTAATGTGTTCTGTTTGAAGTGGACCCTGCTTCCAACGGTATCTTTTTTAGTGCCACTTTACTTGAGTGCTACAGTACATAGTGCAACCCTAAACCATTATATTCTCCACTGCGGTTTTTGGAGGTGTGTTTGCAGGAAAGAACACATATCTGAATATTCCATCGAGTGGAGTTATAAACACTAAACCAGTTCATCCATTATCGAAAATACAACAATTTAGCTTAGGAAGAATCACTTTTGAAGATAAAAATTATTCTTAGAGGTAGAATTATTGTTGAAACAAGTGAAATACATAAACATGTAATTCTATATTTTCTTTTCAATACATTTTTCAGTGAACATTATCCCGTTCCTTAGCGATATGGCCTCTAGATGGACATTTATGGCGATATTAAATGGACTCCTGTCTGTCGATACATTTTTTACATTGAGGTAAGTTATGAAAAATATGTATCAAGGATAGTAATAATACACATTGTGGGAAGTTATATCGGGTGACGTGTTAGACTTTTTTGATACCTTTATGTACCAAAAAAGTATCCCACGGGTGCGATTCGGTAAACCTCACCTTATTGAAGTATGGTGTCAATCATTTAATTTGCAAAGGTAAGGGTTTAGCCGGGAGCTTTCATTTTTTTTTGTCTTAGACCAAACAAAAGTCTAATCGGATGCCTTTAAAGTTATCAAGATATTCCAGGAGGTAAGAAAGCATGAGTGATCATAGCTAGTAAGTTGTCGACATTAACAACATCATAAACTGTATTTGAAAGAATGCTTTTGTTTTTGTTTTTGTATAGCGGACTCCTTGTAGCGTATGGATTTCTCAAAGAAATGAAGAAAGCAAAAGGACGAATAAACTGGTTTATGTTTTACTTTCATCGATTTTGGAGGTACGTCATCCTACAACCATATCTTAACTCAGTGTTGACATCATCACTCCCTTATACTATCTTGTCAATGATTACATCCCCTGATCAATATTTACCATGATTACCTCCCCTTATCAATATTTATCATGATTACATCCCCTGATCAATATTTACCATGATTACCTCCCCTTATCAATATTTGCCATGATTACTTCCCCTTATCAATATTTACCATGATTACCTCCCCTAATCAATATTTACAATAATTACCTCCCCTTATCAATATTTCGGCCTCTGATCTCAATATACACCTGTAGTAAGTTATGACAAGTTAGCAATCATGGTTACAAAATATGGCTTCGTTTAAATGTACAGCAGATACGTAAAATCAAAGTCGAAAATTAACATTTTGAAATGTCCATACATAAAGTTAAACAACTTTAGCTGAAGTGATCATGAGTGTTTTGTGACAGCCTTGGCCAAGGGTTAACACTGCTTACGGAGTCCGATAACACTTAGGTACACTTTGTATTCTTAGTATGCTCTTATCGTGGTCTGCAACGTTACAGTCCACCATTCTCTGCCACGAGCTTTGTTTCAGAATCTACCTTGTTGCTGCCAAAGTTACTGTTTTTTTCTTTACTGCCATACGTTCTTTGTACTTCAATGTTATGATCTTAACAGTACTGATTTAATGCTCTTTGTTATCCCAAGCATATCACATAAACTTTTGCCAAAACATATTCCATGGATCTCAGTTGATTCCATAAATGCTATATCGGAACTGAAACTGAATAATCCAATGTTATTTCTTCCTTAATTATGATGGAAAATGATTTGTCGTGTACAAAATACTAGAAAAACGAAAACATGATTCCTGAACATGTTGATGGTCACATACTGGTACATTAAATAATCTACCTATTACTTTGTGATATAAAAACAGTGATGCACGATCTCCTCCATATATCTCATATCTATAGATCAATTCAGATATCTGTCTTCATAAATTTCTCATCCCGATATGCGGATGATAAACATTACCAATCTCTATATGCTTGAGTTCATAAACTAACTCGATCTCCGATATATGTTGATGTTAATAGACTCATAGGTATGGGTTGGTGTTGACGTCCCACAATATATAATATTAAAATATACATGTAAGTAGGCGTGGTGTGAAGATGGTTTGTGAGGCAATTTCCTTGCTGTTTCTAATTTTGAAAAAAAAATTAATTCATTTATTCTCAACCGTTCTTACTGTAACATTAGCAATGCGTTTTCTTTCCAAAGCCCATTTTTTATACGCTGTTGGTTATGATTTAACTCCTTCTTATTTGCTTCTGTGTACAGATAAACTGTTGTTTGGGAACTAACTCCTCCCAAAATGCTGTTGTTGGGGACTAATGCATTAAGATATTTTGTAGACTAACTCCCCTTGATAAACTGTTGTTAGGAGATTAACGTCTCATGAGAAGTTTTTTTGTGGGTCTTATGTCTATATCTACTCTCCTCCTTATAGCCTGTTGTTGGGAAAGATGACGTAACGTACACATGTGCTGCACTTTTTAAATTTAGTAATAGATACAGCATGCCGAAAACATGAATTAATCTACATCATACAGCTGTTTCATTCTCCTATGACTCTTCAGTGATGCTAGGGTCCTAATGGTGGGAATCAAAAATTTCTAAACTAATGTATAAGTAGAAGGGTCAGGTGCGAAAAACCCCTTTAATTTATGAATTTAGAAGTAAAATTACTAATACCTTAATTTACTTTTGTGTAGACTAACCCCTCCCTATATGCTGGTGTTGATGATTAGTGCGACTCTAGTCCGTTATTTTGGTGACGGTCCCGAATGGCAAAAAGATGGATTTGAAATCGAGTCCTGTGAGACGACATGGTGGGTAAACCTTCTGTATGTCAACAACTTCGTTCGCACAGACAAAATGGTAAGTTATAATGTATCGACACATACAAGAAAGATTATTCACATTTGTTTGTAGTTAAGAAACTATGATTTTGAAAATAAATAAATGAAGATTTTAAACAGTCAGATATTTTCATAATACGGAAAACATGAATTTATGAATCATCCTAACTGTTATGCATCGGATCCAATCTGTCATGTTCGATCGTTACGAAGAAAATATCATTATAGATTAGGAGATAAAGACAATAATGATATCAACTAACCACAGGGTTTTGCTCCATATTTGTTTTGCAGTAACCATAAACCATTATGTTATATATGAATAGAAAACACACCATATTTATTAACATGTAATCAAATGCTTGATCATAGGTGAGCTTATAAATAACAAATAGATAAACAAATAACAAAAACTCGTATTTGTTGCAGTGCTTTGGGGTTGCATGGTACCTTGCCAATGATATGCAATTCTACATTCTGAGTCCACTCATGTTGGTGCCGTTATACTTGTAAGTAATACGTAACTGTAGAAAATAGATTACAAAAAACATACAAGCAATAATTGATAATAACTGTACAAATACTTATTAAGCTATAGCATTTAATTACATTAAAAACAATTGTCGTACAAATTGTGTATGACATGAACGCAAGGTCATTCATTTCGGTCCATCATTCATCCAAATTCAAATTAAGATGTTATATTATGTTGTACTAAGTGGTATATACAAGATATTAAGTGTTTTATACAAGATACTAAGTTGTACGTACAAGATAATAAGTTGTACGTACAAGATAATAAGTTGTACGTACACCCTTTTTTCATAGTTGCCCTATAATACACCGCCGTAAATTTGCGTCTTGTTTTCAATTCCAATCAATTTTATTTTCAAAAGACAAATGGAATGGCACAGGCATAGCCTTTTTAAGCCCTCTCCATACGCAGTAACAAACCATAGTACATGCACAGACACATTTTTGTTGACATTATAACATATGAAAACAATGGAAAAGTATTTAATAAATAAATGAATGTTTTTGTTTTAACCGAATTGGATAATTGATACTTGATTATTGTCTAAGGTACATTTTTTTAAAGTCTACATATGGTCATGATTTATTTTTTTATGCACACAAGATTGGATAGAACGATTTTATAGACAGATTTAGCATATTGATATTACTATATTGCTCAATTTCTATATTACTTCTACAGCTTCAAGAAGATAGGTGTGCTTGTGTGTGCTGTCTTCTTGCTGGGAGTGACAGTTACCACAGTGATTATCTCTGCTACAAATAACCTGCCGATCACGCAGCTCTCCGAGTAAGTACTGTCATTCTTGTTCACATCACCAGGGTTAAAAAAAATAGGAAGTTACAGAATTAAGAATCATGTTATTTTCTTTCATGAAATTTCAATTAAAAATAATCCTCGTGATGTGATAGTCGGACTTTTTTCTTTCATTTATTGCATTACCATAAAAAAAAGAAATACCTCTTTGATGCTACATGTATCAAAATTAAAGGAATATAGAAAAAAAACTCTTTCTGTACTGCAAATTTTAGATATTGCTTGTAAATCTCACGTTTACATTTCGAAATCATTCGTACCATAATATCTCACTTACATATCTTGACTTGAAAGTAGTCAGAAGCAAGAGAAAAGAAAACACATACTGACGATACTATGGCACGTCAAACGTTTCAATATTAAAAAAATATATTGATTCAAAAAAAAAAAATATATGTTCAAAATTTACAAATATATATGCAATATTGTTCTATATATATTCAAAAAATAAAAATATATGTGCAATATTTTAAATATATATGTGATAATTTCAATATATATATGTGATAAAACAAATATATGTGCGATATTTCAAATATATATATATGTGATAAAAAAAATATATGTTCAATAATGTCAAAATATATATGTGAAAATGAGGTAAAAAATATATACATTCAATAATTGCATTCTGGGTAATGTTTGTAAAGACGGATTTCATTGGCTGTTGCAATTCAACATGTCTGCGCTCACGTTGCTTTGTAACCGGGCATGCTGCCGCGATGGAGAGCGCAGCTACGGTATAGGCCTATATTACATTCGCTGGTTTTTTATTGAAAGGCACAGTTCCACCAGGAAAACTTCCCATGCTACCCTTTGCCAGTAAGTTTGATTTGTTTTTCTGTTGTTATGTCGGTGGAATGGCAGGGTAGATACTGTAATGTATGTATTGCAAGCTTTTTTTGGTTTTACACATTCGTTATTCATGTTTTAATACTTAAAATTGTTACTTGATGTTGGTAAATTATGTATTATGGAAATAATTGAACATGTGTGCTACTTCATTTGATAGTAATTTTACACATATCAAATCCACGTTATGTTTTTACATTGCAGAACAAAATTATGGAATTTGAAGATCAAGATGGCAGTTACATGGTTAATGGAGGGTTTCCCGACTTCTTAGCCTTTTTTTCCTCCTTGGAAGCCTTGTTAACTTTTTGTGAAGAAAGGGCACTTGAAACAAACTTGACAGCAGGGGAGATTGAGTATTGTCAAGAAAACCTTCGAAGACATGTCCATGCACTTGAATTTATTGAACTTTATATTCTAGATATTCACAGTTATCAATATGATCAAGAAAGTAATAGTGTGCTGCATTCTATACAAACATTGCTGCTTGTTTTCCATTGTCTTCAATCTACATGGGATGAAATTTGCATACGCATTGGTAGTACTTTGACCACTTCACTTGCAAGTTTGAGCACATCAAATGTTTATTCTAATGGACCAGGGAGACCTTATATTCAGATAGAAATGGAAAAAACTGTCTTCTTGTATTCTCAAGGATTCACACTGATAGATATATCAAATATGTTTTTGATTAGTAAAACCACACTTTGGAGAAGATTGAAGGAAAGTAATGTTACTATGACTCGATACTCTGATTTAGATGATGAACAGTTGCTCAGAGAAATCCACAGCATATATCATAATCACCCTCACTGTGGAATCACCATGATGATAGGTCATCTGCGTGCCAAAGACATTCATGTGCAGCAAAAACGGGTTAGACAAGCCCTTCGCACAATTGACCCTGCAAGTTCAGTCTTAAGATGGGGGCTTGTAGCAAAAAGAAGATCATACAGTGTACCGGGACCAAATAGTTTGTGGCATATGGATGGGCATCATGCACTCATTCGATGGAGAATGGTAACACATGGAGCAATTGATGGTTTTAGCAGGTTGATTGTTTATCTGAAGTGTTCTTACAATAATAGAGCAGCCACTGTTTTAAAGCTCTTTTTGGATGCAACTAATGAATATGGAATTCCATCAAGAGTAAGAGGAGACAAAGGCAGTGAAAATGTTGATGTTGCACATTTCATGGAAGATTTCCGAGGTACTAATAGGGGAAGCTTTATAGCTGGAAGATCCGTTCATAATAGCAGAATAGAACGACTTTGGCGTGATGTATACTATGCAGTGATTCAGACTTATTATGCCCTATTTTATCACTTGGAGAACCTGGAGTTGTTGGATACTGACAATGAAACTGACATTTTCTGCTTACATTATGTATTTTTGCCTCGTATAAATCATTCACTAAAAGAGTTTAGCGAGGCATACAATCGCCATGGTATCAGAAGTGAGCACAACTGGTCACCTCACAAGATATGGACAAATGGAATGATTCAGGGAAATGGGTTGGACATAACAGCTGTAAGTGGGATGATGAATCAAGACATTGATGATGTTATGTACGGAATTGATTTTGAGGAGCTTCCATATACAGAGAACCAAGATAATTCAAATCCAATTGTAATTCCAGATGTTCAAGTGGATCAAGAAACCCTGATAAATGCTTTGCAAGCTCACTTTGATCCAGTAGAATACAGTGAAGATTATGGTGTTGATATTTATATTGCAGTTAGACAGTATATTCAGTCTCTCTTAAACATGTAAACTATATCTCTTATTTACAGTATTACAGTGAATTGGACAATTCATGCTGACACCACCACAGTATTGAACAAAACATTTTATCAGAAGAAAATTACGAAACTGTCTTTGTTTTATTCTCTCTTCATTAAAATATTGTTCAAAATTGGAATATGGCACAAGTTATAAAAAAAAAATCAAGTGTTTTTAGTACATGTGTATAGAATGGACAAATTACAATTACGGTAATATATATTATATCTGTACTGTTTTTCTGAAGTACTGGTATGCCTGTTACATGCATGTGTACTGAAACCTTAATGGTGTTTTCATACGCCTGTCAAAAAAATACTTGTAAATATATGGCGTTATCTGTCCGTCCGTTCAACCGGAGGAAAACTTTCGTTCGTCCAGAGATCTCCCAGTTTCAACTTTCAACAAACCCTTTTTTTTAGCTCAGTTGAGCTAATGTAATAGGGTTTCGTTCGTTGTGCGTGCGTCGTGATTAAACATATACCATTTTGATCAGTATAGATGGACAATTTGACCTGTGACCTATATGTTGACCTTTGGCATAACTCACTACTGTTATAAGATGTGCAAATGAAATGTATACATGGAGAATTTGATCTGTGACCTATATGTTGGTCTTTGCCATGTCACGTTTTACTGTTATATACATGCATATGAAACATATACCATATTAATCAGTATTGATGAACAATTCGACCTGTAACATTTTTATTTGACTTACTTGGAAGAGTTGCTACCCCTTGTTTTCATGTGTTGATCTTGTCCACAGATCTCCTTCCAGTTATCAATCAATCTTTTTCAAACCTGGCAGGCTTAATCACCATAACATAAAGTTGTGTTCTTAAACTACCTTTTGGTGTAGGATCATATTTGGCCATGGCAGTAGCTACCTTTGATAAAGCCCAACAAGGTTCTCAAACGAAAAGGACCTTGACCTATACTATATGGAAAGTCACAGAGGTCAAAAAGATAAAAACTTTCAAATGACTTCTGAAGAACCTTTGGGTGTAGGATCACGACGCAGACCTCGACCTGCTTTGAAGGTCACATGTCAAATAAATTTTACCTCGACACATTTTGGGTTACGGATTGTAAAGTGTATAATGCAATGCAGACCCATTGGGCCTCTTGTTGCGACATCTTTTGGAATTTAAGTCATTGGTATTTTAACACTGTAACGGGCATATTATGCATCTGTGTGGTTAGCCTCCAGTCGTGGTGTTGTGTCTATTGTCTACAGCATGTTTTCCTGTAAATTGCTAATTTACAGAACCACTGGACTATAATGATTGCACAAATGGACTTTTTAGGTCATCTGACGCAAAGGGTCAGGATGACCTATTGTCATCGTGCTTCGTGCCATTCGTAAACTTTTCCTTTAACAATCTTCCTCTCAATAACCAAAAGGCCCTGGGTGCTTATATTTGGCCAGTAGGTACCTGGGATGGAGTGCTACAAAGTTTCCTCATATGAATGACCTTGACATACTTTCAAGGTCACAGGGGTCAAATATGTAAAAACCTTTAACAATCTTCTCCTCACTAACCAAAAGGTTCAGGGTAATGATATTTGGCCAGTATGTACCTGTGATGGATTGCTACAAAGTTTTCTCATATGATTGACCTTGACCTACTTTCAAGGTCAAAGAGGTCAATTATGTAAATATTCCTTAATCTTCTCACTCTGAAAGGCCCAGGTGCTGATATTTGCTCAGTGGGTACCTGGGATGGAGTGCTACAAAGTTGCCTCACACAATTGACCTTGACCTAGTATCAAGGTCACTGGGGTCAAATGTTAAATGAACTTTTAACAATCTTCTTCTCAATTACCTGAAGACATTGGGTACTGATATTTGGGTAGTACGTACCTTGGACACAGTGCTACAAAGTTTCCTCATATGAATGACCTTGACCCACTTTCAAGGTCACCACGGCAAACATGTAAAAACCTTGAACAATCTTCTCACTAGCTGAAAGGTCCAGGGTAATGTAATTTGGCCAGTAGGTTTGTATGTAGATGTCAGATGGCTGTTAAAGCCCATGGGCCTCTTGTTGTTTTAGTACATTTGGCCAATGCTGTCCTCTTGACATAATCATGTTTCTGATCTAAATAATTGATAATTAATAAAGCATCAAGTGCCCATTATTCACTATCTAAATTTAGTGGCAACAGATGCTGATAAGTCACCGTATCATAAAATCCACTAGTCCTGATATATATGCATTTGGTCAAAGTTTAGTTGCTCAAGCACTTTGGACTCGGAATATTAATTTTGTACATGTAGTTTTATATCTGTTGAATATTAGTAATTTTGTTAAAGGGGCATCCCGCGAAAGTCAAAATTTCAGTTCTTGAATGTTCATGCTGTTTACACTATCAATTTTATTTTCCTACTAACCGAATAATCAAAGTCCGCCCGAACGGTCAGTTTGACCACTCGTATTGTTCGGGAAAGCCTGATAAACATAGCGCTGATCACTTAGCGTGACAGTGGTGGAGCAAAACGTCTGGTCAGACAGGTAGAAATTCCGCTAACTATTATGAAAGCATTCGTTTTATATGAATACATATGGGCAAAATCAGATCGCCATAGTCCATAAGAATACCCACTTGATATATGTATGTAGTATTTAGAATAAAAAATTGAAAAAAGTTTGCTTTCGCGGCATGCCCCTTTAAATGTACAGAATGGTAATGTATACCTTTGCTGTGGAAAAAGTCATTTAAATGAAATGTCCATCTACAAGAGAACAGATACTGTATGAGAGCATAAGCTCATTTAGCCCTTTGTGGACCAGGTAAAGTAATAAATCGAAGAAAATTGACGAGTCAGAAAGCTTTTATTGTTACTTATTACAAATATTCAAACAATTTTACAGACATGCATGGATTTTGGCCTTGGTCTGGCTCCATCAGTGCCCTTTGAACTTAATTTCACAAACACAAATAACATATGCAGTTCAGCATGCTCAAAACAGTTCTAACATTATTGCCTTTGCAAATTTGCAAATTTGCAATAACGATAATCACCAAAAAATATCTCATTACTGCTCATTACTGGATGTGCTACATGAAATTATAAAATAACAATGCTCAATTCATAACAAATTGCAACATAGAAATATTTTTTAAAGCCTACCAATTGTACTACCACAAATAATGCCGATTACACATACAAGAGGCAAAATAGTTCTGACTTGTTCATCTGGTATTGATCTCACACTTGCATTTGTAATTTCATAACCTGAGGACTTTTGAATTACCAAAAGATTTGAACATTCATTTGGACATTCTCTATAGCCCTTCATCCCAGATTGCCACTTGCTCAGTATAATTCTGGATGGACTGTTTGCTAGAATTGGGTAGTAGTCATTTAATGTTTATACATATTTGACCATGTATGATGAAAGCGAGTTGGTCATTAACCACCTTGGTGGGTTTTCATGCCCAAGGTTTCCCAGTTATGAGGTAAAATGTTGACACTGGATAAATGACGGATTTCAAGGTGTGGCATGAGCTCACTTGAACCTTGGGGTTAGGTGAGCTAAAATGTATAATTAAAACAGTTTTCATTAAAAGATGTGTACTAACTGTACAGTTTCACGTAACATGATTAACATTTTCCAAATCCCTGGCATTCTTTCACAGCTGTCAACATAAGTCGCTGTAACTGATCCACTTCACAAGCCCTTGGAATGTGCAAAGTTAAAGCACATGTTGAAGCATGTGGTAACCTTAATTCAGGAGGCTCCAAATCATAAAATTCAAGGTAAATTTTTGTTGAGAATCCGGCTGGTGGAATTTCATCTGCTCCTGTAATGAAGCCAAGAAGATCACCGAAGGTAATGTCAACTGCCTTTTCTGAAATGGAAACAAAATAATGATTGTGAGGATTAATGCTCAACTATACTTGGAAGATTATGGTTTAAAAAGAAGAAATATTTTTAAACTAAAATTTTATAACAATGTTATGTAGTTGATGAATGTAAAATTTGGCCTTGACCTTTCATCTGATGACTGAGGTTTGGTCAGTTATTTTTTTTTATTTTAACCAACTTTAATAAATAATGTTTAACATTATTAAAGTTGGTTAAAATAAAAAAAAAAATAACTGTCAGAACTATAACAAAGTGTTTTATACCAGGAAAAAATGGTAAAATTTGACCTTTGACCTAGTGACCTTGAGGTTTGGCCAGTTGACATCTATTTTCCTTTTATTTTTCGACCAATATTCCTTCATAATGTTTATATAACAAAATGTTTACCAGGAAAAAATGGTAAAATATGACCTTGACCTTTGACTATTGACTTTGAGGTTTGGTTAGTTGATTTTTATTTTTTGATTATTTCATAACATTGTAATAAAATATTTATCAAAATCAAATTTACAACCTGATTACTAAGGGCACCTGTATCTCTGATTCGGGGCTCAATTATACCTTCTATGTCTTGCAGAAAGATTTCCCAGGAATATATGGTGTCATCCTCCTTCATCCGCCTATTGCTTCCTTCTGCACTGTATACAACCTGAATTTCTTCAAGAAAAAAGGCTTTGGTAACAATTCTTGTCTCGCAAAAAACAGTCTTCCAAGAACTTGGATCTTTCTTGATCAAATCCCACAAACCACAGACCTTGTTCATACCTGAACAGAACTGGTTGACTTCAGCTGAAGTTCTGGAATGGAAATGTACAATAATAGATCATACAATATCCTACATAAAACAAAAAGGGATGTAACTCAAAATTACTTTTTTTTGGTCAAAATAACATTGGCATGTTATTTACAGATTGTAGATGTGTTTAATTGTTCAAAAAACAATTCTATTCTTCAAGTTCACCAACATAACCCATTTGAAATTTAGAAATTTGTCTCAAATAAATGAAAAAGTTACCAATTGAATACACTCAAACCAGTAAGTAATGCTCACAAAAGAAGGTCAGACTGATGAACAGTGCGATAAAGTGATGTTAAATACAAAACCAATGATTAAGGGATTTTCATTATTTCTTATGCTGATGAAGTTATTGTCACATTTCCACAACAGCCCAAAAATTTGAAGTATAAATTAAATAATTTCTTAATTAATTTAGAACGCTCCATTGGTGACACTTTTTTGAAGATCAGTACAGACGTAACACATTTTGGAAAATTAATGACCACCCGAATGTCATAACTAGTATTATAAACGACATCGTTAAGACAGTTGTTTAGAAAAAGTAGTATTGCTATTATTTGTTCTCTAGGCATGTTAGAATTTATTATCCCAGGGACTTAAGTATATATACTTATTGATATTATTTCACCTGTAGTATATCTGCTGCTTCACAAGAAAGCCTATAGCCTTTGCCTTTTCACTCTCTCCTATCCCCAAATTCCATGCTCCTTGAAAGCCTTGGTCAACTAACCAATCTCCTCGTTTAGCCAAAAAAGTATCCCTCTCATCCATTGTTGCAATGTTCTTTAGCTTAGGAAAAACAAACAACAGAATATACATCATCTTCAGGGCTTGGTGAGGTATCAATGTAAATGCAATATTTTAATTTTACCTTACAAAGTATATTAACTTAAATAAATATAGGTATGAATGGATGTATTTTCACAAAACATAAAACTCAGTTCACATGAGCAGTACAACTGCTTGTATTTTAGGTCCCAGAATACCTTGAGCAACAATTAAATGACCATTTTTTATAAATAGTTGAAACTTCGCATGTCTGCATTTATTTTATGTCTACAGATCAAATTCATATACATGTACATTCTTCAATCCAGAAGTCTTTCCTGAAGGATATCGCGCAACATAAACTATCAAACATTTAGCAGTAAAATATTTTGACCCCAGGTTGTGAGTACATTGGTGTTAAATACATGTCCCTACTAGATGTTCATGTCAAAATTATTTGAAATCCACTAAACTGTTCAATTTGTTTTAAAGAAGAAGCTTTGAAAAAATAAACCTTGAAAATTTGACCCTTTATTATGGCTCTAATCCGAGAACTTGATCAGTGACAATTATATGAACTTACTTCCTGTAGGACCTCTCTGTTGTCTGCATCTGGGACTATCGATATGTCAGTCAACACAATTTCAGCTACTCCTGTCATACATGCAAACAATTCCTCGCAAAGGCAGATCCCTGGTCCATCATTTGCAAGACTGATGCCAACTAATTCTCCAGCAAAACCATAATGCCCTTCCTCAAGTTTCTGCAGATTATGGCTGAATACTTTGCTCTTTGCTCCCCCTTCAAAAAGGCTGCTGGTAGCTAGTTCTCTAATTGCTAATCTATACAAAAATATTAAAGTGAAAATGATGTTCTAAATGATCAAGTATGTCATATGTCAGTTACACAATAAAATGATTATATAAAACTATACTACAAGTATGTGGTACATAATTAATTACAAACCCAACTTCATAGTAAATTTCTAGAAAGTGAAATTAGCTGCAAGCAAAAACATAAACAAAGGCAAGTTCTTGAACACTGCAAAAGCTCAATAAGATCTCTGGGAATTCTAACAGCTATCACTCAATTGCTGCTTAAGGACAGAATTGTTAAGTTTCATTCATTACTTTCACTGCACCAAAACGTTCATATTAATTCAATCAATGTAACTGTCAAATGATGATCAGTATATTGTATTAGGTAAGTATGCAACTTGATAGGAATCAAATACTGGTAATTTTGAAATTTTTTAGATTCATATCTTATGACTCGAACTCCAGATATTTTCCAAAACTCAATAATATGTGAAATTGTGGAATTACACTGGAGTAACACATACCAATACTGTGTTCAATTTCAATTTGTTGACCCCTAATCACATTTCTAAAAGAAATCTGGTATTATACTTAAAAAACACAATGTCAATGTGTTGTGTAATGAAATAGGAAAGTTTTCAGTTATAATCAGTTACAATCAATAAACAAGAGCACCGCCCACGGATGCATAATACGCCCTATAACCTACGACACACAAAGGGTAAGAGTAATTGACAAAGTTTCAAAGAAAATGGTTATACAATTAGAGAGATCTTCGGACAAGATTAAAATACTGAAATAGACAAAAGGGAAATAACTCAACCAAAAATTGTTGAATCAATATGCCGTTCAGGTTAACACAACTCCATATCATGCTTCTTGAATCTACCAAGTTTCAAAGAGATGGGTTCAAAACTGAGAGAAGAGATCTCCGGACAAAAATAAAATACTGAAATAGACAAGAGGGCAGTAACTCTTCCAAAAACTGTTGAATAAAAATGGATTTCAGGAAATGTATTTGTTATTTTCAAACAAAAAAGACACTCACCTCGTTTATTATGTGTGGTTATATTATTGACTTAAAGAAGTGAAGAATAAATCACAAAAAGAACGATGTAAATTGATCAACAGATAAAAACCACACAGCCTTTCAAAGCCAAGCACCCTATTTTCACCTCTGAAAAAACAGTTCCCATTGTATCGTGGCACGCAAATTAGTACCGGTATGTATTAGTTTTAGGCTTTTAATTACATGATTTTGGAAACTAATATTATTTTTTTACCAGTTGTCTTGACATGTCGGTCAAAATGGAGCAACATGCTTTTTGTGTTGTTCTTCCAAAAATAGCGACCAATAGGTGGAGCTGCACATGTGCAGTGTTGACATATGCAAATACCACGTCACAGTGGAACCCACGATACAATGAGAACACAGTATACTGTAAATTTCGAATTCCTCAGACCTTATTGAGAAATCACTAACTCTTCATATTTAATATACATGGTCCATTATTTAATTAATGCACATTTCATCATTATGAAATATCATTTACATCAATTAATTTCATCGAGATTAATTAATATCAACTCATAGTCAAATAATCATAAACCGAGTTTCAATAAATAATTTCCAACATTGTTACCCGCCAATTGTTAGTAACTGTGCAACGGTAGAAGTTCAATGGGTACAGTAGGCAACTCTGGTTATTGGAACTGGGTAAACTGATCGTGAGTCGGACAATTTCTATCGTATTTTACGCACATTTTGGTTTGTAATACTTGTAGGCCCTACACCGCGCACTTCTCTACACTTGAACAAGGCGCGACAACTCTGGGTAGAGATTGCAATGAAAAAGTTCTGAACGGGCGAATTCTCAAATCCAGCATAATTTTGTAATCGGGGAATAAATGCATAACAATTTACATGAATACAATATTTATCATATCGTAAACCTCATAACCATGGACATGATTATACAAAAGCATTTCTGGTCACCGATTACATAATCACCATACTGCTCGGTAATGGCGGGAACAAAATTGTTGGCTTGTTTCTGACCAACATGTACATATAAATAACCAGAAAACCCCCGCACGGGAACTCCAAATAACTACTCATGCAATTCAACGGACCGACATTTCTGACAAACACTACGTTAACCATATTGTTCTTCTTTGTGTTAATCCATGTTACTTACCTGAAACACGAGAGATTGTCCGACTACAAAAGTTTTGATCGTTCGACATCCGGGTACTTATTACCTCCCCTGTCGGCTAAGGTTACACACCGCCAACTTACTACTAAGTTATGAAAAATAAGTACCCCTCATAAAACCTCTACTTTTACACGTCACAAGTACAGTAGCTATTTTTTGATATTTTTGGGAACATGTAAAGATTTCAACTTGTCTAGAACGTCCGATCATAGGTACCAAGCTAGATATCTATACTATTCAGTGCCACATTTCTTGATCCCATTAAAAAAAATACTTACTTTGTTGAGTTGCACGTTGTAAATAGGGCGCAGACATGTTGAATTGCAACAGCCAATGAAATCCGTCTTTACAAACATTACCCAGAATGCAATTATTGAATGTATATATTTTTTACCTCATTTTCACATATATATTTTGACATTATTGAACATATATTTTTTTTATCACATATATATATATTTGAAATATCGCACATATATTTGTTTTATCACATATATATATTGAAATTATCACATATATATTTAAAATATTGCACATATATTTTTATTTTTTGAATATATATAGAACAATATTGCATATATATTTGTAAATTTTGAACATATATTTTTTTTTTTGAATCAATATTTTTTTTAATATTGAAACGTTTGACGTGCCATAGCTGGGCGGAGTCATGGTAATGAACATTATTATTATAATACATTAGCTGGGCGGAGTCATGGTAATGAACATTATCATTATAATACTTTAGTTGGGCGGAGTCATGGTAATGAACATTATTATTATAATACTTAAGCTGGGCGGAGTCATGGTAATGAACATTATTATTATAATACATTAGCTGGGCGGAGTCATGGTAATGAACATTATCATTATAATGAATTAGCTGGGCGGAGTCATGGTAATGAACATTATCATTATAATACATTAGCTGGGCGAAGTCATGGTAATGAACATTATCATTATAATGAATTAGCTGGGCGGAGTCATGGTAATGAACATTATCATTATAATACATTAGCTGGGCGAAGTCATGGTAATGAACATTATCATTATAATGAATTAGCTGGGCGGAGTCATGGTAATGAACATTATTATTATAATGAATTAGCTGGGCGGAGTCATGGTAATGAACATTATCAATATAATACATTAGCTGGGCGGAGTCATGGTAATGAACATTATCATTATAATACATTAGCTGGGCGGAGTCATGGTAATGCCATGCGATATTACAAATGGTCTTTGGAAGAGAGAAGAAAACATTCCTACTTCAGAGAGGAAAACCTTTGTCCAGCACTCCTCAACGTGGCCTTGCAATCTGTTCGGTCAGGAAACTACTGTAAGTTGATATTCGCTATTTCCATTTCTTTGTTCATCATTCCAAATAACAATTAACGAGAATAAAGTCCATCTTTCAGGATTATCCGATAGCTACAATTGTCTACAATATAAGTATCCCAATTGTCTAAATCTTCGCAACAATAACAATTGGTATCATCTCCATCATATATCGATATGTGTTATAGAGTAGTTATAAATAACAAATATATAAAACTCACTGGATGGCCCAGTCGACTACACTCGACGGACTACAAAATCAATGATATAGTTTGTGACAAAACGTTCACCTCCAGAATTCGTAAATTTATTGGAATTTGATGAAAGAATAACGCCCACTTTGCTTCTACTGTTGAAAATGATTTTGTATGTGACAGATTTATGTAATTTCATTTACATTGCAATGTAATCCTTTAGATGGATTTCATATACATTCAAAAATTGTATTCATATAAACAACTTCAACCTTGAATTACAGACTTACCTCTCCATATATATAACCCAAGGATACTCAATACAAAAACATATACCAGCAAACTTCAATAATGTTTCACTGTTTCAATGTAGACAGAAAATTTGTTATGTATAATTTGTAGTGTTTCTAAAGGGCATATTTATCCAATTGGTGATTAAACTAAAGCAAAGTGTCCTTTTTTACCTTACTTTCAAACAACTGACTGCCATCATTGATGCATTCTTAAAGAACAGTGTCACTAACGTTTTCCTTGTTTCAGGCGCTGCTTTTAAAACCCTCGATGAGGCGATTGAACTCCGTAAACAATATGGATGGGTTGACCATTTCACAGGAGTGACACTCTATTACATCGCAATATTATACATGCAAATGTGAGGATTATTTTTTATTCTTAATCCCACCATTGTTACATACCAAAAGGGTAAATGGATCAAGAATATGCTTATACATAGATGCAATATACATATATATTAGATGTGGTCTGACTTTTCAATTCTCATTGGCTAAAATATGGTCACATGAAGGTCCATATTTTGTGATATCGACCTGCTGTTTCTATTTTTAGAAACACCGAGTCAATTTGCATTTGTGACGTCATCATTATTGTGACATTATAGTACCCATGCATGCAACTGTAAATTGCATGCTTTATTGAGACAGATATAATGCAATTTAAGTCTTTTGCAAACAACTTGCACTTCTTATATAAAAAGTAAGGACCTTTGATTCGGTCAATATGGCCCCGGCGTTATACCAACCTGGTAGAATCTAAAATATTTTATTCTATTAGGTCGGTATAACACCATATTGACCTCAGCAAAAGTCAATAATTGATATATGTATCCATTATGCAATGCAAACCTGTTGTTTTTCTTTTTTATTTGATTGATGTATACGCAATCGTCCTAAATACTCGAAAGTAGCTCACACTTTTGTTTTCTACATCCTTGTAACATGTTATAACGGAATTGAATGGTCACTACACAAAACCTGGTTGATCAGACGAGAAGACTACAAGTATTTCCTTTAATCCTTCTTGTATATCAAAAGAAGCTTTCGATCGCACAAAAGTAAAGTTACCAAGCTTTAAAACCGATGTGAGTGCTCTTACCAAAAAGGAAGGTGGCTCATGAGGTTTTGTGTAATCAACTTTCTTTCAGAAAGTTTTTTTTTATCAGTAAAATGTATAATATTTCGAAGATAATTTATAGAAGTTTTTTTTAAATTTGGCGGGGGAAAGCACTACTGTAGATTTTACATAGAAATTCATGACGCAAAATACTTTTTTGAATGCTGGAACAAAATGGGAAGGATTAATGAAAAATTTTGTCAGATTATATTTCGATAAAATCAAAAGCAAAATGGGGTCACTCGGCATTTTTTCACATGTGTTAAGGGAAGGTGCAGAGAAGTTTCGAAAAGTGTATCAATTTTCTAAACAAGCAAAAACCACTACAATGCAATCACCTTTTTTCTGAATGAAACCAATATGATATTTGCGTGTCTGAAATTTTGTGGCATACTCCAGGAGTGCAAATAGTAAATGTAAAAATATTTTCTGGAGTATCGAGGATGTTCTGATAAGTAATCAAACACGTGATCATATTTTTTTTCAGAGGAAACTTTCGCTTAGCTCTAGAAGTCAGCCAACAAGCATTTGACATACTGGAACAGTGTACTCCTGATCACCCGGTGAACATCAGAACTGTTAATGCCACAGCGCATTGCTACCTAGCAATGAATGATGAGTTGAATGCCAGAAGATACTTCGATATTGCATTAGCGAAATATCGCAGTTGTAAAACCATTGCCATCACTCTTAAGATCTGCATGTTACATCATTGCCTAGTGCTAGGCGATCCGCAGCAAAGACAGGTGGCTTATTCGTGTTTACGAAAGGAATTTTCAGAAATGTCGGACACTGAAACGAACATCGGTCAACGGATATCCGAATACATGGCTTTATATTCAGCTGGCACAGGAAAATTCTGGAATTGGAAAGTTAACGGCCGCGAGTTATTAAGTAAGCACTGCAAATTGTGTCTTAATAAGTACCGTGTGTTTTCACATTGCCAAAGCGTAGTCCAGATGAACAACGGTGTATTCTGCAGGGGTCAGTCATGTAAATCGTCTGACAGCAGTTGTACCAGGTCCCAAAGGCAGCCATCGGAATCTTCAGACAGCAGTATTACCAAGTCCCAAAGGCAGCCATCGGAATCCTCAGACAACAGTATTACCGAATCCCTGAGAGAGGCGTCGGAGTCGCCTTATCTACATCACACAGATCCAAAGAAACCCGTATGAATTCTTAAAATGGCGTCTTTCAACTCCTGACACAGTATGATTAATTTGCTTTTACTGAACAATCTTGGCACTTATAAAAGGATTCGAAAGATTGTGACGATTTAACCTGCCAAAGCGCAGAGTCCTTTCCGTAATAGATTATTCCAGAAAACTCGTGCACACTGACATTTAGGCAGATTTCAATGGAAACGCTTGTAATTCTTATGTGGTAAACACGTACTGCAGTAGGAGATGTTATTGTCTCTAATGAATATAGTCAAACTCTTTCTCAAATGTAATACTGATAATTGCATACTCCCAAGGAGATAAGTTTACTTCAGGTGTCATGCGCTGTTCCAATTGAAATAATTGGTACATGACTGATGTGTACATTGAATACTGGAAATAAAATATTGTACCTTGTGAAAGAAAACAATTAGGGAATAGTGGCAACGGTTGGTGGTCATCAACGTTATTGACATTATGCAACCATCATTCATAATACCAAATTAAATCATTTATTTGTGTAGCATTTAGATTAACAAATACTGTAAAAGTGGAGTTGTTCGCGGTGTGGAAATTTTCGCTAAACTCGCTTGTATTAAAACTCCGCGAATATATCCACACGTGAACATATCAAACACCACTCAAACTCCACTGTGTAAAATAGTATAATAGGTACATGGTGCAAAACAGCATGACTGACAGTGCGAAAATGTCAACACCGCGAACGGTTTGAAGGCTGGCTAAGAGAGAGAAAAAAATCCACACGTGAAAATATTGGCTTTTATAGTAAATGTTATAAAGCGTTGTTTAGAATGTATTTATAAATATAACTTAATAGCCCATAACAACGTATTACAGTAAGGAAGACTCTGGAACACACATATACGTCAAACGTGATTCCGTGGCAAAAGTTCATACCCATAACATAAGCGATATACCATATATGTATCTTCAATCATACACCCAATCATGATAACTTGTCGGTGTCGACTTATAAATACATACTGTATATTAAACAAAGATGATGTGATACAAACACATGCTGCACCTTTTAAATTTAGTAATAGATACAGTATGCCAAAAAAAAGTTAATCAAACTGCATCATACAGCTGTTTGGTCCTTCAGGGACCCGTCAGTGATACTAGGAGCCAAAAGATGGGAATTCGAAAAGTCTTCTCTATATAAACTTCAGAAAACAACAAACACTTCTGTGTGTTTGCCTGACTAGCCTGTCGCGTGCAGTAGTAGGAGTTTATTAAAAATGAAAAACACCAGGATATTACATGTAAAAACTAAATTCAACTTTATACCATCACGTACAATCACCTGTACGTATGCGTTCACACTTAACGTAACCATGTGCAATCAATCGTACACCTTTCAACAATTACATATAAACTGCCATACAAATTATCGTCATTTAGTCCACCATATTCCCTTAACCCAATGCTAACCCAATGCACTGCCATCCGTTCTCATATCTACTCAAACCATCCCATCCATCTTATCAGCAGTTATCGAAACAACAGTTCTCTGAAAGGAAACCTAGCTAGCCACCCAACCTGAAAATCCTATACGGGACTACAGGAGGTGCACCAGACCTGAATGCTTAGGCTTCATAAATTTCTGGGATTTTGCATAAAACTGTATCCCATCAATACTGCCATACGGAACCACAAACAAAAAAACATATCTAATATTATCTAATCTATCAAATAGAAAAAAATATTCCTCAACTAGTTTGAAAACTATTCTGTAAAATAGATTAAAAATGTGTGAATTATAGCATGTTACTGCGAGTCGACGCGCTAGAAAAGTGGCGTACCTACTCGCGTACCCTCGCTATCCCACGTCAATGCACGTGCTAACATTCTGATTGGCTAACCCGATCTGACAGAAAACCACCCGTAATTCCATCCCTGGTTTATACGTACCGACAAGACAAATAATTCCCGCTATTACTTCGAAACGCGGAAATATTTCATTATAAACTAATGTGGAAGCAGAAGGGTCAGATGCGTAATACCCATTTAAATTATGAATTCAGAAGTACAACTAAACTAATTCTGTATAATTTCAAATAGTGTACTATGTAAATTGTATAAATAAAGAAATATACATACTCTTTTGATGATGAGGTCATATCAGTACACACGAGTTACACGTTCAAGCGTTGTTTATTATATATTTATGTTTATGTCTATGAATGTAATTATCAACTAAAACTTAATATTTTTCACAATACATAATGGTTAAACTTGCATACACTTTGTGTTAGATAGTTCCAAATATGTAATGACTGTGATTTATCAATACGTGTAGTATTCAGACGTTCATAAATTTAAAAGTTAAAATAATGACATTCTACAAAACAAAAATTATATGCACTACCCTAAATGTTCTTATTTATTTATGAAGGAACTACAGACGGAACAAAACTGGTACCAACGGCTGGACTTATTTCAAGAGAATATGCTATAACTTTTAAACATTGACTGAACTTCCCTCAAAATAGGGTAGTTTGACGTCTACATACAACACATATAACATTGTATGTCAATCCTAAATCATCTGAATTTCGGGTTTGGGTGATTTCATCTAAGAAAAGTTTTCTATGATAACAATGAGTTACATCATAAAAGTTTCGGTCTCTAAAAGGCTAAGATTAATTCAATCTGACGGAAGATTTAGACTATCAGTGGTAGTCCCAGTTCCAAACATTGGCAGTAACAATATACATGTAGCTGAAATTAATACCTTCACGTTATATATGAAATATTTCTTCAAGAACAATTTTCTTTCTGTCGACATACAATCATCGTCGGATACCCACGGTTGATCTCGCTTCGCTAACTCACTCATCACAATGGTACAACTGATGAGTGAGTTAGCGAAGCGAGATCAACCGTGGGTATCCGACGATGACATACAATGTATATGTAATGTAATTTAATGTTATCAGAGATGGATACTGATTTTGAACACACCTACAGCGTTATTCGGTGAATGAAAATACAATGATAACGTGATAGTGGGAAGATATCATTTATGGCTGGCTTTCTGTGAACGTAGTAATTCATGACGTACATAGAACATCAATTTGTTTACCAGGTAAATCACAAGTACCCTGTCTAAAACCATTTCAGATAAGCCACTTAAGTAACTATGCAACGTATCAACACATTTAAATAACAACAGTACGTTATTGTTAAACTGTATATATCATCGGGTTATACAAATGATAATGTTCACAATATCAGCCTTCAAAGCGATATTTTGCAGAATAAATGTAGTTAATTTTGCAATTTATTGAAGTCATGTATAATATCAAATGAAGATTGACATTATTACACAAACGAAAAATAAACATTTTAAGATTGAGGTTAACTAAGTAATAGTAATTTGCGACTTGTAATATTTTTTCTGTACAATGTCAAATTAATGCATTCAACATGTCATATTAAATGCATTTGCTCGATTAAATTTTCTTTAGGATGTTTTCAAATTGTCTTTTGAATGAAAACAATCATGGGGGGAGGGGGGCTGGGTATAGGAAAACAAATGTGGACTAGCTAGGTATTTTTAGCTTGTATGAGGCAAGATATTTTATATCCATACACTTTGCCTTCGTTTTCAACTTTTACGGTATGTTTAAAAATAATTACCAGCAGCATTTGTTTTTAATTCACTTTGATTTGTCATGTCTGGTTGTGATTGATAATGATGCCTCAGTTCTCACTTTGAGGCCATGACATTTACTTGCATCTTGGATTTTCCTATATTTACTAGGCGGAACATTCTTTACGAAAATACACTAAAAGCTCAATAAAAGCACATTAAATATACCGATGGAGATATAGTATGAATGATTGAATTCCTGGTTGACCATGCTTTTGTTGAGTTTGCAGGAAAGAATTTTCAGCAGACTCTTGGCATTCCGATGAGAACAAACTATGTCCCGCTCTTAATTGATTTGCTGTTTTTGTTTTTATACCGGGTCGAATTTGTGGAAGAGCGTATCAGAAGAGGTTACAAAAATCTAGAAAATGTCTTAATTTCACATTCAGAAATACATGTATCAACCATGTATTGTCTATAGATAACAAGATGTTTGCTGACCACTTTGATCGTATATAACCTTCTTAACTTTAAATAAAGAACACAACAGACTCTTCTATATCAACTGCTTACCTTGATCTCTACTATGACCAATATGAACAGTTTGCTTCTTACCTATGCGATAAACGTGGTGATTTTGGATGTTCCAATCGTGAAGTTTCCTTTTCTTGATAGTAACACCCCTGCTTCTCTAACCAATGGTAATTACATGTTGCAAGTGATTCGTTATTCAAGGGATTGCTCTAAGTATCGATATTTTCATGATGGATGTCGGCTACTGACAAAAAATGGACACAGGGATTCGAGAGATGCATATTGACGAGGACTATGGTTTTGGCAAGTTTTATGGTTGTCAACTTGGTCTGATTGAGAAATATTTGGTATTCTTGTAAGATATTACCAAGATTTACAAGGAGGGTGTCGTCGATGTAGCAGAACATTCTTACTCCTCCAGAATATCTGGTCTTATTCTCTTGTTACCTTTTCAGGGGTCTCCCTTTAAATATTACCTTTGGTCATACTTTGCAACTAGTTAAATCGATTTTAAGTTCGGAGTATGGTTTTTGCTGACGCTTCGATACACTGATTTATTTCCTATTATATCTATAGTTTGCTTAATTGGTTTTTAAATAGTTTTTTTTTTTAAATAGGTTGTCCCTTTTCGGTTTTTTTTTTTTTTTGAATAGGTTGGTCCTTTTAAAAGAAAACAGGTATGGATGCACATATACGATAGTGTGTACTTGGGACTGCAGCCAGTTGGGAACCTGCCAATCAAACTAGACGTCCGAACCAAAAACATTAGTCACAGTGTATTGTGCTCTTTCTCTCTCTCTCTCTCTCTCTCTATATATATATATATGTATATATATAAATATTTTTTCATACAAATGGCAAAATTCAATAAATAATATTACGGGTTAACATCAATGATAAGTTGATAACATGTATTTTGATTGCATCAGCGTTCTACTACACACCTTAAATGCAACATGTAAAGGTCATATACGTCTCTGATTTAGTGACCAGTTTTATTGTCTGCAAGAAATGTCGTCGGTATCTTATTTAGGAAAGTCATAAATGGGGAGCGGTGGAGAAGGGCTTTAGTTTATCGTACCTGATCACGCTTCTTCCTGGTAGCAAAATAGCAACTTATGATGTTGATGCTTTTATTACATTAATATATATACATATGTTGAGGTCATGACCTTAGGTTTTCCAGGAAATGTCGAAATTTTCTATATAATAGTATCCTGTAAGTTCAATTTCACAGATGATCTTTTGCGTTTCAGTACAAAGGACGAAAGAAAAATATTACCGGCAATCATTTCCATCTAGTATCAGGTCCTGTAGAGTGAATAGCAAGCAAATCACTACACACAGAATCGAACTTGGTTGGATACAAAGATGGCAGCATTTAGAAGACTTCAAATGCAAGTGGAGAGGACTGGTGTATTGGCGAGTGTCCCTAATAACGCTAAAGCCCGTCTCATGTACTATCTGGACTGCGTTTGTTCAGTGTTGGAGACTGGCAATGATATGGGCTCCAATATGAATTGGTTGAGGAACTATGAAAACTATGCTTTCCTGTCGGCAGATGAGACAGACGAACTATATCTGCTGTGTTTGATGATAAGTCCGGACATCCTTATCAACAAGTGTTTCTTCCATGACGACGCTTTGTGTGGTGACAGTAACAATCAGTTTTACAGGATCACCGCCGTGCAAAACCGCTTCATCGTCAGCCGAAGTATCATGATCGCCGGACGAAACCGGAGCGTTAACGAAATCATGACGTTTAAGTTGTCCTGGCTGAGAAAGAACTACCTGATACCGATAGTAGCACTGAAGAACGAGATCGATGCTCGCAATAGTCTACGTCAGAAACAAAGAACAAGAAGGACTCAAGTGGCATACATACCGTCATGGAGATCATGGAGGTTTGCACGACACTGAAGGTCGTGCCGGCACACCAAAATTCTTAAGGCAAGCTTCATGTTGTTCAACATGTAACGTCCTTAAAGTTGCTTAGTTTGGATGTGAAAGTTCATTTGAACGAATATAAACGGTATGTACTTTTTAACGGTTGTCTGTTCGACATCTCGACACCGACTATCATAAAACTAAATACACAAAATAAATAATTTGTGATATATAAAGCAATGTTTTTTCGAACATTCTACAATCAACAATTTTGATTCAAATCATGCTTCATTGTTATATTTGTATTTCCTCGTCCAGTTTTCACAAGAGAAATCTGTCTGCTGATTTACGCGGCTCCTGGATGAAATATATACACTGGGAATCTGGAGAGCGGATCTGAACTGTGGGGAATCGTGAATTCCACCAAGAAAATAAATGTATACTCATGTCTGCTCATTCTTTCCATACAAGAATTCACGTGATTAAGAAGACCAATTGCTTCAATGATAGCTGATAATCGGCATTGATGAATGATTCAACTGACCGTCTTTGAATAGCAAGATATAATGAAGTATTCATTCTTTGTTTCAATTTTTTTCACAACGACATTATGTTCGGTGACCGGAACATTCCCATTTTCAAGAATATCCTATCACGAAATTAAACATGATAAAAGGAAATGAACAGTTCACTATAAAAAGAGTCCCGTGGAAAAAAACACGTTTGAGACATTGAGACGTTGCAAACCTATGGAGCGGAAACAAATGTGATTCGGACGGACGGAGCGATCACAACAGGGCATCCGCCATGTGGCGGGGAAATCAAAATGATTAAGAATGAACACTACAATCGTATATGTTGTTCTCTTTTTTTTCCCAACCTTAATTTGGGGCTGTGCCTTTGTGTATTTCTAGTATGATTTCAAGGTCCTACTGTATTAAACAATAGCCGATGTTTATTATCAAGGCATTATATTCTTTAAGTAACAATCTGATAACACTATGCATATGATTTGTAATAAAGTAAAAAGCTTTGTGAATTTGACTTCGATTTTTTGGAATTATTTTATGTAAAATGTCATCTTATGGTTGGAATAAGATAAATTTCTATAGGGGTATTCCCAATACTACAGAGGTTTTGCTCATTTTAACGTTCTACACCCCTAGAATATGACCTAGGAAAATTAAAGGACACCTTGCGGACAGACCATAAGCCTAGTTCGATCCTTTCATTTTCATCCATGAACAAAATATCTTGGTAGTGTGACGGCATAATTTGCCGTCTTTAAAGTCGGGTGTCGGTCTTTTGTAATCTTCATTTACCAAATAATTATCTAATTGCTAGCCGTGTGGATGAACTTTCTCGATGAACCTACGCCCTCGACACCCCGATACATGTCATGACAAAACTGAAGGCACGCTCAGGAAAAAAAAAACACATGAACAATCGCTACGCTGGTACCCGTGTTGAGAGGATTACAATGAAGCCACAACCGACTTCAAAGCTTGTCATTTTTACCGTTATGTGACCACGAGATTCTTTTGATGTATTTATATAGGGTATAACCAGTCTTGTCCTATCAACAAGGTAACGCACACGGAGCCCTTCAGTTTTGTCAAGGGTGTAGAGAGCGAAGTTGAGCGTAGCTACTTGATAAATGCATAATAAATGCATTGATGTTGCTGAACTTTATGGACCTCATTGCGACATGTTGGTTTTTACCGGTTATCTGATTTTTCCAAAAATGTAATGGAAAGTGTCATCTTATAGGGAAATGGCAGCGAATGACCGAAAGTTTGATTTTTCAAACACGCAATTAGACCTATAAAACCCATTGTAGTTCCTTTGTATCTTGAGGATTAAACTGACTTCTAAATTATACTAGATAAATGTTTTAAAGGAGATAAATTATTAATAAAAAAATGAGCACCATGTTTTAGCAGCAAACAAAATGGCCATCCTCTCTGAGAAGTTGTTTGCAAAAAGACAAAGGTTAACCTTTTCTGCGCTTCATAAAATCACTTCAAATATTTTGACAAATTTTTGACAAATGACAAGTGTTCATGGGGCGAAAATCGTTCCACACCACATCAGATTACAATCTACAGCTCAATAGGATTAAATAAAGTTTTCCATAGACACTTCCCATTTGCTGTATTTCAACATGTTTCAGGGAAGAAATTTAGAAATTGGAGCAAATGGTGTCTCTTTATGTGATGGTAATTAACGAAACATCAAATTAATCAGAATGACAGACCAGGCTGCCACTTCCTTAAATGAGAATGGATTCCACCAATCTATCAGCTTGGTTTGGAAAAGAGTATTAACATTAAATACTTATTTTGAAAAGCAGGGATAATACACCATTTCCAGGATACAAATTTCAGGTTTAGTCATGTGACTTTCATCACAACATGACTTTATTTAGGGCACTTTGAAAATATAATGGCGGCCAACTCGAAGTTCACTATGACGGTAACCCAGTTTAAAAGTTTTTTGGTCGAAAGAGGGATCACAACTTCAAACAAAGCAAAAGGGGCATCAGTTAAATTAGGTGAGGCCACTGCTGAACTGAATTGTATTGAGAAAAATTATCGCAATCCACAGTGCTGGCAATTGGGGTTCTTCTTTGTTGTTGGAATCGATATGAACGTTACATTTTGCCAGGTAGTTGCTTTTACGACTGTCACTTATATGTCTAGATACAACACACCATGGTTAAGTTTAAGAGCCTGTACCTTTGTCTCGTTCCATTTTAACCTATAGTAACTAAAAAATCAACTTTCTAGCTGTCATTCAGTCCTCAATAACGCCATCGTGAAGTGCCCTTAATTTTTCGTGGTCACACGATCAAATCACAGATTTCTAACTTCACTTCAAAACAGTTCTTGTATCTCAGAAATAGCGTATTGCACGACCAATCCCCATTTTTCTTCGCAGGAAAAATAAAGGGAATTCATCAATCTCTGAAAAAAAACTCAACATAAATAATCGGTGAGTTTTGAATATAATTTTTTGTCTGCACAACTAAAGACCAATGATTAAACTCGAGATAACTCTCAAAATGATATTTAAACCTCAGCAGACAACAGCAAACAGATCAACTTCTGGTGAGGTATACTTTAAAACAACAAGAACTTCATTAGTCCAGTTATATAATTTATTATCCGGCTGATACATAGCACTTGATTTCCAATGACCTTGGAAAGTTGTCTTACAGATGTATCTTCTCCTTAAGTCTAACTTGTGCCAGATGGTCTGAAAGAAAAGAAATAATATATATACATATATATGCAAAAATAAAGGTGACAACAATTTTCAATAAATTAGTATTTATGATTATAGACAAAGCTTATTCTATCTACTTTTAAATGTCAAAGATGCTTTCAAATAAAATATTTTATATCATGATTAAAAAAGTCTATAATTCAGATAAAGACAATTAATTAAAAACCAGTGTATTAAATTAACTTCTACTTACTTAGCCCATTCAACGTTGAGAATCAAGTGATCATATCCAAAACCTGAGACACCTGTAATAGCCCTGGCCGCATCCTCCCGGCGATGGAAGTTGATAAATGCAAAACCCTGCAAAAGTTGGTAAAGAAAAAGATTGTGATATTTGAATTTTCATCAACTCTTTCCAGGAGTTTTTTTTTGTCCTGTTCTTATCAAAAGATTCACAATTTTGCCAGTGCGAGATATTCCTCATCTCAGTCTAGTGTTGAGACAAGTTCTACAATCATGCTTTTTGGGTGTTTCAACAATTGCATGACATCATAGCTACAATACATTGCTGATACATAGATATTACAATGACATCAACGTTGACAATTCAAGCACATCACAACATTGCTATGCATTGATGTAACTTTGATAAAAGTTATAAGAGGGTAAACAGGTTAAGAGAAAAATAATCACTCACCCCCTTCGGAATGAGTCAGGAAAATCTCAACCATCAGGGTAAGATTCTTAAGCTGCCAACTGAAGAACCTTATCCCTAGAGTTTGAGATCCTATGTCTCAGCCCAAAAGGGGGTAAAAAATACTTTGTTCAAAATTTTTGAAAAGATCAAAATCAGACTAAAATGATATACTTTCCCCCAAAGATATTTAGATTCAAGTCAATTTGATAATGCATCATAATTCATTACGTAAAATAAGATTTGCAGAAAACATGTTTGAACTTCTCCAGACCTGAACCCCATACCTTAGACTGGCCTGTGTTCTTATCTTTGGCCAAGTATATCCTCTGTATTGGACCAAACGGTCTGAACAATTCCTGTAGATCTGATTCTCGCGTATCCTCCGACAGGTTTGTCACTCGGATGGTGGCCGACTCATCTGTGGAAATATATAAGTCATTTACAGTACATCAAACATAAGTTATAACCCACAAACTTCAATACATATATGGTCTAAGTGTTACTGAAGTCAGTTATTGAAATTTACCTAATTGGTATAGGAATTTTGTCGTGTTATAATGGCATTACTGTGTGAACATCAATGTAAAACTTTGTATGTTAAACATGACAACATTACTTTACCTCTTTTACTCTGCATGGTCTCTCCACGGCCTTTGTTGGCTCCGTCCCTCAAACTTGGTGGCACATATTTGCCACCTGCGGTCGTCCCCTTGCCAGCTGCAGCAGCACCAGCAGCTGCTGCTGCTGCCCCTTGGCCACCAGGTGGGGCTGCCCCATCTGTAGTTGCCGGCTTGTCATCCTGGAGCTTTTCCTGAAGTGGTCCCAGTGTGTCTTTGTATGGACACTTCGTGGTCCAATGCTCTCCCTTACAGATACGGCAAGACACCAACTTCTGGGCTTTCAATTTATTGAGAGGGTCCTCCTGCTGTTCTGACTGCTCCTGTAGATATAATGTTTATATCGTCTCATCTTTGATATCCTGCGGTGACACTCACCAAGGCTTCCTACATCTACATCCCTGGAATATGCTATAGCAAAACTGAAGGCACAAAGAAAGCTGTTTGGTTAGTCTCAGATAAAAAATCAAACCAATCAGATTGATACCTGTCCTTTGAAGATAACAAAGGAGAGTGATAACTGACTTTCTAATGTTTGCATCAGTGAGATTCTTCTGATGTACATCAAAGGATGGAACTAGTCTTCAGTTTTGCAATGACATATAATCTTCAAAAGACAGGCATATGACTTGGTTATTTCCTGAGCATGCCTTCAATCTTGCAATGACATATACTAGGGGTGTAGCAAGCAGAGATGAGTGTAACCCTGGAAAAACATGATATTAAAGTTTTTGAGTTAAATAACATTTGTTTCAGGTTTTTTAACACATGCATTTAATCAATTTAATGAAACAGAGCCTTCCTCACTAACCTCTTCATTGTGGACAAACTGCATTGGGATTTCTTCAACCTGAACAATGGTGTTGGCTGTATTTGGACCTGGAGGGTCATTCTCTGCAGCCCCAAACTTTCGCCAATTCTATAAAAACATCAATTTATAATAACATCACTTTGTAATACTAAAAAAATAGAATTTTCTTGTTTTTTTTCGGATATTTGTTAATTTTTTTGTGAAGATGCTAATATCAAGATGTAGTTTTTGCAAAAAAAAAAAAGATTTTTTAACAATTAAAACTCTTCAGTACAATGTATTCATTAAGAAGTATTTTAAGCTCTTTTTTTGCACTGGTTTCCTATGATCTGAAGTTTATCTTGTATTTAAAGCTTTACTTACTTTCCTTTTGGCCACAGTCTTTGGAGCTCGTCTGTGCTCAATTTTATAGGTCTTCACTGTCTATATATATTAAAAAAGAAGTTTACAATTTGACGTTAAACTACAAAATTGCAGCCCATATGCATTATATGATATCTTCCAGTTGGCAAGCACACACTGTATACATAGGCATGCTTACAAAAATTCCCAATTGGCCTAACCTTATCAAAGTATCTATATTTAACTCTTACAAGTTACCCTGGCACTTAATCCACTGGCTCTGGCATCACTGGAAACGCTAGCATGCCATTAGGCAGTTTTTCCCCTCATATACCTTTAGCTGTTATATCCCTTCTTCTTGGAAACATCTTGTTTAACCCAGTCATGACAAGCTAGTAGGAACACAAATTTAGACTGCCAATGTATTAGCTGAATTATATTGTTTTTAGAAATTCTTAGCAATAACACAAGTATACATTCTGTTTTGATGTAGAGGATGTTTGCCTGACCCCGCCAAGGAAGTTCAGCATTTATTTTGTAACTGTCCAGAGACCATTTGGAGACATGGCCTGGGGAATCTGTAGGTTCTTTCTCCGTATATGTATCATTGACTTGAACCTTCTTGGACCTGGCCTTACATATGATCAAAAGTCACAATGCTGTCACCAAATATAATGTGCCGATCCGAAAGGAAAGGTCACCCTAAAGGCCATCCAACTAAACCACAATCTACATGGTCTTACTATAGTGAGTGGGTTCCCAAGTTAAACTGCATCACAGGAAAAGCTAGCTTGCCAGTGAGGCAGTATTTTCCCCTCATATACCTTCAATAACTGTTACAAACGGTAATGTTCCAAAAATATCACACAACATCCTTAAACAATAAATACTTCCACTGTATAACTTTCTTTTCCAAGTAACTGTCGAACCTGCCATAATGTCTATCATCATTATGACAAAAGTGGGGTTTTTTTTACCCAAATCTTACAACCACATGTTCCCTTTATGAATGGGGAAAATAAAACACCAATCAATTGTTTTTTGGGGATATATTCCTCAGTTTTGGAACATTTTCAGAAATATGACACAGAGCAAAAGATTGTTGAATGTGTAGGCAAAGTGCTGAAATTATATCAAAGACTGACTGACAAATGATTGTCAGAACCAAGTAATAAAATTGTTATTGACATATGACTTGTTTTACAACAAAACAATGTATCCAAAGCCACATAATAAATACCTTAACCATCTTTCCATCATCATTGTATCTGAAATCTGTTATCACTTTTAATCCCTTTGCTTCGTCGATGTCTTCTGAAGAAGGTGGAAGGGCACCTGAAACACACATTCAACTTGAGTTTCTTGATCATGACTTGTACTTCACGAAAGCAAGCTCTATGAAATATCAATTACCTAACATTTAATCTGATGAATACAAATGAAGTTTTAGGAACATTATTAAATGGGGATCTTGACGGTTAGAAAAAAACACACAGAAATAAGAAATATAAGCATATGAACAATGTATACTTTAAAAACATACTGTATATATATGAGATTTGAGAAACAATTAAAGTATTAAACATTAAATTTTTTCTATTTATTCAGAAAGAAACTGCTGGATTTTATTACATGGTATCACAGTTTTTTTTCTTTGAAAACATGCAGTTCTGTGGGAAAAAACATTGTCCTTATATTTTTCTTAAATCTGATTCTCATGCAGCGAGATGTGAAGGGGCAGGACTAGGGCACAGGGACTTGTCTAGATTATTTACTATTTGTCTAGACTATTTCAGAGGGACCATAATACACCTACACATATATACCCCCCCCCCCCAATCACATAAGGATTGAAAGTAAATTTTTTAACTTTCATAGTGCTATGAAAGGTCAGCCGTTACATCCATATTGAATGAAGCCCTTTGAAGATTACAAAGGAGCCTGTCAATTTTTACTGTTATGTGACCATTATCATTATTCTTTTGATATACATCAAAGGGCCTTCAGTTTTGCTACGACATATATTCAGGATTCGAGTCTTGTTGACACATCACTGACAGTACATTTTTCCTTTGATGATGTACACTGTTGTCATTATGGAAATCAAATTCGTGTTTACCTTTGTGGTGTGTAGGACAGTGTTATTTTGTCTAAACTGCTTTTTTTTATCTCACAATATTAAATTTTGTCTTTTAACAATTGTAATAACTAATTATTAAAATGTATTTACCATTCAATAACGCACACCGATTTATTACATATCAATAGCACACTTCCAAACATGACATGATCTTCAAACAGTTTAATATGGTCATTATCAAATAGATCTAAGCTTAATGGAATTTATCATTGGTCTAGTGTCGGGAAGCATATTTTTTTTGTCGGTGTCCTGATGCCGGTGTTCTTACCATCTTCGCCCTGTTCCACCTGCTCAGCCCAGCTGAAACTCTTTGGTCTAGAAGAGAAAATAATTCAATGTAAGTCAAACGCAATTCATCTGATTGCATCTATGTGTCAGAAAACACATGAAATACACAAAAATATGCCACATATTACGATGTACTTACTCTTCCAGAGACGGCATGACTGCAATACTTCTTCCGGCCCCTCACTTCCGCATATGCGCAAAACGATTTGGGAGTAGATATAAGCGATAAATATTGGTATCAATTTATCACCATTTATATTCTACATCGGTTAATATAAGTTATTCTTCAGTGAGATATAAGGAAAAAACAGATGACATTATTTGAATTTTGAGAATGACAGAATATTGATCGTATTTACATTTTGACTTATCGACTAGATGTATCTGGTAAAGCAAGATGGCTGCGCCCGTACATAATTTTTCAGTTCAAGATTGTAAAGGTAACAGTTGTTTCCAAAAAATGACGTTATAAACAACTAATGAGGTATTTTTATAGAATGTATCGGTGCTACAGTACCTGAAGAACATAGAGTACACTGTTGATGATGTCTACACGTATACTAGTACTGCATTGAGCTGCATCTCATCAGCCCAACATCACTGCCACTGGTCATCAGTTATATTTTTTTTTATTTTAAAATAAAAATACTCATGTTATTGAACGATTAGTGTATCATATATATAAGACAATACATTTTTTTTAAAACTTTTAAATGAAAACATGTTTAATAATGAGTCTAGTTCAAGAGTAAATACTTTTTATACCCCTATGACCCCCCCCCCCCCCCCAAAAAAAACAACAACAAAAAATGAAAAAAATAGGTATTTTGGTATATAGTAATCATATAATCACTGTCTATCCGGAACTTGGGTATAACTTATCTTGAAAACTCCTGGTCAGCTTTTGTCCAATTCAACCCAAAGCATTGCACAATAAAGTTCTACACCCGATTAGATTTTGATGGTCATCGGTCAGGGTTAAAGGTCACCATTTCTGACCACTTTGGGAATAGAAATAGATTTGGTTCATATCCACACCATAGCATCACACGATGAAGTCCTATGCCTGATTAGATGTTGGTGGTCATTCTTCAAGATTGAAGGCCAACGGGAAATGAAAGCTTGTGTTAACGTTATTTGATATTATTTCATTAAATTCATATGACATGTCACAGTGATCACTATTACCTGTTTTAGCATGGCGGCCTGCCACGCATTAGCTGGCTGATGATGATAATTAAAGTTTTAGAGGGTTACATCACTGTAACTACTGAAATCCACAATGAGAGTGATCTCCTTCCATTCCTCTTTTTAATTTGAAAGAAAGTGTGTCAAATACATTACAACAGAAACTACATTATTACACACACCCTGCAGTAACTAGGAGAATATATTTGACTACAGTATGTAGATTTTGAAGCCTTAAGAAACATTGTACCTTTTTCATGAGTATGTAATTATTTTGTATTTTACAGCTGCCTTACAAGATGTCCTTGAAGCATTATTGCTCCCTGAAAATGCTTCAAAAATAAAGGAAGCCAAGGACAGTGCTGGTAATGACATGCTCAGAGCCATGCAAATTGTGTTCCCTGCAGTCACGCAGATACAGATGGATGTGATCGAGAGATATGGCTTCACTCCGGATGGGGATGGTGGGTACATACAAATTCATCATATCTATAAATAATTTGTTGTATTATTTTAAGCAGAAATATTAATCTATGTCATATAAGTGGAGTTATCAACATTAATATATTTACCCCTGAAGTTTCGTAATTATCTATTCCAACTTTAAAATTAGAAAATTTTAAATATGTCTTCAGGGGTGACTTTGTTAGAAACAACATGAAGGGGTCAAGCTTACAATGACATCTTTGAGCACTCTGAACCATAATTTAAATTTTATTTCCTTACTAAAACATAATTATAAGAAGAGTCCAATGAAATATGTTTACTGTATCCCCAAGTTGACCTGCTTACATATCAAGTGTTTAAGGGGGATGATTCTTATAAAACTTGTGACTTGGATAAAAAAGCAATCTAAAGCAACTGAAAACAACATATTGTGTGGGTTTGAATCTCCCTACAGGTGTGATAAGATTCACTCAGACAGTCAAGGTCTATGAGAAACAGGACAAGGAAGTGGCCCAGCTGAATCAGGAGCTGAAAGCATGGCTAATCCCGCCTGTGTCTCTGTCTTCGTCCGATGGTACAGACACATCCGGCACGTCCTAACATTAGTTTCCGGAGTTGATGATCTGGAGGGTGTTAACTGTGGTAGAAAACTGTCTATCAGTGAATTTTCCAGGTCCAGCCACTGACAGATATAATCCAATAGATTTCCCTTCTTATTGATCTAGACTATGGACAAATAGGGAGGGACTTGGGTACTGACAATCAATGGTATGGAAGTAATATAAGGGTCCAGTATAAAAACAGGGAGATGTTTTCTTTATATTTATTAAGAAAACAAAAACATCAAGAAAGGAATTCATGATATAATGAAATGAAATTCTGGACATGGTGAAATTATTATTATTTTTATTTTTTTTTGTTCTCTGGTGTAAGGGCATGGTTGTTAATTGGTTATCAAGACCACGATACATGTATTTTAAACTTCAAGAAAGTTTTTTTAAGTGGAGAAATTGCAATACATAGTAACACTATGCCTCATAGTGAAACAACAATGTGATATCTACAAGAACAAAGGGGGGGGGGGGGGGCTCTGTTGTATGTTTGGGGGAAGAGAATGAGGGGGGGGGCTCTGTTGTATGTTTGGGGGAAGAGAATGAGGGGGGGGGCTCTGTTGTATGTTTGGGGGAAGAGAATGAGGGGGGGGGGCTCTGTTGTATGTTTGGGGGAAGAGAATGAGGGGGAGGGGAGTAGTTACTTATAAATGGAATAGTGACCCTGACAGAGCTTAATAATGATATCAGTGGTAATAAACTTAAAGTTACATATAGTGGGAACAAGGTTTGTAAGTATTGGTATGTAGAGTGAAAGACTTTGACACATTCTGTGTATTATTTAAATCATGTGAATCATGCCTGAATGACATTTACTAGTAGTTCAATTTTTCAAGAACACATACACTGTATGGCTTAAATTTGTATGACCTCAAGTCTAGTACACACTAGTTAATCAAATTATCTAGTATTTTACGATAGTTTTTCACTTTATATTTATAGTACAATGGCTTGTATTTTCACTTTTCACCACATGTTATAAAATGTGATCGTACTGTAGATTTTCTTTAATATCATGCTCATCTGTCAGAGGAAATTATAAAATTAATCAGGACTACTGTAAACGTACATATATTTGCAGCAATGTTATTTTAGCATCTTTTGCATTGAAAGCATTGCACTAAAGTAGAATTGTGCTAATTGGAGCTTTTATACTCTGCTTATATAGGAATGATCACGGGGCTTATGAAGTAATTATCAGGAATGCACAAATTTATCATTGCACTAATATGCCAGATACTGACATTGTGCTAAAAACCTTTTTTGCACCAAATTAAGTTAGTTTACAGTATTTCAATTAACGATCAAACTAATTAATGGCTGCTGCATACATTTTTTTAGGAAGAAGTCGGGTATTTCAGACTTAATTCAACATTTTATTCCTTTCTATGCGAGAATTAAGCAGTATGAAATACTGGAATGTAGAGTGACAGGTTTTGGCACTTTCAAATTTATGTTTTTGTGTGTATTATTACAAATGTATGTTTTTTGTGTATGTTAAATGTATCATACTGTAGTGCTTGTTTAACACTCAATACATAATCATTGTATTGGTTCATTTCCTTTACAGAACATGGTCATATTTAACCCTATGTGTAAGAGAGGTTTTTTTTTCTCTCCTGTTTGTTTTTAAACATTGTATATATGCTATATTTGTATAGGTTAGTGGGATAAGCTTCACAATGTGATAGTTGTGCTTTAGGTTGTAAAAGAGTTTATTGTGTGAAGGTATGGGGTGAGACATGGAACTAGTGTACTTCTTGTCACACTGATTTTATCTGATTGTGCAATTTCATTTTGCCAAAATCCACTAAATGATCTACATTTTTGGTACACAACTGGGTTGTGTAAAAGATTTGTATTTCGATATATACCAGAAAGCAAAAACACAAATGAACAAAACAAATAACTTGTGTCTTGTTGTCCATATATGGTCATATTTTGTTTTTATTTTGTTTTCAACTTTGTTCAAATACACATGCAAAGCTATGTGTAGTTGAAATTATAAAGCTCTAGCTAGTTTTTATATGAATCAAATTTTTAGTTTTGTTGCTACAAACTCTAATGTTAAGTTTGTATTTCTTACAAAGCAATACTTTGTTTGTAATGTTCATAATTATGTTAAATGCAAAATAACATATCTGTATACATATTTGAGTCCACTGTTTGTTTATATAAATACTTAACATTTTAATTTGTAGTACAGATATGAGTATGTTGTGATTTATTCATTTCCTTCTCATTTATCAGAAAAAGTCCCATTAAGCTTATACAATGATGCATTGTCCGTTATAGCCACCTCAGCCTTCCTATTACCAACTTCTTCCATCAAACCAGGATACCTATAGAGTCATGATATTTGACAGACAGTATTCTGCGATGGAGTACTGTCATATTTGTTCATATAAATTATCTTGATTTATTCCAAAGGAGAAAGACCAAATGCACCAAAAACTTCTTCTAAAGAGCTATAAGGCACAAGATAATGATTTTTGTACTACAAATGTACGAATGACATTGACCCATTTGTAAAATAAGTATGTTAAAATTCAACAATTTTTAATGTCATGAGTGATTAAGTATATATTTTATAAATTGTATTTAGAAACAATCCAGTCTTCAAAAGTCATATAGTTGAATTGCAATATGTTTAAAAGAAAACCTTGTGAGATGAGGGCATTTTGGATATATTGTTATTATCTCACAATGTTTTATGATTTGAATTGAGATTTGACGTTTTGTTTATACAGTACTATAGTTGATCAGTTGTGTAAGCTTTATATATGTGAACTGAAACAAAGTCAATGCTGTAAATTTTTCTTGTGAAATGCAAATAAATAATCAATATATCCTGTTTGTAGTGTTTTCGTGTTTAACAAAGGATTCTGTACTCGAACCCGATTCTCACAAGTCCCTGAGGGAGGCCCCATGGGACGTATATGGCATCACCCTGGTGGGGATTATGGGGCACCGTTAATTCATTTTTGGATATCCATAATTCGAATTTATTAATGTCCATAATTCGAATATTGGACATCTTTAATTATTGTTGGATATCGAAAATTTGAATTTAGGATATCAATAATTCGATTTTTTGATATCCTAAATTCAAAGCATTTAAAGATAGTAAAAATTCGAATTATGGATATCCAAAAATGATTTCTGGATATTTGGATATCCAGTTTTGTTAATAAATAGTAAAACGGCGACCCATAGGGGATGGTGAGTATCTTATTTAAATATAGCAGAGATTGTAGATTTGTGCCATTAAATATGTTTCATCATCGATCCTGGTCCATATATTTAAAGAAAGCATTGTCAAACTCTTAAGGAAATGACACACGTGATAGTTAATTAGATAAATAATGACATGAGAAAGTAAATGAAAACATGAGTTTATTCACATGATCTAGTCTCGTCTGCAATCTGACAAGTACCTGTGGGTATATAAGGGTTCAGGGGAGGTATTTGATCTGATAGTTGGCCAAACGCCAGAATTTAACACAGACTTGGGCAATGTAGTAGTACCTATATTAATTTGATGCATAATAAATAGGCAGGTGTTTCATACAATACCAATAGACGGACTTTATATGTTCAGGACTTTAAAGAGATATTTTTTTGTACTTATATATTAAAGTATTCACTGCACAATATGTTTATAAAGTGAAATTGTATAATAAAATATGCTAATAATAGGATGATGGACGATAATTTGTAGTATTTGAATGGGGTAAATGCGTGGTACGCGTGTGATAATCGTAACTCGACAGTCATAGATTGCGTAATCATAAGTAAAATCGTTTGATACAACTTGATAACATATGTGTGAAGTATAGTATACATATCAAATAAACTTGATAAACTTTTTTACATGACCATTTCATTTTATCCCCCAACTAGTCAGGATTCCGACATGGAGATTCGCCTGTCAATCATCAGCTTCTTGCGATCATTCATGATGTATATTGTGCTCTACAAAAGTGACATCAATATCTATGTTACTATAAGAAGGGGTAACATAACGGAAAGTAGGTAGCAACACGGGGTAAGCTATTATTCCAACGTCTTTATGGACAGAAGTGACCATACTGATATTCTGAACTTTATTATAATAACTATAATGTTTATTTTTAACACTCGGAGCGCACCTGTTCTGTGGAAGTTGAAATATAAAACGACGGCTTCGTAAATTTTAGTAACATAATGGACAAAAATTGTATACTATATATATCATAGTTACACAAAGTAAATAAATTGGTAACATAACTGAACATAGTTGTTCTCAAACCTGACTGAAATGTATTTGAAGATGACGTAACACACACATGCTGCACCTTTAAATTTAGTAATAGATTCAGTATGCCGAATAAATGAATTAAACCACATCAAACAGCTGTTTCGTCCTTCTGGAACTCGTCAGTGATGCTAGGGGCCAAAAGATAGGAATCCAAAATTTCTAAATTAATGTAGAAGCAAAAGGGTCAGGTGCGTAAAACCCCTTTAATTTATTAATTTAAAAGTAAATATCAACTAGTTCTGTATAATTTCAATCGTGTATTACGAAAATGTGTATATTATGTACCGTGCCACTATTCAAATGCGATAAACTGTGGCTATGGAGGCTCCAGCAAACTTTGGGACTGAAAAATCCACCAACAGAGTCTACCACCCCTTATCATTAAATATTACGTAACACACATGCTGCACCTTTTAGTAATAGTTTTAGTAATAGATACAGTATGCCAAAAATTAATTGAACTTTAATCTTCTCTGGTGATATATTAGATCATGACTCGAATATTTATGTTTAGGCTAGCTACAATATTCCTCGCTCTCACATATTTTCAAAACAAAGTAACATAACAGACAAAAGTAATTGTGTTACTCTTGAGGTAACATAATAGACAAAGAAGATGATTAAGTTCAGAATGTATTTGTGTTATGTGGTAGAATTTTAAAAATGGAATAGGATCATGAAGAAGAATGGCCAGTGATGAGGTGATGGAGAATCGGGAGAATGAGGTGAGGAAATTTAAGGAAATTGCCGAGATGATTGGAGAACTGGCTGTTGGGGTGAGGGAAAACTTGGAGGGGTGGTGAACTGCACTGGGCACAGACGGAAATGGTGTGAAACATAGCATGAATTTAGTGGAGGGTGTTGATATGAGGAGAAAGCAGGAGGAGGGTATTGCGGTGACGGAGAAGCAGGAGGAGGGTATTGCGGTGACGGAGAAGCAGGAGGAGGGTATTGCGGTGACGGAGAAGCAGGAGGAGGGTATTGCGGTGACGGAGAAGCAGGAGGAGGGTATTGCGGTGACGGAGAAGCAGGAGGAGGGTATTGCGGTGACGGAGAAGGGTGTTGAGGTGAGGGAGATGGATGAGGAGGGTATTGCGGTGACGGAGAAGCAGGAGAAGGGTATTGCGGTGAGGGATAAGCGAAAGAAATGTGTTTTAATCAGGGAGAAGCAGGAGGAGGGTGTTAAAGTATGGGCGAAGAAAGAGGAGGGTATTGAGGTGAGTTGAGAAGCAGGCGGAGGGTGTTGAAGTAAGGGCGAAGCAGGAGGGTGGTATTCAGGTGAGGGAGAAGCTTGAGGAGGGTATTGATGTGAGTGCGAAACGAGAGAAAGGTGTTTAAATAAGAGAGAAGCAGGAGTATGTTTATGAGATGAGTTTTTATTTTGTTTTCAACTTTGTTTAAATACCCATGGGAAACTATTTGTAGTTGAAATTATAAAACTCTAGTTGTTTTTTTTTTATATGAACCAAGTGTTTAGTTTTGTTGCTACAAACTATGATAAAAATCTCCCAAATCATTAGGAATTTGTGTTCTGATTTAGAATTTTTTAAGTTTGTATTTCTTACAAAGCAATGGATTGTAATTGTATGTTAAAAAGCAAAAAGAATAATATCTTTAAACATACTTGAATCAAATGTTTGTTTATAAGGGATGACGTAACACACACATATGCTGCACCTTTTAAATTTTATAATAGATACAGTATGCCGAAAAATGAATAAAATTGCATCATACAGCTGTTTCGTCCTTCTAGGGCTCTACAGTGATGCTAGAGTCAAAGGTGGGAATCCAAAACTGATTGAAGAAGCAGAATGGTCAGGTGCGTACCCTATATTTTAATTTGTAGTACAGATATTAGTATGCTGTGATTTGTTCATTTCCATCTCATCTATCAGACAAATTCCCAGAAAGCTTATACAGTGATGCATTACTATTATAGCTACCTTAGCCTTCCTATTACCAACTTCTTCCAAAAAATCAAAATTTCTAGAGTTAGGATATTTGACAGATAGTATTCTGTGGTGAAATACTGTCAGATTTGTTAAAATAGATTATCTTGGTTTATTCCAAAGGACAAAGGTCAATGCACTAAAATCGTCTTAGCACTGTAATGCACAAGATAATGATTTGTGTACTACATTTGTAAGTACAGTGAAACCTCGCTTAAAGACCACCTCATAATTAAGAGGACTTCGATATTAAGACCAACTGATTTCAGTCCCGAAAAAAATCTTCGATATAACTTTGTATTTTAAGCTTCACTATTCAGACCACCTCATTATTAAGACCATCTCGCTATTGAAACCAGTTTTGAAAAGTCCCAAATACCACTTTTGCACCTCACTACTCAGACCAACGACCAAACACAAAGTCACCTGATGTGTATTCCACTGTGTATACCTGTCAAGTGTCAGATCAGTAAGCTGTATTTTTGTGTCAAATTGACTAAGCAGTTACAATAACTGTGTGTTTAACATTATAAAGCCTATATATTAGTTAATGGACCACGAAAACATGTCAAAAAGTGGATTTCAGAGAAATCTGTCTGCATGGTCACCTTCGGTATTAAGACCACCACTATATTAAAAACAATCAAGTCTTTAAGTGTCAAATAGTTGAATTACAAAATTATAAAAAGATGATGAGATTAAGGGCATCTTGGATATTGTTATTTATCCCACAATGTTTTACGATTTGAATTGGGATGTGGTGTTTTAGTTATACAGTACTATAGTTGATCAATTGTGTAAGCTTATTCATGTGAACTGAAGCAATACTTTAAATACTTGTGAACTGCAAGTAGTAAACTATGATCAACTTTATCAATAAACTGTTTGTAGTGTTTTCGTGCTATTTGAATATAGAAGTGTTTGTAGATCTTGTGCCATTAAATATGATTCACCATCCATATATTTAAAGAAATCAATTTTTTAAACCCTTTAGGAAAGGATATCCGTTATTAATTAAATCAATAATGATAAGAAGAAGTGAATGAAAAATGGCGTTTATTCACAGGCTCTTACCTCGGTTATCACTACACTCAGATTAAGATACGAGTGTATTTACAGGTCGAGGGTAGTATGTGTGGAAATATTCAGGGGAGATAACTCGTACATTTGAGTTGACCAAACGACAGGCTGTTATGTACAGTGTGTGGTGCAATACTGTAATACCTATATTTAATTTACGTGTATTGGTTTTCCAACTATCATCGATAAATAGAAAGGTGTTTGATGCAATACCAGTAGACGGACTTATATGTGCACCGGTACAGGACTTTAAAGAGGTATATTTTTGTACTAACAAATTAAAATATTCACTGCACAATATGTAGATATTATTAAAGTGCAATTGTACCATATACAAGATGCTAATATTAGAATGAGTAAATGCGTGGTACTCGTATCTCGACAAATACATGTTACGTAACTATAATTTAAATTGTTCATTTTGTTTGATACATCTTGAAAATATCTGTACACATGTGTGAATTAAAGTATACATATCCAATTGACTCAATAAGCGTTCAATAAACTTCGCAAACATTAATGAAATAAACAGACAACGTTTTTAGGAAATCAGATACAATATCATTAATTACCATTTATTGTTTTTCACTTATTGTGTACTATCAATGTTGTTAATTACCATTTATTGTTTTCACTTATTGTGGACCATCATATACGGGTGTATAAAGAGCTTTAATATTAATAATTATACACATTAAACAGGTTTCAGTAATATTTTAAATCATCTTATATCACGTTGCTTATTGCTTGGTGATGTGTCATTTTGGTACGTAGTAACCCTAAGCAGAGAAATATATAACAAATGAATACGTCTCTGTCTTAGTGTATACATATCAATGTCCATCATAATTATTATCATTGTCAAACTATTTTGGAAAGGATACCAGTGAGTTATTTAAATCAATTATGATCAAAGGACATAGAGCAAATGTTTATTCACAAATACTAGCCTCGTCTGCCAATAGTATGATTCATTGTATTTAATTAAACAGCCATTTTACATGTAGAATCTACTAATGTTTTCAGGGGAGATTACTCGTATATTTGATCTAGGAGTTGGCCAAAAGCCAGAATGTTACAAAGTGTGGTGCAATACTGTATCTATTTAAAATATATGATTGGCACTTACGGTTTGGTGCAATAACATTAGACGGACTTTATAAGTGCCATAGAACAGGACTTTACAAAGGTATTTTTTTTTAATTTAAAATGCAAAATTAACATTGTACCAGTATCAATATCTTTAGGATACTTTGTAGTATGTATATGCTTGATAAGGCATAGTTACGTAAGTAAAATCGTTCATTTTGTTTGATACCATTTAATAATCCTGTATATGCTACACGTGTGAACTATAGTATATATCCAATAAAGATAAGCGGTTGATAAAGTTTACGACTGTCAACCAAATAAACCGATAACCTTTTTTAAGATAAATATATTTAATCTCCTTATAAAAGGGCGTCATCATTTCTTGGTTTTTCTAACTTAATATTCTGGACAAACATCAAATACAAAGAGATTTGATATTTTTAATTATATACTACTCTCTTGTTAATATCACGATAGTAGATTGTATTGCTATTATAGGTTATTTATTACCGAGAAGTTGATTAATTTGTTAAACGCTCTTTATCCATTCAGACACTAGATCCTATACCAAGTAATAATGGACCCCATGGAGAACACAGATGAAGACCTAAACTACATTGATGAGTCGGAAGATGAAATCACAACCCCCGAGAAAACTAGCCCCACCCCCGGCAGCAGCATGAAAGGGGAATATGTTTCTATACACAGTTCGGGGTTTAGAGACTTTCTTCTCAAACCGGAACTGCTCAGGTCGATCGCCGAGTGTGGATTTGAACACCCTTCACAAGGTAAAAATCATTATCAGGTCATTTCGTTCATTCCTCTCATATGGGGTGGGGGAAGGGGGACTAGTATTATCTCGGAATTAGATAAGACCGTTAATTTATTGGCATTGCTGCTTTTATGTGATTACTTTTATTGAGAGATATGGTAGGGGATGGCGAAATTCACTCTACCCCACCCACTCACTCCGGCTGAGCCCCCAGGGGACAGACTAAAACCCTGTGGCACAACTTAACAATGAATGAGAACCCACCCAAAAACTATAATTATATACAGTTGCTGGCAAAAAAAAAGAAAAAAACACACAATCGTAATATTAGTATTGATGTCAGGGTCTGGCCACACCCCTAGGGACCTAATAACTTGAAAACAGTTGAGATACTCACCCACATTTAACAACCTGTTAATTTATACAGATATGCTTCAAGAATTGGTCTTTTAGTCTGTCCCTGCCCTTGGGATATTTTTGGATAATATTTTACCACAATTACCTAGATACCAATGTATCCAGGTGAGCGATACAGGCCCTCTGGGCCTCTTGTTTTAGATTAAAGAAGATATTTTGATAGTTCTTTTCTTCCAAACTTCTTTAAATGTATTTATATTGATAACCCTTTCATCATGATACTTTAAAATCTGTTATATTTCTCACAATTAATTTGGACACCCAATAATATGAACAGTATATTGTTTACATAGTTGGAGACTGAATTAACTGAAAGATGAAAATTCGTTGTTGTCATTCTTTTTGAAATAGAAACTTTCAGATGCTTTTGATTGTATTGATTTGATAAAAGTCCATCAATTGTTACTGTTATGTGACCACGAAATTCTATTGATGTACATCAAAAAGGTCGAACCAGTCTTCTTGTCTCAACAACAAGGTGATACACACGGAGCCTTCAGTTCTGACATGACTTATTATTTTAGGTTGTATTCAATATGATTAAAATCATATCTTGATCTCCGCGCCGTTTCGTAAACTTCTCTCTGCTGCGTCAAGATCTGACAGTATCCTGTAAGGGATCACTTTCAGGTGACCCTTTTCAGAATCTCAGAATGTGAATTATCGAGACGACAAAGTTTACATAATCGTATTTGTGCGTTTAGTCATTTCGTCACAAAAAAGTTTATTCGAAATGTTGTGACAAATTGAGTTTGAACTTTTTACTAGTGTGAAGCAAAGAGGCGACAAAGGTCACCAGAACAGGGCCTCCTATGGGATGTTGTCAGATCCTTATGTAACGTAGTGAGAGTATGGATCGAGGATGATATTAACTTCTTATTAACTTTTTCACATAATAATTTACATCGATTTATAACATTGTCTTCTTTTTACACAGTTCAGCATGAGTGCATTCCGCAAGCAATTTTGTCGATGGATGTGTTGTGCCAAGCAAAGTCTGGTATGGGAAAAACTGCTGTGTTTGTACTGGCCACACTTCAGCAGCTGGAGCCTGTGGACGGCCAGGTGAGCTTTATAGGATTTATAACTTTATCATTCTTATTACATTACAAAAATGAATGACCTTTATGAACTATTTGACAGTAAAGACAATGTATAGCCCGAGTACCCTCTGACCCTGACTTCAGAATTTGGAGGCCAGAGGAAACTCGGGCTAGAATTGCTCTTGGTGGTTGGCTGAATCGTGAGATTTTTTCCCAAAATTCTTACCGAGTCTCTAAGTCCCATTTCTATCAGAAACACTAATTATTATGTACAATTTTAGAATGATTCATTTAACTAGCTATGTGTGCGTTTTTTTCAATATGTGTTTATATCTTTTGGCAGGTGTCCATCATTGTTTTGGCACACATCCGAGAGCTTGCCTTCCAGATCGCAGACGACTACCGAAAGTTTTGTCGTCACATAAACAATATCAAGACTGCTGTATTCTTCGGAGGAATCCCTATCAAACGTGACGAGGAGGTGCTGTCCAAGAACTGTCCCCACATTGTCATAGGAACCCCAGGTCGTATCTTAGCCTTGGCAAGGAAAGGGGCACTAAAGTTGGGGAACATCCGCCATTTTGTCCTGGATGAATGTGACAAGATGCTGGAAGTATTAGGTATGTGATTGTTTTGTAATTTTCAAAATCAAAAGTCTTTAGTAACCATGCTATTGATATATGTGTTCTAACAAACAAGTTTATGAACAATTTTGACCACGACATGAACAGTTATTCTATCTCCGGTTTCCTTGGGAAACGTTCACTTACGAGAGTGTAACCCATTGAATTTCGAGGATTGCTTCATTATTGCACATATGTAGCAGTATCAATTTGTTTTGTCTTTTCATTATAAACAATTTTCAGGACAATTTAAATAATACTCTAATTCCTACTTCCACAGGCATGAGAAAGGATGTCCAGGAGATATTCAAAATGACACCACATGAGAAGCAGGTTATGATGTTCAGCGCCACCTTAGGGAAAGAATCTCGTCTTGTCTGCAAGAAGTTCATGCAGGATGTAATTATACAGAATTCGTTATATCACATTCTCCTGGTTCCAGACGACTCCTGTTATCATTCCACATGTCATCATTCTTCAAAACGCTGCTTTAACCAACCTGTCCATCGAATACCCTCTATTTCGTTTGATTTTGAACTCTGGCCGATGATTATCAAATGAATATAACAACAAAGGACCCATTGGGCACTTCGTATCACGAAGTTTAGTCTACTTCAACTAGAAATTTGAAAATCACCTGATTCCTCCGCGGAAATGAGTGAATAATCGCTACGTTTTACGTCCAGTGAACAGCTACCTTTGATTTGAGGACGTGCCAGGATTTAGTGGTCGAGCTGGCGGAGTAAAACCATCGACCTACGGCTAGTTCCTGGTGACTGCCCCGCGCAGGCCTCGAATCCGCAACCCAGAGGTGAAGGATTAGGGTAGCAGAATATCAGACACCTGATGCACTCAGCTACTTGGTCAATGCAGCCTCTGAACCTTCGCTACGAATTGTCGTTCGTAATGACACTGTTAAAGCCTATTAGCCAACATGAGAGCGGTCAATTAAAAAGAACGTTTCGCCACTTCAAGCCGGACACACGTATTTCTTTTTCCATTTGATCTGAATGGCCACATATGTAAACAGAATAATGCCCTTCAAGGTACCGTCTGTTCGATTAAAAATAACTCGTTCGCCTTGTTTGAGAGCATCTCAGTTTCAGTCCTAAGTCGCTGTTCTACAATGTTCCAAACAGCGTAATTTGCATAAAAAGTCGACAAAGCTATGGCAGAATATGGACAAATGATAGACTTACTCGGAAATCGTTTAAAAGTAAAAGGATCAGGACTTCTGGTTATGTAACGTTGATCAATTTTCTTGGAACCAGTTGGTTTATTGCCTCCACGGTATTTTGCCATCAACAAAAGCCAGGTGAAGAATCAGCCGTTGTTTATTAGAATCCATTTCGGCTGTGAAATATATTATGGAACTGTCCGGTTATAATATTAACGAAACACAGACGCGAGTTAATAACCACGTGTTATAGCATTGAAAGCACACAGAAATGCGATCGAGTGTGGGCAATGGAACAAATATTTGCTATAATTTGTCATCCCAATATTGTGGAACTATCGGATAATTTTATTAAAGAAGCACATGCGTGGATTGATATCCGCATGTTATAGCATTGAAATCACACTGAAATGCGAGCGAATGTGGGTAATCAACCAAATACTAGCTACAAATGTATGATTTTTCATTAATCCATTACTATAATATAAATCAAGTTCGATCCCACAGAAAAAATAATAGCTGAAATGACAACAACGATAAATATATCAGCATTGTGAAGTGTGTGCATCATCTTGTCAAGTAATTCAGATATTGTGGCGTGTAGGCATCAGCTTGTCAGAAATTGTAAATTATTCAACCCAGAGTATTGTGTATGGATACAAATACCCCAGGATTGTGGATGTGGAAATCAGCTGATCAAAAATTTAGCATGTGAATTATATTGTAAAATAGCAAGGGTATTGTTGCATACGTCACATAAGTATGTTAAATACCCCGGTATTGTGGACTATGTTGGTATCATATTGTCAAATTTCAAGTTTATTGTGTATTGTATAGTAGATCAAATATTTAATATAGAACATATCTATACATAGCTAATATGCATTATAGATAAGAGATAAGTTTTACTTTAGAAGGAAGTTATTTTGTAGATAAGTTTTACTTTAGAAGGAGGATATTTTGTAGATAAGTTTTACTTTAAAATGAAGATAAATTATGGATACGTTTTACTTTAGAAGGAAGATATATTGTAGATCAATTTTACTTTAGAATGAAGATACATTGTAGATAAGTTTTACTTCAGGAGTTAGATATTTTGTTGATAAGTAGAAACGTTTTTTTATATAAAGTAATGATACAATGTAGAAACGAATGATTATAAAAGGATGCTACAATGTAGACATATTTTGCTATAGAACGACGATACAGTGTAGATATTGTTTGCTATAGAAAGACGATACATTGTATATATGTTTGGCTGTAGAAAGACGAAACACTGTAGAAATATTTTGCTATAGAACGACGATACAGTGTAGATATTTTGTACTACAGAAAGACGATACATTGTAGATATTTTTTACTACAAAAAGACGATGCATTGTAGATATTGTTTGCTATAGAAAGACGATACATTGTAGATATGTTTTGCCATAGAAAGACGAATCATAGTAGATATTTTTACTACAGAAAAACGATACCTTATTGATGAGTTTTGCTATATAACGACGATACATTGTAGATAAGTTTTACTTTAAAAAGTCGATACATTGTAGCTATTGTTTGCTACAGAAAGACGATACATTGTAGAAATGTTTTGCTATAGAAAGACGACACGTTGTAGATATTTCTTTGCTTTAGAAAGACGATACATTGTAAATATTTTATTTTGCTACAGAAAGACGATACTTTGTAAATAGGTTTTACTATATGACGACGATACATTGTTGAAATGTTTTACTATTAGAAAGACGATACATTGTAGATAAGTTTTACTTTTAGAAAAAAACGATGCATTGTAGACAAGATTTGCTACAGAAAGACGATACATTATAGATGAGGTGCGCTATAGAATGACGATACATTGCAGAAATTTTTGCTATGGAAGGGCGATACATTGTAGATATTTTTGCTATGGAAGGGCGAAACATTGCCGTAAACGTTTACTATAGAATGATATATACATTTCATTAGAGATGATACATTTTGGATAAGCGGATAAGTTTAACAATGAAAGGGCGAATTAATGTAGATACTATTTACATTAGAAAGACGGACAGTACATTTTTGGATAAGTGGTTTTATCGAAGCAATACATGTACATTATTATTGTGATTTGTAATAGAAAACAATACATTGTTATTGGTAGTTAAGACGAAAACAATATTTTTTATAAGTGGTTACTGTAGAAGACAATATTTTCGCACGTGGAATTTTTCGCTTAGTCAGCCTCCCAGACTGTTCGCGCTCTCAGTAATGCTGCTTTGTACTGTGTACCTATAATACTATTATACTCTTTTTGTTTTGAGTGTGGATATATTCGCGGAAATTTAAAGCCTGCGAAATAAGCAAAAATGTCCACACCGGCAACAATTCCACTTTTACAGTACTTGAAACAATACAGTGTTATTGTCTGTAAGGAAGAAAATGAAACATATTCTTTTGGGAAGTAACATAGACAACAATACGATATTAAAGGTTATTTGCTAAAAACAAGACAATTGTGGTTACATTGAAGCAGTACATTGTTATAGTTTGTTAGGAAGAAAACAATAAATTTTTGGATAAGTGGTTTCGTTCAAACAATACAATGTTGTAGTTTGTAAATAAGAAACCAATTATTAGTACTCATTTTTAAAACGATATGTTTTTATAGGTTGTAACGTAGAAAATAGAAAATATATGATAGTAACAAAGTCTAGTCGATTGGCTATGCAAAAGTACAAAACCTTTTTGATAGATACATAGTAATAAAGAAAACAATATTTTGTTAAGCTTTTGATGTAGAAAATTATACCTTTTGATAAGTTTTAATATTTAAGGTAGATTTTAAAGTATTGTGCAATGTTTGTATTAACAGAATTGTAACGTTTTGTTAACGCTGTTACAAAGCAAACCAATAATTTTGATAAAATCATGTATAGAAAATCGATATTGACAATATGGACTATGAAACCAGCAGCCAGTGCAATCAGATAGAAACACGTAAGACAATTAACTTAAAGCATTGAACTTGATTAAGATAGTCGCATCACTATAAAAATTATAGCATACAAATCAGTTATGCATCCACATCGATAAATGGTATTTTGATAGCAACTCAAATATGTTATAAAGACCTACGATACTTAACAGTTTCTGACAGCTTTCCGCCCCACGCCATATACTGAACTCGATTATTTAAAAAAAGTTTTAAAAGAATTTAATATCGACCAAAGAACTTATCTCAATTACGCAATGCGGCGGTATGGAATCCCGTCAGTGCAGTGACCATCCGTTATACAAGACGCAATCCATCCATCTTCTAGAATTTGGAGCTTTCACATTCAACAATCAAATGTTTTGATAATGGTACTTTCCACTACGATGAAAAAAAGTTTCTTTTATGGAGCTTTCTTCTTCGACAGCAACGACCTAATCGATCATGGAGCTTTCTGTAGTACACAATTTGTTTTTGTTGATCATGGAACTTTCAAGGCTTAATATCATATTTGGCCTTCTCAATCATGAATCTCTCAAGGACGAAACTGGCCTTCGCAGCAGACTGAATTGGGCCTGGTTTGTCATGGAGCTGTCCTCTTCTATACCACCAGCCTTCTTCTTATTGGGCGGTTCATTTACAGTTTTATCTATTATATGAAACACATATATATGGACATCTATTTTAAAGAGTTAAATGAACTTATATCAAACATCTTGTGCAAACATATGATTATAATAATATATTAAATAAATACGTAAATATATGCTTTTATAATATTTCCCAAAAAATAAGCATTCTGGACTAATATTGACCGTGATTATTTTCGTTTCAGCCCCTGGAGGTTTTTGTCGATGATTGCTCCAAGTTGACCTTGCACGGTCTTCGACAGTTCTATGTCAAAGTCTCGGAGAAGGAAAAGAACAGACAACTTATTAAGCTTCTCGATGCTCTGGAGTTCAATCAGGTAGGCACAGATTATTTGTTATCGTATCATTCTTTATAAGACATAGTACCGGTAATCATAATAATTTCTCTCTATTTCCAGACTTGTACTCATTGTACATTACTTCATATTTTGCTTTAAATTAGCTTTTGAAATATCGCCCTGATTAAGGTGCTGGACTATATACTAATGCATTGTGACATATGTATCTGATTGAAAAGAATTTTGAAGTTTCTGTTTTATAAATTTGTTCAAAAAAGTACAGACAGTCGTCAATGCAAAATAAACTTTAGGTTCATTCTTTTACATAGGTAAGTTAAACTAAAATTCACTACTATTCGTTTTGGTAATATGCCTTTATAAGATGTAAAATTATAATGTCATATTTGATTTAAAGACACGTTTTCCCTTTATGTGTATTTTTACAAACGATTCGCAACACTTTTAAAAACGTTCGTTCATTTGAATTTTAGCATCACTGTTGTGTCTTAAACAAAATGGTGGAATAAATGTTTGCGTTTGATAGTTTTCTGCCTTGACAGCTAATCTTTTACAAAATATACCTCATTGATGAGTATTTCTAAGGATTCGTTTGGCGCCGTTTTACAGGTGATCATTTTCGTGAAGTCCGTCCAGAGATGTATGGCCCTCTCACAGTTGTTGGTGGAGCAGAACTTCCCCGCTATAACCATTCACAGTGCCATGTCACAGGAGGACAGGTGTGTATCGATCTATAGGGATGTCTTTTCATATTGATATGCATTGTGCATCGTTTGGCAGAAGTTGTGTAACAGATAGGTTAATTGAAACCTAATCATTTAAATAGCATATATATATCTTGTTGAAAATCTGAGTTATGACGTCACAGAATGATAAATGAATGCTAACATTTCTGTTTGATACAGGTTATCTCGTTACAAACAGTTCAAAGACTTCGAGAAGCGACTCCTAGTGGCCACGAATCTGTTCGGCAGAGGGATGGACATAGTCGGGGTAAACATTGTCTTTAACTATGACATGGCGGAGGATTCGGACACGTTTCTTCACAGGGTAAGTTGGGAATGAACAATAAACATACTAACACGTCTTTCTCCATAAGATAAGCTTAAGGATTTCGCAATAACTACAGGATTTCAAAACCTTTCTCCGCGTGGTAATTATGAGTTATATTACTATGCAGTTCTAGAACAGGGATCTAACAAAGATAGGATTAATCTACACTTTTTCTAGGCAAAGTAATAGAGTTATGAAAAACGTAAAGATATGACTGTTACTTCAGGCAGAGACGTATAAAGGATTTATACGTCTCTGCCTCAGGACAATAACAAGGACCCGACTTAAAATGTTTGTTTTTCTAGTCCAGTGTTCAGTCAAAGTAAGTTGTACTGTCCCTGCCTATAAAATCTTTCCAATTATTAAAAACAAAAACAAAAACAAAACTCAAAAAACGGAGACTGGAAAGTGTATGTTTACAAACAAAATGGTTCCTGTAATATTCTTCATATCTGTTTTTCTTTCAAATCAACCAGAGGCAGTAATTTTCATAGTGATACATTTGTTTTTATCTTTTTAGGTAGCTAGAGCCGGGAGATTCGGCACCAAAGGTATGGCTATCACATTCATCTCCAATGAAAGTGATGCCTCCTTAATGAACGATGTACAGGCAAGATTTGAGGTCAATGTACCCGCCTTGCCTGACGAAATCGACACTGCGTCATACCGTAAGTATTCCTCCGAAAAAAGTTTTAGTTTGGGTTTTTTTCTGAAGTTTAATATTCTAAGCCGATGTTGCCAGTGAAATTCAGACGATCCTATTCTTGTTTCATTTGATGTAGATTAATATATAATTAGTTCGCGTCTTCAGTTTGAGACTTGTCAATGAGGTCGTAGCCGTTTATCATTACCTTGTGTCATCAGCGTACTGTTTGATCATAGGTGTAAATAAAAGTGCTATAATCTTTGTTTGCATACGCTTTGCTGGTCATTTAATTTTCTGATGAAGGTGACAGAGTACATACCGTACTAGTCTTCGAAACGTCACTTCAAAACATGTATTTCCAACATGAAAAAGTGTTACAATTAACCTGTTATAAATCCTTGTAAACTTTGATTTCCTATTTTTTCTTTAACAGTTCCAGGGAAACGATGAAGCACCATACGAAGCGATGTCAACAAAATGACTCGGGAAGGAAATAAAGGATCGGTTATATTTAACTGTAGATACTTGTAGAAATATTAATGATTTCTGAAACATTGGAGAACTTGCGAGAAATATTCGCAATTTGTGAAGCAAACATAATTGGAGAACCTGTGTCGATATTGTGTGCAATAGATCTGATTTATGACTGTCAAAGATGGAGACAGACTCAAACTTGTGTAGAGGAAAGTGCTGGAAGCAGTTCTAAAGTGTTAACAGTGAGACCTGGACCATGCTTCTGGAGTAGTTTCTTGTTTATAACTATTTTGTTACTGACGATTCTCAGTTATATTCATATATTTACGGTGTTTTATTTTCACATGAATCACTGTTTTGTTAAAATGATGATGTTGCAGAATATTTAACAAAGAGTTCTCGACTGAAACAAAGCCATGAAAATACATTGTCTTAACAATTACATTATTTGGAACTATCGACTGTGTATGAAAAGGCACAGGTAAGCCATGTAACCATTTTCTTTGAGAGAAGAATCACATTATATGTATCTTAATCTTATTAAAATTATATCTTGAACCCCGCGCCATCCCATAATCGTCTCGATCCCTGCTACGTCAGAGAGAAGTTTATGGAACGGCGCGGGGTTCTAATTTTGATATAATTTTGATCAGATTATAATTATAATATTATAAACGTCTTACGATTCAATAGTTAATATACAAATTCAAAGTTTCATATTATTTGCATCAAGGAAGCGTGAGAACAAATTATGATCAACACCCAGCTTTATGTTACTTTTTGCTGTGTTAGATTTTGTGAATGGATTTTGAAGTTTCTATAGATCTTTGTAATAATTTGCATGTCAGTTTTTTGTAATAAAAATGTGTATACAGTGAAGAACGACAGAAAAGTGGTTTATTTTCGTATTGCAATATATGACATACTGCATTAAAGCTGGAATACATTGTCTTGAACTACAATGCATATAAACGGATTTAGCACAGGTTATAACAACTTCTCAGAAACACCACCTTTTTTTTCTTTGCTTTTGAAAAAATGTGATAATCATCACGTTTTAAGGAGATAATTATGGCGTTTAATTTTTTCGAAGCTTCAAACATTTTAGCAGTTAGGCTTTCTTAAGGCCCAATGTACGTAATTTTCGGCAAAACTTTAAGCAAAAATCAAGGCTTATAACCTATTATATTTATATATTTTGTTAAGATTGACTGATATCAGCGATATTCAAGATGAATTCTTACGCGGTTACCGGTACATCAGCAGTTGAAATACGGTATTTGAAAAAAACGCGTCCATTTTGAACTGTCTTCTACCTTCGGCTTGTTGTTGAAGTGGGCCACCCTTGAATTATTTTCAATTCTTTGGATTTTTTGTCAAGAGTTTCTTCTTAGTTACCGCTCAAGCTTGCTTCGTTTTAGACTTATTATTGCATGGTTATCAACTGGATTTTTTTTCATAATTTTTCAGAATCCAGAAAAATTTCCTGAAGTTATGTATATTGGGCCTTTAATGGCGGGACTTAATAATACATGTTTAGAAAATATTAATGTAAATGATGTCAACTTTTATGAACATTGTTGTAAGACAAAACACAAACAATGACAAGTCTGCGGGAAACAATTATGTGAAGTTTGTTGGCCTCTTCATTAAAAAGGCTTTTGATATAAATAAGAGAATACCGAAGCGTTAACAAAATCATAATCAAAACTCAAAATCGTTTAACCAGGGGCAAAATATGAACAAAGGAAAGATTTACATTCAGACTCTTGTAAACGTACAAGAGAATAAGACCAGGTGTTCCGGAAGAGTAAGCGTCTTCTACTTCATCGACGACACCCGTGTCATTGTCAATCACAACAAGTAAACACACTTATGAGCATACTCAAAAACATCCATCTTCATGTCACTTAAAGATACAGAATATTTCTCAATGAGACAAAGATGGCGACCATAAAACTTGCCCATAGTTCTGATCAACCTGCATCTCTCGAATCCTTGTGTTGTTAGTTTGAAACACCATAGGTTGGAGAAGCAGTGATGTTACTATCAAAAAATGGAAAATTCACGATCGGAAAATTGAAATCATCTCGTTTATCGTATAGCTTAGTGATAAGCTGTCCATGTTGGTCGTAGTTTAAGTAGAGATCGAGGTAAGCATCTGATGTAGAAGAGGCTGTTGTGTCCTTTATTTCAAGTTCAGAAGGGTATATACGATCGACGTGGTCAGCAAACTTCTTGTTGTTTATAGACAACACATTGTCGATATATCGGAAAGTGAAATTAAAAGATATGGCAAGGTTTTTGTTGCCAGTCCTGATTAGCTCTTCCACAAATTCAGCCTCATATGAAAACAAAAACAAGTCAGCTAAGAGTGGGGCACAGTTTGTTCCCATGTGAATGCCAACAGTCTGCTGGGAAATCTTTCCTCCGAACACAACAAAATATTGTCGACCAGGAACTAAGGAAGGTAGTAATTTTAAAATTGTGTTCATTACTATATAAACTTGTGTATTTCATATGTTTGTATTGTAACGAAACGGGTTTCCGGTAGGTTTATATATGTATATGGTACAGTTTTCAATATTCACTGATGTTGTGACTCTGCTCCAAAACCCTGTTTCTTGTGGGCGTAGTCTGACCAGGACTGTTGTGGTCTCAGACCACCTCCAACAACCAATATAAGTTTTTACCTTGGATCAGTAGCCCAATTGTGGGTAAGATGGAGTTCTGACTTTATCAGAACTGTCTGCGTCTTCAATCGCTAAATCAGACTGACTACTATGAAAGATGACTAGAAGTCCAGAGATAAATTATTTTCACAACTTTATATACTGTAGTAAAATTATAGTAAACAATAAGTATTTAATATTACAAGTTTTGCATTTAACATGAATGCATTTGCTAGTATGGACAATTATTCATTTACCCACAAATAACTTTCACACGTATAAGCGCTGAACGACTCCCTCTCTGCATATGTATACTAATATTAGATAGATTTACCCGTAAAAACTGTTCAATAATTCATGTACTAATAAATAAACAGTACTAGTGATTTTCAACAACTGTTAAGAACTAAAGAAATAAATAGAGAACTAATTCATTTATCCATAATGCAGGGTCAATACAAAATAACGACTTAAATCCTGACAGCGAATCCAGTCAAATATCTCTCAATGAGCTTTAAATAATTAAAATAAATAGATATTAATACCAGTATAACACCTCTTCTACACAGAGTATCCACTCTTGTAGGCTTCAACGTTTAGGTATGTATACAAGCACAAAATCCATTCCGAAAATTAGTATTAGTATTATTTAACAATAAATATATAATCTGTTAAATAATTACACAAGTACCACACCTCTTCCACATAAGGTACATTTTCCACTCTTATGTAGGCAATCAACGTCTAGGTTTGGGTACAGGTATAAAGATTTACTTACAGAGTATCTCAATGAATAAATACTAGTGACTCTACGTTGAGTATAACCGTATATAGGTTTACACACTAGTCGATTACTAAATATATATATAGGCCTAGACTGTAAAATTAATTCACTGTCGGATAAGTCTGTACGAGTTATCGCCCTTGATTTACTAACGTTACATAGAAGTCTGATTGAGAATAGTGATTGCGCAGCGTTCCGCCTCTATCCAATGCCAACGGGCCAGAACTGAAGCAATCAAGTTAGTTAGTTACGAGTTTAACGCCGAAGCACACACCGATGTTAATCAGTCTTCCGTCCGGCGTGTGCAATCAAGCTTACTCACTCCTTTATATAGCCTACGGTCCTCACCAGGTGAGGATATGTCCTCATCTGGTGAGGAAAATGACCAAATATGGAATAATTGACCCGACGTTTGGGGTCAATGCTTACATTTACTATAACCAAACAACCGCCTCTTCCGTGATATAGTTCCACAACTAACCGATAAAAATACTGGCTATAATTCAACATTTTACACATAAACTGTGATTAAATTCTATTTCAATACAATATATAGCTAAGGTCCAAACTGATACATCGGAAGCAATCGATTTCGACAAACAACTCGCAAATCATTCTCCCCTGACATTACATTGATCGCTGGGTTGAGAGCGGGCCGGAGATGAAACGGAAAGTTCAAACACTAAATTCCGGCGTTTGCAACGCGTAAGTAATAAAAACTTCATGTTTCTACTAATCTTGAATTTCTTGAGTTATTATAACTTGAACAAAACATCTAAAGATGTCAACACAATCGTTATTCGTATCCAGCGTCCTTCACAACGGATTGCAGTAGAAGAAATCACAATGGCGTCTGAACGACCTAAATAATGACCCCGGAACGAAGAATATTCTTAAAAATCGAATGTTACATGAACTAACCAACTTTCAACTGCAATACGTTGCTGGATAATTAAACGACGTTCCATTTCATATTTACAAATATTTCCCAGCATTTATCCAAATATAAACAACACAACCCAGCTGATTACAAACGTAAACAAATGCAACGATCAGCTGTTTTACATGGTCGGTCTTTCTCACTACCGTCACACTACCATTTCAGAGACGTATAAAGCCATGTGTTATATACGTCTCTGACCATTTTGTACATAGCTAACACTTCCTTTCATTCTGTAGCCTCATTAAACATGTAACTGCTCATTTTATTTGTAAAAATGAATTAGAAATACTTTTATATTCAACAGTGAGGATGTTAAATTCTAATGCCTCAGCATATAATTATACTTGATTAACTTTTACATCTAACCCCCTTTCCAGGTTTGTCACAGTATGTTTTGCTTATTTTTGCAAAATATTATTTGGATATATTTACATTCTGATTGTTTCTTCTCTATGTGAATATATAAACTGAAAACAACAATCACTACACTATATTTACATTTGCTCTGCATTTTCCCATTGACACAATGCTAAGAGGCAGTTGCTGTCATACGTCTATAACACCCAGTGCCTCAGACTATAACAACATTTGCTTTTGCTATCGAAATTTATAATGAATTGTTAGATATTACAAAAATATCTCACGATGGATCAAAACGAGATTTGAAACCCTAGTGAGACCCAAACTGAGACACTGCTCTTCTATATGGGACCAGCACATCACAAACCAAATCAACCAGTTAGAAAAAATACACAACACAGCCCTTGTTGATCTCGTGCACATTGAAAGCTCTTTTTTTTATCTTATAGCTCTACTTAAAATCTAATAAAACACCCCTCACTGTAAAGAACAATTTCCCTTCACCTTTTTAAATAGCGCCCCGCATTCCAACCTTCAACTTTACCCACAATCATCATTTTTAAAGAGGGTGTAAGAAGCAGAAGAATTTAGTGATACGGATTATTTTTCAAAGAATGGGGATTTAATTCACAAGTTTGAACGAAGTCAGTCTGGGAAAAAAAGAGATAATTTAAAATAAAATGTATTTATTAACTTTTCACTATTAACTAATTTACGGTTTTCCCTATAATATAATACATTACAATCATGCCCAAGACCTATAACTTAGAAAATTTGGCGCGCTATGACGTGTACAGACAACACGCATGCGCATCGCGAAGGCTTCATGTTGTCAAGAACATGGAGAACTTCAAGGTATGGTTTCTCGCATCCGGTATATTCAGAACATATTCCTCTCGGTGTTGGTTATAGTAACTGTGTTATAATCTTGTCAAGATATATTTGACAATAAATGGTTTCTTTGGTCAATTTCAGATTATACGACAGCTGGGTCAAGGCGCCCAGGCGACGATTTTCCTCGCCGAAAAGAAGGACACTGGCAAATCATATGTCCTCAAAAAGGTAAACATTGCGACCGAAGCCACAGAAAAATCCCTCGTGCCGGATCATAGACACGGAAATCTTTTGACCACATCATTTATTGATTAAAAGTGACACTCTGATATCTCTTAAGATAAAGTTTAACATGGATACATTAACAAATGCGTGTTACGTGAATTCGAATGAGTCCAACACGACCCCCCCCCCCCCCCGTAAAAGCAAGGCAGCTTCTCCATCCGCTCCTGACAGCAATCATCAAACTACTTAACAGGAAGTGATCAATCTACGTACGAGTCCCGTACTCATACTTATGCTGGGATTCATAGAAATTTAACATTGTGTGTCACCCATTGTTTTTAGCAATTTAACATACAATATTGTATGTATATTACTAAAATGACCAATAGAAATTAATGGTAAATTTATGACTGAACATGGAACCTATATTCCCTACTATGAACTAATATATAAACGGCACCAGCAGTATGTAATTAACCTAGCTATAGATGTAGAATAATTCATTAAAAAAATATATAGAAGTCAAAAACTGCAGTAAATACCAATGTGACAATGGAGAACATGTACAGTGTGCTGCCATTAGGGATTCCTGACAGTGTGATCTGATGCTCTATCACCATCTACAGTAGGCATAAAGCTAAAAGGCAATCATGTCATTTTGGATGATAATTAATATATATAATGTCACTGTTTAAAATCTGCCCTCCCCCCAGTCCGAAGGAACCTGCTAACTAATATTGGGGACTTATTATATGTTTGCCCTCGATTAGCACATAACTAATAGTTTCAAAAGTACTTATGATCAATGCATATCCCTGTCTTTGATAAAGGAGAGAGCTAGTGTACTGGGCTTGATCATGAATTTTAGTCTATATCTCCAACTTTAATCCATAATAGTCGGACATTAGTTCTGCTTTTAAATGGCAACTTGAAAATATTGTAAAATTAGAAGCTTGTGTTTATATGTAAGCTTCTGTGATGAATTGAGTACCGCAGAACTGATGAGCAACATATATATAGAATATATATCTTTAGATTTCTTGTGATAATAATAAGTTTTAGAAACCATTCTGTTAAGACAGCTATATGACACCTGAGTACATAATAAACAATCAGAATATTTTATCATTATAATTAATAACAGAATATACATAAGTGATTTGCTGGAAGTATAATTAGGAGAGATTAGTCCAAAGTGTTAATTCAGACTCTCTGATCCACTTAATATTGGCAATGATGCCACATCGTCGTGATCCGCAAACCGCACCCATCTACTTTCTGTAGCACTTTAAAATCATTATGATTTATTTTCAGGTGGAATGCTTTGATGAAAGTGAGGCAAACAAGGCATTTAGAGAGGTAATCCTTATCATATAAATATACAAGCTGTATTAATCAGGAATTGGTGAAAAATAATTGCATCTTTTATAATGTGATTTATTTTACTTTTATAAAATTGATAATTAAATGCAAAAATTACATTCACTGAATTCTGGTTTTCTTATTGAATATAATTCATACGGAAACTAACTTCATAAATAAAAATATCAGGGATGTATATCTCACATATTCACCCTGGAAATATTTAGCACTAAAATTATATACAAGGGATATTACAAAAAAAAAAAAAAAAAAAAATAGGTATTCAGTTTTTTGATGAAAAATTTACCCTGAGGACACATTTGAACTTTTACAGTTCAAAAGTCAGAATATTTCATTATGAAATTCCAGGGATGAATGAGTTAATACAGCCAGAAGTCGTCCTATGTAATTAAAGAAAGCTAATAATTCAGTGGCTGAGTGTAGACTGTTTCATTGTTGTACTAATGCTATATAGTTTTGTTGTTGTCAGTCACAGGACCTGCTGAGTTTGGAGCATCCCTATGTCTCGGGCTACAATGAGTTCTTTGTCATGTGGGAAAAAGAGGTAAGGTCCAACTTGATATTAATTCTTACACTAGGAAAAAAACAGGAATTAATGAGAAATTTAGGCAAAGGAAAATGTAAAAAAAAAAACAGGAATTAATGAGAAATTAAGGCAAAGGAAAATGACATCTTTTCAGAAACAGAAGAATGCAAAAGATATCAATTTTGGAAGGTTTCTGAAAAAAGGAAAACTTTGCGTGACTAAAAGCATTTTCATTCTGCTAGTACTTATACAGTTTTTTTTCTTCTGGATAATCACTGCTTTCCTTTAGTAGCTGGATAATACAATTTATTCTCACATCTTTGCCTTTAAGTTGTACATATGTTCCAACTGTTGTCCACCCATGTGAGATTTTCCCTATCACACATACCTATACATAAAACAGACTCCATTGATCTCTGCAAATAGTAGCATCATATTATTTAAAAGTTAATTATAAAAACAAATAATCTATTCAACTGGGAAATTCGACTATGGGCTCCACTTTACTAAATCTAAACAAATTTTGTGTTGGTTTTATTTTCAGTAGTTGAATGGCATTACCTGTAATTGTAGCCATATTTTGACTTAAAATCTTTCTATGGAAAAAATTGCCAATGTCTTGATATATTTGACTTTTCAAATTTACCATTTAGAATTATGGATATTTGCCATGCAATAACATTTACATATATAGTCCTATTATCGATTCATATTGATTAAATGTTCTAACATGATTTTGCTTTTTTTCATAGAATTCTTCCGTTTTCATGACGATAGTTATGGATTACTTCCCGCTAGGTAATCTTAGCACCATCATGCAGAAATCTAGAGAGAACAAAGAAGTCATACCAGAGGAGGTAAGGGCTGCCAAAGTTAACTTGATCCATGTAACAAAACCAAATTCTAATGTACCGGTACATGAACTACAATTTTGGGAATGGAAGATGCACGAGGAATTTCACCCTCTGTACTCCTGGAATAAATATCAAAGAAAAATTGAAGGTCCAGTGTGACCACATGTGGATGGCACAAGGAGGCTGGATTGATCCTTTGGTGTACATCAAAAGATTGACTGGGCTTCACTCCTCTTTAATTTTCAGAGGACAGGTAGCAGCCTATAGCTAGGGATTGGCTATGTTTGTTTGTTTGTTTGTTTTTTTTTTACCTCAGACCATTCTAATAGCTTGCTTTATACCTTCAATATGAATAAGGGTGTAGAGAGTGGAAGTAAGCATAATCCTTACAGTATTTAGGATGTGTGAATTAGGGGATTATTATTTGAAAGCACTAGCCATTACTAGAGTTTATAAACAGTATACAAGTATTACATGAAGGGTCACAAGTGCATGACCACTAGCCTGGTACTGCATCCTCAGATTGAATAGCATAACATTGTGATGAATTTCCAAAGCTGAGTTTAGTCATATTGGAATACATGTATTAAAAAAAATCAGAATCATTCACAATATATATATAATTATAATGTAAACATTAAATAATAAACCAGGAAAAAATTGCATGCTTGAATACATTCAAATTTCATTTTGATAAAATAATATCTTCTATTTATAGATTAAACATGATGATAAGAATAAATTAATGCCAATATTATACAATGTATAGTTACATGGTTTTCAGATCAGTTGTTGATACTTTATAATCAGGTAATTTGATGTTTATTGTAGATTTTATTCAGTTTCTAAGAGTTACATAGTTTCTACTGGACAAGACCCCTATTTGTCCTTCCCACTGAACCCAATCTTTGTATTGCACCAAACTTTAAGTTCACAATTCAATCGGTACTCTAAAGTTTAAGTTTAATACTATTAAACTTTTGACTGTTTTCAGACAATAAAGAACTGGGTTGGCCAGGTGATAGAAGGTTTGGTATATGTACACCAAAAAGGAATCATTCACAGGTAATTACGTTGCTGACCAAAACTTCTAAGAAAACTTATAGAATTGAGACATTCCATAGACAATAGGTTCATAGCAGGTTTTTTTGTAGAACTACTGAACTTGTTACAGACAAGGCCTTTAGGAAGAAAATTCAACTTTAAATAACAAGCATGTGATGTTAGCAATAACATAAGTTCAACGTTAACTCTATATGAAATTAAAAAATCAAATCAAATTATTTGTCTTATAAATGTATAGAATATGAAAATATGCATTTTGTAGAAATATACCAGTAATACAAATGAGTTATGGTTTGTTGACATAATAATAATATTTTATAAAAAAAATGTTGTTTGATACATTAGTTTGATACCAATCAAACAATGACATTTGTCCAACTTTACTTTTCATAGATTTACACACTGATGTTGCTTTTTTACAGAGATTTACGACCAAATAACCTCTACCTACAAGAGGAAGGAAGTCTAAAGCTGGGTGATTTCTCTGTAGCGACGGTGATGGGGGACACACGGACCTGCACCAGAGCTACCCTCAGTCAGTACATTTTTATAAGTCTTTCGTCTTTGACCCGAGTCTCTTAATTATTTCATTGTTGTCTATAAAATATACCTTATAGTTAAGACACTTTACATTATCCCTTTGATAGTTAAGACACTTTGCATTATCCCTTTCATTTCTATTTTTTTGTGATTCAGTCTATCTGCTGTCCCATTATTTATCTTAAAAACCCTTTACTTGATTGTTATATTTCATATATGTAGGTTGGTCATTTGTAGTAGATGACCCTTTTTAATTTTCTGGTAAAATGGTCAAAGGTCAAGGGGTGAGATGCAATAACTTAAAACAATTAGTTTCTGTGCAACAACGGTGTATGCAAAGGTGATGTCATTGGTCCCCCACTGTTTCTCATTACATATCACAACAACTGACCAAACCTCAAAGTCATCAGATTAAAGGTCAAACTCATATTTATGCCACCCTTTGAAAAAGATGGGGTATATTGGTTTACAGTACTGGTAAATCAATTAAACAAAGTCAGAAACACATTATTACTGTTTTCTTGCTTTCCATCCTACAACTTAAATACTGTTCAACAGATCTCGACCAAACTGTGTATACATTTTAAGCTAGTGCTATAAATGTGCCTTTTGCTATTGGCAAGGTTTCAATATCAATATTTTTTCAGTTACAATGGAAACAAAGTCACATTATTATTGACCTAATCTTTTCTGGCCTTAAACTCAAATACCATTCAACATACCTCAACCAAACTTTGTATACATAGTGCCTTAAGCTATTTGCAAGGTTCAACTTTGATATTTTTTGGTTACTATGGAAACAAAATCTGAAATACAAAAAAAAACTGTTTTCTGTGACTCATTGGCTGCTGTCTTTGTTTCAGGATGTGCTAACTACCTAGCCCCAGAGTTAGAGGAAACAGGATTCACTCCTGTAACTGATATCTGGTCACTTGGCTGTATCCTGTTTGAGCTTACAACATCAACATTTTACGACGAGAAACAGGTCATAGAAAAGATGAAGGAGGCCAAAGAGGATGCCTTTGTGTTGGAGGAGGTGTTTGAGGATGTGGCTAATGTAAGTGTTTGTTATAGAGATTCAATGATGGTCTGTGCTAATGTAAGTGTCTGTTATAGTGATTCAGTGATGGTCTGTGCTAATGTAAGTGTCTGTTATAGTGATTCAGTGATGGTCTGTACTAATGTAAGTGTCTGTTATAGTGATTCAATGATGGTCTGTGCTAATGTAAGCGTCTGTTATAGTGATTGGTTCAATGATGTTCTGTGCTAATGAAAGTGTCTTATAGTGATTGGTTCAATGATGTTCTGTGCTAATGTAAGTGTCTGTTATAGTGATTCAGTGATGGTCTGTGCTAATGTAAGTGTCTGTTGTAGTGATTGGTTCAATGATGGTCTGTGCTAATGTAAGTGTCTGTTATAGTGATTGGTTCAATGATGTTCTGTGCTAATGTAAGTGTCTGTTATAGTGATTGGTTCAATGATGTTCTGTGCTAATGTAAGTGTCTGTTATAGTGATTCAATGATGTTCTGTACTAATGTAAGTGTCTGTTATAGTGATTCAGTGATGGTCTGTGCTAATGTAAGTGTCTGTTATAGTGATTCAATGATGTTCTGTGCTAATGTAAGTGTCTGTTATAGTGATTCAGTGATGGTCTGTGCTAATGTAAGTGTCTGTTTTAGTGATTCAATGATGGTCTGTGCTAATGTAAGTGTCTGTTATAGTGATTGGTTCAATGATGTTCTGTGCTAATGGAAGTGTCTGTTATAGTGATTCAATGTTGGTCTGTGCTAATGTAAGTGTCTGTTATAGTGATTCAATGATGGTCTGTGCTAATGTAAGTGTCTGTTATAGTGATTGGTTCAATGATGTTCTGTGCTAATGTAAGTGTCTGTTATAGTGATTGGTTCAATGATGTTCTGTGCTAATGTAAGTGTCTGTTATAGTGATTCAATGATGTTCTGTGCTAATGTAAGTGTCTGTTATAGTGATTGGTTCAATGATGTTCTGTGCTAATGTAAGTGTCTGTTATAGTGATTCAGTGATGGTCTGTGCTAATGTAAGTGTCTGTTATAGTGATTGGTTCAATGATGTTCTGTGCTAATATACGTGTCTGTTATAGTGATTGGTTCAATGATGGTCTGTGCTAATGTAAGTGTCTGTTATAGTGATTCAGTGATGGTCTGTGCTAATGTAAGTGTCTGTTATAGTGATTGGTTCAATGATGTTCTGTGCTAATGTAAGTGTCTGTTATAGTGATTCAGTGATGGTCTGTGCTAATGTAAGTGTCTGTTATAGTGATTCAGTGATGGTCTGTGCTAATGTAAGTGTCTGTTATAGTGATTCAATGATGTTCTGTGCCAATGTAAGTGTCTGTTATAGTGATTGATTCAATGATGTTCTGTGCTAATGTAAGTGTCTGTTATAGTGATTCAATGATGTTCTGTGCTAATGTAAGTGTCTGTTATAGTGATTGGTTCAATGATGTTCTGTGCTAATGTAAGTGTCTGTTATAGTGATTCAGTGATGGTCTGTGCTAATGTAAGTGTCTGTTATAGTGATTCAATGATGTTCTGTGCTAATGTAAGTGTCTGTTATAGTGATTCAGTGATGGTCTGTGCTAATGTAAGTGTCTGTTATAGTGATTCAATGATGTTCTGTGCTAATGTAAGTGTCTGTTATAGTGATTCAGTGATGGTCTGTGCTAATGTAAGTGTCTGTTATAGTGATTCAGTGATGGTCTGTGCTAATGTAAGTGTCTGTTATAGTGATTCAATGATGGTCTGTGCTAATGTAAGTGTCTGTTATAGTGATTGGTTCAATGATGCTCTGTGCTAATGTAAGTGTCTGTTATAGTGATTCAGTGATGGTCTGTGCTAATGTAAGTGTCTGTTATAGTGATTGGTTCAATGATGTTCTGTGCTGATGTAAGTGTCTGTTATAGTGATTGGTTCAATGATGTTCTGTGCTGATGTAAGTGTCTGTTATAGTGATTCAATGATGTTCTGTGCTAATGTAAGTGTCTGTTATAGTGATTCAATGATGGTCTGTGCTAATGTAAGTGTCTGTTATAGTGATTGGTTCAATGATGTTCTGTGCTAATGTAAGTGTCTGTTATAGTGATTCAATGATGTTCTGTGCTAATGTAAGTGTCTGTTATAGTGATTGGTTCAATGATGTTCTGTGCTAATGTAAGTGTCTGTTATAGTGGTTCAATGATGGTCTGTGCTAATGTAAGTGTCTGTTATAGTGATTGGTTCAATGATGTTCTGTGCTAATGTAAGTGTCTGTTATAGTGATTCAATGTTGGTCTGTGCTAATGTAAGTGTCTGTTATAGTGATTGGTTCAATGATGTTCTGTGCTAATGTAAGTGTCTGTTATAGTGATTCAGTGATGTTCTGTGCTAATGTAAGTGTCTGTTATAGTGATTGGTTCAATGATGGTCTGTGCTAATGTAAGTGTCTGTTTTAGTGATTCAATGATGTTCTGTGCTAATGTAAGTGTCTGTTATAGTGATTCAGTGATGGTCTGTGCTAATGTAAGTGTCTGTTTTAGTGATTCAATGATGGTCTGTGCTAATGTAAGTGTCTGTTATAGTGATTGGTTCAATGATGGTCTGTGCTAATGTAAGTGTCTGTTATAGTGATTCAATGATGTTCTGTGCTAATGTAAGTGTCTGTTTTAGTGATTCAATGATGTTCTGTGCTAATGTAAGTGTCTGTTATAGTGATTCAATGATGTTCTGTGCTAATGTAAGTGTCTGTTATAGTGATTCAGTGATGTTCTGTGCTAATGTAAGTGTCTGTTATAGTGATTCAGTGATGGTCTGTGCTAATGTAAGTGTCTGTTATAGTGATTGGTTCAATGATGGTCTGTGCTAATGTAAGTGTCTGTTTTAGTGATTCAATGATGTTCTGTGCTAATGTAAGTGTCTGTTATAGTGATTCAGTGATGGTCTGTGCTAATGTAAGTGTCTGTTTTAGTGATTCAATGATGGTCTGTGCTAATGTAAGTGTCTGTTATAGTGATTGGTTCAATGATGGTCTGTGCTAATGTAAGTGTCTGTTATAGTGATTCAATGTTGGTCTGTGCTAATGTAAGTGTCTGTTTTAGTGATTCAATGATGTTCTGTGCTGATGTAAGTGTCTGTTATAGTGATTGGTTCAATGATGTTCTGTGCTAATGTAAGTGTCTGTTATAGTGATTCAATGTTGGTCTGTGCTAATGTAAGTGTCTGTTATAGTGATTCAATGATGTTCTGTGCTAATGTAAGTGTCTGTTATAGTGATTGGTTCAATGATGTTCTGTGCTAATGTAAGTGTCTGTTATAGTGATTCAATGTTGATCTGTGCTAATGTAAGTGTCTGTTATAGTGATTCAATGATGTTCTGTGCTAATGTAAGTGTCTGTTATAGTGATTCAATGATGTTCTGTGCTAATGTAAGTGTCTGTTATAGTGATTGGTTCAATGATGTTCTGTGCTAATGTAAGTGTCTGTTATAGTGATTCAGTGATGGTCTGTGCTAATGTAAGTGTCTGTTTTAGTGATTCAATGATGGTCTGTGCTAATGTAAGTGTCTGTTATAGTGATTGGTTCAATGATGTTCTGTGCTAATGTAAGTGTCTGTTATAGTGATTCAATGATGTTCTGTGCTAATGTAAGTGTCTGTTATAGTGATTGGTTCAATGATGTTCTGTGCTAATGTAAGTGTCTGTTATGATTCAGTGATGGTCTGTGCTAATGTAAGTGTCTGTTATAGTGATTGGTTCAATGATGTTCTGTGCTAATGTAAGTGTCTGTTATAGTGATTGGTTCAATGATGTTCTGTGCTAATGTAAGTGTCTGTTATAGTGATTCAGTGATGGTCTGTGCTAATGTAAGTGTCTGTTATAGTGATTCAATGATGTTCTGTGCTAATGTAAGTGTCTGTTATAGTGATTGGTTCAATGATGTTCTGTGCTAATGTAAGTGTCTGTTATAGTGATTGGTTCAATGATGGTCTGTGCTAATGTAAGTGTCTGTTATAGTGATTCAATGATGTTCTGTGCTAATGTAAGTGTCTGTTATAGTGGTTCAATGATGTTCTGTGCTAATGTAAGTGTCTGTTATAGTGATTCAGTGATGGTCTGTGCTAATGTAAGTGTCTGTTATAGTGATTCAATGATGTTCTGTGCTAATGTAAGTGTCTGTTATAGTGATTGGTTCAATGATGTTCTGTGCTAATGTAAGTGTCTGTTATAGTGATTCAATGATGTTCTGTGCCAATGTAAGTGTCTGTTATAGTGATTGGTTCAATGATGGTCTGTGCTAATGTAAGTGTCTGTTATAGTGATTGGTTCAATGATGTTCTGTGCTAATGTAAGTGTCTGTTATAGTGATTCAGTGATGGTCTGTGCTAATGTAAGTGTCTGTTATAGTGATTCAGTGATGGTCTGTGCTAATGTAAGTGTCTGTTATAGTGATTGGTTCAATGATGTTCTGTGCTAATGTAAGTGTCTGTTATAGTGATTCAGTGATGGTCTGTGCTAATGTAAGTGTCTGTTTTAGTGATTCAATGATGTTCTGTGCTAATGTAAGTGTCTGTTATAGTGATTGGTTCAATGATGTTCTGTGCCAATGTAAGTGTCTGTTATAGTGATTCGTTCAATGATGTTCTGTGCTAATGTAAGTGTCTGTTATAGTGATTGGTTCAATGATGTTCTGTGCCAATGTAAGTGTCTGTTATAGTGATTGGTTCAATGATGTTCTGTGCTAATGTAAGTGTCTGTTATAGTGATTGGTTCAATGATGGTCTGTGCTAATGTAAGTGTCTGTTATAGTGATTGGTTCAATGATGTTCTGTGCTGATGTAAGTGTCTGTTATAGTGATTGGTTCAATGATGGTCTGTGCTAATGTAAGTGTCTGTTATAGTGATTCAGTGATGGTCTGTGCTAATGTAAGTGTCTGTTATAGTGATTCAATGATGTTCTGTGCTAATGTAAGTGTCTGTTATAGTGATTCAGTGATGGTCTGTGCTAATGTAAGTGTCTGTTATAGTGATTCAGTGATGGTCTGTGCTAATGTAAGTGTCTGTTATAGTGATTCAGTGATGGTCTGTGCTAATGTAAGTGTCTGTTTTAGTGATTCAATGATGGTCTGTGCTAATGTAAGTGTCTGTTATAGTGATTCAATGATGTTCTGTGCTAATGTAAGTGTCTGTTATAGTGATTCAGTGATGGTCTGTGCTAATGTAAGTGTCTGTTTTAGTGATTCAATGATGGTCTGTGCTAATGAAAGTGTCTGTTATAGTGATTGGTTCAATGATGGTCTGTGCTAATGTAAGTGTCTGTTATAGTGATTCAATGATGGTCTGTGCTAATGTAAGTGTCTGTTATAGTGATTGGTTCAATGATGTTCTGTGCTAATGTAAGTGTCTGTTATAGTGATTCAATGTTGGTCTGTGCTAATGTAAGTGTCTGTTATAGTGATTCAATGATGGGCTGTGCTAATGTTAGCGTCGGTTCAATGATGGTCTGTGCTAATGTAAGTGTCTGTTATAGTGATTCAATGTTGGTCTGTGCTTATGTAAGTGTCTGTTATAGTGATTCAATGATGGTCTGTGCTAATGTAAGTGTCTGTTATAGTGATTGGTTCATTGATGTTCTGTGCTGGTGAAAGTGTCTGTTATAGTGATTGATTCAATGATGTTCTGTGCTGATGAAAGTGTCTGTTATAGTGATTGATTCATTGATGTTCTGTGCTGATGAAAGTGTCTGTTATCGTGATTGATTCAATGATGTTCTGTGCTGATGAAAGTGTCTGTTATAGTGATTGATTCAATGATGTTCTGTGCTGATGAAAGTGTCTGTTATCGTGATTGATTCAATGATGATCTGTGCTGATGAAAGTGTCTGTTATAGTGATTGATTCAATGATGTTCTGTGCTGATGAAAGTGTCTATTATAGTGATTGATTCATTGATGGTCTGTGCTAATATAAGTGTCTGTTATCGTGATTTGTTCAATGATGGTCTGTGCTAATGAAAGTGTCTGTTATAGTGATTGGTTCAATGAATGTATGTGCTAATGTAAGTGTCTGTTATAGTGATTGATTCAATGATCTTCTGTAGCCTCGTTCAAATGCATCCCATTTACAGTGAAGGACATTAAGGACACGCCTCCATGTGTGCTGTACTATAAGACTGTTTCACGACCAGGGGTGTAAGATAGGGAAATTCCACCCGAGGTGTTTTCAAATGTGATAAAACCTAAGGCTTTGTCGAGGGTTGGACAAATTTGAAAATCTCAATGATTTGAAAATGTCATCCGTACTTGTATCATAAACGGTAATTCCTGATGTACATTGTTGTATTATTGTAGAAACCATTCAGACTTTGGTAATATCCATAAAAAAGTATATGTTTTATATAACAATCTTATCTTGTAAAATTAATTGTAGCACTTGATATCGTACTTGAAGTTTAGAATGTGTTCTGATGTTTTCAGCATTACTCTGGAGAACTCATCAGTCTTATCCGTTTGATGTTAAAGAGGAAAGATAGACCTTCTGCTTTGTAAGTATCTATTGAGTTCTACAAAACCTTATTAAATGTTGGTGAAATAGTGTCTGTATTATCTTACTCTGAAAATAAATAAAAGAACTTGTTTGGCTTTGATCAAAAACCTATTTATTGGAATGACTACCTAAGAAGTACACTTGAACAAAATAATTACTGTTGAACAGCAAATGTCTTTTAGTTCATTATAGATTGCTTCTTTGATCTGAATTTGATAAGAAATCAACATTGATATATATCATTTTGACAGGGACCTGAAGAAGAACAATAAATATGTGAAGGTTTGTGTGGAGATGACAGATGCCTCACAGCTGGAGAAGAGGAAACGACAAAAGTCTGCTCGTAAAGAAAAACGTAAGATGATAAATCTTTATTTGCTAGTTTAATGGGGAAAATTTAATATTTTCCTTGCAAAAGTGTTGTTGAAACAGTCAAGTATGAGCTTTGATGTATTTCTTATAGAACCTGTCTCAAGAGGCCTACTATCAAAAGTCTGACAAATGGTCTTTTGAAAGCAGGTTGTTTTGTTTGAATTTCTTTTATGGATGAATCCCTGTTTGCTTCCTCTTGACAAAGAATCCATTTGTGTATGCAGGGATTAGGGGGGTTGATCTCTGTTACAAACATACGTTATCTTACAATACACTAATGTAAGTTTGCATAACTGATGATCTTCAATAAGTATTGAAATAAAATCAAAAGATGAAGAAGACCACTTCAGGTGTAAATAAAATAAGTTAATACAGGATGTTTTGACCTGTCATCCTGAAGTTGGTTTTATGAGAGAAGGGGCTGGTGAAATGGTTAATTAAGTTTTAATTCACAAAGAAGTAGCTATAATGGCGAGAACTGGAAGTGACCTCTTCACACAGGTGGTTTCTTCACACAGGTGGTCTCTTAACACAGGTGGTTGCATATTCAGATTTGACTGTATTGCAGGTACAGTACCAAAGGAAGGAGGCCTGATCAAAATATTGGAACATCTGGCTACCAACATAGACTTCGAGGAGCAGGTGCTTGAGTCTCTGTCCACAATCCTGGAGATGTGTAAGGAGTCGGAGACATTACAAGTGGATGCCAGTGGTAAACGTCTCATCAGTGTCGCCATGCGAAACAATCTACCACAGGAAAATATTCAGATCACAGGATGTAGCATATTTAATCGCCTACTTGTCACCGGAAGCTCAGGTGTGTAAATCATTGGAAAGTAACTTAATTTAGTTTAGATGGTGTGCTTGCTGTATAATCAGTAAGACATTTGTTATTATTGTCAGTAGTAAGTATGTATGTAAATGTCATGTACAACTATTGATGTTGTTGTTGTTGACACTATGTATCAGGGTGATTGTGTAAATGAAAAGTAATAATGTTCATTTTAAAAAACATCAGTACTGGTCAAGTTATAATTTATAGAGTCGTTCAAAATTTGTAAAGGCTATAGCTATAGTGCTTTAGATATGAAACACGACACTCTGCAAACAGTAACTGTGTTAAGATAAAGCTGTTCATCACTGAAATCAAATGTCAGTGAATACTAACTACTAAGAAATACTTTCAAAAGTTGACCCTGAATTTGTTTATTTTAAAAAAAACATCAAATGGTAAAAGCAAATCTTTCAGTGAAAAGAAAATTTACACCAATCACACTAGCTATGTTGAATTTTGACAGACATTTTTATCACTCGTCATGATGTTAAGAGAAGGGTTTATTTACCTGGTAAGTCTAACACGGTTATGGTAGTTAGTTATACTGTAGACATTATCTTAACCACATTATATCTTACTAACAGGAATCAGTGAATTTTCTTGTCTTCCACTTTAATAGCATAGTTTTTGAAAATCCAAGAAAATTTTAGAAGACTACACAATTTCCTTTATGCGATTTACAAATTATTTTTTCTAAATGATTAACAACAGAAAAGACAACATCATGCTCCTGTAGCTCACTCTCCAAGCAGATAATAATATACCTGGAGCTTTCACCTGTTAACTCCATGCTTGACTGTGACAAGATGGACTCATAGTTAGAATTTCCTATTAAATATCTACCTAAAGCACTTTTTTCCTTGCCAATTATTTTTTATGCTGTTAAAAAATACCTTTTTACAAAGAAAACATAGAATTGATTATTTATTGGTAAGGTTCTGCAGCTTTATCTAAAAGAAAAAGCACTCTATGTAGTTTACTTATATGGCACTCTGATTCATTATCTCACAAGTTTCTCTTTATATCTTTAAACATACTTTTATTTCATTCAATGGCTGTTCATTACTTCCATATTTGCACCAATGCTAAATCACTGAAATATTTATGTAGCTCACACATTTATTTATGTATTTTTCCTCCTTCTTTTTTTTTTTTTTTTCAAATGATAACTGATAGATGTGAAGAATTTCAGATTCATTTATTTTCATAAGCACTGTTTTCACTTTAATAACCTTGATACAATATCCAGGAGGGTCAGAAAATATATGTTACAATCATTTAAATAGTACCAGGGTCACGCTGGGTATTCTATAAATGGGGTCCTTTCCTAAATAATGGAGACCTTCTGCATAGTTTAAATGGGAATCTTGAAGATCAGTGAGGTCCTTTAAGGTTTCTATGCTTGAAAAATATATATGGACGGCTTCAACGTAAAACCTGAGTTCTGTGGTGTAAAAATTCAATTAATGATTTTCTTTCGGTGTTAAAAAAAGATGTGCCTTACCTTATATTAATAAACATACTTCCAGAGTTTTGTATTCCAAATGATTTCCACTGTACAGTTTTAAGTCATTGATATGATGGTATGCTGCTATCCTGTCACAGACCTTGCATCTGTCCAGCTGGTGGCTATGATGTACAAACATTTTATTGAAGCATTGACAAGCTTTCAGTTGGCATTCATATTGCCTAGGGAATGACAAATGAAACCAGTTAAACCCAAGTTGTATTTGCCAATATCCATTTGAAATGTTTCTGTGAGTGTTTTTTTTACATAATTCAAATTTCCTGCACTTGTTTATAAATGTGCAATTTCTAGAATAGTTAAAATAAAATAAGAAACAATGTTGGTATTAAGGACTGAATCAAACTATCAGAGGTGTTCAACTCTATATTTACCGTAGAAGCCTTGAGACATAATTGGGAATGGGATGATCATATTAACCCTTCCC